>OZ005607.1:15518373-16718373 GCA_963930655.1 Myrica gale | reverse complement strand
ATATAGTGACAAACAAGTAACTAGATTGAGAGTAACTTAAAACTTCGATAAAAGTTCTTTTGCTTATGACTTTACTAACACGAAGAAGCTTAAGTCGATTTCTCTGAATCGAATAAACAAGAGATCTCTGTTTAGGCTCACAAACAGAGCTCTTATGCTGGTTCAGGAATAGAGCTAGAAACAAGCTCATGAACCAGGTTGATTTAAGATAGATATTTTGTCAATTTAAATAGGTCTTTCATCCATTCAACTTTGGTCGTTAGGTCTGCAATAAAAGTGGGTTTCCTATTCTTTGGCGCCAAAGGCACATTATTATGGCAGGACCTCTTTGCTTAAGTGGTTATATTTTAAAAGTTAAGGGGCTGGCCAAGCAGGTTTGAGTTCCCCCCCCTGCCCCTCCCTTTCCCTTCTCACCTTATCTGGTCTGGTTGTGAGCATGACAAGTTTATGTCAGACCAATATTAAGCATGCTTGACACAGTTCAGCTTGTTTGCAACCCTATAGTCCATCACGTCGTTGGCAGAGATTTATGCTGGCCAGATTGATACTTACCATTATGTTTGAGTAAACACTGTTTTCCAGGAGTTAATCATGTCATGCATCTAACAGGATTTTACCTCAGCCCAAGATTTCATCCACCATCCCATACATGTGGGGTAAAAGGACCACAAGCCCTTAAGTCATTGACAGTGCCATGTTTGGGTACACTATGGGGACTATGTGAAGTTGATGTATGAGGGAAACAAGAGAACACATGCAAATAATTACTAAACGCAATGTGATCCTTTTTAAGAGCTGCTTTTAAAACCATACAATCATTCAATAGCTGAGAAGCTTCACTTCTAGAACACCCCTCTAAAGCTATTAATCCTGAACGAGGTCTCTCATTCAGGGGATTGGGCCTCCCTGGATCCCCATGATCCATCATGGGAAAATTCTTTGAAGCAGCAGCTTGGTTCTTCCCACATCATTTCCATGAAGATGGTTTGCTCGATCAAGCCGATCTGCAAATTCAATGAATTCAAATGAAAATATAAAGTTTGTCTCAGCAGATGTACAAATGGAACATCCTAACAGGCTGCAGAAATAAATGTCCCCTACCCTAAATCACTGTCAACATAGATGAAAGGATATATGTAAGTGTACAAATATAAAGAGACAAATAAATTCATTGATGAAACAGCTTAGCTATCTCATGCATGAATTCTCCAACTGCTTGGTGAAGTGAAGAGAGGTCAACCAAAAACAAACTATAAAGTTTCAGATTACATTTCCAAACAGCAAATGTATGAATAGCGTCTAATACCAAATTCTACCTAACTTTTCCTTACCAAAAATTTTACCAACCAATAACTCAAACAACCTTAATTAAAGCTAACCAGAACAAAATACAACTTTTAAAAAAATGGAGGAATAACGGTATGTTCTGCTGTTCTCATGAAGGACCAATTTGTTTTTCTACAGAATTTTGTATACTACAAGTTTAGATGGATATGGAGACGTTTGATGCATTCTTCAGTAAAAAAATTGAAATGCTAGAAATCTAACCAAATCATGCAAGTAATCTGTGCCATTAGCTTTTGTATGTGGTTCCCACTAGAAATACAACAAAGAAATTTTAGGTAGCTTCTTTTTTCCCATGGGCTCAAGTCTGGTGATAGATTCATATCAGAAAATTCTACATAACTCTACATCTATCTATCTAATTTCCAAGGCAATATCAAGCAAGCCTTTAAAGAATGGACCCAAATGCTATCACAAATAAATGAATGATATTTATCTTTTATAGATGAGGATGTAGATTTACCGAAAAATGAGACAAATGCAAATGGAGACATATTACTAAGGTGATTCATGATGACCAACCTTGCTGAAAGCAGTCCAAAGTAATATTCTTACAGAGGCGGGTGTGGTCCATTCCGCAAAGGGTAGTGCTTAATGGCAAAGTTTTGGAATCTAATGGTACTTTTCTTTAGGTTTTCCCAATTGAGAACTGCTCGATCTTCCTAGAATACAATATGCCAAAGTGGACACCACAAATTGGTTCCTTTTCAATGGCATGTTTGTTTTGAGTTGTCAAATTTGGTAGAATGTAGTACTGCATAATACACGAAGACTCTTACGCCAACTGAATGCCAAAAGAATGTTATTTCAAATCCATTGCATCTTCGCTTTTTCCTTTCTTTCTTTCTTTTTTCTTTTCTAGATAATGGCACAAATGTACTCTTGGAATCTTTATTTGGAGTTTTCCCATTAGATAGTGTTCTACAGCATAATTCATCCCGACTGCCAGATCAGATTGAATGCAAAAAATATGTATTTTCCAGATTTGAGGTTTCCCACCATCAATATATATGGACTCATACTGCCAATTGGATGCCACAAATATGTATGCCTACAAACACACAGACACTCATACCCCCTCCAAATTGCCTACAACACAGGCACATACACCGGGATGCTTTTTTTGAAGGGTAATGCATCTTTACACACCCACTCATGATCACTTCAATGTAGATGTCATGGATGGGTATGAATATGATGATTACTAACCCTAGGGGTGATCTTAGGAATCCCAGTCTCATGTTAGGTTCCTTTCATTATATTTCCTCTATGAGTTTTTTGTTTTCATCGGAGATTGACACATATCTATTCCTGACATTGTTTTTTCACTCTGCAGCGGATATGCTTATTTTCTTCGCGTTTTGGAGTTGAAGCAGAAGGTCCTGCTCTAGTTTTCTGATTCAAACGTGCTTTCTAGATATGTTTGATTACAACAAACCAATCAGCCTCAGTTAGATGTCAGAAGTCTTAGTTCCAAAGCAATGTATCTGCATTTGGGAGATCCTAACTGCCTAGAATGATGCATTAAGAGGACATCAAGATTCTTCTCAAAGAGAAACACAACACAATCACTTTCAGGTGGTGACTTTCCAACAAGAGAAGCCAATCCCTAAAAATGAATAGAAGTAAAAAGACAACGTGCAAAAATAGTTCCACCCTTCAATTTACAAGAAGTTCAAATTGCTCAGGGGCATTTGATAATTCAAAATTTGCTTTGCTATCATGGTTAGTAGGCTTTTGGTGACACTCTTGTTAGGTTTTCTTTTCCTACTAGGGTTTGTCATTCTTCTTTTTGGTTTATGCTACTAAGTACAAGAGCCTTGCCATGACAATTAGCACAATTGTTGTTCACCGAACTTTCGGCATATCTTGCTCTCTATGAATGGTGAGACTCCATCAAAATTCCTTCAGATGAGATTCTCAGGAACCTTGCCAACATTCCACAGTATCCTACTTGTCTCTTCCTCTTCATGTTTCACGTTTCAATTTATTGTTGCAGCCCACATCCAAATTCAACCACCTATGAACCACTTTCAAACCCTATCAAATGCTTAAGTCGTACTTCATAGAACCCAATTCATCCTACAACCAAATAACAGTCCTCGGGACGTGTAAAAGTGAAACTGATTGAAACTAAAAAATATATAGTAAAATGAATATACGAACTAAAAGCTAAACGCGAAGATTGTGATGATGCAAATAGTTACCTAGCAAACAATACCCAAATACTGAATTGCACATCCCAAAGCCAACAGATCGAAGAAGAAATCAAACATTATGCTTGAGCTAAACATAAAATTTCAGCAACATGCCTAGGCTAACAATGTATTATTTTTCTTTTTCTGCCCATATAAAATTTTATCAAAACAGCCATTCAAAGTGCAAAAGAAGTTCGCAGGATGTCCCAACAATGACCCCAGGACAAGCAACCTCATACCTGAAAAAACATACAAATAAGCTTAAAGCAAAGAATTGGTCTGGTCCAATAGGTTCTTGGTCCACAGGCCAAAGCAAAAAGCACCAGGGAACATAAGTTTTTTAAACAGTCCAACGGATGGGCAACTTTAGATAAAAGCATTAGTCGGGCCCAATGGTTTCTTGGTCCATTTATCAAGAAAAAGGCTCCCAAGAACAGCAATTTTTAAACGAGGCCAAAAGATAAGCTGCTTGGAGAGATGCCTGCAACATTAACAAGGGAACTTGATATCCGCAACAAAGATGATCGTTAGTAAATCAAATAGACTGGAACCATTGATGAGGAACCATTTTGATATACGACAGAGAAAGTGTCAGGTGGTTGATCTGTAAGTGGTATCTGTAGGCAAAAGAGAACTGACGATGTAGAAGTCAATGCAAGGGTGAAAACAAGAGAGAGTACGTACAAGAGAGACATTAATCTGCCCCTTGGGTAGGCAATGTGTCGTGCTCATGCAAAACAGGCAGCATGAGGAATCCACGTGCAGAGAAGGATGTATGGAGGGGACAGAGCAGAAACTGAGGAAGTTAGTTGAGGAAAAAAGACAGGGCACGGAGCAGAAGCATAGCAGAGACGCAGAGAGGTCAGAGGGATGGCCATAGATCTGGCCCCTGAAACAAAAAAACAGGGGGTGGGGAGAATGGAGGAAATGGAGAAAGGAAGTTAAGGGGAGGATGGAGCAATAGTCAGGGGCTGAGAGGAGGTGGCTCGGGAGGCTTTTCTCCTCTCCACCCTAGGCACTGACAAAGGAAGGGGAGGCTCGCTTTGGGGAGTCTCTCACATAGACAAGACAGAGGAGGTGTCAACAAGACAACTTCATACATTCACTCTATCCAAATCCTCAATCAGATCCAAACGTCATTCAGCACAAATGCACTGAAATAAATGTAATCGAACATGCCTAGGATCATTACCTAAAGAAGCACAGAGGTATCCCAAAATTTAGGGAGTGTAACTGAAGACTTTTGTACTTGAGTGCAAGTAGATCAATTCCAAACGGAATGTAGACACACATGGAGAGTGGAAAAGCAAAGCGCGGCACATTACCACAAAAAGTAGGAATTGGTAATGATAGGAAAGTTCATATACATATTTAACTAAAAAAACAACCATAATCGTGGGAAATTATCGAGCTGTTGGGTTTCGCAACCACATCTTACGCTACCCCATTTAGTTAACCCTTCATAAGATTACTACCATACACTAAGAATTGAAGAAGCAATCAAAAATGAATACAAAAGAGGAAGTGAGGAGGGTGACCTGCCGCAGAATTTTGCCTGTTCATAGGATGATTCCTGCATAAAAGAACATGTTAATTGAAGAGAAAGAAAACGATTCTTCATGGTAATAGAAGTAATAGGTACCTCTGATTAGGATGAGTATAGCGCTTTATGGCTGCGTCTCCTGCTGGTACCGTTGGTGTAGGGTTTTCCAGCATCGCTCCCTCGCCCTCTCTCTCTACCACAAGTGATCAGAGACGGCTCTGAAAGTGTAACAATTTTGGAATTGCAATGTAACGATCCGAAATTGTATTGTGGAATTACTGTAAAAATGCTACTTCATTCGATAGATTTAGCTGGATTCGAGGTAGCTAGCCTCCAATTCTCTCAAAGGAGAAAATACAACGAAATATAGGTTTTTTCAATGACCAACAGAAATGCTAGCCAAACAGATTTAACCCTGGTGACCAGACAGGGCTGAATCTGAAGACATGAGCTTAAATGGGCTTATATAGGCCCAGCCCATTACCTAACAAAGCAATAACATAACTGGACTAATACGGAAGCCCAACCCGTGAAATCAGCTAGCCCCTGGATCTACCTAAGCCCATTCCATGTAGACTGCCAAGCCCAGCCGACAACCCTTGAAGTTAAACTGCATACTTCTTGAGTAATCCCGAATGCTCCCAAGACTCCACCTTTGACTCTTTGACTCCAACTTCGAACTTTACCCTTTTGCACCTTCCTCTTCACCTCCTCCGACTCCGTGCGTAACAATACCCCTCCCTCAAAACACCTTGCCCGCAAGGTGAGGGAACTGCTGCTGGAGCTGAAAGAGTTTCTCCCAAGTAGCATCATCTTTAGTCTGCCCGTGCCATTGGATGAGCACCTCCGTCGCTGCCCGTCGCCCAAATTTCACAAGGCGCCGATCTAACATTGCAATGGGTTCGGGACAAAGATTTCCTTGCGGATCAACTGGGGGTAACCCAGGAATTGGAGAGACCTTCTTGCCGAGATGAAGTTTCAGTTGCGAGACATGGAAAACAGGGTGAATCGCGGATCCCTGAGGTAACTCGAGGCGGTACGCCACAGCTCCAATCCTGCGAAGAACTGAAAATGGGCCATAGTACCTAGGCGAGAGCTTTTGGTTGTGGCGTTGCTTCACCGAGATTTGGCGATACGGCTGAAGGCGAAGGTACACTAAATCTCCCACCTTGAATTCTCTTTCAGTTCGTTTTAAATCAGCAAACTTTTTCATGCGACTTTGTGCTTTTTGGAGGTTTTCTCGGAGCAAGGCGAGAATCTGGTCACGGCTCCGTAAGGTATCATCGACAGCAGCCACTGCCGTTGTGCCCGGTTCATAGGTCGGAAACCGGGGTGGTAAGTAGCCATACATAGCTTCAAATGGTGTCATTTTAGAAGAAAAATGCATACTTGTAGTGTGATGCCACTCGGCTATGGCTAACCATTGTGTCCAGTCCTTTGGTTTGTCTCCGATCATGCACCTTAGGTAGCCTTCTATGCATTTGTTCATTGCCTCCGTCTGTCCATCTGTCTGAGGATGGTAGGCAGTACTGTAGTGTAATTTGACCTCCTGCATTTTAAATAGCTCCTGCCAAAAATGACTGGTAAACACTGGATCCCAATCAGACACTATAGTCTGAGGTAAACCATGTAACCTAAACACATGCTGCATGAATGCCTGAGCCACGGTTCTGGCAGTGTATGGGTGTTTTAGAGGGGTAAAATGACAATACTTTGTGAGTTTGTCCACCACAACGTAGATGATATTGTACCCGTTAGAACTGGGCAAGCCTTCAATGAAATCCATGGATATATCCGTCCAGGGTTGCAGGGGAATTGGAAGGGGTTGTAAAAGGCCAGCTGGCAAAACATTTTTCATACTTGTTTTGCTGGCATACCCGAAACTGCTTGATGTATTCTTTAATCTCTTTTTCCATCCTCCTCCAGTAAAAGTCGCGTTTGGCTCGCTGGTATGTTTTCTCATAACCAGCGTGACCCCCAACTAGACTGTCATGTACCAAGTGCATCACCAGGTCTTTAAAATGTTGGTTGTCACCAATGTAAATACGCCCCTTGTAGTGGAGTAGCCCATTAGTTAGGGTGTACTGAGAAGCATCCAATTTCCCGTCTTGTATTTTAGTCAATAGGTCTTGAATATGAGTGTCAGTGGAATGAGTCTGCCTAAGATCTTCGAGCCAAGTGGCTATGGGAAAAGAAACAGCCTGCAACTCCCCTGATTCCTCTGTTGCTAGCTCCTCGTATTTTCTGGAAAGGGCATCAGCAACCTTGTTGTCCCTCCCTTGTTTGTACTCCACCAAAAAATCGAACCCTAAGAGTTTGGTCACCCATTTCTGTTGCAATGGAGTGCCAACCTTCTGCTCCAATAGATGTTTCAAACTCTGTTGATCAGTGCGCACCTTAAATGATTGCCCCAAGAGATAAGGTCTCCACTTCCTGATAGCACTAACCAAAGCTAGGAGTTCCCTCTCATAAGTAGACATAGAGAGCATCCTGCCCTTCAAAGCCTTGCTGAAAAAGGCGAGTGGTTTGCCTTCTTGCATCAAAACAGCTCCAATGCCACAACCAGAGGCATCACATTCTATTACAAATGTCTTGGCAAAGTCTGGCAGTGCCAAAACAGGCGGGCTGGTTACTGCCTGTTTAAGCTGACAAAAAGCCTCTAGAGCCTCTTCACTCCATGTAAACCCATTCTTCTTTAGCATATTGGTCAAAGGGGCGGCAATTGCACCATAACCCTTGATAAATTTTCGATAATAACCCGTGAGACCCAGAAATCCCCTCAAAGCCTTAAGGGACTTAGGTAGCGGCCAATCAATCATGGTCTGCAACTTGGAAGGATCTGCCCGCACTCCTTAGGTGGAGATAACATGCCCTAAGTAATCAATCTCCTCACATAGGAATCGACACTTAGACATCTTGGCAAAGAGTTGATGCTCTTGTAACACTTTTAGAGTAGTCTCCAAGTGTTGTAAATGATCCTGCATACAAGTACTATAGACCAGAATATCGTCAAAGAAAACTAGAATAAACCTTCGCAACTAAGGCTTGAATATTTCATTCATGAGTGACTGAAAGGTGGATGGGGCATTTGTGAGCCCAAAGGGCATCACAAGGAACTCGTAGTGTCCTTCTTGAGTTCGAAATGCTGTTTTGGGCACGTCCTACTCCCTTACTCTAATCTGATGATATCCGGAGGGTAGATCCAGTTTAGAGAAGACTTTAGTGTAAGACCCCGAAGAAACCCGTGTCTACTTCATTACTAGATGAAGGACTCCATGGCCTATTCTGTATTAAAAGAAACCTTGCTTGGTCAAGGCATGATTTTATGTTAAGAAAATGTATATGTAATTATTTTTGAAATTCTTATATGTGATGTTATGATTTAAATGTCATGGATGGAATTTAAATTATATAGTAACCGATTTCATGTTGCTAGATTAATTGTATATTTTCCTTCAATATTCTTGATTTTAAATTTCTAAGGATTTTCTTATGAATGATTCTGGATTATTAAGACTTGCATGTTGGGCTTAGAAACCTCAAATAATGGGCTGATATTGGGTTACCCATTTATGGCCGGTTATTGGATGAAATTGGGCCTTGAAGTTGTGTTTTATGGGCTGCCCAATTACACATGATGATGGGCCCTTGAAGTGTGATGTTGGGCTGCCATGAGGCTTATAACATTTGGGGTATATTGGGCTTATAATGGCAAGCTAATGGGTTGCCAAATAATCATGGAGATGGGCTTTGGAAAGCATGATATTGGGCTGCCATGAAGCCCATGGCAATGGGCCTTGAAATGGTGTTATTGGGCCTTAAGGAAGTTGGACATTGGGCCTAAGCCCTTAGGCTTACGAATTGGGCTTTAGGATATGATGATGGACCTTCAATTAAGGGTTTAATGGACTGCCCAATGGGCCATGAAAATTAGATTAATAAAGTTAGATTAGTGGAACTAATCCTATTTAAATTTCCTAAGCAACTAGATTAGGATAAATAAACTAGGTAGTTAGAATTCAACCAAATGAACTAATTGGTGGAACAAGCCTTTAACTAAGAGTTGGAATTATGTGGTGGGGGGAGGTACACGTGAAGGACAAAGAAGGATTGAATTTTGTGGTGGGGAGAGTTATACGTGAAAGGCAATAGAGACAAGAGGGAGACAAGGGATGAAAAAGCTGAAAAGTGACATGGAAGAGGAAAAAACACCTTGGCCGAATAGCATGGCTAAGTGCATGCCATTGTCTTACACGCCTATCACCTTTTTTTTCCTTCATTTATGTTCAATTGGGGTACCTTAGTCGACCAACACATAGCATATAGAGAGAAACACAAGCCAAAGCAAACTAAAGAGAAAGAGAGGAGAACCGAAAGCCAAAGGACAGAAATCAAGGAGAGGCCAAAACCTTTGAACCAAAAGGCTGAGGTTTGAGCCGCTGTCAAGGGGATTTGTGTAAAGGGAAGAAGGAGGACAAGGAAGAAGAAGAAAGGAGAAGAAGGAAGTGAAGTAAAAGAGGTGTTGTGCAAAGGAAAAAGAGAAAAGAAACAAAGGAGCACTAAGGTAAAACCGGATCTTGTTCTTCTCTTGATGGCCGAACTCTCTTGTGTATAGATCTTAGAGTTTGAGTTGTTTCATGCTTGGATATGGTGAGATCTGGAATGATTAAGAACCTTAGGTTGTTTAGTAGGTGAAAGAGAGGAGAAGCTTGCAAAGGAACAAAGAGAAGGAAGAATGAACAACAAGGTAAAATATGGATCTCACATTTTCGTTGCTAAGCGAACCCTTTATGTATTGAGATCTTGGGTTTTTATGTTTTATTTTGGTTGGATTTTGATCATGGTTATGTGCAAGTGTTAGATCTGAACATACATGCTTTAGATCTAAGGTTGAATGTTGGAAAATGTAAGAAATGGACAATGAATGTTAGATGAAGTTAGATCTAAACATATGTTAGGTTTTGTTGGATGTAAGTTGGATATTTCCTTAAATCTAGGGTTGTTGAGGTGTCTAAAGTGTAGATCTGGCCATGTGGTTATGAATAATGAAGATATGAAGTTGATACATGCAAGATAAGTGATAAAATGCAAAGGATATGCATGTTGTGATTTTGGGTATGAAAAATGTGATGTTTAGGTGTATGGCCGAACCATGTGTGCCCTAAATCTTTGAGAATGATTTTATATATGCTTGGATCTGTTGGTTGACCATACTATGTGTAAGTTTAGTAATCTATTGCATGAAAATCAACCTTGAAATGTGAAGAATGCATGCAAAGCAAAAGAACCGAAGAAAACCTAGTAGTGTTGTGATATTTTGGTGTTGGCCGAATAATGCTATGAGTGATAACTTGTGTTTGTGTTTTGATTTTTAGATCCTAAGTTGTGAATCTATTGAATGGAGGAAGGGGTCACCATTGGAGATAAATTGTGATTAAGAACACATAGAACTTGGTGTTGGCCGAATGCCTAATGTGTAGAGACCCTAATTGCAAGTTTGTGATAAATGGAAATATAATTGATCAAGATGGATAAATGAGATTAGGGTTGGCTAATCGGATTAAAAGATATTAAGGCTTAGAAGTTAGGGTTATAAGGAATTAGCAAAACCTTGTGTTGAAAGCATGTACTAAAGATTTAATTAGAATAAATAAGTCTTGGCCGAAATTTATTAAAGTGAAGTACACTTGTAAAGATTTTATTAAGTACATTAAATAATGAAAGACTTGGATTTAACCCTAATCTATTAATTGATTAAAACCCTAATCGGGAATAGATATATAAATATTTTGTAATAGGGTTTAATAATTAAATAACCTAAGTTTAGATATTATTAGAAGAGTAAATAAAATACTTTAAATGATTAAAAGAATTTCAGTGATATATATATATTTAATAATTACGTGCTATTTCTTAAAGTCTAAGAAATATTTGAATCGCTTGTAGGCGATCTACGTGTTTTATACACTACCAAGGAAGACCAAGAGTAAGTGGATACTGTAAGTGGACAGTAAGTGGTTCTTTTCAAAACTGGAATGACACACTGCATCGTTTCATGAACAAGCATGAGATTTTGATCAAGCATGACATGACATGTGCATTGCATGAATTTTTCTAAAGAGAATGTTTATGCAATGATTTTATGGAAAGACTACGAGAAGTTTTATGAAACGATAAGTTAAGTTAAGGGGCACTGGTCGGTACCGTACCATCAAGATGGACTCCCATACCGAAGGAAGAATGCGAGAAGGATGGGTGAATCCACGAGGCTGTGCAACCACACTGAATGACATAGAGAAGGTGTGGGCCTCCAAGGGTCAAGTCTAGCCACTGAAGGACGAATGCGAGAAGGAGCGCTAGCTGACCATATGTAAGGTCTCCAAGGGAACTCGGGGACGGTTCCAAAGGGAACGCACAACCCTGACTTCAGGGGTTAAATGGAGCGAGCCCGCAAGTGAAAGATATGAAATGGTTGTGAAAGGCCAAGAGTGGCACAAGTATGAATAAGTAATTTTCAAGGGCCTGGGGCCGAATTTAAGCAAGAGCATATGCATATCCATGACATGCATGTGCATCACTTATCAAGTTCTTTTCTTTCATGATTAAGCAAGCATAAGTTAAGAGCATGTTTCAAAGTTATGTCTTTCCCTTACTGAGTCTTTTTGACTCACGTTTTTAAAATTGTGTCATTCCAGATGCCACAGGTGAAGAGAGTCAGGAGGACTACCTGACTTAGAAGGACCCAGATGATGTTCTTATTTTTAATTATGGTGACCTGATCGATGAGATCCGTCACTAGTTGGATTCTAAAATATTATATATGTTTTGTATGCAAACTTAATGAGAACCCTGATTATGTAAGATTTAGCTCGAATCCCTCGCGATCTTGTATGTTTCCGCCGTAAGCACGTAAGTAAGTAAGTAAGAACGCTGGAGCTATCCGGAGAATAGCTCGCGGCTGTCACGGTCCCTGCGGGGTGCCGTTCGGGGCGTGACATTAGCACCATGAAGTTCATCTAACAGCTCGTCTATGACTGAAATTGGGAATTTGTCTTTAATGGTAGAGCTGTTTAGAGCCCTATAATCAACACATAGGCCCCAGCTACCATCCGCCTTGCGAACCAACAACACGGGGGAAGAAAATGGGCTTTGAGAAGCCGAATGAACCCTGACCCCAAAATCTCCTGCACTATTTTCTCTATTTCGTCTTTCTAAAAATAGGCATAGCGGTAAGGCCTCACACTAACAGGCTGAACCCCTTCCTTTAAGGGTATTGCATGGTCATGTGACCTTTTTGGAGGTAACCCTTGAGGTTCCTCAAAAACCTCAGAGAAACGATGCAACAGATTAGTCACCTCAACATTGAACCCCCTGTCACTTTCTTCCTTATCATATTCCAGTACCATGTGAAGAATGAACCCTCTTTTTTCACCCTTGACCATTTTTAGCACAGCTGAGTCCTGCATGAATTGGGGTGTAGTCAACCCTCGCAACTGAATCCTCTGCTGGTTATATACAAACTGCATGATTAGGTCATTAAAATTCCAGGATATTGTCCCCAGAGTTTTTAGCCATTGGACCCCCAAAACCATGTCACAGCCACCAAGCACCAATACAAAGGCATCTGTAGTAAAAACATGACCCTGCAATTTCAGCTTCACATTATGTAGCCCCCCTTCACTTCTCATCTTCTCTCCATTAGCTACTGTTACCGTGAGCCTATGTCTGGGATCAATAGACAATTGTGCCCTCTTCACCACTGCCGGATCAACAAAATTATGGGTACTCCCACTGTCAATGAGAATTACAACTTCCTGGTTGCACACCCTGCCTTTAATCCTCATAGTCCGCGAAGTTACAGATCTTGTAATGGCATTTAGGGAGATATTTGGGTTGTCAACTTGGGTCTCCCCCTCCATTAGTGCTTCCACCAGGGTCTGTTCTTCCTTACCATCTTCAAAGGCAGCAGAGTCCATATCCT
Source organism: Myrica gale (assembly GCA_963930655.1). NCBI lineage: Eukaryota > Viridiplantae > Streptophyta > Magnoliopsida > Fagales > Myricaceae > Myrica > Myrica gale. The sequence continues at coordinate 16,705,307 of OZ005607.1, read as the reverse complement.
CCTCACTACCTTCTACCATAAACAACTTCAGATTTGGGCACTTGTGCCCCGGGTTCCATTTTGAATCACAGTGATAACAAAGCCCTTTGTCTCTCCTTTCCTTCATTTGCCGAGGACTAATCTTCTGGATTCTCACACTAGGTTTAGTGGTAGCACTAGGCACATTCCCACTAGCTGGAGTTGTGGAGATAGTTCCAGAACCAATTCGTAAACCCCTTCTACCAACCATTAAATACTCTTCCTGCATTCTAGCAAGACCATAGGCCTTTTGTAAATTGGTTGGGTTCAACATTTTGATGGAAAGCCTAATCTCATCCTTCAGTCCACTTAGATAGCAACTTAATTTGTAAGCATCATTTAAATCACCCAAACGATTGGCCAATAATTCGAACTGACTCGTATAGTCCTCCACTGTCCCCACCTGTCTCAGTTTAACCAAACACTCCATAGGGTCATCATAAGCTTGAGGTCCAAATCTGGTCAGGAAAGCTTTCTCCAAGGCCTCCCAGCTAAATAATGCTCCTGATCTTTCCACCTCACGGAACCAGATCAGAGTCTTTCCTTCCATATGAAATGAGGCAATAAAGAGCTGGTGTTGTGGACTTGTTTGGTTATATGCAAAGAACTTCTTAGCTTTCTATATCCATTCAGTGGGATCTTCCCCATTAAATCTAGGAAACTCCAATCGAACTGACCTCATGTATACTCCCCCCACATCTTGATTTTGACGTTGGTTGTTTTGCCCAGGTATGTATGTTTCACCTCGGTTCAACTCTTGGTTCTGCACCACAGCCTGTAACCCTAGAGTGAGATTCCCAATTTGCTGCATCAATTCCTCCAATCGCAGCTTCTGGGCCTCTTGCTCTTGATGCTGAGTTTCCTGTTGCTGCTTGATCTCCTCCAAACTCTTCGCTGTACGAGTTCCTTCAGTCATCCAGAATCAACTGCTCTGATACCAAAAATTATAAAAATTTTGGAATTGCAATGTAACGATCCGAAATTGTATTGTGGAATTACTGTAAAAATGCTACTTCATTCGATAGATTTAGCTGGATTCGAGGTAGCTAGCCTCCAATTCACTCAAAGGAGAAAATACAACGAAATATAGGTCTGTTCAATGACCAACAGAAATGCTAGCCAAACAGATTTAACCCTGGTGACCAGACATGACTGAATCTGAAGACATGAGCTTAAATGGGCTTATATAGGCCCAGCCCATTACCTAACAAAGCAATAACATAACTGGACTAATACGGAAGCCCAACCCGTGAAATCAGCTAGCCCCTGGATCTACCTAAGCCCACTCCAAGTAAACCCAAGCCCAGCAATTCCAAGTAAACCCAAGCCCAGCCGACAGACTGCCAAGCCCAGCCGACTACCCTTGAAGTTAAACTGCGTACTTCTTGAGTAATCCCGAATGCTCCCAAGACTCCACCTTTGACTCTTTGACTCTAACTTCGAACTTTACCCTTCTGCACCTTCCTCTTCACCTCCTCCGACTCCGTGCGTAACAGAAAGTAACAACCGGAGAGACGGAGAGAGAGAGAGAGAGAGACGCACGACGACGGTCGGAAGCGGGTCAACCCGTTGGCAAAATTCTTTGTCTTCTTTTACATCACCTGGGCCGGGTCACGACACGGGTGGATCAACTATCCAATATTAGAAACTTCCGGAGCAGGCCCATTGGGATTATTGGATCAATATATTGTAAAAGTTCTAAGATTTTTAACGGTTTATAAAAAAATTATAAGATTTTTAGGATTTTTGATAAAATTGTGAATATTTATATAGATTGGATTTTTATAGAATTTTGTGTAAAAGTTGGTGAAATTTTTTAAAAATATTTAATTTTTACTGGAGTTTTTAAAAAGTGTAGAGATAGATGATTTGATATAATTTTAATAAAAAAAATATTAGAGTTTGGTGAAATAGTATAGAGAGAGAAATTTGTTAGAATTTTTTTAAAAAAGTATTAGAATTTGTGTTAAAGGTATTGGTGTCTGTGTAGAATTTTTTGAGATTTTGGATGTTCGATTTATGAGTTTTGTTGCATTCATTGTAGCCTAGAATACTTTTGCGAACCAACATGCTCCTAGTATTTGTGTGCCAAAATTTTGTGGTGGTTAAATTTTTGGAATATGAGAGTTTGTGAAAAAGTGAAGATAGAGATGATTTGAATGAATTTTTTATATTTATGATAGTGAAAATGGATGATTTGGTGAAGAAAGAGATTATATTATAATTATTTTATTATGTCAAAATTTTGGCACCTAAACTATCACCCTTTGTGCTCGTACTAACCCCAGGCTCATTTATAGTAATAATATGCACAAATTGCGGGGATTACAGCACACAACTATACTTAGTGATAAAAGACAATTTTGCCCTCAGGGTAATTCAGTGGAAGACTTATGAAAATAAAGTAAAATTGTCGAGAGTTTGAAATCGTATTAAAACTTAAAGCTCGTTTTTATGAAACTGAGTTGATTACAAAATATATATGTATTTTATAAGGCTGGCTCAAGGGTAAAGGCAACTCAAGCGATAGCCTAAGGCCTCACCTCGAGCAAGGCCCCATAAAGAGAAAAAAAATGTTGTAGATGACCAAAGAAATAAAAAAGACAACTGAGCTAAGAAAAAAAACGAATGACAAGATGCAATCTCTTCATATTTTTTTATCATGAGTGGACTGTCTTTTTGCTCATCGAGTAATATGTTTCTCCTAGGCTTCTTAATCAATTTTCAGATTTCTCAACTTTTCTCAATGAGAAAAAATGTATTATAAATTTTTTAACTATGCAAATTATGGGGCCTCGATGTCATGTATGGGAGCCCTATAAAAAAAATTAATGGGGCCTTTGAATATTTTATATTAAATTTAATCATTTTTAGATAATTTTAAATATTTTATATTAAAATTTATATAAAATGCCTACTAATTTATACATCCTTAGGCCTCCTTCTGGCTTGAGCCGACCCTAGTATTTTAGGAGATAGAGAAGAGCGGAGGACAACTTTTTAATAAACCGAAATTTTTATAAGATAAAAGGTATCATGGTGACCAAAAACATAATTATCGAGAACTACAAAAAAAGAGCTAGTTTACCAAAATGTGAGCACATTTTAGCTCACTAAGCCTATACAAAAATGAAAATTACAAGGTATAAATAAAATTGTTTAAAATGCATATATGAAAAAAATTGTTCTAGACATAGAAAGGAAAACCTAGCTACACTACTCCTCATCACTATCGTTGGTGAGGGGTAGGGAACTACTGATTCTGCCGGTGCATCAACTAAACCAAAATTAGCAGGTCCTGGCATGGGAGGAGGGGTCTTGAGGTACTAGTAGGGCGTGTGCTACACTAATATCTCAAAAGAGTTCGAGACCCATGCCCCAATGTGCGGGACCACCACATAGGGGTCCAAGACAAGGACCAACTATTCCTTGAATAACATCTATCTTGAAATAAAATTGGGCACTAACAAAGAAACATATAAGAAACGGAGTGAGTCTTAAGGACTTCGTAAGGTCGGGAAGGGGATATGGTAATAATGAAAAGCATGTGATAGAACATGGCAATAAGTGATGTATGACAATTATGGCTAACTGATGAGAGAAGCATGCTTCATTGATTTCACACAATCAAAACAATTATCGATGCACGTGCAATGCAAAAATTTCATGCACCATTCTTCATCCATTCCTTTGGGTTTCCGGCCATGGCTCTGTATAATCCTCCAAAGCGGGTTGTGCGTCCCTCCTCTTCTCTGGGACTTGTCCAGTGCCGCCTGCACCACGACCCTACAATTTTGGCATTTTGTCCCATGGGAGCCCACATTTTTCTCGTAGGGGTGGGTTGCACTCTCCCCCATTAGGGAACGGTGTCGCCACCCATATATCGGACAACACCTCGGTTCAGTTTCTATTTCTCCAGTCTTGGTCCACTCGATGCTTCATGAATGCAACCATTGATACTCAATCATTTGCATAAATAATGCAGCATTTAACCATAATTCATCATTCATCATAAATTCGTAACTCCATACCGAACCAAGACATTCATAATATTTCAAAAGAATTAATAAATTCCAAATACTTGCTTTATTCTTTTTTTCCTTTTTTAAAGGTTTATTTGAAATCTTTAAAGTTGGCATTCCCTTGTTTATGCTTTATTGCTCAAGTATTATTACCAGATCCTTTATTAGGATTTATAGCCTTTTTATAATTTATAGAATCTTAATCACTTAAAAAGTTAAATAATTAGTTAATAAAATTATTTTATATTTTTATTCTCTTACCAAGTTACAATCGGGCTTGATTGGCCCAAGAAGACAACAATGAGTCATTATTCATAACAATATGATTAAAGAAAGCATTTTAGGTTCCTAAAGGTTATTGGGCCCATGATGGACCCTATCAGGCTGGGTGATTTGGGCCCCTTAGAAATATGGGTTTGGGCTTACATTTTTACACTTCATTTATTTTTATTGCTCTACCCATCTTATGAAATTTTTAGGGCACGTCTCTAGGGGTCTAATCTTCAGGTTTGGAGAGTTTCATTCACAAAAGGAGATTTATTTACACATGAAATATCAAATAGTGGGTTTGGCACTAAGAAAAATGTAGAGATTTTTGTATGCATGTATTTTTCCTCTTATTTCTTTGTTTGTAAAGCGTCTATTAATCATTTAATTAATCAAATACCACGAGAAAACACCATATCATTATCAAGAACCAAACAACAGCCATCAAACGTTTTGGAAGCCATTCATTTCCATTTTCTTTCAATTTCCTTAAAACACATCTCATCCATGTGTTCCTTCTTTTTTTTTTCCTTGCCAATCCATGGTCTTTTTACTCACTCTGAGCATTCTTAGGGCACTATCATAATCATTTTCATCATTGAGCACCATTTACAAGCTCTTATCATCATCAAATCCATATGCAACATGCATTTTCATCAACCAATAATGTAATAAACCGAAACCAACATGCAAGCATTAAATATGAAGCATCAAAACTTCATGTTTAGGCAGTGACATTTTAGGCTATTCAAGATGCAAAGACACAAGGTTAATGACTACATAACCCCAACAAATACGCATGCAAACTGAAAATGTCACGCCCCAAACGCTAGCTCGAAAGGGGCTAATGACAGCCGCGAGCATTCTCCATAACGAACGTTCCAGTGCACTTAACTTAATCTTGCAGTAGATTTTTTTAATGGCCTCGTTATTAATAATTTAGAAAGTATGAGTCACTTTTAGTTTCTGAAAATACTTCTCGAAAATTTATTTTCTTATCGATGGTTGCCACGTAGATCCTCAAATGTTCTTACGTAGCGTACCAATATGTAAGTAAATATACGCTAAGTAAAACGTATACCTATACGACATAACATGCATAGGGAAACATTTAAAAATTTAATCTCAAACAATAACTCAAGAAATAAGTTATGACTACATCATAGTTCAAATATAAGTTATTTAGTTTAATTCATACAAAGTCTTAAGATAGTCTTGTAGCCTAAATAGGCCATGAGAACATTGCTAGGGAGGTTCATATAAGTTTTCCAAAAAGTAGACTACTTGTACTACGGTTCAGGGGAGGACACCCTCGTCAGCCCCCTTCTCATGTTTTAGATTCTAATCATAATTTTCTTCACCTGGAACGTCATCTAGAATTATATACTTGAAAATACAATGAGTCGAATGACTCAGTAAGAAATGATTAATAACTGAAATATGTGTGACTTGAGCATGATCATGAATGATAAGTATGCATGTAGTGCCAAAAGTAAATGCATGTTTATGCATGAGACTCTTGTACTTGGAATTTAGATTAAAAAAAAATATCTTCATCATTATTTGGGAAACTTATATCGCTTCATTTACCCCTGAAGTCAGGGTTGTGCATTCCCTTCGGAACCGTTTCCCTTTTCCTTCGGAATATGTCATTTGATCGAGCTAGCCCTTGATGTGGCTATAGGCCTGATGGTTAGACACGACCCTTAGAGGTCTACATCTTCTCGCATTCGTCCTTCAGTGTGGTTGCACGTACCTCAAGGAATATGTCATTTGATCGAGCTAGCCCTCATGGAATGTGTCCACATCTCCTTCGGAATATGTCATTTGATTAAGCTAGCCCTTGATGTGACTATAGGCCTTATGGTTAGACACGACCCTTAGAGGTCCACATCTTCTCGCATTCGTCCTTCAGTGTGGTTGCACGTACTTCAAGGACTACACATCCTTCTTGTATTCGTCCTTCGGAGTGGGTGCCCTTAGGAGTCATCCATCCTTCTCGCATTTGTCCTTCGAATTGGATGCACTTATCTTACTTAGGTCCGGTACCGACCATCCTATTTAGCCCCATAACATATCATAACATAGCATAAAATCTCACTTTCATTTGCATAAAATTTTCCTTTCTTCCTTTTGAGAAAATCAATGCAAATGCTCATGACGTGCTTGATGACAACTATTCATGTTGTGTATCATTCCAGTTTTCAAAAAATATAATTTTTCCACTTACCTTTACCTACTCGAGCTTGTGGTGATTTCTTGCCTACAAGTTAGTCATACTATGGTCGTCACTTATATGATTTAGAATTTCACTTAATGCAACAAACAATCGTTCATTTCAAAAGCTTTGAAAATTTCTTCTTCCATATACTTAAATTTAAAGATAAAAATCGGATATGATTTACTATTCCAAAAATGCTTCACAACAAATAAAAATCCTTGAGTAAATACTGTTGTTTCCAACTTGACCTTTCTAACTTTGAAAAATTGTAACTTGTTTATCTTTTCTTGAAATTCAAAAGTCAGTTTCAAAATGATGTTACTTTCTAACGTTAAATTTCAAAACTGGAAATACAAAAATATGACCTGAAAAGACCTTTCAAATAAATTTAACAAAGTTTTGAAAAATCTTGAACACACCACTACATCTCCAGCTCAAGCTCTGATTTTCAAAAATTCATAACTTATTCAGTGCAGACTCAAATAACACAAAAGTTATCTTAACATGTTTCGATTTGATAAAATTAAAGTTTAAAACAAAGTTCATAAGAATCTGATTTGAAATGGGTCCTTAAAAGACCTCCGAACTAAGAAATAAATCTGGAATGTTTTTCCTTGTGTCCAGTTTACACACCAAACTTCAAAACCACGTAACTCACTCATTTTTCAAGTAAAACACACGAAATTTATCTCAAAATGTTCCCCTCTCATAAAATTAAAGTTCAAGCCCTAACCAATTAAAATCAGATTTGAAATTACCCCTTAAATAATATTTGAAAGAAGCAAAGAGTCTGGGACGCACAAGGGTGGGTGACAGCGTGGCATCTAAACTTTAAAAGTTCATAACTCACAACATTATATATTCGAATCACCTGAAATTTTTGTTCAAAATCCTTTGTTTTGAACGATATTTCAGATAAAATTTATTTGGTATAAAAACAACACAAGAATCAGCATAAAAATAGTCCCTAACGAGACATTATTATGCAGAACTTAATTTTTCTGCAGAATAGTTGGTTTCAAATCGATTTCTTGAATCTCTACATATTAAATCACTTATGCAACAAGTTATATCTAATACAAGTTTCTAAACATTTTGATACACAAACACAATCAAAACAACAAAATATCCATAAAAAATCCATTCATCTTTCAGTTTCTTAACCTACAACTATTTTACCTAGATTTCTTTCGATTTTTCTGATGTTCTTCGCTTCTCCTTGACCTGAATCACCAAAGAAATCAACGAGTTCTTCTTCTTCATTTATTCTCTATCTTCTTCCCTTTCACGCTTCTTACTCCCTCTATCTCTATTTCTGTGTCTCTCTCTCTCTCTCTAAGTTGTTATATGCACAAAAAGAAAAAAATGGAAGAGGAATAGTCGACGATGGAGAAAAAAGAAGGAGAAGGGAGGACAATTGACTTAATTGCCCCAACATTGTTTCTATCGCTTGTTCCCATTGGGTCTCATAGGCAGCACATTTAAATATTTTAAATTTTCTCCCCCTATTCTCTATGTATTTGAAATTCTACCCTTTATTCTCCTTTATTATACATTCACACCCTAAATTTTAATGTAAGACTCATAAATTAAATTTGAGATACTTGAATTTTTTTCGTAAATTTATAATTTAGCTATAAATTTTCAAAATAATAGGACTCTAATCTCTAAAAGAATTTTAAATATATTCTATCATACAAAACAAAAGATCTAAAATCGCCATGCTTATTTCAAGACTAGCACACAATCTAAATTTGGATATTAACAAAATAGACCAAAATAAATGTAAAGTAAAATTTTACCTTGGACATAATTTTTAAATCAAACCATACATTTCCTTTTTCAATAATTCAGGATAGTGCAACACTTTAGGAGTGGCAAGGTAAACTTTCAATGTCTAGATCAACCTAGAAAGAAATCGAAATTGATTGATGCTACTAGTCTCTAAGTCGGGGTCTCACAGAAAAGGTTTAACCAATGATAAGTTTTGGAGACAGCTTAAATGATTGCATGAGGTTGAGTCAATGTTATCATATACTCAAAAGTACAACAGTCCAGTCCAATACACTACTAAAGGTAAAAAAACAGCTGCTAAATCATTAGCAGCGGTTTTTGACCGTCGCGGTAGGCTATAGAAGCGATTTTCGAGACCGCTAGTGAAGACCTCAGGTCTATTGCAGCGGTCGGAACAGCCACTCTAGAACTTTGGGTCTACAGCAGCAATTATTCAGCCGCGGTCTGGACCACCGTTGTAGACCCGAAGATCTATAGCTGGGGTCAGATAACAGCGGCCTCGACCGCTGCTGAAGACCCGAAGTTATATAGCAGCGATCATCTAGCAGCGGTCGTGGCCGCCGCTATAAACCCGAAGTTATATAGCAGCGATCATCTAGCAGCGGTTGTGGCTGTCGCTATAAACCCGAAGTTATATAGCGGCGGTTCTATTCCAGCGTTTTACAATTTTTTTATTGTTTTTTTATTTTCGTCCAACATTTTAAAACGCCACTAGATCAGTATTAAAAAAAACTGTATTAGAAAAGTGTAATAAAACAAAATATATTTCATCATTGACTAAATAACCACGTCTTACAAGTTTTGCGAGAAACACAAATAAGTTATAAAAATTTCAAAGTAGTCTATAAACTAGCAAGTAATGAAATTTATCAACAAATAACAATAACTTTAATCTTTAGTAGCTTCAGCACATGCACTAATCTCCATCTGCCCCAACACTATTTCATCATCTGTATTACCACCAGCATCATTCACTTGAATCTCCTCCATTCGCCTCTCAAAGAATAGAATATATAGTTAAATTATGATTAGTCTTTTGCACATTCAAATCAAAATTGAATGTAATAGTGACATACTATTTTTCGCCGCTACATATAATTGGAGACCCGTCAGAACGTGAATGGACCGCTTTATATAGCTCTGCTCGAACAATTATAACTTGTTTCTCTTTTTCCTGCATCACAGCCACCATATGGAATGATGAAATTGTAAATTACTAATAACAATCCTAATAATAACAACTATACCAGTAAACAAAGTAATTGAGTATTATGTACCATCTCATGAGCATGACGTTCAAAGCTTCGAGATCCTACAGTGTGCACCGACGTCTGTAGTGATTGACTTTGTTTCCTGGCTTCACTTCGACGCTACATTAATACCAAGACATTATAAATTAATAATGAATAGTACATTCATGAAATCCATAATACAAAGAAATAATGGTATACCCGTCCTGCTTCAAATTACCAAAATTCCCTCTCTTGTAAAATTGCTCCAAATTAACATCAGTTGGAGCTTTACTTTTCACATATTGAGGCGTAAAGGCTTCATTGAAATATTTAATCTTCAAACTATATTTATAGTTCCTCCATTTTTCACTCAGATCTTTGAGGAACCAATATTTCACTACATCCCCTAATGGACCCTCGGGGATTGTAAATCGCTTCTGTAACATATATCACATGAGTTAAGTGCGTAAATTATTAAATTTATATAAGTGCATTTCACCTTGGCTTATATAAAATAATGTATACCGTCATAAGTGTCCAACAATCCTCCTTTATTGCCGTAGGGACTCTACGTCAATCTACAACATCTAGGGAGATTTGATTAGGAACACGAGCGTCACTGCCCGGGAATTGGGCAAAACTGCCTCCTTCAGTACCTAGAGGCTGCCCATTCTCATTAAAGTAGATGGAAATCCGTTCGCCCTCTTTCAAATTTCACACCTCAATCATGTGCGTCCCACCACGCGCTTTACGAACTAGAGTATTATCTGCACATTTAACATGTAAAATTAAATTCACAAACAAATAACATAAATTATCACTATTTTGGTTATTAACATACCTTGTGTTTCGTCATCGTTCGAATGTTCATCTTCGAACGATGGTACCGTAGATTGATGGGATGGTGGCGTAGCCTGCTGTGATGGTGGCGTAGCCTACTGCGATGATGGCATAGTTGGTGTCGCTGGAGTAGCTGATGAGGATATAGTCCCGAACATCTTCCTCATCATTGTACCTACACAATACACATATAGCTATATTCACTGATGAATTAGAACCATTACTCTTGGAAAGCAAGGTAAGTTGCTCTGTGACCTAACTAGTTATTCTTTTATTCTTGGAATTCTTCTCTAGGTTCACAATGGTTTGAAATCCACCATTTTCTGTTGCTTTTAACTAGGTTGATTTGGTTCTATTTGACCACGTTCATAATTATGAGAGAACCTGCTCGGTTTTACCAAAAAGAGTGCAAGGTCGTACCCCAGTGCATGCTGTTATTGGCATGGCTGGCTTTACCTTGGACAATTTCCCAAATGATGTGAGTGGATCTCGGGATATCCCTAAATAACTCAATACCTTAAAACTGAAAAGCAACCGTACATTAGGAAATAGCTGCAGCCTTTTGGTGCTAATACATAGTAAGTTTGTTTACTGCATTGGGTCTCACATGTAGGCACTAGAAGATGGCAAATGCAATGATTTGTGGGCACATCTCTCCAGTGTCAAAGCTTAAAGGCAATTATAACAAGAGTCTGAAAATTAGATAAGACAACAACTTGTTCATCCCACTTAAATACCCACCTGACTTCAAAAAACAACCTATGCTATACTATATTGATGAAATACTGGACATGTGTGCTATTCATAGGACTTTCAGCAACTCAGTAAAGGAATAAACAAACTAGTTTAACTAGTACATAACATGAATCAAACAACCATAACAACATCAAAATTCAAGAAGAGGTTAATAACATTTTCACTCACTCGATAATAGAAATAATCATACAATTGGAGGATGTGATACTTTCACTGTGCACTAAAGGGGTAAATTCATTATGTAAACTAACAAGAAACTCATAATTATGAAGAGAAAAATCAAAGATAATGAAATACACATACCATAGGTACGTCTTAAGGTATATCTAGTGTTGTTTCTTCCACATCATTTCTAAACCATGTCAAATCATCTTGTACATTCTCAGGGACTTGCTCAATATTGAAATTGTAAGGCTCATTCTCACAATAGTCATCCATCTCGTCATCAAACACCTCACCACTACCAGCATTAAACACATTTCTTGGTTTAGTCTTGATAACTACTTCCCAATTTGGCTGTCTTTCAACAGATACATAGTATACTTGAGATGCTTGTGATGCCAATATGAATGGATCATCGCTTAATCACTCTCCAGTATGCACTAAACGCGAAAAATTAACAAGTTTGAATCCAAACTCATCAACTTTATAACCCCTACCAATAGTTGTGTCAATCCAATCGCATTTGAATAGTACAAAACGTTCCGAATCAAAATAGTTTAACTCAATGATACTTGTAATTCACCCGTAATATATGGTGCCCCCTTCAACAGTCACACAAACTCCACTATTTTGAGTTGTTCTTCCCATTTCATTCTCTTTTGTACGGAACTTCATAGTATTACGTATGTATCGACTTAATGATCTAACTTCGGGGTTTGGACCTTTAGCAAGCCATGGAACCCTCTTTGGAAGTTCACGCTTCCTTGCATCGTCCATATTTTGAATCTGTTTTCCTCGAACAACAACCCAATATTATCACTATTTATAAGTTTTAAAGTAACCAAGCAATTCAAAATATTTTAAACATAAGACATACATGGACTCGAAACCAATCACAAAATTCATCCCTATGCATCTTATCGATGACATAATCTGTGAGACGACTCCTACGGTTGCTTGCCTTCAATCGATCCTTATGCATTCTGCATGGACAATATCGCTAAAATTTACACTCTATTGGATATAAACATTCTCAATGAAAGAGTGATATGTCTAACATCACTTACGTATGAATTTGGACTAACTCATCGCAATTAAAAAGGACATATCAATGGGCTTGCATGCACGCCTTTGTATCAAGATGAAGTAAGAGATTCCTCCTATAGTGTCGTCTACATTTCTGGGGGATCTATTAAAGATTGTTGGAACTGATTCTAAATATCTTGAACAAAAACTTAGGCATTCATCTGCGATGTATCCTTCAGCAATAGAGCCTTCATTCTTAGGAACCGTACGCGCATCTTTTGATGCATACGGTTTACCAAAAATCGCTAAAAAAGAATCAATTTGTAGATTACAACCCTCATTCTTTTTTCATAGTGGGCTCCTTATAACTTCTAACAAAGGGTTTTTTTTATTCCATTTTTCAAGAAAGATTAGTTTTGATCTGTTTACTTTACCTATATAAATATATATATAAGTAATTTACTAAACTATCAATAAAAACAACATAATATCGAAAGCCAGAAGAGGAAGTAATAGGGGAAGGACCCCACAAATCACAATGAATTCGATCTAAAAGAAAATCCGAATGTTAATTATTATTGCTAAAAGGAAGTCGATGGCTTTTTCCAAGCCTGCAACCAACACATAAATTAGAACCATTGATTTTCTTATGACTAGTGTAAGAAAGAACATTTTTATGTTTGAGATGCTCTAGGATCCGATAATTCGGATGTCATAAGCGTGCATGCCAAACATCAAGAGGTGCTCTAGGCTTATTTGAAGAAAGGTGTGATTCTAGAAAACAACCCAAGAGGGGGGTGAAATGAGTTTTAATAAAAACTAAAAAATTTCTATAATTATTCAATCAAATAATCAACCACAAACACAAATATAAAGCAACTAAAGAAGAGCAAGGGTTAGAGAGATGACACCAGTATTTTTAGGTGATTCAGCCAACACTTGCCTACATCCATCCCCACGGCTATTGACATCCTTCAGCTTTCTCCACTATTCTCCAAATAACAAATACACCTTAGCTTCACAGGTGCTAAGTAACCGTTATAAAGTGTTTTAGGAGCCTAATAACCCAAGGGATTTCTACCCATACGAGTAGGACCATGTTCCACAACACTCTAGTGTTTTACAAAAGATGGGTACAAGGGAATAATAAAGAATGACTCTTTAAGCCAAATAAGTAAGTGTAAAACACAATGATGAGAAAAAAAAAAAGATTTGAGTGAGAAAACATTTATCTTGGCAGATGTGAGCACTAGCTTTCTTGGGAGGTGAGTTCTCTTTCCTCTTCAAAGCACTAGCATCTATCTTGACAAAATGTGCAAGTTCTTATTTTTATCTCTTCATCTTATTCTATTTATAGTCCTATTGTCTTGAAAGGTCTTCAAGAGACTTTTTTGTGCCATTGAAGGGGTACCCAATTCACTTTAGAACAAAATAATGTGTTGGCATCCTTTCAAGATTTTCTGCAAAAAATCGCAACATATATCGACACCACAAAATTGGTCTGTAAATGTGCTCTCGGATGCCAGTACAATGTGTCTACACCGTCAAACATGTTCTCGGGTGACAGTGTAATGTGTCGAAACCATCTTTCCATGTGTCGACACTGTCAAACATGCTCTTGAGTGACAGTGTGATGTGTCGACACCAATAATGTTGGAGAGGATTTTCAGCAACTTGAAAGTGTCGTTTCCACTCCAATTCATCTATGAACACCTACAATAAACAAATTGACTTTTTTTAACTTATGCATTGGTATTTAAACTCGTTTAGGACTTTTTCCAGAGATAACTTAGATCTTTTGAAACACTTATTTGAAAATGTGGATTGAAAAAACGAGTTCTAAAATTCTTCAAAGCAACTTGAATTTTTTATTATCATAAAAAATGGATTGTTTAAGAAATAACATTGGGCTAATGCATTGGTATTTACTTATGAGGCCTATTTAAGACCATCCATAAACCTCATAAATGCTGCTGAGCGATCATTTATCATTTATTAAGCCCAAGAGTGATAAAAAAACCTTTTGAATCTTATTTCTCACATCATTCACACATAATCAACATTTTCACATCCTTGTTATTGTCTAAAGCCTAAGAGATAGGAATTTTCATTTTAATATTCACTCCATCAAGGGAATCTAATTAAGTAATTTCGTTCATCCATCTACACCTCATAAATGTTCTCAAACTCGTTCTTGAGACTTGAAGAAGTTTTTCTCAAGCTTAAGTGTAAATAAACTTTTCCCTTAGTTGAATGGAGTTTAGTGGATATACCTCAATACTCGGTAAAGGAGCTTAACGGGTGGACATAGGCGGGTTTACTAAACCAGATAAAAATCTTGCGTTTGCTTCTTTTCTCTTTATTTTGTTTCATTAGTTTCTTGTTTAAATATAAATGGTATCTTTGGAATTGCATATCCATTAATTGTGATTAATCTTTTATTTCAATTAATCCTCTTTGTAGAGCTTCAAACTTTCATAGACTCAAATGAAAAAACCCTAATGGAGATCGCTGTAACACTGTCACTCGTTTCAATTCTTAAAAAACAGTTTCCTCAACACCTTGTTTCCAGGTTTCCTTGAACCCCTGCAACATATTGCATAAGTGATATATTGTACCAAAATTGACACATTAGAAATTTAGTGGACACTATTAAATCAATTTTAATTGATATGTATACCTTCAAAAGAATCATTTTCTTTAGTGAAGCTAGATATGCTAGGTAATTCCTTTTCCAGTGACCTCACTCATTTTCCAATGACCTGACTTGTCACAGTTGAAACAATTTTTATTATCTTTCTTGTTTAAGTCGCTTGTGTCCTCTTTCTTGGATTGAGATAATTTCTTCTTCATGAACATCTTCCCCTTAGGCTTAAGTTCAACGTTGGTTGACTTGTCCAATACCTTTAGATAACTTCTCTCATGTTTGATAAGTTCCTCAGCTGCTTCCAACATATTGAGCAGCTCTGACAAAGCAATCTCATCATGTTCATATTATAGTTTAATATGAACTGGTTGAATGACTCAGGCAAAGACGTCAATATCGCTCCAACTTTTGTCTCATTGTCTATCTTTGCAGCTAGTGTTTAAGTTCAGTGATGAACGATAACATTTTCAGCACATGATCCCAAACTAGAGCACTCTCCACCATTTCGGTGCTCATCAACAGTTTCATAACCTGCTTGCGTGTAGACAGACTCTGCTCTCCAAATAACTCCTGAAGATATAAAAACATATCGTTTTCAATAGCTAGGCCTTCACCCTACTTCTGGAATATTGGTCATCGAGACCAACATATAATATCGAGCCAGTTCGTCTGCCTCATGCCACTTATCATAAGCAACTTTTTGCTCCTGTGTGGCATCAACTAAAGCAAGCTGAGGGGTCTCATCCTTTAGGACATGAGCAATTTTATCAATCGTGAGTACAATCCTGAGATTTCTCTTCCAGTCAAGAAAGTTTGGCCCAGTTCATTTGTTCCCATCTAAAATTCTAGACAATGGGTTCAATATAATGAATCTGAAAAAACATACAAAGTCAATTCACATGTATATACAAATTTTCATTAGTATAGGATTTTGAATAACTAATGGTACCTCCCACTGAATCACATCACTCAAATAAAAACACATAATATAATATTTATATTTAGTGTTTGTAGTGAGTATCAAGAACTTTTCCCTTATGAATCCTATTTTAGTAATCATGGCACAACTTGTAAAAGCATGTAAAACATACTTATCATGATCACATCACATGTTGTGTATCAATGCGTACACAAAGCTTATGATTCTTTATACTTCTTTTGGCCACCAGCATAAACACAATCTTCACTATTTTAGTGTATGTATTTATTTGGTTAAGTGCAACCATCGTCTGAATGATATATAATTTTGTAAAGGGTCTGGTGATATTATTTTCGTTAACATCCTCACTACTTAGACACACTCATTTATCTTCCAAAGAAATATATGAGACAAGCTATAAGATCAAGAAATTGACATAAACTATTTAGCTTTATCCAACCTTTAATCAAATAGAATTCGCATCTACCAACAATTGGGGGCTATAAGATTTGCTTCCTATAAATTATCTTATTTAACATTTGCATTAAATATATTTTTTTTGTCAAAACCGATAACATTGTGTCAACTCGATCAAACCAATCCAACCACTGATGACGACAGATCAAACCAAGTTGGGTTCGATCTCCCGATCCAGGTCCAACCCGATTAAGGTACTGGTCTGGGTTTGGGTCTAATCCGATCCAACAACGCTTTGGGCCGCACCTTATCTGGCCATGGGGAGCCTCATGGGTCATGGACTGCCCCAGTTGGGTTGGCCCACAGCCCCTTCCAACTCATTTCCCAAAAGCCCGTTCCTTCCATTTTTTATCTAGACTGGGCCTGGGCCTGGTAAGGCTTGTGATGCCCTACCAATTTTTCCCAAGTGAGCAATCCTGAGATTTTATCCTTTGAGCGATGATTGTGCCCCTTCGAGGGGGTGGGGGGAGCTCACGCAACGGCATTGAAGACCATTGCTGGCCGCGCCCACCAAGCCAACCCTTGGCCAGCCTCCCCAGGACTTTTGGTGGTCGTGGGTGGCGTGGGAGCCAACTCGTGTGCCCATTTGTGTACATTACAGCAACAACTGCTCATAGCCTATGGTGGCGCCAACGACCTCGCCGGTCCCACCTGGCATGGTCCTTAGCCGACAGTCACAGCCACCGGGGGTGGGGAGAAGCTAAGGCCGAGAGAGAGTTTCTCGCCCTCTCTTTGTGATTTTTCTCTCTTCGAGCACAGAGAACACTTCTCTTGCCCGGTTTACATTTTGTCTCACAAAAGGATAACAAATGCAACCACAGATTTACACGAGATAGTGTACAGATTCACTAAAAAGACAAATGCACGTGAGAAAGAACTCAAATGGAAGTCTCAATCCATGGAATATTTTGAGCACACGTGCACATAACATTTCTTTTAAGTGATTGTATTTTTAAATAAGCAAACCCAACATGCAAGCATAGAATAATGTAGTACATAGTACGAAATCACTTTTAAACAACAAAAAGTCGTGTTTTTATCCATCAAATCTCATTTGATCATGTTCCTATGTGCGTGAGTTAGAGAAACAACACTAACCTGAGCTGAAAGATTTCACCAAATCTGAGCTCTAATACCAGAGCAAGATTCAATGCTCAGAGTCATAGCAGAATGTGGATCGTTGAAATCAAAGCAACCCAAGCGTGTTGCCTTCTTCGGATTCACGCTCACAATTCTTAAGAGAGTTTCTAGAGAGAGAATATTTTCTCCTTTCTCAAGTTCATCATTCACTCTCTAAAATGAAAGTCTTGAGTTTATATAATGGCTCACTCCAAAACTTCAACAGTGCTCGTGCGTGAGATCTTTAGTGATCTCAAATTTCAGTCGTAGGATCATCATGAAAAAACTATTTTTCAATAACTCCCTTATATCTTTTATACTGAATTTATCAGCTTCTAAAAATTGTGATCATGTCCATTAATATATCACAATGACCTTTGGCTTTGTGATAGTAAAATCATTTTTGCTAATAATTATTTGATTATTTATCCTTCCACCATGTTATATTCCACATAAGCCAATAGGATCGGAATAAGATCACTGATTATATCCTAGTTCATACAATTCTTAATACACAATCTGTAATCCGTTGGACTCTTAAAGTGTTTCCAAAACAATTTCACAAATAAATTAAAAAATATTTTCACAAAACTCCTTAAGCTAGAAATTTCTTTTCGAGTCCAACTCTATACAGATATACTAAATATATACTGTCTCACAAAAATATTGGTGGATTCCTTGTTGAGCATTCATACAAACTCATTTATCATGTACAAGACCCAACGTTGTCTTAAATATTTGACCTACCTAGAAAGATCATCACCAAATGAGTCGGTCAAAGTGCCAGTACAAAAAAAAACAGATTTGCATAAACCTCTCAGGTTTGAGGATACCATAAGCTAATTGTGCTACATAATATTCTTACCATCAGTGATTATTTCCAGAAGGTATTCACATTTGATCTTGTTCAGTGCATGTACTCTTACAGTGCACTCACTCGTCTGCTTAAGATCATTACCTCAAATGACAGAGTCCATCATCCTTTTTAATAGAGGCACAACAAGTGTAGACCTATATATATAAATGTGAGACCCTGATTTTCTCCTATGTTATTTCTTATGTATTATCTTTTATTTTCCGATGTATTAGCTTTAATTTTATCATGGGGCCATATTTTTGGCCAATGTATGGCCTAATCTTTATGTTATGGTACATTGATTAAAATGAGATTTTATTTCATGAAATTTCCTAAATAATTTTCTTGTCATTTTTATACAAAGTTTAAATTATATTTTCCTAGGAGCCAAAATTTGCAAGGTAAGTTTCTCTCTTATGAATTTATATTTTTCATTTACTTAATATGTTTCATGGTCCATAAAATTTGAATTTTGATTGAAGATTTCATTATATAGGCCGAAAATAGTTAATGGATAAAATCATGAATTTCCTTTTGAGAAATTGATTGAATATTTTTTGTCATTCATATGTGGCATATATTATTACCATGTGGCCTAGATTAATAAGTAGAATTTTCATTAGAATATTAAATGATAAGTTATTTAAGCATGTGATAAGGTTTAAGAGAGATTTAAAATGATAAGTACACTTGCTTATCATAGTGATAAGCAAGCATGATGATAGGTTAGGAAACTTTTAGGGTGATAAGTCCTTGTGGTTATTGTAGAGATAGGCTGGAGCCATTATCATAAGATAAGATATCATGCTTATGAGATGATAAGCTAATGGAATGGATTAGATAAGCTAGAGAGCTTATAAGAGATAAGTTAGGTGAACTAGTAACCGAGTTGAAAGTTAGTTGCTTTTCAAATGTGATAGTAACTAAGTTGGTTGGAAGGCAACCAAACAAAGCAAATGAGAGTCAAGGACATGGCTTTTACGTGAATGAGCATGTGGTGAATTGAAAAGCCAAAAGTAAATTGCCATGTGAAGTGTAAGATGTGTAAGATGCATTCAATGAGACAAGAAAACACATGGAAGTAAAAAGAAGAGAAAAAGCAAGGGAGAAGTGGGATTTACGTAGGGATCATGTGAGGGGAGAGAGAAATCAATTCAATGCAAGCCATGCTTTGGGAGACAAGAGTGATGTGAGAAAAAGTTGAAGAGATGAGGAGAGAAGGAGAGCATTGGCCGGCCAACCCCATTCATCCCCCTTTTCCCTCCTTCACACTTCTCTCATGTCATTCTCACCTTGTCTTTGTCATTGTCATAGCATTAACTCTCCTTGGGAGATTCAATTGTCTCACACCTCACACCTAGCATTTCATTTCACTCCATTTCTTCCTCACTTGGCCGAATATTGCATTTTGCTCTCAACCCTCCCACTTTCTTCTCTTGGCCGAACCACACATCAAAGCTCAAGGTTTACTTCCTTTTCCTCTTGCAATCTAGACCACATTCTTCTTGCCTTCTAAATCACACTCCAAGAACCTAAGTTAGACCTCTTTTGTGGTGACCAAATCTCTCCTTGTGCAACCCCATTTCTTCCTTGAAAACCCTAATCATTAGTCTCATTTCTCTTGAAGAAGTTAGTCCATTTCCATTAGGACTAATCATTCAAGCTTACCACATTCTTTTACCCACAATAGAACCCACATTAGCACCACAAATCAAGCTTGTACATATTCTAAGGAGGGTGAACCGAAACTTGGAAGAAAGAGGAGTTTAGGTAAAAGTTTGGTGAAGGTAGAGGTAAGCTTGGTTTTATTTGATAATCTTACCTAAATTTTTCATAAGTACTAACCTAGGACATTTTATTTTTCTAGGTACTCAAGCTTGGGATCATCAACAAGGTAAGACCAAAAATGTGATGTTGTTGGTTTAGTATAATGATGGCCGAATTATATGCTTAGATCTTGTGTTGTTGGACTCTCTAATATTAGATAAGTGTTTAACTATGGTCTTGATGATGTAAAAACAATGTACATGTGAAAGAGGTTCGGATCTATGGAGTTAATGCATGCAAATAGGTCATACATACAAAAGGAGAACAATGTATGTTAGATAAGTTTAGATCTAGACTTATGTATGTTTGGCCGAATGTAAGTTGGATATTTCCTTAGATCTATTGTTGTCGAAGTTCCTAAAGTATAGATCTATTGTTGATGGGAGTATTTGATGAAGATATGAAGTTGATGCGTGCTAGTTAGGTAACAAATGCAAAGGATATGCATGTTATAATTTTTAGCATGAAAAATGTGACATTTTGAGGTATGGCCGAATATGATATGCTTAGGTCTTCATGTATAATTTTGTATATGTTTAGATCTGAACATTGGCCATGATATGTGCAAGATTTATGACTTAATGAATGGTAGATAATTATGTTAGGTAAAGGATGCATGCAAATTGAAGGAAACAAAAGAAAACCTAATTATTTGGATGAAAACATGTGTTGGCCGAATGGTATAAGCATGATATATTGTGTTGGTGTTTGGATTCTTAGATCCTAGGTTGTGAAATTTTTGAATGGAGGATGGGATCACCATTGGAGTTGAAGTTATGATTAAAGGATGCATAAAATTAGTGTTGGCCGAATGGTTAAAGTAAAAGAACCCTAATTGTAAATTATGATAAATAGGTTATAATTGTTGTGTTGGGGATTTGGCTAATTGGAATAATATTGAGGAACCATAAACATGTAATAAAAATATTATTCGGAACCCTAGTTAGGGCTAGTATTTCGGATTGACTGAGGTTTAAGGTCCAAATCAAGATTTAATCATGATTAAAGCTATTAGTGGTTTAATGTAAGATTTAAATAGAGCACATGAAATAATGAGAGACTTAAGTCTGATCCTAAATCCGTTGGTGTTAATTAAACCCTAATCAAGACATGTATAAATATATATTATATTGCAATAAAAATATTAATGATTTAATAAACTAAGTTTTGAATATTAGTTAAAGAGAGGAGTAAATAAAATATTTTTTAAATGATTAAAATAATTTCAGCGATATATATATATATATCTTTGGTTGATAACCGATTTCAAAAATGCAAATGTTCAATGATTACGTACTATTTCTTAAAGTCTAAGAAATATTTGAATCGCTTGTAGGCGATCCACGTGTCTTATACACTACCAAGGAAGACCAATTGTAAGTGGAATAGTAAGTGGAAAGTAAGCGGTTCTTTTCAAAACTGGAATGACACACTGCATCGTTTCATGAACAAGCATGAGATTTTAATCGAGCATGACACGACATGTGCATTGCATGAATTTTTCAAAGAGAATGTTTATGCAATGATTTTATGGAAAGACTATGAAAATTTTTATGAAACGATAAGTTAAGTTAAGGGGCACTGGTCGGTACCGTACCATCAAGATGGACTCCCATACAGAAGGACGAATGCGAGAAGGATGGGTAAGTCCACGAAGCTGTGCAAACCACACTGAAGGACATTGAGAAGGTGTGGGCCTCCAAGGGTCATGTCTAGCCACTGAAGGACGAATGCGAGAAGGTGCGCTAGCTTGACTATATGTAAGGTCTCCAAGGGAATTCGGGGACGGTTCCAAAGGGAACGCACAACCCTGACTTCAGGGGTTAAATGGAGCGAGCCCACAGTAAGATATATGAAATAATTATGAAAAGGCCAAGAATGGCACAAGTATGAATAAGTGATTTTCAAGGGCCAAGGGCCAATTTTACAAGCAAGTATGAAAGAAAGATTTTCAAACTGGAAGCTGGGACAGTCCCAATTTCCAAAGTGCCTTACCGAATGGCTCCGGCAGAGCTAAAGGAGCTGAAAGTCCAATTAGAAGATCTTCTGGAGAAGGGATTTCTAAGGCCGAGTGTGTCGCCATGGGGAGCACCGATCCTGTTTGTGAAGAAGAAGGACGGGAGTCTCCGATGTGCATCGATTATAGGGAACTGAATACGGTGACAGTGAAGAATAGGTACCCGCTACCTCGCATTGACGATTTGTTCGATCAATTGCAGGGGGCACAAAATTTTCAAGGATTGATTTGAGGTCGGGTTACCACCAATTGAAGGTAAAGGAGGGAGATATACCTAAGACGGCCTTCCGAACCCGATATGGTCACTACGAATTTTTGGTGATGCCATTTGGGTTAACTAATGCCCCGGCCGCATTCTATGACTTGATGAACAGAGTATTTATGGAATTCCTGGACAAGTTTGTGGTGGTGTTCATAAACGATATTCTGATTTATTCTCGGAACCAGGAGGAGCATGAGGAGCATCTCAGGATTATTTTGCAGATCCTAAGGGAGAAGAAGTTGTATGCTAAATTCTCCAAGTGCGAGTTTTGGTTGCAGCAAGTCCGATTTTTAGGGCACGTAGTGTCGGGAGAAGGGATTGTTATAGATCCCAGAAAGGTTGATACGGTTTTCAAATGGCCGAGGCCTACAAATGTTAAGGAGATAAGGAGTTTCCTGGGGTTAGCAGGATATTACCGGAGGTTTATCAAGGGATTTTCAAAGATAGCCATGCCGATGACCTCGTTGACCAAG
This sequence comes from Myrica gale, assembly GCA_963930655.1. NCBI lineage: Eukaryota > Viridiplantae > Streptophyta > Magnoliopsida > Fagales > Myricaceae > Myrica > Myrica gale. The sequence continues at coordinate 16,682,372 of OZ005607.1, read as the reverse complement.
AAGAACGTTAAGTTCCACTGGACAGATGAGTGTGAGCAAAGTTTCCAGATGTTAAAGGCTCATCTAGTTACTGCCCCGGTGTTAGCATTGCCCTCAGAGCATGGGGAGTACGAGATCTATACGGACGCCTCAAAGCAAGGTCTTGGGTGTGTGTTGATGCAAGACAAGAGGGTCATAGCCTATGCGTCGAGGCAATTGAGGCCCCACGAGGTGAATTACCCCACTCACGACTTGGAGTTAGCTGCAGTCGTGCATGCTCTGAAAATATGGAGGCATTATCTCTATGGGGTTAAATGCGAGATATTTACGGATCACAAGAGCCTCAAGTACTTCAACACTCAGAAGGAGCTGAATATGAGGCAACTGCGCTGGTTGGAGTTGATTAAGGACTATGATTGCACCATTAGCTACCATCCTGGAAAAGCTGACGTGGTGGTTGATGCCCTGAGCCGGAAGTCGGCTGAAACAAGTGCCGTGGAGGTAGTGGCGAAGGAGATCATGGAGGATCTAAAAAGAGAGGAGATCACGCTCGTATTGGCAGATCGGTATGTTTCCATCGCAGGGCTGTCATTGCAACCATCGCTGGAGGAGCGAATTTGCGAGGCCCAGAAGAGCGATGCGGTGATAGTAGGGATTAGGGAAAGGATTGAAAAGAATAATGATCCCGATTTTGAGGATAGGGATGGAGTGCTGAGGTACCGGAATAGAATTTGTGACCCTAGTGATGGGGGAATCAAAGAGTTGATTTTGGCAGAGGCGCATACTACGCCCTATACTATTCACCCTGGAGGAACGAAGATGTATCAGGACATCAAGAAAGTTTATTGGTGGCCGAATATGAAGAGGGAGATTGCGGAATATGTCGCTCGATGTCTGACTTGTCAGAGATTGAAAGCAGAGCACCAGAGGCCAGCAGGGACATTGAAGCCTCTAGAGATCCCCGAATGGAAATGGGAAGGAATAGCCATGGATTTTGTTGTAGGGCTACCAAGAACGACAGCTGGCTACAATGCAATATGGGTAGTGGTGGACCAATTGACCAAGTCAGCCCACTTTCTGCCCATTAGGGTGAAGTATACCCCGGAGAGGCTAGCTGAAGTGTATCTCCAAGAAATTGTGAGACTCCATGGTATACCGAAGAGCATAGTGTCGGACAGGGATCCGAGATTTACGTCGAGATTTTGGAGAAGATTGCAGGAATCCCTAGGCACTAAATTGAATTTTAGCACTGCTTTCCACCCACAGAAGGATGGCCAATCTGAGCGGACCATTCAAATCTTGGAAGACATGTTTCGAGCGTGTGTCATTGATTTCAAAGGTAGCTGGGCTCAGTATCTGTCGTTAGCAGAGTTCGCATACAACAACAGTTTCCAATCGAGTATTGGTATGGCACCATACGAAGCCTTATACGGGCGGAGGTGTAGGTCGCCATTATATTGGGATGAAGTAGGAGAAGGGAGACTGTTGGGGCCGGAGATAATTTTGCAGACAAAAGAGAAGATTCGGTTGATCAAAGAAAGACTTATTACGGCCCAAAGTCGGCAAAAGAGTTACACGGACAATCGAAGAAGAGAGTTGGCCTTTGAAGAAGGAAGTAAAGTGTTTTTGAAGATTTCTCCAACGAAGGGGGTAGCACGATTCGGGAAGAAGGGGAAGCTTCAGCCCCAGTTTATAGGACCTTTTGAGATCCTGGAGAGTGTTGGACCAATGGCGTACAGACTGGCATTACCGCCATCAATTGCAGGAGTTCACGATGTGTTCCACGTATCGCTCCTACGCAAGTATGTGTCTGACCCCACTCTTGTGTTAGAATAGGAACCTTTGCAGATTAAGGAAAACCTTACCTATGTAGAGGAGCCAGTAAGGATTCTCGATAGAAAGGAGCAACAATTGCGGACAAAGGTGATACCGCTTGTAAAGGTTCTATAGAGGAATCATGGGGTAGAGGAGGCATCTTGGGAGTTAGAGAGCGATATGTATGAGAAGTACCCCCAGTTAAGAGGAGAATGAGAATTGAATATTTACTATCTTCTCTATCGATTGATTGATGTGGATGAGTAATTATTGTCTGATATTTATTATTATTTCCTTGCATAAAGAATGATAATTCTTTGTAATATATGATGATATTTTGTATATGCATATGACTGACCACTGTATTATGATGTCAGATGCCACCGAGTAGTCAACCCCCACGTTCCCAGCATTCGGGCACGCCTTCTCAGAGAAGGATGACAGCACCTGAGTATCGCAGCCTGTTCAGGGTTAACCATAGAACCCAAGGTTCGACAAGACCGTCGGGAAGCCATGAGGCTCCGACTCACGCATCGCATGAGACCGATAGAGGGGACCCGAGAAGAGCGTACCAAACTCATGTATCTTATTGGCAGCAAGGTATGGCGGGGACATACCAGCCCCCGCCACCCCCGGCACTAGACCAACCTGGACCTTCCAGGTGGGGTCAACCCTTATCTCCAGATTGATCTGGATATATGGAGGGTATTTATTGGCCAGAGTCGCCAATAAATGTCATTCCCTTAAGAATCGTTTTACCACAAAACTTTGAGGAAGATCCAGAAGAGGATCCAGAGGAGGACCCAGAAGAGGATCCAGAAGAGGATCCGAAAGAAGAACCCATGGAACAACATCTGATACCTAATGAGACGAGAGAACGACCTCGGGAGGAACCTAGACGTCGTAACTCGAGACAGGAGTGTACACCTAGGCGATGTAACGAGAGAAGACATCGTAGAAGAGTTAGGGCTCAAGACGCTGCATCTGAGACCCACTTTTCCTCACAAGAAGTAGAGTCTAGACCTAAGTATCATGGACCACCCGAAAACATAATCCATGACCCTAGTATAGACGAACCAAGCCAAGGAACTAGATCACAGTCTTGGACGGGGAGTAATTCCCCAGACCACGTTTATCAGGGGGAGATTAGTAGTGGGACAAGCACGAATGTTCGTCCCTACCCCTATGGACCTGCTGCACCTTCGCAGTCAGGACAAAATTATTGGTGGTAAAAGAAATTCCGAGGACGGAATTTTTATAAGGAGGGGAGAATGTGAGACCCTGATTTTCTCCTAAGTTATTTCTTATGTATTATCTTTTATTTTCCGATGTATTAGCTTTAATTTTATCATGGGACCATATTTTTGGCCAATGTATGGCCTAATCTTTATGTTATGGTACATTGATTAAAATGGGATTTTATTTCATGAAATTTCCTAAATAATTTTCTTGTCATTTTTATACAAAGTTTAAATTATATTTTCCTAGGAGCCGAAATTTGCAAGGTAAGTTTCTCTCTTATGAATTTATATTTTTCATTTACTTAATATGTTTCATGGTCCATAAAATTTAAATTTTGATTGAAGATTTCTTTATATAGGCCGAAAATAGTTAATGGATAAAATCATGAATTTCCTTTTGAGAAATTGATTGAATATTTTGTGTCATTCATATGTGGCATATATTATTACCATGTGGCCTAGATTAATAAGTAGAATTTTCATTAGAATATTAAATGATAAGTTATTTAAGCATGTGATAAGGTTTAAGAGAGATTTAAAATGATAAGCACACTTGCTTATCATAGTGATAAGCAAGCATGATGATAGGTTAGGAAACTTTTAGGGTGATAAGTCCTTGTGGTTATTGTAGAGATAGGCTGGAGCCATTATCATAAGATAAGATATCATGCTTATGAGATGATAAGCTAATGGAATGGATTAGATAAGCTAGAGAGCTTATAAGAGATAAGTTAGGTGAAATAGTAACCAAGTTGAAAGTTAGTTGCATTTCAAATGTGATAGTAACTAAGTTGGTTGGAAGGCAACCAAACAAAGCAAATGAGAGTCAAGGACATGGCTTTTACGTGAATGAGCATGTGGTGAATTGAAAAGCCAAAAGTAAATTGCCATGTGAAGTGTAAGATGTGTAAGATGCATTTAATGAGACAAGACAACACATGGAAGTAAAAAGAAGAGAAAAAGCAAGGGAGAAGTGGGATTTACGTAGGGATCATGTGAGGGGAGAGAGAAATCAATTCAATGCAAGCCATGCTTTGGGAGACAAGAGTGATGTGAGAAAAAGTTGAAGAGATGAGGAGAGAAGAAGAGCATTGGCCGGCCAACCCCATTCATCCCCCTTTTCCCTCCTTCACACTTCTCTCATGTCATTCTCACCTTGTCTTTGTCATTGTCATAGCATTAACTCTCCTTGGGAGATTCAATTGTCTCACACTTCACACCTAGCATTTCATTTCACTCCATTTCTTCCTCACTTGGCCGAATATTGCATTTTGCTCTCAACCCTCCCACTTTCTTCTCTTGGCCGAACCACACATCAAAGCTCAAGGTTTACTTCCTTTTCCTCTTGCATTCTAGCCCACATTCTTCTTGCCTTCTAAATCACACTCCAAGAACCTAAGTTAGACCTCTTTTGTGGTGACCAAATCTCTCCTTGTGCAACCCCATTTCTTCCTTGAAAACCCTAATCATTAGCCTCATTTCTCTTGAAGAAGTTAGTCCATTTCCATTAGGACTAATCATTCAAGCTTACTACATTCTTTTACCCACCATAGAACCCACATTATCACCACAAATCAAGCTTGGACATATTCTAAGGAGGGTGAACCGAAACTTGGAAGAAAGAGGAGTTTAGGTAAAAGTTTGGTGAAGGTAGAGGTAAGCTTGGTTTTATTTGATAATCTTACCTAAAGTTTTCATAAGTACTAACCTAGGGCATTTTATTTTTCTAGGTACTCAAGCTTGGGATAATCAACAAGGTAAGACCAAAAATGTGATGTTGTTGGTTTAGTATAATGATGGCCGAATTATATGCTTAGATCTTGTGTTGTTGGACTCTCTAATATTAGATCTAAGTGTTTAACTATGGTCTTGATGATGTAAAAATAATGTACATGTGAAAAAGGTTCGGATCTATGGAGTTAATGCATGCAAATAGGTCATAAATACAAAAGGAGAACAATGTATGTTAGATAAGTTTAGATCTAGACTTATGTATGTTTGGCCGAATGTAAGTTGGATATTTCCTTAGATCTATTGTTGTCGAAGTTCCTAAAGTATAGATCTATTGTTGATGGGAGTATTTGATGAAGATATGAAGTTGATGCATGCTAGTTAGGTCACAAATGCAAAGGATATGCATGTTATAATTTTTAGCATGAAAAATGTGACATTTTGAGGTATGGCCGAATATGATATGCTTAGGTCTTCATGTATAATTTTGTATATGTTTAGATCTGGACATTGTCCATGATATGTGCAAGATTTATGACTTAATGAATGGTAGATAATTATGTTAGGTAAAGGATGCATGCAAATTGAAGGAAACAAAAGAAAACCTAATTATTTGGATGAAAACATGTGTTGGCCGAATGGTATAAGCATGATATATTGTGTTGGTATTTGGATTCTTAGATCCTAGGTTGTGAAATTGTTGAATGGAGGATGGGATCACCATTGGAGTTGAAGTTGTGATTAAAGGATGCATAAAATTAGTGTTGGCTGAATGGTTAAAGTAAAAGAACCCTAATTGTAAATTATGATAAATAGCTTATAATTGTTGTGTTGGGGATTTGGCTAATTGGAATAATATTGAGGAACCATAAACATGTAATGAAAATATTATTCGGAACCCTAGTTAGGGCTAGTATTTCGGATTGACTGAGGTTTAAGGTCCAAATCAAGATTTAATCATGATTAAAGCTATTAGTGGTTTAATGTAAGATTTAAGTAGAGCACATGAAATAATGAGAGACTTAAGTCTGATCCTAAATCCGTTGGTGTTAATTAAACCCTAATCAAGACATGGATAAATATATATTATATTGCAATAAAAATATTAATGATTTAATAAACTAAGTTTTGAATATTAGTTAAAGAGAGGAGTAAATAAAATATTTTTTAAATGATTAAAAGAATTTCAGCGATATATATATATATATATCTTTGGTTAATAACCGATTTCAAAAATGCAAATATTTAATGATTACGTACTATTTCTTAAAGTCTGAGAAATATTTGAATCGCTTGTAGGCGATCCACGTGTCTTATACACTACCAAGGAAGACCAAGTGTAAGTGGAATAGTAAGTGGACAGTAAGCGGTTCTTTTCAAAACTGGAATGACACACTGCATCGTTTCATGAACAAACATGAGATTTTAATCGAGCATGACACGACATGTGCATTGCATGAATTTTTCAAAGAGAATGTTTATGCAATGATGTTATGGAAAGACTATGAAAATTTTTATGAAACGATAAATTAAGTTAAGGGGCACTGGTCGGTACCGTACCATCAAGATGGACTTCCATACCGAAGGACGAATGCAAGAAGGATGGGTGAGTCCACGAGGCTGTGCAAACCACACTGAAGGACATTGAGAAGGTGTGGGCCTCCAAGGGTCATGTCTAGCCACTGAAGGACGAATGCGAGAAGGTGCGCTAGCTTGACTATATGTAAGGTCTCCAAGGGAATTCGGGGACGGTTCCAAAGGGAACGCACAACCCTGACTTCAGGGGTTAAATGGAGCGAGCCCACAATAAGATATATGAAATAATTATGAAAAGGCCAAGAATGGCACAAGTATGAATAAGTGATTTTCAAGGGCCAAGGGCCAATTTTACAAGCAAGTATGAAAGAAAGATTTTCAAGGGCCTGAGGCCGAATTTAAGCAAGAGCATATGCATATCCATGACATGCATGTGCATCACTTATCAAGTTTCTTTTCATGATTAAGCAAGCATAAGTCAAGAGCATGTTTCAAATTTATGTCTTTCCCTTACTGAGTCTTTTTTACTCACGTTTTCAAAATTGTGTTATTCCAGATGCCTCAGGTGAAGAGAGTCAGGAGGACTACCTGACATAGAAGCACAAGAATTATGTTCAAAATTTTGATGATAGTGGCTTGATCGTCACTAGTTAGCTTTTAATATGTTATATATGTTTTGTATGAAAAACTTAATGAGAACCCTGATTATGTATGATTTAGCTCGAATCCCTCGCGATCCTGTATGTCTCCGCCGTAAGCACGTAAGTATGTAAGTAAGAACGCTGGAGCCATCCCGGTGATAGCTCACGGCTGTCACAGTCCCTGTCGGATGCCGTTCGGGGCGTGACAATAAAAATATGTATCTCAGTCTAGAGTGATCATTTCCAGAAGGTATTCACATTTGATCTTGTTCAGTGCATGTACTATTACAGTGCACTCACTCGTCTGCTTAAGATCATCACCTCAAATGACAGAGTTTATCATCCTTTTTAATAGAGGCACAACAAGTGTAGACCTATATATATAAAAATATGTATCTCAGTCTAGAACAACTGTCAAGTGAACAAGGAATTGAAAAATCATATTCTCCGCCTTTGATTCATTAATCATTGGCATGACTTTTTTACAATATAACTATGTAACATCCTATGATACAACATAATTTCCAATTAATAATAAATACACGTGATTATAAAAGAAATAATCATCTTTTAATTATTCTAAATAACTAGTTTTGATGGCATATTTCCAACAGACCGGTATGACATGTCGAGAATATTTTTTAAATCTTGAGAATCGTAGAAAAGCTAATGGTAATAGGTACCGGATCCACTGGTAAGTGGATAGCGGTCGACCGATAGGCTAGAAATTTTCTGTAGACATAAGAACCACGAGTTCAATAGGGGTTTATAAAAAGAGAATTTCAAGAGTATTAAAAGGGATGTCAAAACTTCTATTTTCGAGCTACCATATTCTCTAAGCCTTCTAAACATTTTCTAAAAGCTCTCTACACATATTCAAAATTTTCAAGCTTTGTTTTAGTGTGAGCTTTGGAAATAGTTTTGCAGTGTATCATCTAAACTTCTAGGGATTACTAATTGTTGTAATGATCATCTACAAAGTGTAAAGGAAGAGCTTGAGCACTCTTGTGACTTTGGTGTAGGCATATCACCAAAGGGGTTGAAGCTTGGGAGGGTCTTCTTAAGCTTTGTGTAAAAGCTATTTCCTTGGCTATAAGGGTTAATAGTAGAAAGCCCCAAGGCTCGGTGAAAGAGCTTGAGCTTAAGCTTGAGGGATTGACACAAACAAGGTTGTCGAACCACCTAAAAAATCAAAGCATTTGATATCTCTAGTCCTATTTCTTTACTTATTGCTTGCTTGGATGAGATTTTTTATTTTTTTAGTAAAGTTTTTAAAAACTCAATTCACCCCCTATGGTTGCCTTAATCCTTGGATTTCACTCCTAAGTCACGTAACAAATATTATCAGAGACTACATCATACCTCTCTTAGTTTCAATCGTAGGGCGCAAGGGGTGACGTCGGTACAACAATGTTAGTCCGAGACTAGGAAAAGTTTAGTTAATGTACAACCAGCCCGAATGGATGCTGAAACGACTGAGTGTGATGGAATATTACCAACTATTTTGAAGTATAGGATCCTTCTCACATTGCTAGTATGTGATATCAATGTTATATTTATATACCTTGGACTCCTTCCACTTTGAACTATTTTGAAGGTAAGTGTTCCTAGGCCACGTAACACAAATCAACAATGATTTTTGATGCGCCTGCATTACTTGGATTTGCATCTTCTTCGTGGGTATCACATGTATTATGTCTTCCTCGTACGATAACTCATCTTAAGCAATCCTCCATCCATTTTATCTTTTCTTTTCTTTTCTTTAATTTCTTTTTTAATACTTAATGTGGCTATATTTGCATCGATCCTCAATGCTTTGTGGAATGGCCATGAGAAGATACAATTAGTCATCCACGACATTTTGATTTGGGAAATTCATTTAGGCCCCATATTCATTTAGTGAACCCACGTAGCTAGTTTAAATTAAAAGAAAAAGAATAAAAGGCTAAAAACGTAATTGAGCTACTAATTTATTTAATTTAAAAAACATATGTCAACTTAGAATTAAAATCAGAATAGAAGTGTAAATCGTTAACTTTATTAATAAAAATTTAACGGAATGACTTGTTTGATAAAAATTACAAATTCAAAGATATTTATAATCCATTTAAAAACTCAAAAACTATTTATTAAAATTGTTCAAAACACAAGACCAAATAGGTAGAGAACCCTATATATATAAATAGGCTCGGTAAATCTAGAAAACAAAAGAGAGAACCATGAAACGCATGTAAGAAAAATGTTTAAGCTTATGGCAAAGTGATATCAATTTTCTCATGAAGCTGATAAAAAAGAAAGGATTAGAGATTGAAGTTTTCTTCGAGACGTCAATTAATTTAATAGTATTCCAAGTTTCAAGCAATAGGTTTTCCCGATCAGACTTCTCAAATCAACTCCCAACTTTCATAATACATGGCATCAATCTGATAGGGTTTGGAGATATGACCTTTTACAAACCTCAATAATTTTATTAATTAGTAGCGATACTTGGTGGAGTAGTCCTTTGGAGCAATCACAAGACCACGACCCTTCCTTGCCCCGCGGTAGACTGTCTCCAGAATGTCAATGAACTCTTGCTTGTATTTCATAGCCCAGTTAATTTTGTTGTTGTTTCCGGTCCCGAGGTCGATCATAATATGCTTGTTTCGGAAGAAGAACATCACTGTGGATGGGTCATACAGCTCGTACATTGTGTTGAAATCAGGCACCTCAGTAATGTCCACAAGATATAATACCGCAAAGTTTTTCAGTGTCTCAGCAACAGATGCCAGCACTTCATCCATCTATAATCCAAAACATATCAATTACACCATAATTACATAGTAATAATAAATGCAGCATTTACAAGTCTTGGAAAAAAAGAAAAAAAAAACCGGGACAGATAATCATAGAGCAAAGAATACGATTTAAGTAACTATATTATAACATTTTACTGTGAATTCGAGATTTAAAAAACGCTGCAAAATACACTTGATTCAAATGTTCTCTAGAAAAAATCATACCAAATATACAAAAATCTAACATCTTGGGATAACACCATAATACAACACATTTGCAATCGAAACCTTTAAGGTAGGTCCTATAACAAATTTAATGCTTTTTGGGACAACACCATAGTACACCATTTGCTCTCCAAATCTATGGAACGTGCGCATGACTATCACAAGACATGTTCCCTCTGACAAGTTTTCAACATGAATAGATCAAGCAATCTGCTTATTAAAATCTATTGCATTCAGAAAAAGAAACATATCCTCATTGGCAACTTCCCCAACATATTGATATTCACCATTAGAACATAACTGACACTCGAATCAACATAAAATATCACAGCCTTCATTTAAGTAACGTTTTAGTAACCACATCCACAGGCTTCTTGTTAGCCAAGAGAGTTAAGAGGAACTGTATTGGTACATAGACAGCAAAGCAAAGCACGGATATTAACTACTAAATAACCTAACCATCGAAACTCAAAAGGACACCCATGAATTCAACACAAAAACAACATTGTCCTAGGTATTACGTGAAGATCCCAGGTATGAATGTCTCAATGTTGGTTGAAAAAGTTTTCCAACCAAAGCCTCTTATGCGAATCACTTTCCTTTCACAGACTAACAAAACTAAAATCTAAACAAATCAACTACATAAAATAGAAGCATTCACTAAACAAACAAAATATCTGGTCGAAGACAGCAAAAAGAAAGACGACTACTTGAGAGATCTCGAGGGAAGGTTCACTGACAGCAGAACTAGAGCAAGATGTGTCGAGAGAGAGATGAGTGCAAAAGAAAAAGAAAGGAGTGTGAACGAGAGAGGCCTGAATGGCAAGAAAAGGTTGGGACTACAAGAGGCTTGGGCTATGAAAGCAGTATGGGGAAGATGGGCATCGCCGAGGTCAAAACAGAGAGATACAAGGAGCATTGGGGGTGAAAAGAAACGGTTTCCAAAAATTCTGAGCCTAGATTGTTTTGAAAAATATGAGTTTTTACATGTGACATTAAAACCTTTTAATTTGGCTTCATTTTCAGGCACTCTCCAAACACATGTAAAACAAGTAAACATATTTACAAAAGTAAATCATAGGACAAACCCTAAATCAAGTGCATAGCCAGATCTAGACGAAATGAGATATGCATGAAATGTGAAAAAATCCTAAAAGCTGAAAAATATACAAGGACAGTGAGTTCAAGAGATCACTTTATATACAAGGAATGTACGAATTAGGGCAGCTTCAGAATTAATTTGGATATTAAACAGATCGCAAAAGCCTCTCCAACAGATAAAGAGAGGGCCCCAAAATTACAAGATTAGAGAGAGAGAGAGAATGAACCTGCATGCAGGTCTCATCCCAGTCGTGGCCAAAACGGATGACAACGAGACGTTCTTCCCAGCCAAGATGGCCTGATCTACAGCCCATCTGGAGTGCAGGTGTGGCAACAAGTACGACATCCCTCCCTAAATAAAACAAATTGGAATAAAAAAAAGATATAAAAATAAACCGAAGTATATATACATGAATTTACTAAAATCATTGGTAAAATGCAGTTAAATGTTAAGCTACTTTAACCGTGGACTAAAGTAAAGTGGGAAGTGGCATCATCTAACATGTAATAGGGCAAGCGATTTTTTTTTTCATAAAGAAAAGCCATCTATGGGACCAGGCAAGCCAATATTGCAATTGTAATGAGAACATGAGCAGCTTACTGCATCGCAAAAAATCGCACATGTAACAGTAAATAAAATCTGCATATATGACACCCAAAATATACAATAAATCTGTATATATGACAGTAACAAACAAGAATATAGACTTATTTTTCTTTTTGCAACATCTCTCGAAAAACTGTGGCGCTTAATTTTGCTCACCAACTCGAAAAAGCTCTACCAAACATTAAAAGACCATTACTGAGAATCTAAAGTAACGTGCCTCTTATGTCTTAGGAAGCCTTTGTGGGCTTGGACTGAAGATGTGGCTCAGTTGGGGGGAGATCAGATTGGCTCGGTAATATTAAGTGTCATGCCCCGTGCTCGTATTAACCTCTAGATTATAGCACAAAAATATCTTGATCCTCAAATAACCAAAATGCCCTCGAAAGAAAACAACGGAAGATTCAACAGGAAAGTCTCAACAAGGTGTAGAAAAACTTCAAAAGTAAAAATATAATTTTAATTGGAGTAAAGAAATTAATTATCTAAAATCTCATTACAGGCGTGATATTAAAAGTACAAGCGAAAACAAAAGCTCTTATAATCTCCTTATTTGATAAATCAAAAACAAAGTAAGTAATAAAAGAAAATTAAACTTTTTTATTGAGAGAACGCCAAAAGACTAAACTATGGACTATTAACAAAAAATGGGCCATCATATAAAACAACTCCGAGCCAATAAGCTATTACGAAAGTATGTCAATCTTATTAGAAAAAGTGATAGCAGTACAAAGGACTATACCGAAATCACTTACTCCAAACAAGCAACAAAACTAAGAAAATCTTGAAAATCAACAAAAGGGCAGCCTAACACCACATTAGCCCAATAGAAAATAGAAAGTAACATTAATCCCTGCAACTTAACGAAAGATGGAACAATCTTTGAAACATCTATTGTTATGTTCCCTCCAAAGATACCACCAAACACAAGAGAAAATCATTCTCCAAATAGCCTTAGCGAAAGGGTTGGAAAGCTTCATCTTCCTACTCCACAACACATCCACCACCTTCTCTGGCATAACTCAATGAAAATTCACAATATTGGGAACATGATTCCAAAGCACTCGCGCCAAAGAACAATGGAGAAGTATAAAGTCAACCGATCCCCCATCACAACGACAAAGATAGCACCAATCAGCAATTTATACTCCCTTTCTACGAAGATTATCGGTAGTAAGAATTCTCTCATGCATAGCCTCCCACACAAAGAAAGAGACCCTCATATGGCATTTTGACCTCCACACCCCTTTCCAAGGAAAAGACAAGCTAGTCCTACCAACAATGAGAGTATACATAGACTTAACCAAAATTTCTCATCCTTAGAACCCATCCAAGATAACTTGTCTTCCTCCCCTCCCCTAAGCTCTGTCACATACAAAAGGGAGAAGAACGCAAAAAAGTCCTCCAACCCAATCATTCGCCGATCTAAGAAAGGGAACATTCCACACGGCATGACCAACATTCCCCACCAAACAATCCACCACCGTAGCCTCCCTGCAACGAGACAGAGAATATAAACAACCGAGAATGCAATAGACAAAGGTTTATCGCCACACTAACAGTCATGCCAAAACCTAACCCTTACTCCGCTACCCACCAAAAATCTGATATGCTAACTAAAGTCACCCCAACCTTTGCTAATGAATCTCTAAAGGCTAACACCGTATGACCCACGACTCGAAGGAGTTCTCCAACCACCAGGCGAGCACCCATATTTTGCAGCAAAGACAACACTCCAAAGTCTCTCTCTCATAAGCAAAACGCCAAAGCCACTTACGAAAGTGAAAATAAAATAAAATTTTGCATGTTTTTAACAATCATCTTGTTCTAATATACGCTAAGTAACAATGATAACATTTCAATCGATCTATTTAGCTACTAACTTCTTTTACTCTTCTTTTTTTTTATGACGAGGAAATCCCCCAAAGCCGGACCCTTTTGGCCCAACCCTGAAGTACAAACCACGGCCCCCTGAACCGACCCCACAACCCAGGGAGCGGGTAAGTCAAGGGCGATAATGGGGGTGTTGGGGCTCGAACTTGGGACATGTTAGAACTCAAACCGAAACCTTACCACCACACCAAACCCTTGGGGGTAACTTCTTTTACTCTTCTTAAAACGATGGAATACAATGCAATTACTACCATTAATTATTTCAACGATAAAGTACTATATGACCTTTCTTCTTTCTTTAATATTTTTTTCTGCAGAATATAAAATTCCAGCATGCACTAGTTTGATTATTTGGTCCTTAGTTTCAACATTTCATTGGTTATTCATCAAACAAACATCCATCTATCTGCCTTATCATCCCGCAGCACCCATAAGACACAAAATACAACAGTAACAAGCTATGTTCCAGCAACAAATCACTCAAGAATGCTCTAGACATTATGATTTTGCTGCAGCTTGTTACAAAAAACTATACCTGTTCTACTAGTTTTATTGACAGCAAGATCACTATAGTAGCAACACAGCGATTGTCCAGCAACTCAAAAGGCATAAAGCACGCTCAAAATTAGTCTAAAGCACGGTAACACCACCTCCCTTAAATCCGGAAATTTTTCAGGCAACTACACCTCAAGGAATTCATCAAATCTTTTGAAGGTTTTATTCACTGCATCACCCAAATTTATCCAGGTCATAATCAACACTCAAGGACCTATTTAAACCCTTAAAAGGTGCTGAAAATAACAGAGAAATCTATGAAAACAGAGGAGCAAATCTGCCCCTCCAAAATAGAGCACCCGAGTGCTCTAGGCACCAACTAGGATCCCTTTTTTTGTACGTAATTCTCAGGCTAACTCCCACTACATTTGAGTCTACGTCTCAGGACCTAAAGACACTAGAAAAGTCTGGACAAAGCTCCTAAAAAGGGTCCCTCAGAATCTGTTTTAAACATGTCCCGTTACAATAATATTAGCTCAATGAATATTATGCAAAATATGTTCCATTTGCTCCTTTATAGGCTAATCTATCACATACATTTGCCAACGCATCATCAATTATACGACAGAGAGCATATTAATAGTCATAAGAACATGCATAGCTCAAGAAACCTCACCAACTTCCTAAGTACAAAACCTAGTTCATCTAGTGCAACCATGACCTAGTTCCTAGTTCAATCAAAAACCAATTTTAATGACCATGCAAGAATCAAACAGGACTTGCAATGAAACTAGCTCCAAGTTCACTTCCTTTTCCAGCAACCTCACTCATTTCTCAAGCTCATTTGCACTTCAACCCATTGAAATATCAAAATACAACACCCAATGTCACAACAAGTACATATCCGGCCATGCATGTGCATAACAATTTCAGATTTTGCCCAATACCTCATAACAGAAACTGTTTTCATAAAAAATTCTACTATAACGTCAAATCCAAAACTTCAAGCAATACAACAATCCTATCATCACCAAGCCAATTGCCAAGGCATTTTCCAATGAAATTAACCTAACTACCCTCACCTTGCTCAAGACAATAGAAGAAGTGGACTCTTTTTTTTTCTTTTCTTTTAGGCATTTCATCAAACACTTACGGCAGATCAACGTTTTCCCTTAAAACTTTAACTCAAAATCTGATCGTGCACTCCTTCCTATGCTCCAAAATTTTCATCTATACTAACATGCAAAGCGTCGAAAAGGTAGAAAATAGAAACTCCAACAACTTCACATTGCCATCTATGGTTTCCTTTAAAAATTTCAGTCGAATAGTAACCACCCTTACCTTTGGTTTATTATTTCTTGCTTCTCCTTGCTCTGACTGAACCTAGAGACAACATTGCAAGGAAAATTTTCGGTTACTTCATAAGAAACCGAAAATGCAACAAAGGAAAAATCCAACAATCAAACCCCACTTGCACCTCACAGCTTCCCTTTCTCTTTGCCTTCCTCTTCTTCTTCTTCTACAAACTCCCTTGTTTCGGTCTCCTCTCTCTCTCTCTCTCTCTCTTACAGATAAATTTGGGTGCACATAGTATAAACATTCAGTGCCCCCTCTCTCCTATTCAATTGATTCTCAGGGCTTGGGCTGGACAAACTAAACCTCCAGCCCACTTTATCTATTTAGAAAAAAAAGCCCAAATGATTACATCCCCAAGTCCAATAAAAGGCCCACACGTCCAGCCTCTAATCTAGTTTCTCCAAAGCCCATTAAGTCCAAAATTCAAGATTCAAACCTTAATCCATTAATGAAAATCATCTCATCAAAATCCATAATTCAATTAAACTTTAAACCTATTTACTAATCAAGGCTAGAAATAACCGCCGCCACCACCATTAAATGCAATAACCTGCCATTGGCAGTGGCGGTTCCCGATTACTGGCATTTATATTGGACTATTTTTTTAGCATTTTATGCACTTGGCCCAATGAATTTTTTTTTTTGGTCCATTGAACACATCAATAAAATCTAAATTAATAAAATCTAAAATCAATAAATTAGAGAACATAGTAAAAGATAAGATAAGAATTTATTCTGCACTTGTCTAAGTTCTAACAATGAAGAAGTACATGAGCTGCAGTCTCTCCTCTTGATTTTATCATACACCTACACGACACTACTATTTTTAGATGTCTCGTCACATTTTTCCATTGTCAAAATTCTTACCCAAGAATGTTGCCCAGGTAAGAAACAAATCTCAAAAGCAAAAAGTTATATGGTTTCCAGTTTCTAATCAAATTGTAGAATGGTGCCTTACACGATATAGACAGCAACATAACCAAGCAAAATGGAAACACTTTATTGAGCGGCCTAGGCCATGAGAAATTCCACAGAACTATACAACCTAACAGGCACCATCAATAGAAGACGCATTTGGAGTGAACTAACTAAGAACAAATCAGGACAGGTAAGCTCTAAAGATAAACGCAAACAGAATACAATTGAGGTGATATGACAGTATGCAAATAAAAGCTGTTAGAGGAACTCACAGCGGTTGGAAAGAGTGTCAGAAGTTGCTCGTAGTAATGGGAAATGCTGAAGAGAAAGATACAAACAAATTTGTAAAGATTGAAGAACTTTCAACGAAAATCAAAAGCATAATAGATTCCACAAAACAAAAACAACAATACAACAAATTAAAATCAAAATCAAAATTTCAAATCCCTAAAAATCGCAAGCAAAGGGGAAAAAGTTAAGTTATAATATATGTCCCAAATGCTTCCAATAGATCAAATTAAAACAAACCCATTGATTTTTTAAGAACATACCAAAATGGATCTGAGAGAGAGAAGTGGCAGAGGAGATGAGAAGAGATTAGACACGTGACGTGAGGAAGGGGAGAAGAGGAGAGTAGCTGTGGTGGTCGGCGAAGGGAAGCGAGCCTGGAGGTGGCTGTGCGCAGGGATTTTGGAGAGGGAGGGGAGAGGCAAAGAAGGTTAGTAGTATAGGCGTGAAAATTCATTTGGGGGATCAGGAATCGAAGGCTATGTTTGTTTCATATCTCAAAAAAATTTCAAAAACTTCTCACTCACTTTTTCATCAATTCCAATACTTTTTCACCAATCCCAATAATTTTTTCATCAATTACAATACCTTTTCAACAATCCCAATAACTTTTTACAAATTCCAAAAACTTTTAACACACTTTTCACCAATCTCAATAGCATCTACACTACTTCCAAAAAACGCAAAAAACAAAAACTGTTTGAGATCTAAACCAAACATAACCGAAGGGGTCGACGACGTAGGAGAACGCGTACAGTTTACCTTTTTTTTTGGGCATAGTTGCACCAGAGATCCACGAGGTAACACATTATTGCAAATAAGCCCGGATGTAACATTTTCAACAATTAGACATATGAGGTTAATTCCTCGTGGAAAAAATAAGTCTCTTCATCCACTTCAGACCACTTTACGGCAATTGCTGCAACTAATGAGCGACAAAATATTCTGTTAAAGTAGCCTAGCCGAACGTGCGCCAGGTGGCAGCCATCTCACCATGCCTTCAAACAAAAAAAGAACTAGAAGATTTGTGAGACAGAGAGATGTGTGAGAGAGAGAGTCCAAGATAGAAATGCAATGGGATGAAGGAAGTCGTATTTTTAATCCTAATAAGCAATTATGGTTAAGTAGAGTCTAGATTTTGGATAAATATTTTAAATCTATTATTAATTTATGATGAATAACTAAAAAATATCAAAATTTCCAGTTGTTTTTTTAAATAGAACTCAAAATAAAGTATAGCATATGAAATTTGCTTGAATGATTATTTTATAATCTAAATTTCGGATGAATGTTTATATTTATTATTGATTATGATAAATAAAAAAAAATCTTCCAAAAATTTGATCTAAAAAATATTTTTAGCTCATTAGAGCCCCAAAAAATATGTCCAAAAAAACACACATGCCGAACCAGAATTTTCGATTTCAATTTCGAAAATTCTGATTTCATTTCGGTATTTTACCGAAATAGAATCGGAATATAAAAATTGCATTCCGATGAGTACCGAAACAATTTCGGTTTCCATCCATTTCAGTACCCACCCTCAATTAAGTCGGTGTCGAATAACCGGAAACCGATAAAACTACTGGGTTTTTGGAATTATGAGCTACCGGAATCGATTAGGCCGAGTACCAATAACCCGGTGTCGGTGGAACCAAATTTTTTCGATTATTTTAAACAGCCATACCTTTTTCAAATTGGGTAATCGATTTTGTTCCCTACTAAAAAAACTAAAAAAAAAATTAAAAGAAATTTTGATTCTTTACTCCCCTATGAACCAAAGAAGGAAGGGGAGACAAATATGAATATGATCCTCTAGGGTATGTTCTTTACCCAGGAAAAAAATAATGGTACGTTATTTATCCTTCTTGACATTGTGGAAAATTTTAAATTTACAAGATCTTTAGAGTGTGAAATAATTTAAATGTTTAAGATTAATTGCTTATTAAATAGATTAAACATGTATGATCACACAAGAATGTGAAGCAACGAAGTACATTCGGATGAATTTCTCGAGGTGGTTGTTTCTCTGTTTACGTTTTTTATTAGATCTAATCTGTATATTATCAAATCGCAAAAGGTTTAGTCGTTTGTTTACGTATTGAAGCAATATTGTTTGTTTTTTGTTTTGCGAAAACAAGAAAACAAGAGAAAGAGTTTCTCTTGCAAGAAGAAAGGTGGCCAGCGGCATGGTGGATTGTCGTCGTGCCACTAACAGGTGCTGCTGGTAGGAGCGCGCCTAGTATGATCGGCGCTGCTCCTACAACTCCAGATGGGTCACACCCGTGTAACACACGGATGTGAGGGCTACCAATCGGCGACCACTAACTCGTCGGACGGCAGCACAGTGGCTACCGATCGACTGCCCAGCCACCGTCCGGCCTAGGGCTGACCAAATGTGACCAGCTAGGCTAGTGGCCGCCAGCCTTTTCCCCTAGGGTGCCAAACGGCTCAAAGGGCATAAGTTGCCCTTGATATTCTCACTATTAGGCCCGGGAAAAAAAAGGGAAGGCGCGGGGGTTTGAACCCATGCATGCCAGGTCTTAGTTGGCTAAGGCTGACCGCTGAGCCATCGACTGGTTGATGGCAGTTTTACATTTTATTTGCGAAAATATTTCTTCTTTTCTGTAAATGCAGTGCAAGAGTGTTTCTGTAAATATTTTTTAATATTTATTGTTTTATTTAATTTGTTTAATTTAAAAACGCTGGCGTGTCCCTGCTTTTAGCAGCGATTTTTTAGCAATGTTTTTAAAAACGCTGGTGTTTCTCCGCTTATAGCAGCAGTTTTTTAAAAACGCTGCTAAAGAATCATTGTTGGAAATCAGGAGAAACACCAGCGTTTTTAAAAACGCCGCTAAAAAACTGTTGCTAAAAGAGGGAAACAATAGCGTTTTTAAAAATGATTCTAAAAAACCGCTACTAAAAGCGGGAAATGCCAGCGTTTTTAAAAAACCGCTGCTAAAAGTGGGGAAACGCCAACGTTTTTAAAAACTCTGCTAAAAAACCGCTGCTAAAAGAGGGAAACGCCAGCGTTTTTAAAAAACGCTTCTAAAAAACCGCTGCTAAAAGCGGAAACGCCAGCGTTTTTAAAAACGTTGCTAAAAAACGTCAATATTAAATACACTCGTGGTTTATAGAATAAGATAACATCTTTAGAAAAGTTTGCAAATAATTTGTTATAACCATCTTATTGTGCTATAACCATCAAGTTATGGTAAAGATCATATAGTAACATGACATATAATACTTGACATCAATTTTATACAATAAATTGAACATATATAGAGTGAAATAAACTGTTGTCTTTTAACAAATTGAACATAAAGTGAAATAAATACTTGTATGTCATTAACATAATCCAATAGTTGTTAATCCATGTTAATCGACTTTATCTAAGTTCGTTCTTTCCATTGAAGATAGACGTAAAAAAAATCATGAGAAAATGGAAAGAGGTTAATAAACCTTCTATATATACATAAGCACAAGCTAAAAAAATTACTCGGTTAAATTATAAATATTATATATTATTACTATCAGCTTGTTTTAATTAAAATTATTACACTAGTTATAAAAAAATATTAAATAATATGCTATGTATTTTCTAAATATAAAGATTTTTAAATACTATTATAATTTACAGCTGCTTTTAATTTATTAAATATACATAATTAGAAAATATAAACTATTTTACTCAAAATTTGGAAAAACTACAAATTAAGGAAAAAAAATTTTAATTAAAACTCTTTTGCGAATTATGTGAAAGTTGATTGATGTAGAAGCGATGAAGTGAAGCCAGCTTGTGCAAATCGTGGGTATTGGCTTGATTGGTATATGGAATACTTAACATGTACATAACTTACAAAGCTTTATAATTTTATTTTACAAGAATAATTGAAAATTATATAAATCAAAATAAAATAAACAAAATTTAAAGAAAAAAAACAATGCAAAACGGTGAGTTTCGCTGAGGATTTTTCATCTCCCGCGAGTACTCGTGGACCGAAATTTCTCCCTCCCTCTTCCTCTTTTATTCTCCGCTCGAAATCTCTCTTCTTCTTCATCTTCATCAAACGCTCTCATCGCTCCCCACCCACTCATGGCGCTGACTCTCTCCCTCAGCTCACTGCTCCGCTTCTCAGCTCGGTGGTCTGTCTCTCTCTCGCCAAGGTCTCAACCTCTTTTTTCCTTTTCTTTTATTGTAACCGAACATAGAGTCAGGCAATTAAAATGCCAAGTGTTTTTTGATTGCAGATGCGACCTAGGCTTTATACAATGTGAATTGCAAAGTGGAAGAGAAAGGCTAAGAAGCTTTGGATGCTCCCCACCGTCCCTTTATTTGCCCTAGAACCCCCTGTCACACAAGATGGTACAGTGTGGTCGGACTTCTTGGTGGCTTTGTGTCGTGGATTATATTATTGATTTAGGGTTTGTTTTTGCTTTTTTCTTCTTGGTGGCTTTGTGTCGAAGGCCATTCAGATTGTTAATTTGTGCATTTTGGTATTTATATGGTTAAGTTTGATGGTTCCTCTTTGACCAACTCCGCCTTTCTCTCCTTTTTTTGTTTTCTTCTTTCAATGTTTATAACTGCATTTCAGCTTCTCGGATTGTTTCTTGAATTTTTTTCTCGCTTGATTTTATATTAGGGATATAAGAAGTTTGGAAATAAGGTACACCGAGGACATAGTTGAATTGAATGCTACCCGTTCTGGCAATTTTAATTTACATCATAGTAACTGCAAGTTTTATGCTTTTCTGTTCACTTCCTCGTACCACATAATTGAAGCATTTGTTTGTTGTGTGACATTGGTGCTTGATTGTGGAATTGGCAGGTTCTCACAAACGGCATCGAAGTAAAGCTACAGAGGAATGTCCTCGGTGTGATTGAAGCTCCTAATGGTTCAGATATGGGTATGTTTAGTTAATGAATTGTATATGATTATTTATGTGCCTCTATCACCAAATTTTTGATTCATGACTCTTGGGAATTGTTTGGGAAGACAAAGGTTGGGATTCCATGGGTTTTTTGCAAACCACGACTGCCTTGGTGTGCGCCAGTATGGAGATGGCTGTTTCTTTTTCTTTCTTTTGAAGCAGAAAGTTGACTTAAGCAAATTGGAGATGGATGCTTTGAGGAGATATTGGCGCCACTTTAATCTTGTGAGTTAAATTTTCTCTGGAGGCAAAAGTCATTGGATGGTCCAGTACCACTAGTGGGACAATTTTTGTGTGTACTAACGTATTGGATTTCTAGGTGGATGTTGTTCAGAGGCATTTCATGTCACATGTACTTTTGAAATTGGTTGCAGTATCCTTTAATCCTTTTGTTTCTTGTTTCTTTTATTTTCTACTTTTTGAATTATTTAAAGTTAAGAGTGAACAAAAAAGTAGGCCCTGAGCACAAGGTTCTGGTTGTTAAGCACAAAAAGTAGGCCCTGAGTACATGAGAGGGCATTATTTCAAAGTGGAGTATGTTAAGCACCTCCCTTTTGTTGCAGGTGCAATGATTTTTTTTTTTGCAGTGCAATGATTGATTCACATACAACTGCAAAATACTGGAAGAACAGGACTCGAGAGCGTTTAGGGTATGTTGCTAGCATCCATTAGCATATACAGTTCTGATTGTGTTCCTTAATTCAGGCTGATGCTATCCATTATGAAATTATAGTAGAGATCGAGATAGTAGTCTTTGTGCGTTGAATATTTTATCTGCCCTCAATTGCATGCTTCAAGATGTATTGAACTGATTTCTTTTTGAGTAATTTATTGTGTGAATGTATACTATGGTGTCTTTGGCGGTTTTTGTTTTCTTTTCTTTTTTTCTTTTCTTGGTTTTTTATAGGGGTGGGGGCGAGAAAATAACTAATTAATGAGAAGAATGCTAATATATCTTTTGTCTCTACTTGAGGTAAAAACTTTGATTTGGATTCTTAAGTTATCACACATGCCAAGAGTAAACATTTGAGACATTGGCTACTCGTATGACACTCTTTGAAATTCATTCGTTATGTGTCATAGAGCAAGAATGCTAGATTCCCTTTTGCATTGGTCTCCATAAGGTACAAGGTGCATTTTTGAAGAAAAGACAAATCATTGTTGGTTAGAAGTATGCTCCATTAGTGCTAGATCCTATCATCTACTGCAACTAGTTAAGAGGAAAAATGGGACTGGAGAAAGTGCAATGAAGTGTGCAAGAGCTATATCGGAAGTGCAAACTGGAGCATGGAGACTTGAGTGAATATAACATACTTTATTTTGAGGTGAGTGCCGATTATGTTTGTTCTGGTGATTTTATCCTTTTCTTTTCAATGTTGAATTGGTGCTATCTATAATTTGTGAACACCCTTATGCACTTGATTTTCTATTTCTCATGTGATATTTGTTTTCAATTACAGAAATTCAAGATCGAAGATGTTGATGTATAAAAGGAGAAATATTTTAATTGGTTCTTGCTTATTGTGTTGTATTTGAATATTTTAATTGGTCTTTGCTTATTGTTATTTTATATTAGAAACTTGTCACTTTTTAGATTACTTGTAGAGATTCTTGTGTTTGTTGTAAAATATTATTAATTAATGATGAAGTATATTTTGTTTTATTATCCTTGTTCTTTAAGTTTTTACATCTAATGAATTATAATTATTAAAATGAATTTGAATTACCGATTAAAAAAGCATGTACAAGAAAATATAGGAAAAAATTACTTATAACAGCGTTTTTGGCCTATAGCAGGCAGGGAAAATGCCAGCGTTTTTAAAAACGCCGCTAAAAATGCTATTATAAATCAGGAGAAACGCCAGCGTTTTTAAAAATGTTGCTAAAAAGTCGATGCTATAAACAGGAAATACCAGCGTTTTTAAAAACGTCGCTAAAAACCCGTTGTTGGAAATTAGGAGAAACGCCAGCGTTTTTAAAAACGCTGCTAAAAAACCAATGCTAAAAGCGGGTAAACGCCAGCGTTTTTAAAACCGCTGCTGTAAACGGGGAAACGCCAACGCTTTTTTAAAACGCCGCCAAAAAATCGCTACTAAAAGAGGGGGAATTACCAGCGCTTTTTTAAAATGCCGCTAAAAAATCGTTGTTGTAAGTGGAGAAACGCCAGCGTTTTTTTAAAATGCCGCTAAAGAACGCTGCTATAAGCGGGGGAATTGCCAGCGCTTTTTTAAAACGTCGCTACAAAACCGCTGTTAAAAGTAGGGAATCACTCGCGTTTTTGAAAAACGCTGTTGAAGGCATTCCCGACGGAGAAAAGGCAGAGGTCGTAAAACGCTGGTAAAAAACCGCTGGTAAAAGTCTAGCGGCGTTTTTAGGCTTTTACCAGCTATTTTCCGACCGTTGTTGTAGCCTATTTTTTTGAAGTGTATGTTTTGTTAGACTTTAGCCAATGGGCTTTTAGAGATTGCTTAGAACCTTTTGTTTTATATTTAAGCTTTGTGAGAACCTTAAATTATTGAGACTGAGATTATAAAGTTTATTAGCAGCTGCCTTTTACACTCAAATGTGTTGTTTCCCCACTCTCCTTGGCTATATTCTTCTCTTCTTCTCTATTGTTTCTTGATTTCTTGATCTCATTGGCTTTATTCTTCTCTTCTTCTCTATTGTTTCTTGATTTCTCTATTTCGTTCCTATTTCTCCACTATATTCCACATCATTTCGTAGCTTGTTACTTCATTTATGGTGAAAGAATACCGGGATAACAATCACACTTAGTTATATAGAAAAACACCATAAGGCAAGCAAAAAACCGAACCAAAGAAAATGACGATAAAAAAACAAAAACAATATGTTAGACGCATGAAGATCAAGCCTGAAATGTCATTCCAAACCTGTTACTCCTATATTAGCCAGAATATCTGCTAAATAGAATTAGCCTCTCTCTCTATATATGTGTAATCTCAAAAGAAATCATGTCCAATATAATCCATCCAACCAATTTATATGGAATTAAACCAATCTGTAAGGATATAAATTGTTGAGTGCTTTTATATATATGGTAATTTTAGAAGCCAAGAATCATGGTTAACTATTTTGGCTGCATATTTCAGCTAGTGTGACATATGAAGGCAGCAGCCAAGTAAGCAAGTAATTACCACTGAAATCAAAATAAAAGTGGAGTTCTGGGTTATATTCGTTTTCACACTTTTTCAGGATTCTAAGGGTATGTTTGAGGGTGAAAATTTTAGGTATTGGGGTTCGAGAAATATAATAAAGTAAATATATGTTATGAGAGTTGGTAAAAAAGTGAAGAGAGAATATTTTTAATAAATATTATAATAATAAAGTATTATGTGATGATTTTTTTATTATTAAACCTAAATTTTTGGACCCAAATATTTGGGGCTCAAACATGCCCTAAGTATATTCACACTACTATCACTGAACATATTCAGAATTCAAACACAAACACCAATACATTTTACACAATCTCCAACAACTTTTTAATTTTTTATTCAACATAAATTTTCTCTCTCTATATTTTTTCACAAAACTCCAATATTTTTTTATTAAACAATTACATCAAATCATTTATCTCTCCACTTTACACAAACACCAATAAAATACTATTCAACATAAATATTCACAACTTCTCTAAAATCCTACATTTTTACTCAAAACGAACGTAACCCTGGATTTTTCTCAGACGTTACCAGACAAAAAACTCGACCGAAAAAGTTGACGTATTCGCCAGGCCGGTTTAATTAAAAACGGCCAGACCTGTACGCATCCAGCGCCTGCTGCATTAACTCTCGTCACCAATGTAGAAAATTTGAACTGGTTCCACTTTTCCTCTAATGTCGCCTGCCTATTCTCATCTAACAAATCCAATTTCAGTCCATGGTCTCTCAGAAAATCTTCCAAACCGTCAAAATTCCTTACGAGTGATGTTGAGGATAGAGAAAATGAAGAGATCAAACGACGACGCAGGTGCATCTTCTTGGGATAGAGAACGGTGCTTTGCTAGATAGTTTCTTTAATGGGGGGAGTGAATTCAAGGGGACGAGACGGACAAGGGTGTCTATTCCGCTGCTCAAGAAATTCCTTACGAGTGATGTTGAAAATTTGCTGTAAATTCTAGATTGGCTTTTTGGGGTAAAGAAGTTTGATACCCTTCTTCTTTGACTTCACCTTGTCTATTTGCATTGTCTAGTTTAAATTACAGATGTGGGCTGGGCTGCTGTCCATAAATCCAACATGAAGTGCATGCCTGCATGGTGCTTCTTTTTCTTATTTTAAAGCCTGTTACTACCCTCTGACTTTTATCTTTTACCCTGTTTGATAGACGTGGAAATAACTCAAGGAAAACCCTATACTTTGAGGATGATAGATACTTCAGAATTTACCTAAAAGAATCAGCTTGAGGTCTGAGAACCAGCACCCATTCTAAGTCCAAAAATGGGATCTTTGGCCTACTCATCAAAACAAGAGAACAACGAGTTCTCACCTTGGAAAGTTGACATTATCAACAATAAACTTCTCAAATACCCACAACGGAGTTGATATCCCAATGGAGTGGCACCTTACAATAATTCCATCTATATTTTCCTAGGTCATGCAATAAAACCACTCACAAAGTTTTCAAGAAAATATGGAAGTATTAATAATCATGCTTATATTCACATTTAATACATAGGAAAACAGAATGAATGAACGGGAAAACACTATTTCATTAGAAAGATGATTTTTTATGGCCGCACATCTTTCACTTGATACAAAAATTTTGAATGTAACGGAAAATGTTCAGGAAGTATAACTAAAATAGAAAAAGTAATGGAACAATAATACTCACTATCCTCCCTTGTTTAAACCATTCATCTGATGGGCTTGGCCCATCTAAATATTTCCCTGTTAGAAACAACTCCACTTATTACAATTGAGACAGACACTCGCATACAAGCGTTGAACTTGTTTGTAAACCAAGAGAAGAAATACTACTAGTAATACTAGCACAAATAATAATGATAACAATTATAAAAAGCACCTCCACTGAAGGAGAAGTCATCCCCAACCGAAACAGGTGCATCTATGAGATAGTCCTACCACAATACTTAACTTTTCGTAATCTTTTGCTTTCCTTTTCATTGTTTTTTTTTGGACCCAAAACTTCCTTCCGTTTAATTCCTGTAATTAAGGTTGTGCGCCCCTTAAAAAAAAAAAAAAAAAGAGGCTCTCCCCTCTCTCTAGCGCCTCCCTTCTCCCCACCTTCTGAACAAAGTCCTTCCTCCCTCTGTCGGGCAGGGGAGGAGCTTCGGCTCTTCCCCTGTTCTCTCTCTCTTTCTTCCCCTTCCTGGTTTTCCTCTCTTAGCTGGATGCTGGTCTTTCTCCTCTCTTCCTGTTCGGATCTGGGCTCCTTTTTGGTTGTGGCTTCAGTTTAGATCTAGGTTGGTGTGGTGGTCCTCCTTGACCACACACTGTTTGGCTGCCCTTCTCCCCTCCAGGAGCTCTTTTAGGCTTGATTTCGGAGCTGGTTGGGCGGTGCACACTGGTGCCTTCCGCGCGAGCGTGGGTGCCACGTACCCGCCCATTTTCCCCTCCTTTTGGGCTTTTCTCGGCTTGATTTCCTGTTGGTTTTTGTTGCTGGTGTGTTTTTCTTTCCAGGAGCTTTGTTTTGTGCAGGAGATGGTGGCGACCCGTTCTCATCCGTCGGTGGACTGGCTCTCTCTTGTTCTTCGTGGATCTGTCCATCCGAGGGTGTTTTCTGGATCTCACTGTGATACTATTTTGTTTGTGGTGTGGTGGATGCACCTATGTGGAAGTGGAAGGGAGTGCTTTGGCTGCTCCATTCTCCGGCGTCTGCAACCGCCTTGTGCGGCGGATCTCATGTTGTATCTGGGTCTTAGGACCCGTTTTAAAATTATGGGCTTTTTAGCCTATCTGTATGAGGCCTTTATGGCCATAGGGAAGCAGACCTTTATGGCCCATTGGTGTATAGCCCTTAGGGCTTTGTTTATTGCTGTTATGGGCTTCATGCCCCTGATCTTTGTAACCGGCCTCATAGGTCCATCTGTACCCAGCACTGCTGCGTTTTCTCCTGTGAAATGAATTTCACGTTTGCGTAGAAAAAAAAAAAAAAAAAAGGTTGTGCGCCCCTTCAGGCCGGTCTCAATAACCTCAGATAACACGTCATTTGGTTCGGTTAGCCCATAACTCCTTTTTCTTGCAAGGATTTCCTCATCATAGTGGGCCCAGGTTTTACGGCTAGACTTAAACCATCGAAACAGTACCGCACATTACATCCCACATGGCCGGCCATTAGGAGACGAGTAGCTTGTTTTAGGAAATCTCATAATTATGCTTTAGGAGTGTTGGAGACACATGGCCGGATCTGCCATGGGCCAACCAAATAAGCCACTCCCTGAGATCATTAATAGTGAATTCGAAATTAGCAATTGCATTGAAGAAAGATTAATTAATTAATTAATTAGGATATTAACATTTGCTTCTGTTTTTAGTGAAGGTTATAAAATCACATCTGTTTGGAATTTGTTTTGTTCGTCCAAATAAATATAGCACGTCAATTGAGGAGTCGGATACCCTATTCAAAAATTGCGTCGCCACGACTCTTTTCGGGAACAAGAAGATCATGCAGGTTACGTTGTTGCAGATACAGAAGACGATGATGATGTTCAACCTAAATCACTCACTCGTCTGGTGTCAAACGCTGACACCAAGTCACTGTCCGGAAAGCCAATTGCACGCCCTCCTTCGTCCCATGCTGATGATAGACCTAAAGAGACTAAGAAACGCAAGGAAACCCCAAGAAGAATTTGGAGAACGCTCAACATCACTCGAGTAGGAGGCCAAAGATCAGTCATTCTGGGGAGGACGATATGGCTAAACCCACGATCAAAGAAAAGGATGAACAAGCCTAGTACTGGGCCGGCCTATGTTGTTGATGCTCCGACGATTGACGAAGCCAATACCGATGTAGGTGCTACTCCGATTGATGAGGAAACACCACTGATGCTGCGAACTTGAAAAATGGCAAGAACCCCGCGGAAGCCTTCAAATCCCAAACTTCAGACTCCACTAAGAAAGCAGACGTTGATACTGCTGATAAAGATGCTTCAAAAAGTATCTACGAAATGGCTGGGACATCCGAGATAGCTTTGCAAGGCCTTGCAGACCGTTTAGATGAACTGGGAATAAAGCTGGACTGGATCGACGGAGACAAGGTAGCAGGACTCGTGAAGTTGTGGAGATCTTTCAAGGTCGCACAATTCGAATGCAGCATAAAAGAGGCACAGTTCAACGAGGAGGTTTTCCAGAGTATCCTCAGTTCCTTCCGCTAACGTCCGCTGAATATGATTCAGTTGGCGCTACTAATTGAGGTCTACTGATTCACATACAGAAACACGAGCTCTAGTAGTGTGACTTTAGTTTCGTAGAAGTTCTCTGCTTGTTGTGTGCCCACAAAGATTAGTTCTAAACTTTTGATCTTAATAGTAAAGTATTGATAACCTTTTTCAAATTTGTATTGTCCAAGTTTCGCTTCATTTAATGGTGGACTCAGCATGAATTTGTATCATAGAATCAATGAAATCTTGGAATTTTTTTCTAACACAAACGAACTAGAACTAGCTGTAACTGAAGTTTTTGGGTAAGCTTAGTCTCATTTGTTTGATTTCAGATTCAGACTGACAGAGAGAAAACAATCAACCCCGATGTTTGGTAAATATCAGTGTTGCTGATTCTTGAGAAGAACAGGTAGACCCTGCAGAATTTCGTGAAAATAAGCACTCTGTTTAAGCAACTACAATCAGAAACGACTAGGGAAAAAAACCTACAATCAGAAACGTTATTGCACCCTGGCTCGATTCTTGCCTTAAGTTGACTGACTATACAATGGTTGGGAACAAGTGAAGAAGGAAACAAAACAAAGAGACTCTGCATAGTGCATAGTGCATTGGGATGTCTATATGTGCAACTAAATATGTATGTACGGCCGTAAATTGGAAGAGATCAACAGAAAAGAACGATCTATGGATTTTCGAGTCTTTAATGTAAAATTTATTATTATAGACAAATTCTTGCAGAGAGAAACCAGATAAGAGTAGACAGAGTTTGAAGGGAATCCGAGGAGGATAGAAGAAGACAATTAGTGACTTTGTAGACTAAAGGTTTTTTTTAAGTCTTTGAATTATACTTTAGAAGCCTTGGCGAGTTGTAGAGCTCATTCTTTGAGCTAAAATTTATTGCACGACTTGTGTTATTTGCATTTGTGATGCTTTTATATATGTCTCTTTTGACAGTTTCTTTTGTTATTGTAGCAAGACCCTTTTTTAAATCATGTTTGGTTATTGTAGCAAGACAATAATTTCATTTTGTAACCTGTTTGGAAAAGTCAAGAACATGATCTCAGAAAATGTCCATGTATTACATGATAGATATTACAAATTACAAATATACAAGAGGTCTCTAGCAAATAGAGCGATTGAACAAGGATGAATCTTAACCTCCGTCCAAAGTTACTGAGATACAGGGCTTTCAGAGCATCCCGAGGTTACAGGCAGTGGCGGAACGAAGGGGTAGCTGCCCTACCCCTCAAGCCACCAAAAAAGAAATATTAGGTGCAAATATATATATATATATATATATATATTTTAAAAAAAAAAGGGCCGCTACCCCTCAAGCCACCAAAAAAAAGAAATCTGGCTACCCCAAAAAAAACTCCCCTCGCTTATTTTCTTGGCTACAAGAATAGGCTTTGGGTCTAAGCCTTGCGAGCTTGGGTTTAGCTCTTCAAAGTTGAGAAGGGCTTCATGGGCCTCTTCTTGACTGTTGTACCTTTTGTGAAGAAAAGGTTTGTTCATGATACGTGGACCAGCAATGGACCAATCATCATAGATACCCTTGTTAGGGCCTCCAAAGATCACATAGAATTTCTTCTTGGATCCTATAGCTGTGGGTTCACCTTTGTTGGGCTTAAATGCCTGGCGATCTTCTTGAGAATCGCTAGAGGTGATTTCCTCTGAGGTCTGTGAAGACACCTCCAAAGATCGCTATAGGTGCTTATTCCCATAACAGCTTATGCATGGATCCGAAAAATGTTCAACTTTCTTTAGCAATTTTGTTTTTGTTACGATCGATGCAGGCAAAATTCAAGACCAAATCTGCAGCAATAATGGCGACTTTTTTTCTCACTGACAACCCCAGTAGGAGTTGCTATATAAATGCATATACTGCTAATATATGAAATAACCTTCCTAAAGCCTATAATCTGTAACGGAAATTATAGAGGCTATGTGCTTAATTAGATAACCACAACTTAAACCTGGTTTTTATACAAATATTTATTAAGAACATAACTTAGAGACTATGAGAACAGCAAGTCTTTTAAGCTTTTGCCAGAAATTTCTTCCTTCTTGGCATAATATTGAAAAGGAGGGAGAAAACTTACCTCTGTTTTTTTTCTTTCCTTGACTACATCTGGTTTTGTTGTACGAGTTTGTGAATTAAAATCTTGGAGTATCTATTCAACCGCCAGGGGCTAAATTCTATGTTAAAGATCATCAAAAGCAGGCTTAGCTACAAACAAAAGTGTAAAGTGAGAAAAGAGTTGATGAGTAGGATGCAATTGTCATCTATGTATATATATTGTAATATTTTTAATGCTTATAGTCCTTAATTTTTTATATTGTAATTGTAAGATAATTTTGAACATTACAAAAGAAAAAAATCTTGTTATTTCGCTTTTAAAATTCGACCCCCTGAATTTTGGTCCTAGTTCCGCCACTGGTTACAGGTTTTGTATTCAGGATTTTAGATCTTCCCGGGCATACATGGCTGCACTCCCGGGCTTACAGGTGTTGCATTCATGATTTTAGATCTTCCTGGGCATACAGAGCTGCACTCCCGGGCTTACTAGCTGCTAGTTTCCTCTATGCAGATATGACCATGCCGCAGAAGTGAAGTAGGTTAGTGATGAACCTGCCCACTAGGAAGAACTTTAAACAAAACAACTTGACTGAGGAAGAAAAAAGTATTTCTATCTCTAAAGTAGTTATGAGCATCAACCGATATGAAAGTTCCGCCCTCTATTCGCTCACGTTTGGCTTGAGCTAAATGAACATTTTTTACACAGAGAAATTCGCCCTCTATTCGCTCACCTTTGGCTCGAGCTAAATTGAGATTTTTTACACAGACACGTAGAAGATATGGACTTCATGCCCCTTACAATTTTGGTATATACGGGCAAGGAGAAAAAAAAGGAAACTAGAAACCCATTGCTCGAAGTCCAAATTTTAGGTGCAGACAGAAAAATTAATTAGAAATTATCCCCAAAACGATAGAAAATAACGAAGAAGAAAAAGAACATAAAAATTACCCCAGGCGATTGAGGCGAAGACGAATGTTGGGCGAGCTGCTCCAGATTTGAGATCGCTAATGAAGAGAAGGGCGAGCTGCTGGGCGAAGGATTGAACGTGGGTCAGCCATCAAACAAGTCGTGTCCACCTTAAAAAACGGGTCGAGAGTGGGGCTGCATATTTTAAATGACGTGGCGTGCTCCTCACAGCCGAATTCTTCTCGGACATTACCAGAAAAAAAACTCGACCGAAAAAGTTGACTGATTCGTCAGGCTGCCGGTTTAATTAAAAACGGCCAGACCTGTACGCATCCAGCGCCTACTGCATCAACTCTCGTCAAAATGCAGCCTCCTTACAGAACGTCACCAATGCAGAAAATCTGAACTGGTTCCACTTTTCCTCTAATGTCGCCTTCCTATTCTCATCTAACAAGTCCAAGTTCAGTCCATGGTCTCTCAGAAAATCTTCCAAACCATCAAAATTCCTTACGAGTGATGTTGGGGATAGAGAAAATGAAGAGATCAAAGGAGGACGCAGGTGCATCTTCTTGGGGATAGAGAACTGTGCTTTGCTAGCTAGTTTCTTTAATGGGGAAGTGAATTCAAGGGGACGAGACGGACAAGGGTCTGTCTATTCCGCTGCTCAAGAAATTCATTACGAGTGATGTTGAAAATTTGCTGTAAATTCTATATTGGCTTTTTGGGGTAAAGAAGTTTGATACTTTTTATTACAGATGTGGGCAGTGGCAGATTCAGGATTCTCGGGGAAGGGGGGCAAAGTTCTAAAGGAAAGACAACATCGACTTGAGTTCAGATAATTGCACCAACTAAAGAATCATGTACATATTATGATATTAAGATTGAAGGGATAATGTCATAATGATATTAACAAACAAGAGCCATATTTCAACTCACAAACAAGGAAAAATAAAAGCTCAAATTTAAATTAAGATAAAGTGTAGACATTTACCACCAATGCAAGCTGCTGGAATTAGATTGCTATCTGGGTTTTCAGTAATTCATCATTTATGGTGGGAGCTTCCAATAGAAACAAGACAATCATGAAAATTAAGTATATAACAACAGGTATATGAGGTTTTAATTTCAAAAATGAAAAGCTTACCTCAAAAGCATCTAATGGATGAACAAAAAGAACAACTTCGGATCCTGGAACAACAAATAGATATATAAGAAAATAATTAAGGACTAAAAATACTAAAAATATTAAGATACACGTACCGTACTATTTGTTGATACTTAGAGGTGGCAATATAATTCTACGCGACTGCATCTTCTGATAACGTTGCAAAATAGCTTCATTATCAATAGTTTGAAAATAATGTTCGATATTTGATGCACGCACGCTATCTTTTTTTGTAATGTAATTAGTAACTTGATCAATTCTTAACATCAATCGGAAAGAAAGTAAAAATAAGGTTAATTGCATTAAACATCCTTGTGGTTTCATGTTGTAATAATTTAGACCTCAGCGGTTTAAAGTTATAGTCCTTGGAGTCCAATGTTGGAGACAATTCGTTTAACTTTTAAGCAACAGGGACTAAATTGTTACAACTTGAAACCATAGAGACGTTTAATGCATTAAGCCTTAAAAATAAAATATCTTATTTTTTTGTACACCAACCCAAGCCGAACTGGCATGTTTGAGTCAAGGTTGGAGTTGACTGAGGAAGAGAGGGCTGAGGGCACACATGATATAAGAAAAAAAAAGCTTAGATGCTTTTTTTTTTATAAATTAAAGGATATGTTTTCTTTTTTTTCCCCCTAAATTAAAGGATATGTTTAATTACCTACAAAAATCACGTGCTTTGTTAGGCTAGAACCTGTCTAACGACTACCCGGCCAGGGTACATCTGACGTGCATCACAAAGCTGTGGTCTATTTTTTTTTCCTGCTGCTATGGATTTATAAGTCATATATTTGTGTTATCGAAGTAAAGTGGAAGACGTAGAAAAAGAAAGAAAGAAGTAAAGTGGAAGAAGCAGGGAAGAAACTATATGAGTCCAAGTCGTCCTCCGGACCTCCACCTCCCTTCATGAAACTAACTAACAAATATGTTATTTCTCCAAAATATGGGCCTTATATATATGTATATAAAAGCCCACGGCTCAAAGCAAGCCCAATAAAAGATAAGGCCTTACAGATCTACTAACAAATATGTTATATATGTATGGTGGGCGCTGGGCCTAGGCTTCAAGGGGAGGCTGGGTCTGCTTTAAAGGGGGGCGGCCCATATAAAAAAAAAATTCTTCACACCTATTCAGGCGATGGGGGGCGGCCGCCCCCACCGCCCCAGGCTAGATCCGCATGTGGATGTGGGCTGGGCTGCTGTCTATAAATCCAACGTGAAGTGCATGCCTGCATGGTGCTTCTTTTTCTTATTTTAAAGCCTGTTACTACCCTCTGATTTGACTTTTATCTTTTCCCTGATTGGTAGACGTGGAAAAAAACTCGAGGAAAACCCTACACTTTGAGGATGAGAGATACTTCAGAATTTACCTAAAAGAATCAGCTTGAGGTCTGAGAACCAGCACCCATTCTAAGTCCAAAAATGGGATCGTAGGCCTTCTCATCAGAACCAAGACCATGACGAGTTCTCACCTAGGAAAGTTGACACTACCCACAATAAACTTCTCAAATACCCACAACGGAGTTGAAATCCCAAAGGAGTGGCACCTTACAAAAATTCATCTATATTTTCATTAGAAAGATGGTTTTTTTATGGCCGCACATCTTTCACTTGGTACAACAATTTCGAATGTAACGGAAAATGTTCAGGAAGTATAACTAAAATAGAAAAAGTAATGGAACAATAATACTCACTATCCTCCCTTGCTTATAAACCATTCATCTGATGGGCTTGGCCCATCTGAATATTTCCCTGTTAGAAACAACTCCACTTCTAACAATTGAGACAGACACTCGCATACAAGCGTTGAACTTGTTTGTAAACCAAGAGAAGAAATACTACTAGTAATACTAGCAGAAATAATAATGATAACAATTATAAAAAGCACCTCCACTGAAGGAGAAGCCATCCCCAACCGAAACAGGTGCATCTATGAGATAGTCCTACCACAATACTTAACTTCGTAATCTTTTGCTTTCCTTTTCATTGTTTTTTTTTGGGACCGAAAACTTCCTTCCGTTTAATTCTTGTAGTTAAGGTTATGCGCCCCTTCAGCTCAATAACCTTAGCTAACACGTCATGTGGTTCGGTTAGCCCATAACTCCTTTTTCTTGCAAGGATTTCCTCATCATAGTGGGCCCAGGTCTTATGGCTAGACTTAAACCATCGAAACAGTACCGCACATTACATCCCACATGGCCGGCCATTAGGAGAAGAGTAGCTTGTTCTAGGAAATCTCATAATTATGCTTTAGGAGTGTTGGAGACACATGGCCGGATCTGCCATGGGCCAACCAAATTAGCCACTCCCTGAGATCATTAATAGTGAATTCGAAATTAGCAATTGCATTGAAGAAATATTAATTAATTAATTAATTAATTAATTAGGATATTAACATTTGCTTCTATTTTTAGTGAAAGTTATTAAATCACATCTGTTTGGAATTTGTTTCGTTCGTCCAAATAAATATAGCACGTCAATTGAGGAGTCGGATACCCTATTCAAAAAATAAGTACGATATCCTTTCATTCTTTACCCCTTCAAATATACCAAGCTCTCACCCGCAAATTCAGAAAATCATCTCTCTCTCTCACTATCTTCACGTATTCCTCCTTGTTTCGCAAACCACCCTGATCAGTCGCAATTAGTTAATTGAAACTCCTAAGAAGAAAATGCGTCGTCACGACTCTTTTCGGGAACAAGAAGATCTTGCAGGTTACGTTGTTGCAGATACAGAAGACGATGATAATGTTCAACCTAAATCACTCACTCGTCTGGTGTCAAACGCTGACACCAAGTCACTGTCCGAAAAGCCAATTGCACGCCGTCCTTCGTCCCATGCTGATGATAGGCCTAAGAAGACTAAGAAACGCAAGGAAACCCCAAGAAGAATTTGGAGAACGCTCAAGATCACTCGAATGGGAGGCCAAAGATCAGTCATTCCGGGGAGGACGATATGGCTAAACCCACGTTCAAAGAAAAGGAAGAACAAGCCTAGTACTGGGCCGGCCTATGTTGCTGATGCTCCGACGACTGAAGAAGCCAATACCGTTGTAGCTGCTACTCCGATTGATGAGGGAAACATCACTGATGCTGCGAACTTGAAAAATGGCAAGAACCCCACGGAAGCCTTCAAATCCCAAACTTCAAACTCCACTAAGACAGCAGACGTTGATACTGATGATATAGATGCTTCAAAAAGTATCTACGAAATGGCTGGGACATCCAAGATGGCTTTGCAAGGCCTGGCAGACCGTTTAGATGAACTGGGAATAAAGCTGGACTGGATCGACGGAGACAAGGTAGCAGGACTCGTGGAGTTGTGGAAATCTTTCAAAGTCGCACAATTCGAATGCAGCATAAAAGAGGCACGGTTCAACGAGGAGGTTTTCCAGAGTATCCTCAGTTCCTCCCCCTAACGTCCGCTGAATCTGATTCAATTGGTGCTACTAATTGAGGTCTACTGTCACATACAGAAACACGAGCTCTAGAAGTGTGACTTTAGTTTCTTATAAGTTCTCAGCTTGTGGTGTGCCCACACAGATTAGTTCTAAACTTTTGATCTTAATAGTAAGGTAATGATAACCTTTTCAAATCTGTATTGTCCAAGTTTGGCTTCGTTTAATGGCGGACTCAGCATGAATTTGTATCTCAGAATCAATGAAATCTTGGAATTTTTTTCTAACACGAACGAACTAGAACTATCTGTAACTGAAGCTTTTGGGTAAGCTTAGTCTCATTTGGTTGATTTCAGATTCAGACTGACAGAGAGAAAACAATCAACCCCAATGCTTTGGTAAATATTATTGTTGCTGATTCTTGAGAAGAACAGGTAGACCCTGCAGAATTTCGTGAAAATAAGCACTCTGTTTATGCAACTACAATCAGAAACGACTAGGGGGAAAAAAAACTCCAATCAGAAACGTTATTGCACTCTGGCTCGATTCTTGCCTTCTTAAGTTGACTGACATAATATCGTGCAAGACCATATATACAATGGATGGGAACTAGTGAAGAAGGAAACAAAACAAAGAGACTCTGCATAGTGCATAGTGCATTGGGATGTCTATATGTGCCACTACATATATATGTACGGCCGTAAAGTGCAAGAGATCAACAGAAAAGAACGATCTATGGATTTTCGCATCTTTAATATAAAATTTACTATTATAGACAAATTCTTGCAGAGAGAATCAGAGAAAGCAGATAAGAGGAAAACGGAGTTTGAAGGGAATCCGAGGAGGATAGAAGAAGACAATTAGTGACTCTGTAGACTAAAGGTTTTTTTAAGTCTTTGAATTATACTTTTGAGCTTTAAGAAAAACTCTACATCATTGTCTATATTTGGAGCTAATTGTTTTTAAAAAAGGAAGTCGTTAGGGATTTTTTTTTGTAGCTACCTAGATATTTATTTTAAATTTGAGATAAATAGACTTTGTACTCTCCAACCATAAGGGTCTAGACATATTACACCAATAAACTATTGATTTCAAATACTTTGCAATTATTTTTTACAATGACTATTTTATAAGGATAAAATCGTCAATTGAGAAATAGTGGAAAACCCAAGAGAGAATCCTTAGTGTGAACATAGGCTGGTTTTGGCCAAACCACTGCGTGTTGTATCTCTCAACCTTACACCTTATTTACTTGCTTTAATTTGATTATTTGTGCTAAGGCTTTCTTTAATACTATGACTGTTTTTATCTTGAGAGTGATCAAAGTCTTTATCGTTGCCAAATTTTCTATTGATCATCTCTTCTTATTAATTTGTGCATTTATTGTGTAATCACAACAGAAGCTATATATTATCTGTCTTGCATTCTTTATTGATCTAGCTTCATGCTTTGTACTGGTTTGATTATAACTCGCATATACTTCTGTAGCTCTGTTATTTTGGGTTTTATTGTGCTATATTCGCAAGAATTTTTGTAATGGAGACATTTAAATTAATTATTTTACATTATTTGGTTGTGATTTATATTTTGACAGATTAGTAGTTATTATGTTATGTTAGACTTTAGCGAATGAGCTTTTAGAGATTGCTTATAACCTTTTGTTTTATATTTAAGGTTTGTGAGAACCTTAAATTATTGAGACTGAGTTTATAAAGTTTATTAGCTATTGCCTTTTACACTCAAATGTGTTATTTCCCCCCCTCTCCTTGGCTTTATTCTTCTCTCCTTCTCTATTATTTCTTGATTTCTCTATCTCATTCCTATTTCTCCACTATATTCCGCATCATTTCGTAGCTCTGTTACTTCATTTATGGCGAAAGAATACCGGGATAACAATCACACTTAGTTGGTTATATAGAAAAACACCATAAGCCAAGCAAAAACCCGAACCAAAGAAAATGACGATAATAAAACAAAAACAATATGTTAGACGCATGAGCCTGAAATGTTATTCCAATCCTGTTACTCCTGTATTAGCCATAATATCTGGTAAATATAATTAGCCTCTCTCTTTATAAATATGTGTAGAAATCATGTCCAATATAATCCATCCAACCAATTTATATGGAATTCAACAAATCTGTAAGGATATGAATTGTTGAGTGTTGATTTGCAGAGGTTTTTTTTTTTTTATAAATTTGGTGGAAATTTTAGAAGCAAAGAATCATGGCTACCTATTTTGGCTGGATATTTCAGCTAGTGTCATATGAAGGCAGCAGCCAAGTAAGCAAGTAATTCCAACAGAAATCAAAATAAAAGTGGAGTTCTGGATTCTTCTCAGACGTTACCAGAGAAAAACTCGACTCAAAAAGACAAGGACAAGCATAAAGTTCACTGATGAGTCTGGACGATTGAGAGAGAAGGAGAAGTGAATTAACTCTGGAAAACGAAAAGCGTTTGCCCGAGTTGGGAAACTCGAAATGTGGGAATCAACAAATAGCAGTACAATTGTGTCGAAGATGTCAATGAAAACTCAAGGGAACTCTTGCTAAATTTGTTGAGGTGGTAATCAATGGATTATGGCTCAATTACCCAGTAAAAGAAAATGAAGAGATCAAAGGACGACGCAGGTGCATCTTCTTGGGGATAGAGAACGGTGCTTTGCTAGCTAGTTTCTTTAATGGGGGAAGTGAATTCAATGGGATGGGACGGACAAGGGTCTGTCTATTCCGCTGCTCAAGAAATTCCTTACGAGTGATGTTGAAAATTTGCTGTAAATTCTATATTGGCTTTTTGGGGTAAAGAAGTTTGATACCCTTCTTCTTTGACTTCACCTTTGTCTATTTGCATTGTCTAGTCTTAATTACAGATGTGGGCTGGGCTGCTATCTATAAATCCAATTTTTCTTATTTTAAAGTCTGTTACTTCCATCTGACTTTTCACTTTTTCCCTGTTTGGTAGGCGTGGAAATAACGGAAGGAAAATCCTATACTTTTTGAGTATGAGAGAGGGCGAAAGCTTACCGATAACCCAGGTTGATTTAAGTATTTGACTTTGGGGTTGTTTGTTTACCGAAATTTTAGGAAATATTCCCAAAATTGTGAGAATCTTTTGAATGTTAAAGATTATTAGGGTTTATGAAAAGTTTGAAGTGTATATGTAAAAGTTGAAAATTTTCAAGTGTGTTTGTTTCGTTGGAAATTTTGGGCAAACAAACATCTTATTACTTTACATTAGACCCATTTGTTTTTTCTTAATCAAGTATCCAAACCAGTTTACGCGCACCTTGACTAATAAATTGCACGTGTCCAGGCTAACTTCCGTGCACCTTGACTAAGTTGAACCCTACGAAGAGACTAACCTTGACATGGTTGCTCTAGAGATAAACGTTAGTGATGACCCTGAGAAAATCAGACAATCAGCTGAGCCTGAAACACCGACCCTCTCTCACTACGAAGCCTAAAACAAAACCTCAAGGTATGCAGGGTTTTAACCTTTTGGCTCCTTGGAGTTGTTCGATGGAAAACAAAATAGAAGATGCATTTTGCTTGGGACGCATCTGGACTACTTATAAATCCTGCTAATTATGAGTTGTTTTGTGGTTGATTTCTATTCATGCTGTTCTGTTTTGGACACAGATTGATTTGCTGTTAAATAAACGAGACCCAAATATATGAATTCCTCTTAAAGTGCGGAATCATATGAAATATATGATTTGCTTTGTTCTTCCTCTTCTTTAATTAGATGAGCACCAAAAAGTTCCTGTTTTCTTCAAAATTTCAGCCGGATGCTTATATATTGCAGGTAAACAAGATGTATAAGAGAAGAATCTAGCATCAGCTTTTCAAGAGCAGCTTGATATGGACATAAAAAAAAATCTTTCTGTAGCCCTGCCGCCAATAGGAGAAGACCATTTCAGTCACAGCACCAAGAATATATTCGAGGATACAAAATATTGTTAGTCCTACTTACCCAAAACAAAAACAAAAGGAAAACCCTGTTCTCATACGCGCCAGGAAAGTTTATTGCAACAAGTTGGCACGAAGTGATTCAGTAAGCAAAAGTGCACACTACTATACCACACTGGTTGGCACACAGAACTGGGTTGCTGAGGCCTAATCTTGCCTACTGAACTTAAAACTAAACTTTTTAAAAAGGAACAAAAAAAGGAAATGGGAAAAAAACAAAAGCAAACCTCACCAACTCGTCAGTTATTAAATATGTGAAAAGCACCTAACGGATTTTATGCATCTTATTGATACAATACAGGACAATCCAGCTCAACCTACGTCGCTAGACCAGGAAAGAAAGAAGCTAAGCAAAATAAAAACTAGAGGCAAATAATGCACACTCAAAAAAAATTCTTAAACATGAATCAAATTGGACAATCGACTGCCGCTCATTATCTATGTTAAAGTGCCTAACCTCTTCGATTCAATTTCCCTCACACTATGAACTATGTCATCAATGTTTATTGATAGGTGATTGGAATGGTCCTCCATATCTCGTAGGACCAT
Organism: Myrica gale; assembly: GCA_963930655.1. Lineage (NCBI taxonomy): Eukaryota > Viridiplantae > Streptophyta > Magnoliopsida > Fagales > Myricaceae > Myrica > Myrica gale. The sequence goes on along the minus strand of OZ005607.1, from coordinate 16,641,409 downwards.
ATCAAGCTGCTCTTGAAAAGCTGCAGATCGTTTCCGCTCACGCTGTAATTCAGCAGTCAATTCTCGAATCTTTACATCTTTCTCATCCTGAAACATATAATATCAATTAGCACTGAAAAGATGATAGAAGGTGCAAACAAAGAAGCTTTTCCCCCTACAAGAACACTGAAAACATGATGGTAGGTGAAAAACAGGGTGGCTCTAACAACCAAATCAACAAGATCATTACAATTAACGTACCATCTCGAGTGATGCAGGAGCATGATTTTAATTAGTTAGCTGGTTATTTTATAATCCTACACTTTCTCTACTATAATCTGTTTGATGCTGGATTTGGATTTTACTCCTCTTGGCTTCATTATCGAGGCAAAAGTTCATTGGCTGGTAGAGAGACAGAAGAACATTTCTTATTAATCCTAAAGCAATATATTATGCAAAAATATCAGAGTCAGGTTTCAACACTATTGTCAAGGAAAGCAATCTTCATAATGGTAGTGGATTTACAGATTAGGATACTAAATTTGTCATGCATATAAGGGCTAATACCAATGACTTTCCAGCTCTCCCATCCATCTTGAGAAAAAGCTTGGTTGGACACAAGAACAACTCAGCTGATTGTTCTAGTGGCATCTAGTGAATTAGTGACGCAGGGGTCTCACAGGACTTCACTAACCTATGATAAAACCAATTGATATCTTGAGAGCTATACAACTTCTCAAAGTTTCTGAAAACTTAAAAATCCTGCCTTTGAAGACTATATGCCGCTTTCTTCAAGCTTCTAGAACGACTATAGTATCTTATTCAGTAAGATGAGGAATAAAAGTTCTTTGCAAATCTCGCTAAGTCGAGGCATAATTAGGCATTAGAAATATGACAAAATATTCCTTGAAGAAAGGCCTAGAGTCTCACATTGTCAAAGAGAAAAATTTCATTTGAAAGAAACGAAAGATTTCCAGATGAACCAAAACAAGAACATCTCTGCACAACTTTTTTACCTTAAAATTAGATGCCAATTAAAAGATCAATATCATTGACGTATGGTCATTCTCCCAAGTGGCATTCATCCAGCAACAAGGACACAAGGAAAATGTTTGATACTTTATTATAGAGTTTAATGCTCTCATCACAGTAAGATCCTGGCACGAAGTTACATATTAGTTGATTAAAGAATACAACCACCACTTCCCAATGAATCAAAAATATTTTTATTATAACATCAGTATCATTTTCTCAGATCATAGGCAGATGTTGAGCCCAATTAATGTTAATAAAACAGAGAGAAAGAGAGAGCACGGGAGAAGACTGATTTTCCAAACCCTCCCCAATTGGTGGTGTTTGGGGGCCAAAATTTTGGGCATTTTTTGGCCCTAATAAAATAACTACAAAACTTTTTCTCTCCCCCCATCAAATCATTCATTTTCACTACAAATAAATATAAAAAAATTCATTCAAATCATCTCTCTCTTTACTTTTTCACCAACTCCAACACCCCAAAATTTTAACATTTGAACACCAAGACACATACAAGAATGCAATACATATAACTCTCTTGGTTAATCTTTTGCATGGACCATAATACCCAGTGACCATGAAGATCCCTAGAAAGTATCCGAGAGAAAAAAAAATGTCTTTCATTTTAACATGCATGGCACAGAATGTCAGATATAAAAGACTCGAAGGTAGGCTATTGTAACAATTTTGCACTATACTGACATGCTGTCTAAATATTTTGCAATTATTATGTTCAATATGCAAACATTGCAAGACATACCACATGCTTGCAGTTAAACTCAGACATTAGTAGGGTTCGGGCATCACAATGTCAAGTACGAGGAGTTCTCAAGGCAAGGACACATATTCACAGAATATTACTGCACACACAATCTATCTTCATTTTGTTTCTAAAGTAAATAGTACATTTGGGTAGAATAAAATTTTCAGTTTTCTTCATGAAGAAAATTTATTGAGGTGTTTTTTTGGAGTGTTTACGAAAGAAGTGGGATATCTGAAGAGATGCAATTTTACGATATTTCCTTAGAGTTCATGAAGGTGGTGTTGTTCAGAAAGAAAATTTTTAACAAGATGAGAAGTTTTTGGATTTTTGTAGATTTGATTGCAGAACCTGAGAGTAATGATGAGATGAAAAGTTTTTTTTTGGAAGATCGAAAAGGTAGTGTTGAAATGTTTCTGGATAAACCTTTCGGTTTTAGACCAAAAAACAATTTTAAAATGTTAGACAAGCACAACATCTAATATCTTCATACAAATTGTCTAGGCTCTAACTTATGTCTATGATAACCCCGCTGTATGCTACCCTTTTCTCCTACCATATGGCTCATATGTGACTTGATATTGCTATTTGATGATATGGCTATTACCATGTCTCCTACAGTTCTCAGTTTAATTTTCTGATGAACAGACAGTTCCAAAATTTAGCTTCTTTCATTGCAGCGTTATTGAAAGAACCAGGTCCCCTTAAAGCAAAGGCCTCTTGGAGCCAAAGCGGAACTGAGTACCTAACTGAAGGGAATCTTACATTTGTTGAATATGAGTGTGGTAACTTCCGAGAGAAATTTGTATTAAGATATAAAAAGATACTTTAAGACAATAAAACTAATAATCCTTTTACAAACAATCAAAGGTCATATTATTACTGTGAAACAATGAGTAAACTAAATAGTTCGCTAAACTTATTAATCTCTTAACGTACTAATCAAACCTGAATAGGCAAGGTTTCTGGATAAGGTATAAACAAACCAGTCATTTACTTCTGGGTTAAAGAAAGTACAATTATAATTAAAAAAGGACCCATAATAATTGCTCTTTCTTTAGAGGGTTTGCTAAAGAATTGAGTAGGAAAGCAAGATTGCTCTTTTTTAAGAGACGAATAGAGATGAATGTGTTGTGAAGCAAAACCCCCCGAAACAGATTGCTCTCTTTCAAGGGGAAAAGAATAGGGGGAGAGGCAGAGATGGGAGAGATTTTCTTCTTCTTTTTTTGTAAGCAAACGGAAGAGAGAGAGAGAGAGACATTGAGAGAGAGGACAGAAAAGGAAGAGACCAAGGGCATTGTTAATTTTTATCATTTTAAGGCCTCAACTAAATTTTTGCAAAAATTAAAAATCATCTTTTGCTTCGCACTTAAGCACTCCCAAGTATACTTTTGACAACATAGTTCCTTAGTTTCATCAAAGAATGTCTATTTAGGTGTTGTTTGTTTGCCCAATATTTTGGGACTCGGATTCCCTCCTAAGAGAGATTACCTAATGGGTCCTAACAGGTCATTGGATGAATGACAACACATTAATGAATTCATCCAATGGTCTATATTAAAATATCAAAAAAATACAAAAATGAAAAAAAAAAATTATATGTAATATAGACCATTGGATGAACTCATTAATGTGTTATCATCCATCCAATGGTCTGTTAGGACCCATTAGGTAATTCTATATTAGGAGAGAATATTTTTCCAATATTTTGAGGCATGAAAATTTCCAGCAAAACAAACACTCCAAAATTTTTAATTTTTACACATACACACTCTACGTTTCACAAACCCCAATAAATCTCAATAAAGTAAAGTTTCACAAAATTTCGGGAATATTCCCCGAAATTTTAGCAAACAAAAACCACCTTAATATGAGGTATCTAGGTCAGAGCATTAAACCGAATTTAAACCATCATGTTCCTCAAAACACTTGGGAGGGCAGATATTGCTATTGGTATGTGTCCTGGTTTGCTTAGTTTAAGCATCAACCGCGAAACTGAATTTGGTCATGGTCAAGGTTCTTCATTAGTTCCTCCAAACCACACCTAATGCCTTATTCGAAGCTCTTCCTGCCATCGGTCTTCAATCGCCTGTTCAATCCCAATGCCTGTAATGGATCTTTCAAGGCTTGGCCAACAAATCTATAGGAATGGACAATTTCTATGATAATGTCACTACCAAAGAAATTTCAGCTTGTTACCTTATTATGTACCACTATAGGGATAAGGACTTGATATTGCTAATTGAAATAACTATCACACGTTTCCTAGAGCTCTCAATTTAAGGTTTGACCCCCAGACTATCAGTTTTGCATCTCAGGTTCTCGCTTAGTTTCTCCTTATAGTATCTAAGATCCTCTTTATGGGTACACTATAGCGTATGATTGCCCACTTCCAGTTGTCAGCCTTTTCTTTAACTGAGGAACAATGAAAAAAAAAGAGCTTACCAAAGGCAAGCAAAAAGATCAAAACACAACGGACATCTCTACATGCAAGCAATCTAGCATTCTAATCTTATCCACCTAGTTCTCTACCTATATAATTGCATATTCTAAGCAAAACTAACTTCCAACAATTAAAAACTACCAATCACCTAACCTTAAGCTTCAACTTATTTTACGCAACAAAAAAGATTCAGTAATAATACATGCTACAAGGGAATTATCACCAAAGCACCATACAAACTTATCTAAACCTACTTACCCAAAAAATAAAACTAATCTAAACCAGGTTCTATATTCACATATTAGCAAAGAAACCTTATCACAAATGACTGAAGAAAAGATTCCAGTAAAGAAATTCAAACCACAAATGAGACAATGACAGATCCCAATTTAGTAGAAATAGATATTAAAAGAAGCACCTCCATGGGAAGCTTACTCACTTTTTTCTTTTCACTCTCTAGCATGTTTATAAACTACTGCCATGAGGAGAGAGATCACAGTGGATTTTAATACTTGGATGTAGAGGAAGATGAATTAAACAGTAGGCTTGAATGTCAAATAGAAAAGTAAAACTCAACAAACTAGAATGGAATCTAAACTTTCTAAGAACTAAAAGATATGGTAACTCCATTTCCTTAGCCTGATTCACCATTTACTTTGTAATAGCATTTTTATACAATTCTTGCCAACAAGTAAAAGTTTGTAATATTATAAAAGTCAACTCCAGGTCCTCTTTGATAGCTATATAATCCACAACTTGAAAACCTCTATGATACTATATGTTCCCAAAGTATAAGAAAAACTAATTTTAACCACATTATAAATACAGACAGCATGCGTAAAAGAACAGGACATATGGACAAGTAGTACTGCTGTGTAAGATAACTGAGCACTCACAGGTGTTTGAGATAGAAGCACGCTTCGACGACCATTAGCAGGTGTCACTACCAGTGGATGATTATGCTCCTTTACAAATCTCGTTATAATCCATTTTCCGGTTTTCTCTTTTTTCACCACTATCATTGCCTTACACCCTTCCCTTGTGATTGCCCGAGGCTTTCTATTTTCACTTCTTTTGGGCCTCAACTTGCGGAAACCCTCTTTATTACACACAAGTCGTCGCCAAACAACCTTCCCATCGCGCATGGATCGCCGAAATGCATCAACACGCATGATGAACCCCAACCGCGTGGCATATGCATCATAGAATACCTTGGCAACCTCTTCAGATTCGAACTCCATACCCACATATGGTTCAATATCTGAATTTCCTTCATCCGTACCTAACTCCTTTTCAATAGAGCTGTCTATCATGTCCCCGTACTCGCCTGTAGATGGGTGTTCATCCACTGACACAAGACATATTGTGCAACCCCATAATACTTAAATCTTCAAAAATAAAATAAAATAAATAGCTCAAGCTTACGTGACCACCAACCAATCATTCAATAGCAAGCTTATTTCTCCAAAGGGCAATGTTATTCTAACAGATTCAGAAGATTAATGGTTACAGAAACTCGATTAGGCATATTTTCGAAGATTGGTATAAGTTTACACCCCATGTATCAAGCAAACCCACAAAACGGAAGGGAATATATTTTACTTCGGTCCCGGCGATAGCACTCGAATAATCTCATAACAAGTTAAAATTGGAATTGCTATTGAAAACTTTTACCGCCATGAAATTGCTTGTCATCTCCTAAACTTTCTAGGAAACCAAACAGAAAGCAAGCAGGTTTGCCAAATCCTCAAATTTATTCACAATACACCTAGAAATTTAAATTCGAATGAAATGTCGAAAAGGAAGCAGGAAAAAGAAACAAAAAAAGTGACTCACTTGATTGAGAGATCGAAGTTACAATAGGGTTTTGGGGTTCAATACAACCAGCGAGAGAGAAAGATGGAGCTTGAAGGATCGTCTTCGGTAAGGGGAACCCAGGCTTCCCCTAGGAAATGCTGCTTAGGGTTTTGGGGTTCAATACAACCAGCGAGAGAGAAAGATGGAGCTTGAAGGATCGTCTTCGGAAAGGGGAACCCAGGCTTCCCCTAGGAAATGCTGCTTCAGTGTTCTTTGCTAATGCCAAATCTTTTCCTTTCATTTCCTTTTTTTTCGCAATCGTTTTCTTTTCTTTTTTTGTTTGTTCTATTTAAGTCGTCCCCGTAAAAGCGTCAACTGTCATTTATTTATTTTATTTTATTCTCAGGCCACATGCATAAGTCCTGCTCCGTTTTTATTAGGAAATTCACTTTTTAGTCCCTAAATTGTTGGTACTTTTTTATTTTAATCTTTAAGTTTTATATTTCAAATTTTTAGTCCTTACGTATTTTTTTTACGAAATAGTTCTTATGTCAATTTGTCGTTCATATGCTTAACGAACCTTGAAACGGTCGATCGAGTATATGTTTTGAAAGTGAGCGGTCGACCGCTAAATGAAGCGGTCGACCGGTAAAAATTTACTGACGTGCCAGAGCTCCGTTAAACATATAAACGATAAACTGACAAAATGACCATTTCGTCAAACAAAGAAAATTCAAAGACAAAAAATTTAAAATTTAAAAATAAATTACTAAAATGAAAAAATATCAAAATCTAAGGATTAAAAAGTGAATTTTCCTTTCATTTAAGGCGGGATTCAATTTTTGTTCCTTCAATTTTGATGATACGAAATCTTGAAGATAACCGGCCCAGGCTTGGATTTACGTAGTCCAACTCAAAAAACTCCAAATCAAAGAAATTCAAACTTTAAGCCCAACAGAATTCGTCAACTAAAGGCACAACTCACGAAGATAAAGTTTTTACGATCGGATGCACGATAGAAAAGAAACTGTCTCAAAAACTACGATATGGGGCGATTGGAAGATTGAATATGAGAAAGAAGCAACAAGGGAAATGTAGGAAATTAGTATAAAATGAAGGGAAAAGTACTGAAACAGTCTCTGTGGTTTCACGTTTTGACAAAATAGTCTCTGTGGTTTCAAGTTGAACGCGTTAGTCCCTGTGGTCAGCAAGTTGTTGCAATGCAGTCCCTCCGTCAACCCACTTAACGGTCAAAGCTACCGGGAGGACCTTTTTGTTACATGATGCATACCTCAGGGACCAATTTGTCAAAAGGTGATACCACAGGGATAGTCTCTGTGGTATCACCTTTTGACAAATTGGTCCCTGAGGTATGCATCATGTAACAAAAAGGTCCTCCCGGTAGCTTTGACCGTTAAGTAGATTGACAGAAATCTAACGGGAGGACCTTTTTGTTACATGATGCTTACCCCAGGGACTAATGTGTTCAAGTTGAAACCACAGGGACCAATTTGACAAAACGTGAAATCATAGGGACTGTTTATGTACTTTACCCTAAAACGAAAGACAAAAGAGAAGAGAGGTACACAATTCATAACGCAACAATTTCTTATTTTAAGAAATACGATACTGAGGAACTAACTTAATCACATGAGGATTCACTCTTTGGTGAACTTTTGTTCATATTGTTCAGAAAGAATTTGAGAGAAGATAGAAGTGCATTTATTCCGAATAGTCCTAAAAAAACCAATTAATTCATCAAGTTTAAGACCAATTTTAAAAATAAAATGATTGGATTTTGAAACTTGACTTTTAATTTAGTGTGTGCAAACTAAAATTTTAGTTTATCGAGTTGGTGAAAAGTAAAAAGATGATTTAAGTGAATTTTTTATATTTATTGTAATGAAAAAGAAATGATTCAATAAAAGATAGATTTTTTATAGTTATTTTATTATTTTTTTTATCAAAATTTTGGTTTGCCAACACTAGTTTTTATAAGGTCTTACTACTTATTGTTTCGTTGATTTGGCAGTTTGACCATTAACGGAATAAAATTACCCTTTTCTTTTTGGAAAATTTGAAAATCACTCATTGGATTTTCAGGCGACAAAAAATAAACGTCTAAGTTTTCATAAAAAAAGATGAGACAATACATTTTTTACCCACCAACTACCACATGTTTTGCACATTGCACCCTAAATTTGAGACATTGCATTCACAAACTATTCATCTCTTAACGCATTGCACCTCAGTCTATTTTTCCTGTGAAATTGATTTTTTTTAAAAATGAAATGAAAATTATGCCTTTTAAAAAGGTCAAATAAGAAAAGTTACATTTAAAGGAATAATCGTCATTACGTTTAAAAATAAATAAATTTCGTCTAATTTAATGGAAAAATAGATGAAGGTGCAACATGTTAGGGATGCATAGTTTCTAACTGTAATGTCTTAAACGTAATAATTTGAGATGCAAAGTTCGAAACTTATGGCATTTCAAAAAGTGAATTTCCCCCAAAAATTAAATATTTGCTAGGGGTTTGCACTTTTTGAATTTAATTGTCTCTCTACATGAAAGTTATCTCTCATCAACCACGCCTCACCTCTGCCACAGCCTATCCAAGGGATACAATGCTACTTCAGGGGGACGCCTAAACGTGTGGTAAAGTTTTTAATGACGTGGCATGCGTGAGTCCCTTTGGACTAAGAGGGGTGAATTGGCTTTTATTAAATTTCCTGCAAATATTCCAAAATAAAATCCAATAAAACAGTACTTTGAAAGATATACAAGTTATGACACAAAAGCACAAAACTTTACAAATAATAAAATCAAGGCAAATTGACAATTTGGTCACTAGGTTTATACCCCGCTGACAAAATAGTCACTAAGCTTATTTTTTTACATTTTGGTCACTGAGTCTATACTCGTGTGACGATAAGGTCATTTCGTCCATATGTCATCACTACATCTAATAGAAATGTTGTGCACATCATCATTTTCCCATGTTAACAGCCCATTCAACAAAAAAGAGCGTCAATTAAACACGTCAGCTCCCCATTCAACAAAAGTTGTGTTTACCAATGCCCCATTTGCTAAACGACACACAACACACTCCATTCGTCCTCCTCACTCTCCAAAAGAAACACACCGTAACTAGGGCGAGGAGAATTCTTCAAATCATTGACCTGAACGATAGTGGAAATACCATCAGGGCTAAAATTCAACTTCCGGATACTCCTTTTCCAGGAATTGAATTCGCCTCCTCAAGAATTTCTGCCTCTTCTCTTTTTCAGAGAATGTTTTCTGATAGAGCTTCTTCTTCTTGAATTCCCCATATAAATTGTAGCACACAGGGTGCTCTTCCTTATCAAAGCCATGCATGAACACCACCTTCTCTAGATCACTACCCAAGTCTTCTTCAAGCAACTCATCAATCCCAAACTCTTTCCTCCAGCGTACCATGTTTTTTTATCATAGCGAACGCATCCTTGACCTTGAAATCTCTTGCACGAAGAAATTTAAAGAGAATGACATCACATCTATCATTGGTGAGGAGTTGTATCTCCTAGAAGGATACCTCCTCCGGAGTCAGAAGAGCCAAGGCCTCAGGTTTGTCTTTTTTTTCTTCCACCTCGGAAGGTGAATCAACCTTCTGATCCTTAGCAAATGAGGCATTGGTAAGCACAATATTTTGTTGAATGGGGACGTGTTTTTATCGACGCTCTTTTTTTTTAATGGGCTGCTAACGTGGAGAAATGATGACGTGTATAACATTTCCGTTATATTTAGTGACGACATCTGTAATACCCCGAACCTTTTGAGATACTTTTTGAGACTCTCGCATTAAGGCTTTCATTTTCATATCTTTAGTAATTGTGTTCCTTTCCTTAGTATTTGTTTTAATTTCTAAATTTGTACCTTGTTTAATATTTACGATTTAATTAATTTCTTATAGAATTTCTTTCCTTCAATTTGTAATCTTTGAATTACGATCACTATTTTTTTATTGCAATCCATGTGTTTAAATTGTCTAATTGATTTGATTTTTATTTCCTCTAATATTTTAGAGCAAGTTAGTAAAATTTTAGTATATGGGCAAATTTCACTTTGTTTAAATAGTGTATTTTTAACCTTAATTTTTATAAATTATCTTTCCTATATTAATGTGATTTTATTTGCCTAATTCACTCTTATTATTTCAGGTATTTGGTTTCATTATTAAATTACATTAGGGGCTTTAAGTTTATTAAAAGTTTTCCATAATGTGTGATATACCTTCCCTAAATTTCCAAATTTCTCTAATTTCCTTAATTTTCTTGATTTCTCATATTTAGCCAATTAACGATTATGATCATGATTGTCTCTATTTTATCGGTTTATATGCGTTTAACAAAATTCTTCCATTCTCTTGTTAATATCTTAGTATTTCTATTGCTTGATTTAAACACGTTATATTTTTCATAAGTATAGTTCATTAGCTCATATTTAATATTTTCTAAGTATTAGATTTGATTTCTTGACACATGATTAATTTCGGTTCTCATTGCCCTAATGGATTTTGATATGCTTAATCTCTTTCCCTTTTCATTCTCTTGTATTCATCTAAAATTTTAGCTAGTGTCAATCTTGATTATTCTATGACTAATCTCGGTTAATTAATTGACTAAGTATCTATTTCCTTTTTCTAACATATGCATTGATTAACTTTGTAACTTAACTAATTATTTTGCTAACCTAAGTCCACTTTGATGTCATGTTGGTCCCACTCTCTCTCTCCTCCCTAGGTCACACGACACACACAAGGAAATCTTTGGTCTTGTTTTCCTTGTCCTTTTCCTTTGTCCCATGTTCTTGGCCTTTGTTGCATGAATAGCGAGATGCAAATTTGGACCAACCGGCCATGCTTGCTTGCAATCACAATTGATGTGATTTTGAAGTGATTTTATCTTATGTAAGTGATCTTAATCATTACCTAGGAAAGGGGGAGTGTGTCATTCGGCTCCTCTAGCCCTTATGCCGCCCAAGCCACCCAATCAAGGGGCTTGCTTGTGGCCGCCACCCTTTGACCAAATGATGGCAATGTTGGCTATAACAGCCAACCCTTATCATGCATTTCTCTCACCAACAATCGGCCATTTGAGTTTGAGAGAGAGGAGTAAGTGTTGAGAGCATTCGGCCAAGAGGGAGAGGAAGGAGAGAAAGAAAGAAAAGAAGGAGAGAAAGAGAGAAAAGAAAGAGAGAAAGAGGAAAAGAAGAAGATAAGGAAGGAGAAAAAACTTTCATGCCAAGGTAAGTTGGCAAAGGGGTTTCGGCCAAGGCCTTGAACACCCCCTTGCACCACCTCTTTTCTATTTCCTCATCATCATCTCCACTTCTTCTTAGCCCCTAGTTTAGTTTCATTAACCAATAGATCTTGTGTTAATAGGAAAACATCAAAAGTACCTGAGATCACCAAGTTAAGGGTTTAGGTCCTTGTGTTTTGTTGAGGATGGATAACATGTTCTCTTGTGTTGATTGATCATACATATTTGTGTGCATACAACTGTGATTCAATGATGAACATGTTAGGGTTATGTTGGTTTTAAGGTTTTGCGAAAAGAAAGGTTCATAGGTGCCATGAAGTACAACCTAAACTAGACGCCTTGCATGTTAAGGTTTAACGAATATTTCTAGAAGCATGTGTATAAGATTGCTTGCTGAGATGGTTTGATTGTTTAAAAGAGTTCTTGACATGCTTTATGAGCTATGACAGTGGTGATAAGCCTAAGCTTGGAGCCTTATAGGCCACAGTTTGGTCCGTTTAGGAGCCTAAATGGATGTTAGGCCCAATACCCCTAAAAGAACACCATGTCAACTAATACTTTGGGAGTAGGCCCGGTATGGTCTAAGTAGACCCAATAGGCCTTCATTGGAGTTTAATGGTCTGAGGTCTTCTAGTTATTATCATGGTTGTTTCAATTGTCAATGATTATTCTTTGAACGTGTTATGTTGTTTATTTTTCTTTCAAGTTCAGATCAAATTAATGTGCATTGTCACATATGTACTTTAATGCTTGGATCTGTGATTGTATTCATAAGAGGAAAAACGAAAGTGAGGAACCCCCTAGCTTGCGAGGGTTCCCCGAATGGTAGTGACGGTACCGGGCACTTAGGAGATGTGCAACCTCCAACTACAAGGTGTGGGTGGGCTCATTTCTGAATGCTAAGGCGTAATGTTATGTTAAGGGTCCTGGTGCTGGAAGCACGGGACAGTCCCATAGAAGGGGAGGGGACGCACAACCCGACTCTGGGGGTGAACAGAGCTGATATTGGGAACTCCTCAGGAACCAATGATAGTGTGATGCCTTTCATATTTTAATTTATCTAAGTTCATACTTATAATGTTATGTTAAGGGTCCTAGTCCTACATCATGCTTAAGTAAATTATATGCACTGTACTTGTTTGATCATGTTTTCCCCGCCCCCACCTTACTGAGTCAATAGGACTCACCCTTTTCTCTAATGTTGTTTTTACAATGTTTGGCAGATTGGCTATTGAAGAATGAAACTATTCGAGGAAGAGTTGACCTATGATTTCTACCCTTATATCATGGTGCTCAAGATCCGAACATGGGTTTCGGGTTCTCTAGAAGTATCAGTGTAGCATGAGAGGCCCACTGATTCTTTAGGTAGCCCTTAACCCCATCCCCTGCATCCTTACCATTCCCTGTGCCCCAACTATCCCTATCATCACCGTTAAACCAATTTGAGGATTTTGGGTTGCCAGATGTACCGCCTGAGTGGGTAAGGCTCGATTACGTCCCCCAGTCCCGTCAACGGGGAATAGTAGTGCCACTCCGGGGTTCGATTTTATCGATATTACATCAGACTCGGACGAGAAGGATTAGTACCCTTCTTAGGCTTGTTAGAGTGTTTCGTAGTCTTCAGAGTTTTGTTCCTGTGTACCAGTTTTCAAATTGTACGATGAACTTTGGGAAGTTCCCGAATTTTTGTAATATAGCCTTTTTGTAGTCTCGGGAGGACGTGGTTTGACATTTCCTTGTATTAAAGATGTCCTTGTTATTTCAGGTTTTCAATCTCCTTTGTGTCCCTTTCTTCATCATTTATTTCAAAGTTCTTTTATCTACTCAAAAACTTATAACCCAACACTTTTGACCTATTCAGATTTTATTAACTCATTGCCTTTTTGTAAAAAACACAGAGTTTTTACCGTAAGTCTTTTCCAATTTCCCATTACAATTTTATTTTTAAATACGCTTTCCGCTAAGTTTCATGGTAAATCGACTAAGACTCATAGTGACATACGTGTCATAATCCCAGCCTGTGTGCATACAATTACTATAGGTGAGCCGATGGGGTAAGTATGAGCATGGGGAGTGACAACATCTGGATGCAAAGATCATATCGTCACATGTGTATAGACTCAACGACCAAAAAGTAAAAACAAATAAACCTAGTGACTATTTTGTCAGTCGGGTATAAACCTAGTGCCCAAATTGCCAATTTCTCTAAAATCAAGTTTAATGAGTTAACCGCCTTTTAGGAGATTGAAAAAATAATGGGTTGTAAAAATGTTGTGATCAAATATTAGTTAAAACAAAGAGATAAGTATTTTAATCACACACAAACTTAAAGCATGATTCGATTTTAAATCAAGGGTTAATTACAAAAAACTCCCTCAAACTATACCACGTATCCCAAAATCCTCCTAATCTTTAACTCGTGTCAACCCACCCCCTTAAACTTACGTAAACTTTTCATTTTCGTTTTTGACTCGTTTTTAACATTTTCGTACGACGTGATAAACACGTGAGCTCCTCCTAATGAAAAGACCAAACTGCCATATTATTGACTTAATTGACATTGTTTAAGTTGTTCTTGGCTCCTGTTGACTTGACCGAAGTCGCTTTGGTACAAACCCTAGTGTCGTGAAACCCAAAAATGCCAATGAAGCTTTTGGACGCCACTTTATCAACCTTCGACAGCGTCTTTGAGAGGATCACATCAGAAGCGCCCAAGAACAAAGCCAATTTGATACTTTTCTTGGCAGACAAAGACCCTTCTACCTCTCTTAGCTGGTGCCCTGGTACATAGTTTCCATTTCTCTGCCCTTTCTTTTGTCCTTTCAATCTCCCTTGGATTACGCCTCGCCTTTGTTGGTCACAAACCATTATGCTTTCTTTTTTCTCATTGCAATTTTCAAGAAGTTTAACTTGAATGTTTAGGCCGTCAACGTCTTACTTGATAATATTCGAAGCATTGAACGGGTGGTGGAGTTTGCATTTAGTGTTGAAGAAGATGTTGTTTGGAGCCAGGTGGCCAAAGCTCAACTCCGGGAGGGCCTGGTGAGCGATGCCATTGAGTCATTCATTTGTGCAGATGATGTGACTGAATTTTTGGATGTAATTCTTGTCGTTGAGGATTGGGGATCGCTTATATGACGAGGCCTTGTATGAGGCTTCCAAAATCATATTTGCTTTCATATCTAACTGGGCCAAGTTGGCAAGCACACTTATGAAACTGGGGCAGTTCCAAGGCGCTGTTGATGTAGCAAGGAAAGCCAACAACTCAAAAACATGGAAAGAAGTTTGCCTTGCTTGTGTTGATGCAGAGGAGTTACGCTTGGCTCAAATATGTGGGCTCAACATTATTGTGCAGGTGAAATGTTATGTTCAGTATACTATCTGTGATTTCTGAGGTATATTTTCATTCACCTTCAGGTATAAGTCGGAAAGCATGGAATGTTGCAGAGTATAAAGATGTACACCTTTGCTTTAGTGCTTGGCAGGGTTCCATGTTGGCCTTCACATAACCTGTATTCTTCTAATATAATCTGCATTTTGTCTTACTTGTACCCTTTCAACGATCAATTTTTCCGCAGGTAGGGGCTTCAGACCAACGACAACAACTGAGTTTTTTAATCTCTGCTCTTGCATCTCAGTACTCACTGCAAAAACCCATAATTTGTTCCAACTGATAGACTACCCCTGGGAGTTCTAGCACCTGAATCCTTCGTTTTATTCTTTCGAATCCAAAGAGCAAGAACAAGCAGCAGAACCAAATCAACAACAATGGAACCTGAATCCTTCGTTTTATTCCTCTATTTTGGTTTCGAGGACGATGAAGTGCGATCTGGAATGGGTGGGATTGGATATAATGGGGGCAGTTTGGTCTTTTCATTAAGAGGAGCTCACGTGTGACGGAATACGTCGTACGACATCGTTAAAAACGAAAATGAAACGTTTACGTAAGTTTAAGAGGGCGGGTTGACACGAGTTAAAGATTAGGGGGGATTTTAGGATACGTGGTATAGTTCGAGGGGTTTTTTTTTTGTAATTAGCCCTTAAATCAACCTTAAAGTATATAAATAACTCAAATGTAATGGAGACAAGGTCGAAGGATACGACACCGAGATTTTAGGTGGTTCGGCTTAAACCTAAGCCTACGTCCACCACTAAGGATTCTCCCTTGGGTTTCTTCACTATTCACAAAATAGTACATTCTAGTTTGCTGGTGCTAGTGAATCGTTACAAGTGTTTTTTCTAATTTAACACTTGCAAATTAAGTGTTTTTAAGAGTTCTACACTCATAACCCAAATACTTTTACACAAGTAGCACTCACAACCTAAACCAAAACTATCCTCACTAAGGTTTTTCCTAACCTCACGGTTAGTTACAAGTGTTTTTTCCAACACTCACAAACCTCAAGGTTTATAGTACTTGAGAACCCTGCAAGAGATAGAAAGTTAAAGCTCACAATAAATGGCTCTAAAGTAACGAAATATGCAATAATGTGCATTGGTGGTAGAAACGATTTCTCTTTAAAAGCTCACACTAACTTAAAAATGGTGATCTTCAATACGAGAGAGAAAGAACTTGGCTTTGAGAAAGAGATTTCAATTCAAATATCAAGCTGTTTTGCCAAAGGTAATCGACTCATTGTGATTGTGTAGTCGACTCATAGGTGATTGATTCAAAATTAATTTTTGTTGTTGTAGAATATTAGCCAACTCATCCTTCCATATAGTCAACATCAATTTTGATTTTGACTTGACTTTTAGTGTCTTTAAGGTTTAACTTTGACCTCTTGGACTTTAACTTTATGTGTCTATGGAATTCGACTTTTACTTTCTCGACTTTAATTTTTCAGCATGTAGTCGATTCATATAGCAGTGTAGTCGACTATATATTCTAAAATTTTCACACATTAAACCTTCATGACTTTAGGATTAATTTGCAAATTAAAATATATAAAAATTTTACTCAATTAATATTGATAAATCAATAAAATCGAGCGTGATTCATCAAGCTTCATAATGATCAAGAACATTTCCATAAAAGCAAAATTTATGATTTGAGAATCTCTTGAGAATATAATAAATTGTTGGTTACCATCAAAATGAAATTAAATAAGGTTGTTATGTAATCTTGGGGCTAACACTATGCGTATCTAGCGTAATGATGACTTGGCACCAGACGACTTTGGTGAGTTGGCTAATAGGCGCAAGAGAGAGGCGTTGATGTGGTAATTTTTTTAAGAGAAAAATATACTACTTTTCACCCGCGAACTACCATAAGTTTTGTTCTTTGCACAATAAAATATCACTTTTGAGATATTACACCTTCTAAGTATCAATCTTAGATACTTTGCACAATCTGCCAAATTTTTATACACTTTTGCTCCATCTAACTATCAATGTTAGACATTTTGCACCCTATATCTGACAATAATACCACGATCATTTAATGAATTTGCAACAATATTTTTAATATATGCAAAGTGAGTCAAATGTGTTATCGTCATTTTAGTCTAATAATTTGATAGAGGGTGCAAAGTGCAAAAGCCATGGTAGTTCAAGGGTGAAATGTGTATTTATCCCCTTTTTAATGACATGGCATGCTTATCTAGCACCATAGGACTCGGGTGAGTTAGCTAATAGACAACGTCAATGTGGAAATTGTTAATTCATTAAGACGTGGCAGAGGAGATGGAACGATCTAAGAAAGCATAAGCCGCATTTGCACTTTGATTTCAAAGGACCAGTAGTTTATTTTGAATTTTTTATTTAATCATTATAAGATCTAGTTCAACATAGTATGGTCTCAATGTGATACTTGACCCGTAAAATTCGTCTCTCATTCCTTCTCTTTTCTCAATCCATGTAAGATTCTGGGTATCACAATATGCCCCCTTACTAGGCCACTCTGAAAACATTTACAACAACCTATAGGAGCGCAAGCTGCGCTCTTCAAAATACTAATCAAGTTACTTTTAAAGTCTCTTGAAATTATTATATGGTCTATGTGAGACCCCGATTTTCTCCTATGTTATTTCTTATGTGTTATCTTTTATTTTCCGATGTATTAGCTTTAATTTTATTATGGGGCCATATTTTTGGTCAATGTATGGCCTAAGCTTTATGTTATGGTACATCAATTAAAATGAGATTTTATTTTCATGAAATTTCCTAAATAGTTTTCTTGTCATTTTTTTTTGAAAGCTTAAATTATATTTTTCCTAGGAGCCGAATTTGCAAGGAGAATTTCTCTCTTATGAATTTATATTTCATCTGCCTAATATATTTCATAATCCATAAAATTTAGATTATGATGAAAGATTTTTATATATAGGCCGAAAATAATTAAATGAAATAAAATCATGAATTTCTCTTAAGTGTTGAATATTTGTTTGTGTATCATTAATAGGTGGCCTATATTATTATTATTTGACCTAAAGTAATAAGTTGAATTATCATTAGAGTAATAGATGATAAGTTATTAGACACATGATAAGTTAAGAGAGATTTAACATGATAAGCACACTTGCTTATCATAGTGATAAGCAAGCATAATGATAAGTTAGAGAAACTTTTCATGCAATAAGTGAATGTGACTATTGTAGAGATAGGCTAGAGCCACTATCATAAGATAAGGGATCATGCTTATGAGATGATAAGCTAAGAGAATGAACTAGATAAGCTAGAGAGCTTATAGGAGATAAGTTAGGTAAAATAGTAACCAAGTTGAAAGTTAGTTGCATTTCAAATGTGAGAGTAACTAAGTTGGATGGAAGGCAACCAAACAAAGCAAAGGAGAGTCAAAGAGAGGGCCTTTTACGTGATGGGCATGAGGTGAAAGAGAAAAGCCAAAAGTTAATTGTCATGTGAGGGTGTAAGAAGTGTAAGAGCACTTAATTGACAAGACAACACAATTGGAAGAGAAAAAGAGAAAAAACAAGGGAGGTGGATGAGCTTCACGTATGGATCAAGTGAGGAGAGAGATAAATCAATGCCAAGGTCATAAGCTCTAGGGGACAAGGATTGATGTGAGAAAAAGTTGAAGTGAAAAGAGGAGAGAAGGAGAGCATTGGTCGGCCAAACCCCATTGATCCCCCTTTTCTTCCTTCAAACTTCTCTCATGTCCTTTTCACTTTGCCCTTGTCATTTGTCATAGCATTAACTCTCCTTGGGAGATTAAATTGTATCACACTTCACACTTAGCATTTCACTTCACTCCATTTCTCCCTCCCTTGGCCGAACACTTCACTTGCTCTCAACCCTCCCATTTTCTTCACTTGGCCGAACCACCGATCTAAGATCCAAGTTGTTCTTTTCCTCTTGCATTCTAAATCACATTCCTCTTGCCTTTTAAATCACACTCCAAAAGCTCAAGTTTAGATCTATCATTGTGATGACCAAATCTCTCCTTGTGCAACCTCATTTTCTTCCTTGAAAACCCTACTCATTAGCCTCATTTCTCTTGAAGAAGTTAGTTCATTTCCATTAGAACTAATCATTCAAGCTTACCACATTTTTATTCCCTCACCATAGAACCCACATTAGCACCTCAAATCAAGCTTGGATATATTCTAAGGAGGGTGAACCGAAACTTGGAAGAAGGAGGAGTTTGGGTAAAAGTTTGGTGAAGGTAGAGGTAGACTTGATTCTATTTAATGATCTTGCCTAAAGTTTTCATAAGTACTAACCTAGGGCATTTTTATTGTGCTAGGTACTCAAGCTTGGGATACTCATCAAGGTAAGGCCAAAAATGTGATGTTGTTGGTTGAATATAGTGATGGCCGAATGTTGTATAATAGGATCTTGAGTTAATATCTTGAGTTTTGCTAAATCTTGAGGTTATGTAATCAACTCTAAAGTACAATGCTAGATCCGGCCATATAAATATGAGATCTAAGTTTGAATGTTGGAAAAATTCAAGGATTGTATGTTAGATAAGTTTAGATCTAGACTTATGTTATGTTTGGCCGAATTTAAGTTGGATATTTCCTTAGGTCTATTGTTGTTGAAATTCCTAAAGTGTAGATCTAATGTTGATGGGAGTATTTGATGAAGATATGAAGTTAATGCATGCAAATAGGTCATAAATGCAAAGGATATGCATGTTATAATTTTTAGCATGAAAATGCGACATTTTGAAGTATGGCCGAATATGATATGCTTAGGTCTTCATGTATAATTTTGTATATGTTTAGATCTGGATATTGGCCATGTTTGGTGCAAAGATTAATGACCTAATGCATGGTAGATAATTATGTTATGTAAAGGATGCATGCAAATTGAAGGGAACGAAAGAGAACATAATTACTTGGATGAAAAACATGTGCTGGCCGAATGGTATAATGCATGATATATTGTGTTGCTGTTTGGATTCTTAGATTCTAGGTTGTGAAATTGTTGAATGGAGGATGAGATCACCATTGGAGTTGAGTTGCGATTAAAGGATGCATAAAATTTAGTGTTGGCCGAATGTTTAAGGTGAAGGAACCCTAATTGTAAATTATGATGAATATGTTATAATTGTTGTGTTGGATACTTGAAATAGGGGATTAGGCTAATTGGATTGATAATTGAGGAACCATGAACATGTAATGAAAATATTCGAAACCCTAGTTAGGGTTAGTATCTCGGATTAATTGAGGTTAAGGTCTAAGTCAAGATATAATCGTGATTAATGGTTTAAAGTAAGGTTTTAGTAGAGCACATGAAATAATGAGAGACTTAGGTTAAATCCTAAATCCGTTGGTGTTAATTAAACCCTAATCAAGACATGTATAAATATATATATTATATTGAAATAAAAATATTAATGATTAAATAACCTAAGTTTTGAATATTAGTTAAAGAAAAGAGTAAATAAAATATTTTAAATGATTAAAAGAATTTCAGTGATATATATATATATTTTTGGTTGATAACCGATTTCAAAAATGCAAATGTTTAATTTATATGATTATGTACTATTTCTTAAGTCTAAGAAATATTTGAATCGCTTGTAGGCGATCTACGTGTCTTTACACACTACCAATGAAGACCAAGTGTAAGTGGAATAGTAAGTGGACAGTAAGTGGTTCTTTTTCAAAACTGGAATGACACACTGCATCGTTTCATGAACAAGCATGAGATTTTAATCGAGCATGACATGACATGTGCATTGCATGAATTTTTCAAAGAGAATGTTTATGCAATGATTTTATGGAAAGACTATGGAAAGTTTTATGAAACGATAAGTTAAGTCAAGGGGCACTAGTCGATACCGTACCATCAAGATGGACTCTCATACCGAAGGACGAATGCGAGAAGGATGGGTGAATCCAAGAGGCTGTGCAAACCACCCTGAAGGACATTGAGAAGGTGTGGGCCTCCAAGGGTCATGTCTAGCCACTGAAGGACGAATGCGAGAAGGTGTGCTAGCTTGACCGAATGTAAGGTCTCCAAGGAAAATCGGGGACGGTTCCAAAGGGAACGCACAACCCTGACTTCAGGGGTCAAATGGAGCGAATAAGCCCACAAATATGAATAAGTGATCTTAAGGGCCAAGGGCCAATTTTACAAGCAAGTACGAAAGAAATATTTTCAAGGGCCTGGGGCCGAATTCAAGCAAGAGCATATGCATATCCATGACATGCATGTGCATCACGAATCAAGTTTATTCTCTTTCATGATTATGCAATTACAAGTAAAGAGCATGTTTCAAGTTTATATTTTTCCCTTACTGAGTCTTTTTGACTCACGTTTTTAAAATTGTGTCATTCCAGATGCCTCAGGTGAAGAGAGTCAGGAGGACTACCTGATATAGAAGCACAAGAATTATGTTCATAATTTTGATGATAGTGGCTTGATCGTCACTAGTTGGGTTTAATATGTTATATGTGTTTTGTATGCAAACTTAATGAGAACCCTGATTATGTATGAATTAGCTCGAATCTCTCGCGATCCTAATACGTTTCCGTCGTAAGCACGTAAGAATGTAAGTAAGAACGCTGGAGCTATCCGGGGGATAGCTCGCGACTGTCACGGTCCCTGCGGGATGTCGTTCGGGGCGTGACAGTCTAGTTCAACCTAACAAAGTTCCAATGGGAGACTTGATGGTTATAGACTCATCTCTCATTCATTCTCTTCTTCCACTCTGCGTAGAATATGAGATATCACAAGTGACATGTGTCAATACTGTTAGTTATTTAGTATTTTTAGAAATCTTGGAGGTTATTTTTTAAGAAAAACTTTATATTTATTCACTAAGTTTTTGAACCCATTTTGAAAAACTCACTGGCTTCAAAGAAAATCCATGTTTGGTTTGGTTTTGAAAACATTTTTTTGTAATGATCAAGAAAACATTTTGAGATATGATTTTTTAGGTATTTTTGAGAATGGTGGGGCCCATAGAAATGATGGTTGGAAAGAAATTTTTTTTGAAATTTATTCTCTTGGAAAATGTGAGAGTAAAAAATATGTTTAGATAAAAAAGTTTTTGCGAGGGGATCTTTTATGGGTTTTTGTGTTGTTTTAAAAACAATCATTTTAAAAAAATATTTTCCAATCCAAACATGATTAAAAAAATATTTCACTGTTAGATAATTTTTTTTATCTAATAATTGACCTCAATTTTTCTGAAAAACAACACAAAAACTCATAAAAACTCTTCACAAAAACCTTCTATCAAAACATATTTTTTTACTCTCACATTATCTAAGAGAATAAATTTCAAAAACTCTCTCTTTCCAACCATCATTTCTATGGGCCCCACCATTCTCGCAAATACCTAAAAAATCACATCTCAAAATTTTTTCTTCATCATTAAAAAAAAACGTTTTCATAACTAAACCAAACATGACCAATAGATGAAAAAACCAAAGTCGCACGAGTCAAATGTACCCCCATTTCGATTTAAAAAAATACTCAACGTTTCTGCAATAGTTGAAAAAACCATAAGCCATACACAAGCTATTGGGGGGAGAGAGAGAGGGGGGGACTAGAGAGCTAGACAAAAACCTGAGAGAGGTAGAGTTGAGGGAGCAGAAATTAGAACATGGTTGTAATAATATTTTTATTTGAGTTTGTTAAGAAGTAAGGATAATGAAGATTTCATCAAACATTTTAATGAAAAAGTAATGGAGTTTGTCAAAATTTAGACTATGTTTGGTTTGGTTTTGAAACATTTTTTTATAATGATTTTTTTACATAGATTTTTGTAAGTGTTTATGAGAATGGTGAGGGTTCATAGAAAAGTGTGACACCCCTCCTTATTTTCATCTACATATTTAAAAACTAGTATAATATGCTATTTGGAGTTTTCTAGTCTAAATTATTTCTTTACTAAGCCTACATTATTTTTAACATACTTGCTTGAATATTTTGATTCTCTTATTAGTTAACAAGGTGTTTGAATTTTTTTGTATATTATTTCTTTATGAACTTCATATTTGCTATTAATTCATTTCTACTTAGAGGATTTAATTTTATTAAAATTCTCCAATGTTATCTTCCTTTAATTTTATTTTGGGTTAAATGCATGTCATGCCCCTGTGATATGCGGTAATAGCAAATATGCCCCTGAGGTAAACAAAGTCCTTTTTATACCCCTGAGGTAAACATTCATGAGCAAATATGCTCTTTCATACCTCTGAGGTAAACATAACGGAAGGGCATATTTGCTCCTGAATGTTTACCTCAGGGGTATGAAAAGGACTTTGTTTACCTCAGTGGCATATTTGCTATTACCGCATACCACAGGGGCATAACATGCATTTAACCCTTTTATTTTCTTTCCTTAATGTTTTTACTATTTGGCATATTTAATTATCTTTGCTTAACCTTCAATTATTTTTCAGCTTATAGCGTAATATAAGGTAAGATATTATAATCTTGAATATTTTTCCATCATTATATTATATCTTATCTTGGTCTAATTAATTTTGCATTAT
This sequence comes from Myrica gale, assembly GCA_963930655.1. Lineage (NCBI taxonomy): Eukaryota > Viridiplantae > Streptophyta > Magnoliopsida > Fagales > Myricaceae > Myrica > Myrica gale. Next base: position 16,618,179 of record OZ005607.1, on the reverse strand, counting down.
TCCTTAACTTCTATTATTTTTTTATGCATTGTTTAGTGACTTGGCCCAATGAGACTTGTGCATGAGGCCTGATGATAACTTTTTCTCTCTTTTCTTCCCCCTAGATTCGGCCACCCCATGTCCTCCCTTTGGTCCTTGTTTTGTCTCTTGTGCATGCAAATTCACGTTGGAAGGCTTGGGAAAATTTCGGTGGCTTGTGTGACAGGGCAAAAGAGATATATGAAATCTTAATGATTGCCTAGGGAAGAGCCAACTACTCACTTGGAAGTTAAAGGTATTAACCTTGGGCTACTCGCTTTTGAGCCACCAAGAACCTTCGGTTAAGTTAAAAGCTTTGGTGTTATCAAAATAAGAGAGAGATAGAGAACTAGGGGGAGAGTGGGTGAGACATCAAACACATACATACTCTAAAATTTTTAACTTTTACACATACACACTTTACCTTTCACAAACTCCAATAAATATCAATAAAGTAAAGATTCCTAAAATTTCGGCAAACAAACACCACCCAAGAAGACCGAAGGAAAAATAAAAGGAGAAAAGAAGAGAACAAGAAGAGGGAAGAAAGAAAGAAGAAAAGAAAAAAAAAGGAGAGAGGTAGGTGACCTTCCTCTTTGCAAATTCCTAAGGGAAAATGACCAAAAACAAATTTATTACGGAATGCAAAAAAAATGTCTTAAGAATTAAAATAAAAAAATAAGGACTAAAAATATTAAGGAAATCTGCCAAAATAAAAAATTATCTTTGTCAGTCAGAAAGAATGCGCTACCTTGAACAAAAATATCTGAGAATACACACAGATACACATAAGCTCCTATATGTCACATATAATTATTTAATTCCAAAAAATTACAAATAGGCATGGAAATACTTGGGAAACGATTTTGATTTTGAATCCCCCTTCTTGTAGTGCCGCTTTGGATCAATGACACCTCTCAACTGTAATCACAAAAACAACTATAATTCATATGCCAAAGTGAAACATTCTACCAATAAGAAATTGGAACTCCTTTATCAGCTTGAGTTACAACATCTAGAAACTCCTACAAAGTGGACAACCACCAAGCTAATTAGAGAGTGTCCCTATGATATCTATAAGCATATAAACCACTGCATGAATATGTCTGCCACACAATACATTTGTCCATACGTCATTATTTATGATGATTTGGATATGTAATTGATTTAAACTTTGAACAAGTTCAATGTATATCAAGAGAAAATAGGAGATTGATTGAATCTGATTTATTCAACTGCAAAGAAATCCTAACATGAAGCTTGTTTAGTCTTATATCCGGAACATGAGATATGATCAGTGGCGGAACCAGGATTCCAATCGAAAGGGGTCGAACTCCTAAAGAAAAATGATGAAATTTTTTTTACTACGTAATACAAAAAAAAATTAAGAGTTAAAATATAAAAAATTAAGGGGGAAAATACACTTTGTTCTCACAAACTACCGGGGTAATGACACATTGCACCACAAACTACCATTTTTAAGATATTGCACCCTCAAACTATCAATGTTAGATACTTTGTACCCTAAACTATCAGCCGACCCCAATCCATGGTTTAATGAAACACACAATTCATACCCTTTTTTTTCGCATTTCGTCCCCCCATGTCCCCACCCCCATTCCGCATTCACGATTTCAATTCTCCCCAGCCCTTTTTTAGTTTTCAAAAAAACCTAACCCTAAGGCCAAATCTTTTGCCGCCGCCAGTCTCCTTTTCCCCCAAGGCCAACATCTTGAGTTCTTTGATCCTGCACATAATCACATGTCACAGACCTCCTTAGTCACAGTCTCTCACAAGTCACATCCCTTATTGCTACCGTGCTGCGTCTGCAACCTGCCTACCTCACAACATTCATCAGGTAATTACTTCTGATGCTGCGCGCTCATAACATGAGATTGTAAGTTGCAACCTAGCTCTATACAACTTAAAAACTATCCCAATATTCATCCCGAATAGCATAATTAATTTTCCTTAATTTTATTCAGTAAGTATTATATTGATTAAACTGATAAATACATATTCTATTCAGTAAGTATTATATTGAGTTACCTCTTTGATATGTTTCTTGCAGGAGACACTTTCCTTGAAGGATTGCTGACAAATGACCGGCTTTCAAATTGGTTGTTGTATGCGGTCATGTAAAAAAATCAATAGCCACTTGGGGCTTTAATTTGAGTGAGTAAATCCTCTACTTAAGAGGTCACCCATTTAATAGCAATATGATATGTTTGATATGTTTCTAGTTTTGATTTTTTTGGGCCTATCTAGTGAACTGATAAAAATGAAAAATATCCTTCCATATTTCCGTTTGGTACTAGTTCTAGTAAACTGATAAATATCCTTCCATATTTGTGTTTGGTACTAGTTCTTGTTGCGAAATTCACTGTATTATAATGAAATCAATTTTGGAACAGTTAGAAATCTCTTACTTCACAATTTTGGGCCAGCTATACTTGTATTCAACCTCTGTTCAAGTGTATTTACTTGGATCTGTCCTTGAGGCCCGAAGTTAATTGATGTACATTAATAAGTGACTCTCATACTCTGACTCTCTCATTCATTTAATTGATGTACATTTCCGAATTATTGATGTTTGTCACTTATTGAAGTTATTGTAGATTTTGTGTGATGTGTGTTGCTGTTGGTTGTTGCCTTGCTGCTGCTGGGTATAATCATTCTCAGGTCATAGTATATTCCAATATTTTATAAATTAGTAATGAATGTGTTGGATAAAGATGACTCATATTTTTACGATATCTGTTCTAATATGATATCTAATTAGATATATAAGTATTTGAGTTCTATTAAGAGTCCTGGTGGTACCACGAGAAGAACCCCTAACGTTTGTCATTGGACAAGAGAAAATACATGAAAATTAAGAAGGCGAAGAAGGCGACCCTAAAATAACAAGAGAAAACATATTTCAAGTCCTTTTCAAAAACATATTTGAAAATTGACTGAAGGAGAAGAAGGCGACCCTAAAATAAGAAGAGACATGACGCAATGACCAAAAATCCCCATAGTCGAAAATACACCGCCTCCAGGATGTCAGGCGTTGAACAGTCACGAGGAATGATAGTTACTTGAAGAATGAAACGACGTCCGGATACAAGCAACGAGGCGTCAGAAGATCTTCTGCACGATGAAGATTTTCTGTCGACATGTGAAACGCTCCCCCCACCAAACCACGATCAACCGATTCGACGTTGAATTACCAAATTTACCCTTATCAGGGAAGACAGGCAAAGAGACCCTCAAGGAAACTCGCGGACACCGAGATAATTTCGCACAGAGAGACCACAATGGTATCCCGCATGCACCCATGAAGCCAAGATCAAGCAAAGCGCCCGGTTATAACGTCTATAAAAGGACAGACCAAACAACCCAAAAAGGACAACAAGTCGATAAATAGCTTTAGTGCAAATGACAGGGCACAATCAACTCCCAAGCCTTCCCTTCGACGTTCTCGTCATCATTGCCTGCTATGTGGCATAACGTGACGTCGATGACTGGAAACAAGTCCGACTCACATCCCGCGAATTCCACCAGCGGCCTCGAATGAACTGTCCTTCAGACGAATGAACCTAAAGAGACGAATGAATCTGGACTCCACCCCTTTGTTGCCAACCCCGTTTGGCACCGGATCAAACGATACTGTCGGGAAGCAAGAAACCCACACGAGGTATTTGTCGAAGCGACCTGTCACCTCCGAGAATAAGGCATCACTTTCGAGGCTATTGACAAGTTAAGGGTGTCGGCTTCCGGAGGGCACAAGTTAGCTCGCTTCACCTTAGCTATCCTAAACCACGCTGCATAAGAAGATACATTCCGGGCACAAGTCCGAAATATGATCTGGGAACTTCGGACGCAACTGAGAAGGAAAGAAATGCATATCCTAACAAATGTCATGCACGGATGGCTAAAGCACCACATTGGACGGGCCATGGTTATTGTGTGAGTGAGATTATGGTGTGAGTGTGTGAGTGGACGGATGAGATTAGAAGTTAATTAATCTAATGACTGAAAAAATGACACATCATTTAATGAAATCGGGTCAGTTTTGCGGATCGGGTTAGCGGGTCGGATTCATTAAATGACGTGGCGTTTTCTCAGCCATTAGATTTCTCAACTTCTAATCACATTCGTCCACTCATACACTCACACAATAACCTCAATCACACAATAACTTTTGCCCATTGTACGCGGTGAATTGATTTTACACATAGAAAATTATATCCTCTGTCCAGATGGTTACAATCCCCCTTCAATGGCGGACCGAGGGAGAAGAGGCCATAAGAAAAATCTTTGCAAAATATGTTACGGGAATTGGGTGTTCAAACGCCTTCATGAGTATATGTCAGAGCAATGGCCCGACCCCAATGTTCAACTCCCCTTTCAGCGTTAAAAAAATCAAGCTTTTTGTTTTTGTTTCATATATATATATATATATATATACAAGCTTTTATTCTTTGTAATCGCAACGTGATACAGCATGTCCATTACGAACCAAACCAATGGCATGGCAGTGGCATTGCCCGAAACAAACTAACATCATACAGTACGTAACGCTCAGGAACAGAAACCATGTCTCGCCCTACTATGCAAAAGCGGAAGCTGGCCTAACCCACGCTAATCAGTACCGAAAAGCTACCATCATAAATGCAGGTCACCCTAAAGCATGGCGAAAACTCGTCGACGAGCCACATGTCAATAAGTGAATTAGAGCGGCAAGCAAAAGTGACGCCCTATTATCAACCAAGGCCATGTGTTGTCTCGAGTAGCAAATCAGCCGGAACATCGAATATCCCAAAGTAGTCGCATTCAATACTGCGTGCAGGGCAAGATACATGAAAAGAACCCCAAGATCACAGGGTGGAATTTACAAGGCCACGTGCCGACATCGCAACAGCAGTCAAACGCACCACTCCACTTACACGAAAAAGGAAAGAGGAACGACGATGTCTGTCCCCATAGACTGAGGTGGGACTATGATGATTCAGTCTTATAAATGTTCACCATCGTACCTCGGCGCCTGAAACCCACACACATTCTCAACTCGATTCCTAAGCGAATCCGCTCGAGATTGAGGGACTTTGATGACACCAAATACTGAATCACTCCAGATCCAAATTCCGTCACGAAGCTAATAAACACAATTGCGTCACTATACGGCCCAACAACTACGACCAAGCCCACGTCTCATTCCCGACGTGGCCTGTGAAGTTATATCACACAACAGACCATAACACCATGAAGATCCCCAACATATCCGGATCGGTTATATCACATCACAACACGTACAAGCCACGAGACCATGACGAAGGACCGTGGGAAGTACGTGAGGTGAGGAAGAGGAGACACCGCCAAATGTGGAAGGAAGCTGTAAAAGGAGAACCTAGCAATGGAACGAGGGGTAAGTAACTCTACAATATAAGAAAAAGATATATACATTTAGAAGTGTCGGGGTCATTCCTGTGATTTTGCAGATACAGAAGACGCATTTACTCGGACGTGCTGACCATAAACCAATTGGTTCATCAATTATTATTAAATTTAGCTCCAAATCTAGACAATGATGTATACAGTTTTTCTAAAAGCTCAAAAGTATAATTTAAAGACTAAACAAATCTTAGGGTGTGTTTGCAACATAAAATTTTACACCCTTTAAAATTTTAACACAACAAACTATTACAATATAATCTCTCTCTCCCCTATCAAATCATAAGTTTTCACTACAAAAAATATAAAAAATTACCTCTCTCTTCACTTTTTCACTAAACTCAATACCTAAAATTTTAACAACACAAAAATTATACAAAACAAATATCATCCTCCTTGGATTCCTTTCAAACTTCGTTTCCTCTTATCTGGTTTCTCTCTGCAAGAATTTGTCTATAATAATAAATTTTATATTAAAGATGTGAAAATCCATAGATTGTTCTTTTCTGTTGATCTCTTCCACTTTGCGGCCGTACGTACGTATATATTTAGTGGCACATATAGACATCCCAATGCAGAGTCTCTTTGTTTTGTTTCCTCCTTCACTTGTTCCCAACTATTGTATATATAATATGGTCTTGCACGATATAGTTAGTCAACTTAAGAAGGCTAGAATCGAGCCAGAGTGCTTATTTTCACGAAATTCTGCAGGGTCTACCTGTTCTTCTCAAGAATCAGCAACAACAATATTACCAGAGCTTTTGGGGGGTTGATTGTTTTCTCTCTGTCAGTTTGAATCTGAAATGAACCAAATGAGAAAGTAAGCTTACCCGAAAGCTCCAGTAACTAGTTCGATTGTGTTAGAAAAAAATTCTAAGATTTCATTGATTCAATGGTACAAATTCATGCAGCTTAGGCCGCCATTAAACGAAGCCGAGCTATTAAGATCAAAAGTTTAGAGAACTTTAAGAAATTGAAGTCACACTACTAGAGCTCATGTTTCTGTTTGTGAATCAGTAGACCTCAATTAGTAGCATCAACTGAACCAGATTGATCAGCGGACTTTAGTGGAAGGAACCGAGGATACTCAAAACCTCCTCGTTGAACCGTGCCTCTTTTATGCTGCATTCGAATTGTGAGACCTTGAAAGATTTCCACAACTCCACGAGTCCTGCTACCTTGTCTCCGTCGATCTAGTCCAGCTTTATTCCCAGTTCATCTAAATGGTCTGCCAGACCTTGCAAACCCATCTCGGATGCCCCAGCTGATAGTTCATATGCGGAATTAAACTATAAACAAACATGTTTTCAACAAAACATCATCCAGGATTTATGATTACAAACCTTAAGCCGCTTTACGATCCAATCCAAAACTCCAGCAATTCAGAACAACAACTCAGATGTGTTGCCTCCTAAGGGATTTATGTCACTCTCTCGTTATCGGGATTTCCCTAATACGTTCTGATGGCCAACCCCTTAAATATAACAATTATATTTATAGGCCTTGGAAAAACCCTAGAAAGAGCATGAGACATAGTATCCTTAGGGATCTCAAATTCCAGCCGTAGGATAACACTGAAGAACTCTTATTCTAATACAATTAGGGCTTCTACTAATTACAATCAAGTCCATCAACATATTGTAATTGACCCCTGAAATTTAAGATTATTGCAAATATGCCCCTTTTACATACAATTAATTCCTTCCACCATACTATATTCCATATGAGATATTAGAACCGAATTAATCAATTTGGTTATCGAGGGCACATAATTTTAACACCAGCCATTTCGTAGAAACTTTTTCAAGCATCTTTATCCTCAGTATCAACGTCTGCTTTCCTAGTGGAGTTGGAAGTTTGGGATTTGAAGGTTTCCGCGGGATTCTTGCCATTTTTCACGTTCGCAACATCAGTGGTGTTTCCCTCATCAATTGGAGTAGCAGGCACATCGGTATTTGCTTCGTCAGTCGTCGGAGCATCAGCAACATAGGTCGGCCCAGTACCAGGGCAGAAAGGAGGAGGGGGGGCTCAGGTATCCTACCCCCTATTAAACCCACTTAAGGAAATTCAGTCAATCTACAAAAAAAAAAAGATTATTGCTGCCCCCTCAGGTATCCTATCCCCTGTAAAACTCATTTAAGGAAATTCAGTCCATCTACAAAAAAAATAGCCAGTACTAATGGTTTCAGCCTAACGTACTTATTAATATCAGCTACTCAAGGCGGAGAATTTTAGGCATCACATATAGTTATCATAAATTAAGCAACCTTTTGCTTCTAAAAGGCAAACATATTTACAAAAAGAGAAAACAATTAGAAGCATTTCACTTGCCTCTTTTCCATTTTTTTCCACCACTTCACAATTGAACAAACTGATTTAAGGGGGGGTTGAATAGATTCCGAATTTAAACTTTAAAAACTATACAAGATGTACAAGTATTTTTCTGCACAAACAACACCAAATGAGATTAGATAGTTCAGTACACACATTTACAACAATGTAAATAACCACTCAAAGATCAGATTAGAACATTTAGAATATATATATAAGATCCTTAATCCAAGAACATCTAACAATGTAGTTTGTATGTTATACTAAGAAGTACTTTTAAACAAGGCTTAAATGCACCCCATGCCCCTGGGTATGCGGAAACAACAAATATGCCCCTGAGGTAAACAAAGTCATTTTCATACCCCTGAGGTATACTTTCAGGAGCAAATATGTCCTTCCGTTATGTGCCGTTTGAAACCCTAACGGTAAATGCTGACGTGTCAAAATTAGACACGTCAGAACCAATCACAACTTGACACCTGTCATTTTCGAATTTTTTTTAAAAAAAAAACACACAACACAACAGGGAGAACCCCCGAGCGGCGAAGGGAGCGGGGCTCCCTTCGCCGCCGCGAGGGGTGGCCGCCAGCCACCCCCGCGGCTCGCGCCGTGTGGGTGTTGGCCGGCAGGGGCCACCCCGGCGACGGGGGAGCCCAGATCTAGGCTCCCCTGTCGCGATAGAGGCGCTCGCGCGAACGCCGCGCGCGACCTGGGGGAGCCCAGATCTGGGCTCCCCGCGGCGCGCTCGAGCCTCCCCCGCGGCTCCCCTTCTCAGGGGTGGCGCGCGGCCGCCTCGTACGACGCGGGGAGCCCAGATCTGGGCTCCCCCAGGTCGGGCGCGGCGTTCGCGCGAGCTCCTCTCGCGCGACAGGGGAGCCCAGATCTGGGCTCCCCCACCCTGCCGGCCACCCCCGCACGGCGCGAGCCGCGGGGGTGGTTGGCGGCTACCCCTCGCGGTGACGAAGGGAGCCCAGCTCCCTTCGCCGCTCGGGGGTTCTCCCTGTTGTATTGTGTGTGTGTGTTTTTTTTAATTTCGAAAATGACAGGTGTCAAGTTGTGATTGGTGCTGACGTGTCAAATTTTGACACGTCAGCATTTACCGTTATGGTTTCAAACGACACATAACGGAAGTGCATATTTGCTCCTGAAAGTATACCTCAGGGGTATGAAAATGACTTTGTTTACCTCATGGGCGTATTTGCTCTTTCTGCATACCCCAGGGGCATGAGGTGCATTTAAGCCTTTAAACAAGAACACAGTTAAAAGAACATTCACCACACAAAGACCCAATCTGGTGACGAAGAGAAAATCTCTTGGAAACAAATTTCAAGAGTTAAAAAATCTCTGGGCCCGTAGTCCAAGTAACAATTACACTAGCTTTTCAAACTCGAAATACAAAGTGATCTTTAGACTCAAGACTAACCACAATCCTAGTCTAACACACTTGATTTCTTACCCGACACTTAGCGTCCCGATCTGCTCCTATGCAGGGATCGAGAACGTCTCGTCCATTCGAAAAACTAACTTTGTTAACCTAGCTATTCATGCCTTGCCATTCTCCATTGTAAACCAGCAACAACAGCAACTGCACAAACTCTTCACTTGGGTCTTCAAGATTTCCAGCAAACTTCGAAAGTCTTGAATTTCTTTGTGAGGAAATAACAATGGTGATCAATACACTCGAACTGAGAGTTCAAAGAGAGGGGTTTCACTATTCAAGGCTTCATTCTCAGTTCTCACACAATCAAGGACTTAGAAAACAGGGGATCAAGTTTCTTGAGAGAGTATTTCGTTGGAGGCACAATCTGAAAATATTTCTAAGTATCGAATCTTCAAAAACAATTGGGGTTATATGCTACGGGTATTTTTCAGTTAGGAGTAGAAGGTTCTGGGCTTCTTGGGTCAGTCATGATGTCACTCATTTAGTTAGAAACGGACTAACCAATTTCTGTTTCAGCCGTTCCTTTAATTTGTCGTTCCGTCTGACTTGCATCTGACTTCAAGCTAACTTGTCTTTCTGAAGAAATACCCGATTTCTGTATTGCAGGCTTCAGCTCTTTACGGAAGCTTCATTAACCTCAATATCTCAGGAAATACAACAAAATTACATACGAAGTAAAGCCAACTAAAATATTCCTAACAATCTCCCCCTTTGGCTTACTTCGTGACAAACACAATCCCAACCCCTAGGACATGGATTCTGTTGATCACCACCACAGAACCCATTTACAATAAAAAGCCTATGAACTCTATCATAGTCCTATTCTATACATTCCTGAGATTTGTCAAATACCTGCATATAGACTCCAGCATAACACAATCTTTAAAATCATTAGAGCAGAAATAATACCAAACAAAGGAGTTAAGCATAACATTTTAGGATACTACACTCCCCCTGAGACAAGTATCCATTTTGTAGATATTTGGAAGATAGAATAACTCTCCCCTTAAGTGTTAGCACAATACAAGTATAACTAACTCTGCTAACAATCCAAAAAAAATAAAATAAGCAAAACACATCTACTTCATCCCAACCAGCTAAATGAGAATGTCCTCACATATAGCATAGGAGAAAATAGATGTTTAGTGAATCACCCAAGACACAAAAGAAACATAGACTGCAGTTTAACACAATACATATCAGAGATACACAAAGTAGATCCGAAAATAGATCTTCCCCTTTTGGCAAGAAGTGAGCCAAATGGAAGTCAATCAGAGTCGACATCATCAGAGTCAGGAGTTGTAGTAGTGCGAGCAGACGTAGTATCATCCGTGTAAGCTAGAGGAGAGGCAGAGCAGTCAGGATCACCAAATCCTCCAGCCATATTGGAGGCACCATGAGTGTTCACCACATTTAAATGCTTGCAGATAGTAGCAATATCATTCAACATTTTGGACAATGTAAGTTGCATGGTTTTTTGAGTAGCAATCAATGATGATTGAACAGAGGAGAAAGTATTTGATCTCTCAGTAAGTAATTGCAAAGCCTCAACAATGTACTGAGAATCTGAATGCAAGGGTCCTTGACTAGTGGTGGGAAAAGATTTTTTAGAGCCCCGATGAGACTTACTTTGGTTTAAAGTTGTAGGTCCAAGTGGTTGGGCCAATTTCAAACGAGGTTCATTTCGAGGAATTGTAATACAACTGGTACTCAGAAATTTCATGACAAGGCATGGATATGACAGTAAACTAGTAGTAGAATTAGACTGAAAAACTTTTATCATGTGAGCACATATGTGAGAAGGCAGATCAATACTGTCATTAACTAAAAACGCATATAGAAAGCGCATGCGTTCAAAAGATAATTGTGATAAGGATTTTGTAGGAAAGATATTAGTAGAAACTATTCTACTAATAATTTGATTTTCAGTAGAAAACAATGAAGAACTAAACTCCTTGGCTGTAAAGCAGATATTCTTATCAGCAAATAATGAGGCCATTGTGCTAGGTGAAGGTCGAGCAGAGACACTATAAGGAAATACATGACGATTCACTCTAGGAAGACCAAGACATTGTGCAAGAGCAGATGGATGAACATCTAAATAAGCACCACGAAAGTAAATGGCAAAGGAGTTTGTGTCAGAAATGATATGAATATTAGAGTAAAATTCTCTTACCACCTCCTCAGAGGGAGGAATCAGATTGGTGAGTAAGCATGTCCATCCTCGGGACAGAATTTTGTTTGAGAATTTCAAATTTGTAAGTTCGTTCAGAAGAATTTCCCTTTCCAAAATGACACCCTTAGTGCTGAATTTCTTTGTGTAAAAAGACTCGGCATCAGCATTGAAAAACTTTGAAGCAGGTACTGCTTCAGGTGAGGCATCCTGATGTTTTTCCTTGCCTTTAAATACTTGTGATGAACTTTGAGCAACTTGGCTCTTTGTACGTTTGGAGACTGGTTCATGCACGGGGAAGCCAAGTATTGTTTGGGAGGACTTGGCAGGGGACAAAGGTCGTTTCTCAGCATTTTTCACAGCAGCATGTTTGATTCTACCATCTGTGGAACATTTAAACTATGAGCTCAACCAGGAAACAAATGAAACAATTTTTTCTTAACAAAAATTAATATTAGTGTGAAAAGCTCTTACTGAACCAATATGTGATATAAAACATCAGATATGAGTGAAATTTACCAATCATTTTACAAACAAAAGAATGATACAGTAAATGGGTAAACTTTGAAACCCTAGTTTTCAAATACTTCTAATAATCGGCATAAAAAGGGAATCTAGATAAATAAACGAGGGCATTGATGTGAGAACCATATGTAAAAGGAGAAGAAGAACAAATCTCATGACAATAAGACAAACCGATTCAAGTTGAGAACCTCATGAAAAACAAAAACTTGCATTTAATCAAAATAAGATGAAGTGAAAGAGAGAGATGAGTACCTTGATGAAGATCTAATCGAAGTATAAACAAATAGCACTTGAGATGTAAGTGTGAAGCAGTGGAGGAATATAGCAGTAAGAGGGGAGGAGCAGCGCAAAGAGGAAGATGAAGACTTGAGAGTGTCGAAAATATTAGGGCAACATCGTGTAAGTAAAACATTAATGACAATTTTGTAAATTCGGGCACAAAATACCTATATGTGTTCTCCAACAAAGTGACAAAATAAAACATGCGTTTGATTTTCGCTCGAGCTATGCTAGGGTGAGGCTTGGGTGAAACTTACTGTAAAGAAAAATGCTAATTTCGCTCGAGCCAATCCTAGAGCGAAGATAGGGTGAGCTATGCGTTTGATTTGTCACTTTGTGTTCTCCAACAAAGTGACAAAATAAAACATGCGTTTGATTTTCGCTCGAGCTATGCTAGGGTGAGGCTTGGGCGAAACTTACTGTAAAGAAAAATGCTAATTTCGCTCCAGCCAATCCTAGAGCGAAGATAAAGCGAAAGTCCCTGTAAAGAAAAATGACTATTTCGCTCGAGCCAAACCTAGAGCGAAGATAAGACGAAAGTCTTTATAAAGAAAAATGACTATTTCGCTCGACTGGTTTAAGACTCAATCGAACCTAGAAGGGGTGGATTGAATAGTTTCCGAATTTAAACTTTAAAAACTATACAAGATGTACAACTCTTTTTCTGCACAAACTACACCAAATCAGATTAGAAAGTTCAGTACACACATTTACAACAATGTAAATAACCACTCAAAGATCAGATTAGAACATTTAGAATCTATATCCAAGATCCTTAATCCAAGAACATCTAATAATGTAGTTTGTATGTTATACTAAGAAATACTTTTAAACAAGAACACAATTAAAAGAACATTCACCACACAAAGACCCAATCTGGTGACGAAGAGAAAATCTCTTGGAAACAAATTCCAAGAGATAAAAATTCTCCGGGCCCGTAGGCCAGGTAACAATTACACTAGCTTTTCAAACTCGAAATACAAGGTGATCTTTAGACTCAAGACTAGCCACAATCTTAGTCTAACACACTTGATTTCTTACCCAAAACTTACCGTCCGAATCTGCTCCTATGCAGGGATCGAGAACCTCTCGTCCATTCGAAAAGCTAACTCTGTTAACCTAGCTATTCATGTATTGCCATTCTCCATTGCAAACCAACAACAATAGCAACTGCACAAACTCTTCACTTGGGCCTTTAAGATTTCCAGCAAACTCCGAAAGTCTTGAATTTCTTTGTGAGGAAATAACGATGGTGATCAATACACTCGAACTGAGAGTTCAAAGAGAGGGGTTTCACTATTCAAGGCTTCATTCTCAATTCTCACACAATCAAAGACTTAGAAAACAGGGGATCAAGTTTCTTGAGAGAGTATTTCGTTGGAGGCACAATCTAAAAATATTTCTAAGTATCGAATCTTCAAAAACAATTGGGGTTATATGCTACGGGTATTTTTCAGTTAGGAGTAGAAGGTTCTGAGCTTCTTGGGTCAGTCATGATGTCACTCATTTAGTTAGAAACGGACTAACCAATTTCTGTTTCAGCCGTTCTTTAATTCGCGTTTCCGTCGGACTTGTATCTGACTTTAAGCTAACTTGACTTTCTGAAGAAAAACCCGATTTCTGTACTGTAGGCTTCAGCTCTTCACGGAAGCTTCATTAACCTCAATATCTCAGGAAATACAACAAAATTACATATGAAGTAAAGCCAACTAAAATATTCCTAACAACAATCATATCATTATTTTACACCTTTTTAGATTTAATTTGATTAGAAGGTCCTGCAAATGGTCAGACCTTCATCCAGAGAGAACATGTTTAACAGTGTGTGCATAGTAGACAGCTTCAGCAAAGCAATGACAGCTAAATAATTTTTTAGATCATTGCAATTGTTTTTACAAGGTATTGCACACAAATTGAACAAGTTCTGGAACCTTTTTTTGGCATAATATTTAGTATTTATTTTTAATCATATTATTTAAAGTAATTTTCGTTTATGCCCCTAAACAAAATTTCTGCCTCCGCCACTGCCCAGTATTAGGCTTGTTCTTCCTTTTCTTTGAACGGGGTTTAGCTATATCGTCCTCGGCAGAATGACTGATCTTTGGCCTCCCACTCGAGTGATCTTGAGCATTCTCCAAATTCTTCTTGGGGTTTTCCTTGCGTTTCTTAGTCTTCTTAGGTCTATCATCAGCATGGGACGAAGGACGGCGTGTAATTGGCTTTTCGGACAGTGACTTGGTGTCAGCGTTTGACACCAGACGAGTGAGTGATTTAGGTTGAACATCATCATCGTCTTCTGTATCTGCAACAATGTAACCTGCATGATCTTCTTGTTTCGGAAAAGAGTCGTGAGGACGCATTTTCTTCTTAGGAGTTTCCATTAATTGCGGCTGATCAGGGTGGTTTGCGAAACAAGGAGGAATAAGTGCAGAGAGAGAGAGAGAGATGATTTTCTGAATACGGAAGAGAAGGAAGGTGGGCTGAAGAAAACAGGGAGTGTGAGAGCAGCTTTGCATGCGGGTCAGAGCTTCGTATATTGGAAGTTTGAATAGATTATCCGACTCCTCAATTGACGTGCTATATTTATTTGAAGAAAGGAAACAAATTCCAAACAGATGTGATTTAATAACTTTCACTAAAAATAGAAGCAAATATTAATATCGTAATTAATTAATCTTAATTTCTTCAATGCAATTGCTAATTTCGAATTCACTTCTCCTCTTCTCCCTGATGCTTTGCACCCATCAACAACTAATATCAGACACTTTGCATCTTCCTCTTGATAATAATACTCCCAATTACTTAATGAATTGATAATAGTATGCTAAAGATAGATAAAGTGAGCCAATAAAATTATTGTCATTTTGATTTATAAATGCAATGTGTGGAAAATGGTAGTTTAAACTATGCCAAAATCTCAATGGTTAATGAGTGAAAAATATATTTACGTTATATTTAAACTCCTTGCCTTTAATAGAATCCCCTCGAGAAGCATGTTCTGAACACTTTGCCTAATGTGCCCCAAGTTTTAATTACTCCCTTGGATTTTCTCAGGAATAAGCAGTTGGTAGACAAACTAGACTAAAATATTTTTATCGTACAGAATGAGAGAATAATAGAGAAATTCTAATCCACAAATATAGCACGTGTGGGATGGTTAGCTTTATTAACTTGAAAGAGGACCAACGGATCGATATAGCTTTTAGAAAACCGAACCCTCTGTATTGAAACCAAGAGTTCAACGTCTCCCTGCTCTACGTCTGGCATCTCCAACTCCATCAATGGCAATTCAAGCTAAAATCCCTAGTGTGCACTTGTCTCCTCCTTTTCACTCTGCTTTGCCGGGGACTCCCTATCTTCTCGGTGGACGGCTCAGATTAACAGCTTCACTGGCTCGTAGAAGAAAGTCTCGTGAACTCAGTTGCGAATCCAACGGCAATGACAGCGAGCAGGTATGCTTCTAATGTGGTTGGTTTTGCATTGATCATGAGTTGCTTTCATATGAACATGCGTGAGTACCATTATACATCAAGGCCACACGCGTCCAGAATTGGGCTTCATCTACCCTCGCCTTCTCCCATTTACCAAAAGTACAAGATGAGCATCATTACTGGTCCACATGTCGTGGTCACATTCACCCTGTCTGTAGCTGTAATGGGTGTATTTCCTCGTGCAAAATAAACAACCTTCACAATTTCTATGGGAACCCAGGGTTCGCAGGCTGAGTGCTGTCTGCCAGAGCCGCAGAAGGCAGTACAGAGCCTGTTACAAGAACCGAGTAATTCACCTCAGCCACCTTCAGAGTCTGTACATCTTTCAAATTCAGCTAACTGCGTATTGTTCCCACATACATCAACTGATTTGAGAAATTCTGCTCCATTAGCACCAATTGGAATTTGGAAATCCTGTTTCTCTGCAATTTGAATACAGCGGTGCTGAACCATAATCCTCAACATTTCTTTATTTTGCGGTAGGACTATCTCATAGATGCTCCTGTTTCAGTTGGCGATGGCTTCTCCTTCTATGGAGGTGCTTTTATAATTGTTATCATTATTATTTGTGCTAATATTACTAGTAGTATTTCTTCTATTATTTTACAAGTTCAGCACTTGTATGTGAGCGTCTGTCTCAATTGTAATAAGTGGAGTTGTTTCTAACAGGGAAATATTCAGATGGGCCAAGTCCATCAGATGAATGGTTTAAGAAAGGGAAGATAGTAAGTATTATTGTTCCATTACTTTTTCTATTGTAGTTATACTTCCTGAACTTTTCAGTTACATTCAAAATTGTGGTATCATTCCTTCTAGGTCTTATAATAACTGGGTGCATGGGAGAGGCATTGACCTCTTCATATTATGTGTTATTGAGACGAAGAACCAAGTGAAAGATGTACAGCCATAAAAAACCATCTTTCTAATGAAATAGTGTTTTCCCTTCTCCTTGTTCATTCATTCTGTTTCCTCTGTATTAAATGTACAGATGAGCATGTTTATTAGATGCTATTTTTCTAAGGTGCCACTCCTTTGGGATTTCAACTCCGTTGTGGGTATTTGAGAAGTTTATTGTGGATAGTGTCAACTTTCCTAGGTGAGAACTCGTCATGCTCTTGGTTCGGATGAGAAGGCCAAAGATCCCATTTTTGGACTTAGAATGGGTGCTGATTCTCAGACCTCAGCTGATTCTTTTAGGTAAATTCTGAAGTATCTTTAAGAGACTATTTTCTTAAATCGTAGTCATATTGAACATGCCAGGATGTTTCATTTTATGATCTGGTATGCAAAAATTAAGTGTGATTATTTGCAGGGTTTCCAATTGAAACATGCTCTGTATATGTGATTTTGTGCAATAGATGGTTTTGTGTTGAAAGTGGTAGTGCTGATAAGCCTCCAGTCCTATTAATCCATGGTTTTCCTTCACAGGTGAGTCCTTTTTTCTTTCTCTCGTTTATTCTTGTAAGTGATATTACTATTCATATGTTCTAGGAATTCCATTGTCATTGACAGATTTAACTTTTTATTATTTTCATATGAGTTATGATTATAACAACATAAATTTTGAGAATCGGTTTTTTCAGTTGCTGTGATTCAGTTACTACACGATAGATGAAACAACCTTTTATGTTTGTCCTTTTCTAATGGGTTATAAATAATAAGTTGCACGCTAAAATCAAGCATACGATTCCAGTTTCCAAATGCTCTGTTTTTCTTTACAAATCTAGAATCCATTTGCTTTCGATTTTAACTTCCTTGTCTCTCATAATCTATATGTTTGTCCTAGGATTAGTAGCTGGTATAAGTACAAGGAATTTGTAGGGAGTTCAGAGGACTTCATTACTCAAACGTCTATGGCTGGTGTAACTGTTTGATATGTCTAATTCTAGAGTCCTTATCTTTGTTGAGGTGACCATTTTTCCTTGGCCGAATCTATGGTTAAAGATATGCATTCCTGTTGCTGGCAAAAAAATTTCATCTTTACTCAGATGCCGTGTTATAATTGAGCTGAGCGAGATGAGTGTTGGATGTTAATCTTGATTCTTCTTTAGCCAAGCTTGCGCTCGTATCCCGAGGAAGATTTTATTCTCAAGATTGATTTTTTCTTTTTAGAATGACTTCGAACTTGTTAATGAGTCGCTCAATCACCTATTATTCTCTAATATAAAATAACTAGAACGATTGAGATATCAAACATTTGTGTGAATTCATGTGGATTGCACGTAATTTATTTTAAGACTATATCGTTCATGTTATCTTGTATTAGGTGATTTTATTATGAACTCACAAATGTTATATTCACCAACCTTGTCTTCGTAATAGTCATACAAAAATATTTTCTTATCACGATATAAATTGTTCATATTTTATTTTATGACCTTTTCTAAAACTGTAGACAATCCAATCGAATTTTTAGTGTATCTAGGTGTCAATCATAATTCTTCTATTAAGCTATCCATAGAAACTTATACATATATGCAAGTCTGGATATATATATCCCTTTATACGTACATTCATATTTCTATAAAAATCCACCTATTCCCAAGAACTTTTAAGCTGCATTTATCTTGTGAAGCAAAAAATTCCCGCTGATATTTGTAAATGCTTAAGACGTTTTCATTATATAGCTAAAACTGAAATTAAAAAATACTAAAAATGAAGTTATACGGGTTTAGTCAGGCTAAGCTCAGCTTGTACAAGTTATACTAACTAATAAATGAGCTTGAATTTTGTTCACACTCTGTTACTTGATTTATACTGACTGAGCTCGAGTTGAGGTAATTTAAGTCGCGCTCGAGCTGTTTGGTCCGTTTACTGCTCTAGCCAGATCTATCGACATCCACATGTTTCATCCTTTGGTTTCTCTAACTTTGATGATTGATTATTGTTGGTATTTTTGGTTTCATCAAATGCATACCCCTTGCATTTACTGATTGCATTTGATGCATGAATGTAGGGTTATTGCAGTAGCCATCATGATAATTAAGAACCAATCTTATTGGTTGGCTCTTTCCAGGCATATTCTTATCGTAAAGTTCTTCCTATACTCTCTAAGGACTATCACACGATCGCTTTTGACTGGCTAGGTGAGATTAAAGTTTATTTTATTGGAACTTATAATTGAAACCATTTCTTGCATATTACTGTTGAATTTTTTGTTCTTTGTGATTTCCTTCTATTGATGGTGGTTATAGCAAATCCTTTATGCCAGTATGCACCACTAGAGATATAGCTGCACTACACAGTGCGATGATAAAAAGCAGGTCTGCATTTGAAGTGCTTAACTTAGGGGAAAAAAGTGATACATTTATACCTTCTACTTTGTTTATGTGGACCCCACTGAAACTGAATTAAAGAATAATGCTTGTTCAAGCTTGTCGATAACCATTTAGATTAAATGTCAGTTGTCATATCAGGGGAATCTTAAGATGTTTCTGCATTTCTGAACATCTTTATGTATTGAAAACTATAATGTACAAGTTTGGTTACTCATTTTTTAGTTACATATTAACAACTCTATTTAATAGTTTAAATGAGAGGTCTAGGGGACAGCAATTATAATCTATTTTTCAGATTGGATGATTCAGAAACCTATGGATGTTATTTTCTGGGTTGCTATTTTGAGCAATCCTAAGAAACTTCTTATGTTTTACTTGATTATATTTATGTAATGCAAACATCCATAGTTTATAATCTCAATTGGATAGGAATTGTTTTTGAAGAAGAAAAATGAGGTAACACATTTATGTCTGTACTTGTGAATGTCTAGTGGCTTTATCATATATCCTTAAGAGTTAGGTACTTAGTTTTAAAATTATTCTAAAATTTAAGTTGAGCTTATGTTCCAAGAATATCAACCACAAAATTTTATACCATTTCAAACTATTCAGTGTACATTTTGTTTTACACAACGATCTTTAGTTTGAGCAGGGCTGCAATTACATCACCTGACTTTGAGTACCCGGAAATCAAACAATTATAACAGATCGTATCCTTCGTACAAATCCCATTGAAAACTATCTTTGCATAATCTATGTCTCCAGTCTTGGCATAAAAATCCATCAGGAGTCTGAACAAAGATATTCAAACCGAACCCTTGTTTTATTACCAAAGAATGAATTTCGTTTGCTAATTCAATAGCTAACAAAGAAGTGCACGACTTCATAACAAAAAACAAAATAACAAACAATTCGATTTACAGGAAAAAAATCAAACAGGGGAAAAAAAATGCTTACCGTTAGTCGTACTACAACAACTCAAAACCCTAAATCTTGGCTAGAATATCAAAACATAACAGAAAATAAAATCAAACAAAAAAATGTTAGTAAATCGAAATCAAATCGAGACAAAAGCAGCAAGCTCATAAGAGGCCATAGAGAGAGAGAGAGATAGAGAGGCAGAACCAGCGTGACTGAGAGAGACAACGTGAGATTTCGAGGGAGAGGGGAGCTTGAGGGAGATCTGGAGCTCCGACGTAGAAGGGAGGGGCTGGAGCTTCGAGGAAGAGAGGAGGGGCTGGAGCTTCGACGAAGAGGGGAGGGGTTGTCGACAGAGAGAGATCGGAGGGGCTGGGGACTTGAGAGATTTTCAAAAGGGGGTGGGGGCAGCGGCGGGGAGTCGAAAGGGTATTTAGTTTTTGTTCGAACGAGATAATTTGGGTGATGAAAATATTTTTGTCGCTAAAAATTTATTTAGTGACAATTTAGAAGTTTTCGTCACTAATACGTGTTCGAACGAGATATTGTCGTTCGAACCACTACGCAATGATGTGTTTGAACCAGATTGTGCTTGTTCGAACAAACTTCTTTTAGCGACGAAAATATTTTTGTTGCTAAAGACTTATTTAGTGACAATTTAACAATTTTTGTCACTAATACTGGTTCGAACGAAATTTTACTCGTTCAAACGAGATGAATTACTCTTTAGCGACGAACTCTTAATGACGTCGCTGAAGATGTATTTTGAGCGACGAAATTGGTTTCGCCACTGATAAGTTCGACGCTAAAAAGCAAATTTGTTGTAGTGTCTGCTTTATATTATTTGTACCATTGTATTTGACATTATATATCATTGCACAATCATAACAATTTATTTATGGAACTATATTTTTCTTCAGGCCTCCGTACACTGCTCAGATTGCTAAAAAATCCAAACAAAGAACAAGATCGAACATAAAATTGGACACGAAACAATAAAATCAACAGAGCTTAACCACACAACAATCTATGTTGTAAAATAGATTCTTGAGTGATTATTATTCTCCTTCAAAACGTTAAAACTTGAAAAGATAGATAATTCAGCGAAGAACTCTTCACGTACACATGCAAAGCTCTAGCTTATGGAATCTGCTTAGGAACACCGTCCCAGTTCTTATACCTTTCGTGACAGTCTAGCAAGCATTTATGGATAAGACGCCTCATAATACCACCCTTCCTGATATTATCTACGATGCAATTATCCATACACTCTTCAATGAGAAGAACCGTAGGGTCGCCAAAAGCTCTCGCAATATCTATGCAGAGTACCTTACTATAAATGGTACAAACTTCAAAGGGAAACCTACCAAGTGGCCCCAGTTTCTTCCAATGCCGACAACGTTGAAACCTCCTTTCGAGACAATCACTCATCAGTCCTTGAGCTATATCAAGTTCAGGAGAATGCGGAAATGGAATGGAAAGTGAAGAAGCTGGACCGAGAGATGATGTAGGGGTAATATTGTTATTTGCACGGGCGAGCTTAATGGGAAATAGGATAAGCAACACCAATATCATCACCCTCGTAAGTTTGCAAATGCATTTTTCTGCCATTGCTTTCTCCCACTTCAGAAACTTTCTTTATATTCAATTTAATTTTCATATACACTTATATAACATTAACTTGGTTGGGATTAAAGGATGCAAAAGGAGTTGGAGGCTATATATGATGTAAGATCTAGAAGAAAAATGAAGGATACTCGAGTTTGATTAGTTTAAATGAACCAACTAAGAGGGGATGACCCAATAGGCACTATATGTTATGTCAATACATCCACTTCAAATAGTTTGAACAAATAAAGTATATATTTTTTCTACGTGTATATTTTTATTACTTCTGAAGCTCCTATGCGTAGAATGAAGAAATACAAGGAAAAAAAACCTTGGCAGATCATGAAGAGACGTAAGTTGTAGCAAATAGAATGGATCAATAACTTGATCACATTAAGAAATATGACTCTGGATGGCAATAGATTAATTCATTTAATACCTAACCAAGGCAACATGCTTGGTCATAAAATATTTTCTTAAGAGATAAATATACTGTTCACCCTCCAATTTTTGGGGTGTTGATACTTAATTTGCACCAAAAATTATTATTTGTTGTCACATTGCCCAAACAAACTATTGATTTCAAATACATTCCAGGTTCTGCAGTTAGAATTTTCCGTCAATTTTGATGGAAATTAATTTTTGTGTTAACATGGAATATCCCAAGAATAGGCAAGAAATTTTGTGTTAGAATATCCTATTCTTATGTTCTTTTTTTAAAAAAAAATTAATGACGGTAACTTTGTACAGTTTTGCACGACGAATCACAGAATATATCACCCAAATTCTTTCTTGACGGGTTTATAGTGACAAATCAAGTGACAATTATTTTTTGTTACCCAAAATTACCTTCGCTAATGATTTAGTAGGATTTAGGGATGTTAGCTCCTATGGTTAGAATGTTGGCTTTATTCTGTAACATGTATGTTGTAAGAAACGGTGTCTTGGATGTGGTTGAGCAAGTAAATGTGCTTCAGTTGAAAGGGTTTAGTAGTGAAGAAATCTGGACAAATTCGATAATATTCTTTGTGCTAAGATTTGTATAAGGTTTTCCACATTAGGGTGAAATAGGTTGTGCTGATATTTTTAGGTTACTATTCACCTCCCTCTAGGTAAGTTTAGGGTCTACACTGTGTCCCACAAGGGACATTTTTTTTTTGTGATCAGGAATTGTTCAGGAGTGAGAGGGCATAGGCCACCCCTCATCTTGACCCTAGCTAGCTCCTTCAGTTCATGATAGGGGAAGGGGGATGGGGAGGCATCCCTACAATATTGCTCTGCCCATTCATAGGGAGCCGTCCCCTTCTTTTGCTGTGGAAGTTATTTCATTATGTATTTTAGGACGTTGAGTTAACATCTATTTCAGTTTATGTTGGTTTGGCATATTATTTCTTCTATTTGGCATTACATAGAGTACGTAGTTGATTATATTTTATATATGTTAGTTTCTGATAATGTCGTTCTTAATTGTTAAAGTGATGCATTAATTAGGATTCAATTGTTAAATAATTCGTTTGTTTTTAAATCGATTAAAATTCTGATATTCTTATAACAAACTTGTTCATTTTTTGTAGGTCAGTCTAGGATAATTGATATTTGTAGAATTACATATGGAAAAATGTTGAAGGTGAAAGGGTGGCAGATGAGATTTCTTTTCCAAATAACACTACGAGAGATATGGTCATTTGCGGCGAACCCACAAGCGGCCACATAATTTATGTCTGAAAAAGCTGCCACTACAAAAAAACAGGTCTATAGCGGCGGTTGCTAAAAACGCAGCTAAAGGTATTACCTGTAGCGGCGGTCTTTTTAGCGACGGTCACCTATAGACCCCTTTTAGCAGCGGTTTTTGCAAAACGCCGCTAAAGGTATTACCTGTAGCGGCGGTCAGTGACCGCCGCTATAGACCCCCTTTAGCAGCGTTTGTTAAAAACGCTGCTAGAAATCAGGTATCTACAAAAACGCCGCTATAGGTATAATTTGAAAAAAAATTCAAAAATTCAAAAATATATTTTATTTAATGTTAATAATTATTTTATAGACTATTTTTTCCTTTTAATACATAATTTTATTTTCTCATGTGTTTAAAAAACATTTTAGGAGACCTACATAATAAAATATGGAATTAAAATGAGTTTTATGAAAATTGAAGTTGTTATATGGAATTATAAATAATTTTATGAAAGTTATATCTATGATTGTGGAAAGGATAATTGTATTTTTATTGACTAAATCTAAGTAGTTTAGACATCTATTATCATATACTTATAATGAGCATATATATTTGTATTAATTAATAATATAATAATATTTAATTATGACATATTATTTAATTGAAACAAAAATATATTGTGATATTATTTAGCTTATACAATTAAAGTACATAACTTAATATCTGATCATAGTTGTTATGCTAGTTTATATTTTAAAATTATAAATATGAGATATTTTTACTATCAACTTTTTTTTTTCTTTTTCTAAGCAACTTGTTTTAATTAAAATGATTACATTAGTTATAAAAAATATTAAATAATATGCTATGTATTTAATACTAAATATAAAGATTTTCAAATAATATTATAATTTACAACTGCTTTTAATTTACTTAAAAATACATAACTATAAAATATAAATTTATTATTAAAAAAATTACAAATAAAAAAAGCCTTTGACGTGAAACGCTGCCGTTCCACCCACCTCCCCCTCCCCTTTCTTAAAAACTTCTCCCGCGCGCCCTAAAGGTCTAAACCACGAAAATTCTCCTCCCCGCGCGCCATAACGCGAAATTCAACCCCCCCTTCCCCGTGCTTCTAATATTTTGTTGATTGATTTGGGTTGCAAATCTGAAATTTTTGTGACTTATTTCGTCCTTCAGAGGAGTTAGAGCGGTATCAGCAATAATGTCGGATTTGGCTCGAAGCACGGTCCTTGTTACAGGATCTGGGGGAAGAACAGGTGCCCCCTCCCTTCTTTTTTCTTCTTTGTTCGTTTGTCTGCTTTTCTCTGGGAAAAAGTTTCTAATTTGAACGTTTGTTTGGCAGGCCAAATAGTGTATGGGAAGTTGAAGGAAAGGTCAGAGCAGTATGTCACAAGGTCTCGTTCGTACAGAAGAGAGCAAGGAGAAAATTGGTGGAGCGGATGACGTTTTTGTCGCGGAGATGAAGCCTGGGTTTGACCCAACCAAAGGTGGACGACCCGAGTTCTGTTTCGAAGACGGAGCTTACCCTGAACAGGTTATCACTGCATTCTGGGTCTTAGGACTGCGTTATGGTTTCGTTTTCAGTTTGATTAGAATATTGGTTAGATTATTAAACTAATCTTTCGTAGATGGAGCTCACTCCCTTTTGATATACTTCAAATCTCGCATATGGGGTCCGGTGATCACCTATGTGGAGAGTGTTTGAATATTGACCAAATGGTTAACGTTATCCTAATAGTTTTGCTGATTAGGTTGATTGGATTGGGCAGAAAAATCAAATAGATGCTGGTGAGCATTTGCGTTCCTTCTTTTTCACAATTGAATTTTGTTTGCTGCACTCTTATTTCTCTGAATTATTTGATCTGTGGGGCACCTAAGGCTGCGGGAGTGAAGCAAATTGTGTTGGTTGGGTCTATGGGTGGAAAAACTCCAAATCACCCATTGAACAGCTTGGGTAACGGCAACATATTGGTTCGTGATCCCTTTACATATTGGGTAACGTCTCTTGCTTTTCTTAATTTATCGTTTCTGTTTTCGTTTTTCATATTTCTTGATTTGGGTCTTTATTTTATTGTTTTTGCTTCCTGTGATGATGGTTGAAGCTTCCCGTGATGATGTTTTTGCTTCGCGTGTGATATGGATGGTAAGATAACACTTATGGTACTGTTGAATGCTTTGCGTTACTGCAGCTTTCCGATTCCATTGCAGCTTGATCATATGATTGTATCATTGAAAAATCAACTGGAGTGTGTAATTTTTTTTGGTTTTGTTCAATGCAGACTACTTGTTTACTGCTTTGCCTGTAAAAATTCCTTTTCCCTGTCCTGAAGTCATGTTTAAGCTTCATTCCTTGCCGAGGAACAGGTCGCTTCCATTTGACTCCTACATTAGTTCATTGGTCTAATGCCTCTCTTTGACCCTCCCAGGCATGACTGTGCAGAGACAATAAGAAGGGCTTTAAACCTTGGAGTGAATGTGAAAATGATTACAGGTTGGAAGCTATAACTTTGCTATGTTGATCAGCTTTTCAAATATTGCTATTATTTTATTTGTTTTATGGGCCTTTTCCATCCTTCACTTCAAGTTATTGTAATAATTTATGTTAGTAGTTCACACGTGTTGCAGAGCTTTGTGTTTTCTGTCAGGTGACCAACTTGCAACAGATGCAGCTCGTAGTGTTTGGGATAGCTGTTGCTGATGCAACAGATGCAGCTCGTTGTGCTTCTGACATTGTCCTTACAGAACCTGGATGAAAAATTACACGGTAAGCATAGGTTTCAACTTTGATGTGTTACACTTCTAGTGTTATATTGAATGCCAACATATGGTTGTCTGCAATGCCAATTTTAATATGGATAATTTTTTGATATGGATAATTTTCCTCAATGATCGTGTGGTTTTTTCCTTCTCGATATCTTCTTGCCCCCTGCAGGGGAGTTCTCTTTCTCCATTTGTGTGCATCAATTCATAACAGTGCCAACAAAAGAAACTTTCATGCAAACAAATATGGAGCTGGCAAGAAATAGAACTTGCTTGTTCTTTGTGCCGAGACTTCAATTCTTGTCGAACAAGATCACTAAATTTTATATGCCGACACTTCAATTCTTGTCGAACAAGAAACTTTCACTAGATTTTGTTTGGTAGGGCCTGTAGGGGTAGGAGTAGGACTAGGGACATCTTGGCCAGATTCTAAATCAATTACAAGAGACAGACGGTGCTCCCTGACCCTCTATGGTTGGTTCAGATTGCCTATCCATCTAGCAATGTTGAACAAACAATCACATGATAGTCAATGACTCAATATTATTAACAACTCACAAATCAAATCACATTTATACCAAATCACACATATATTTATGCCAAATCAATAGGAACAAGATCATCCCTAATTGCACAACCAGCAAGATGACATTAAAAAGGAAAATATGCATTTCTAAGTCCTCCCAACCAGTAAAAGTAACAGTAACAGTGAATTAACAATTTCCTTGGGATTTCTTTTCTGAAAATTCCGCTTACATCCCAACATTTTCCCGTTTTAGAAATGGACAGCAGCCGGAAGCATTTTCAAATTTTGTTGGATCAAAGCCGCTAAAATACACGAGCCAATGCGAGTTCATAATAGTAATACATAAATATTGGATGAATTTAAATTTTAGAGAATTGTCGTTTTTCAATTATTTGAGTTGCACATGGTGGAAGCACAATAAATTTTACTAAAACAACGTATAGGAGCAAAAAACGAAATTGACGATGGCAGTTAAGACAAAAGTTGAGGCTAAGATGAATAAAAATAGGTAAAAAGAAAAAGGAAGTGAAATGGTAACTTTTAGGAAGCCTAGTGTACGGATTAAAGATTATGCGTAAAGATAAATTTTACGAAAAATCATGCAAATGACAACTGTTGTTAAAGAAAGTAAACTAATCAGTTTTTTTGGATCGGGGTCTCTTCGTTTTTTTTTTCCCACGAGAGATCATGTTCTTCAGTGGACTTGCTGATTTTTCGGACAAGATATTGGGGATTAGTTTTGCAATTTTCATGGTAGAGCTTATTCCTAGCATTTCCACAGTTGGTCACATTAACACGCTAATTAACATATAAACAGATTACTCATATCAAACACCGAATTTCTGATTACAACTAATGCATTCAATATAATAAAAAATTAAACAGATTACAACTAATGAATTGAACATATTACTCCAAGTTTATTGCATTTAGTTACTCAAATTGCTACATTTAGATTGCATTCAAATTGTTAAACAATTTTACAATCAATCAAACAACTTCAAACAAAACCAAATCTTTCAATCAAGCTTATCCTCCACAGTTTCACAACCTACTCTTTACTCTAAAACTCTAAATTAACGAATGAATTATAGTAACTAATTAACTAAATTAGTTAATAAATTCTTAGCTTAATGACAGTGCTTAGATTACTTAGTGCTGAGTGCACACATGGTAGAAATTCATAAATCACTCAATCACAATCTTGTAACCTGCAAAATCCCAGTAAATTAACAAAAAGTTGAGTTTGAGAGAGAGACACACACGACAAGGGAGAGAGACAAAGACACACGACAAGGGAGAGAGAGGGACGAGGGTGAGAGGGGTTGTGCATGAAAGAAGAGAGGGAGGGGGCTGAGAAGTGAGAGGGTTGTGCGTGAGGGAGGGGGTTGTTGCTTGAGAGAGGGGTGCTATGCGAATTGAGGGGGGGGGGGGGGGGTCAGGGGTGATGATGTCGTGTTGTGCGAACTGAGGGGGTGAAAGGGTCCCCAGTGAAGACCTTGGACTGAACTGCCACGAGGAGGAGGATAGCACGCGAGATGCAGCGTCAATGACACCCATGGGCGCCTTTGACACCCCCACAGCGCCTGCGGCAGGAGCATCTGACACGCCCACAGCGCGCGCAGCCGAGGCACCACAGACAGACCATGACATCAGCATGCGCGCGAGCAAGGCACACCAGCTCCACTGACAAGCCATGCCAGCGCAGCGATGCCCACGCCCAGCAAGCAAGTCAGCCAGCCGCAGGCATGCCACAACAAGCTCATGGCCACATGGCCTTGTCAGGACTTAGCACCACAGTAGGGCCTTGGCCCCCAGCCAAGCGAAGCAGCAACAGATGACCAAGAGTGGCTACCCACAGCAGCCACTGCCGGCGGCGGAGCACCACCACCCTTAGCGGTGACTGGACGGGAAGTGACGAGCATGACCTTGGGAGTTGGAGGAGCATCACCACCCAAGGAGGAGCACGGCGGCGACGAGATCAATCTTTCAGGATGCCATCTTCAGAGATTGGCTTTGATTATGGTAGTGATTAAATAAATCTTATCTTCTAGAATTAGATGTTTCTAGAAGATTATCTTTCCTTTCTGATTTTTGATGTTTTAGGAATGTATCATCAAATCTCCTTGATTCTAGGAATTGTTTCCTTAGAATCTTGAAGATTTGATTTAGTTTGATTTGATTTGATTTGATTAGGGTTTTGTAAGCTCCTGAGAAGGCCTATATAAGCACTCCTCAGGAGTATTAGAAGGTATTGAGTCATAGAGTTGAGTAGTGAGAGTAGAGAGCTTTCTGAGAGTGGCCAGGCATAGACACGTTTATGCTAGTAGACTTTGGGGCTAATAACCTCTTAAGTTGGGCGTGTTTGGGCTAATAACCCTTGTACGAGTGTTCTTGTGGTTTGAAGGACTAATAATTCTAAGACCACGTTCTTCGTAATAAGAGTGAGGTATTATTCATTTGTTGAGTGTTTGATCCTAAACTCTACGTTCGTGTGTTACTAGAAACGGTTCGGGAGGATCGATTACGGTGTTGGAGCGGATCGCGTGGAGGACTTGGTGATTGTTGTGGAGTCCTTGACCGGGAACCCTAACAAATTGGTGCTTTCATTGAGAGGAGTTGCTTGAAGTTTTCTTCACTTCAAGCGAGGTAAACATGAGGAAACCTTACTTTGATTCTTATTACTAAGATTTTTGTAGAAGAAAGTTGTTTGTATTGTGTTGAAATTATAATCTGTGGAGGGGTTCGATCTTCAATTTGGAGAGAACCCAAGATCGGAAAGTGTTTGTTCTTGATACGTTCTTGGTGGGTAAGGGGTTCGATCTTCCTTTGGGAGAGAACCCAACGTTGGAAGTGTTCGTGAGAAGCTCTCCGTGGGAGGGGGTTCGATCTTCCTTTGGGAGAGAACCCCCGGTTGGACTTGTTGCAGCTAAGTGTTCCAATGGAGGCCGCATCGAGTGCATTTCCATCCAACAAAGACCACTTTGAAGCTTTGAAGTTGGCATCTCGTTGGATGAAGGAGAAGATGGTAGAGACTACTACTTCCATGGCTGACATGCAAGGGGTCATCACTTCAGTGACAAATGCTACGGAGGAGAATATGAAAGTAGTGGAAGGCATGAGACAAGACTTGCAAGCAATATTGGCAAGACTTGGAGGAGAACCAAATGGAGGCAACCGCATACCACCCCCAAGCATGGAGGAGGAGCAGGCCTTTGATGGAAGAAGAACTCATATGTCCGAGTCTACAAGAGGAGAACCAAGGCAACGACCAACACTTAGATTCGGTGGAAGAGTGGAGAATGATCGGGAGGTAGTTGAGAGGTGGCTGCGCGAGAAGGAGCCCAACCATGATGCTAATGACGATGCAAGGACTGAAGAAGTTGGGGGGAGTCGATATAGGGAGGAGGTGCCCTATGACTGGGTCCATGGAGATGCTAGAAGGTATGGGAGACCGCAAAGAGGCCACGACGACCATGATGATGATGATGGAGGAAATCGGTTTAACCACCGAGGACCTCTAAGGCCCCATTACCGCGGAGGTGACTATGAGATTGATGATGGAAATTGGTTTAGCAACCGAGGACCAAGAAGGCCACAATACCGTGGAGGTGACTATGAAGATGATGAAAGGAATTGGTTTAACAACCAAGGACCAAGGAGACCGAAGATTGATTTTCCCAAGTTCAATGGTGGTAGGGGTGAATAGCGGACTAGTCGGAAGCGGAATTTAACATTCCGACATCCGGTCCGCTAACTAGCGGATGACCAAAAAAGATTCCGCTAAGATTAGCGGACTTAGCGGAAGCGGAAGCGGACTTAGCGGAAGCGGATAACGGAATTCTGCTAAGTCCGCTAAGATGTAATTCACAAAATAAAATCCTAAACATGTAATTGACAAACAAATGTAAAAACATGCAATTCACAAAATCCCATATTAAATAAATCTTAAATCAAACTTGAAACTAACTTAAAATAACAAAATATTACAATACAAACTTAGAAGTATCTACTCAAGTAAAAAAATTAATAACATAATCAAACATCAATCAATCACGTATGACCCATCCACGATCACTGCAGCATTAGAAATTAACTCTGCAAAAGAAGAAATATATCAACAATTAGCTCATAAATTTTTTTGATAAAGTGAAAGTAGAAATGTAAAATGTTGTATATACCTATATCCATCATATAACTAGAAGGATCTTCTGTCCCATCAGTAAATCCAGATCCGTTATCCTCTTCATCATCAGCAGAATGTAAGACCTTGGATGTCAACCAATTTTGAGCACAAATGAGCTCTTCCGCAGTCTTTGGTGCCAACGAACTCCGAAAAGAATCTAAAACTCGACCCCCCGTGCTGAAGACAGACTCTGAAGGCACTGTAGTGATAGGATGGCAAGAACATCTTGAGAAATCCGTGCAAGAAGGGGAAATTTTGGTGCATTCACTCTCCACCAATTGAGGATATCAAACTTAGGATCTTTAGGTTCAACATCCTCCATTAAATATCTCTCAACTTCAGACTTGCTATCCAGCAAATTTTGATGCGCCTTAAATCCTAAGAATTCAAAGTGAAGAGCATCATCTAGTGATGAAGTAGATGACCCAACCAAATCCAGCTGGCCTTGACTTGCAGATACGCTCCCACTGCTAGATGACCCATCCATATTGGAATACTCGGTAAACAATTGATCCAGGGTCCCTCTTACAAGACTAGTCATTTTTGCACCTAACTCCAACCCCAAAACTTTCTTGAACCAAAAGTCCAAGTATATAATCTTGTATTGTGGATCAAGTACCGCTGCAACAAATAATAATCTGTTAACCTGAGTCAAGTCACCCCAATATTTATTGTACTTCATTTGCATTCTTTTTGCCATGTCCGCCAAGAACAAATCCCCACTAGCTGCATATTTCCCCAAATGCATATGAATTTTGGCTAGTTCTACAAAGAATAAGTTTACTGTCATCGTTTTCGAAGCAGAAATTCGAACCGTCACTTCATAGAAGAGTGCCAAAAACTTCGTAAATTGTCTAACACGCTCCCAATCCTCAAATCCAGGGGGACCCAGTCCCTTCCTCCCATGCCCCTCCTCACGCAGAAAGCTTATCAGAATCCCATCTTCTGCCAACATCTCCTCAAAAACCCTCTGATATTTCTCAGCTGCATCCAACATAATATACGTTGAATTCCAACGAGTAGGAACATCAAGCTGCAAAAACCCCTCAATGGGAAACTTCCTCTTCGCTACACATTTCTTAAACACATCCATTCGACCGGGAGATGACTTAACATACTTGACCAAGTTCCTTACCTTGGCCACAGAATCATCCAGCTCCTTCAACCCATCTTGCACAATTAAATTCAAGATATGTGCGCAACATCTCATATGCAAACAATCATGATTACAAACAATTTTTCCAGGCTGAGACCCCAAAAGCAATTGTCTACTCTTCAGATGTTCAATGGCTGTATCATTAGAGGATGCATTATCGACAGTGATTGTAAGGATTTTATCAATCCCTCATTCCGACATACAATCCTCCAATTCCATCCCAATGGTCGAGCCCTTATGATCTGACACCTTAGAGAAGGCAAGTATCTTTTTGTGCAAGTTCCATGTACTATCAATCCAGTGTGCAGTGACAGACATATAATTCATGTTTTGGACTTGACGTCCATGTGTCAGTGGTGAAACAAACTTGGGGTCTATTGAGTAAGATACTAGCCTTCAGTCTAGCCTTCTCTTCCAAGTAAAGTTTCATACAGTCTTTCATCACTGTAATTCGAGATGACACTTTAAATCGGGGCTCGAGGGTATGAATCATCTCCTTGAACCCATCCTTACTTACTATTCTAAAAGGAAGCTCATCCACAATTACAAACTTAGCAATAGCTGCCCTAATAGCCTTGGGATTATATGAGTCTATCTTCATCACTCCCACTGATCCACTACTTGCCCCCTTGATATCAAAAGTCAATTTCTGTTGAGAACTATCTAATTTACTTTGAGTTCTCTTATACATTACACAAGCGTTCAAGTGGGATTTCATAGCCGAGGTCCCTTGTTCTTTGTGGTGACACCCAACTTTATGACCACAATGGTTGCACTTGGCCAATGGTTTTTTTGGGTCAACTACTAGTAGTACCCTAGTGAAATGTTCCCACATCGGGGATGGATTGGAAACCTTTCTTCTTTTGGGGGTAGGGTCAATTGTCTCAGTAGGTTGTGCCTCTACATCTACAATTGGTATCTGACCAATTGTAGGTGTAGCCATTGAGGCAGGGGTAGAAAACTTGGGGGTTGTGGATTGTGTAGATGAAATTGAAGTTTGACGATCCATCTGAAATAAAGACACAAAATAACATACACCTCAATCAAACAAATCAACCATGACAGTCATTCATATAACAAATAATGTCTCAGTAGGTTGTGCCTCAACCCAAAGTCTAACTGCTTCAAATTAAAGTCTAAAAGACTAGAAACTTAGCGCTAACTATCAAGCCCAGAATTTAAAAAGTTTAAGAAACCTAACGTTACCATATGGATACATAGCATATTAGGAGTTGAATACACATCACAAATTAGCTCAAATAAACACTATATCCAGACATTAAAACCTAGGAGTTGAATACACATCACATATTAGGAGTTGAATACACATCACATATTAGGAGTTCATTTTTCACTTCTCTGCTCTTTAAAGGATCCTGAAGTCTTACCAGGTTGTTGGTTCAATTGGCAGGGCCTTCTGGTATCAGTTCTTCAACAGGACTCAGAGAATAGCAATGCAGCTCCTTGTTGCACTAACACATCACAAAGAAATAAATATTAATTAGCATATTAGAAGGTGGCAGAATAAAGAGAGACAAGCAAAGCAAACTGATTCTTGTAAGCACCATTAACCAACATCCTCATAACCCTATAATTAAACCACAACTCCTCTGGGTCTTTACCGAAGAAGTCTCAACCTGAAGCTCAGAAAGCAAGTTTCTCAGAGCTCCGCAGAGAGTTCCTCCTATTGCAATAATAAATGAAGGACATGTAGCTTTTTCCAACTCATGCCAGTCCAAGTCAATAGGTCGCTAACACGTATATTGTTGGCATAATTCCACCACAAGAAGTAGCTCATAATTTGAAATCATAAGAAAGAAGCTCAAAAGTACTGTAAGCCGATACTAAGAAGCTAATTTGAAGTTTACCTAAAGACCTGTGGTTGATTCAAAATTCTAATGTCACTTTCTCAACATACAGATATTCATGCTAAATGACATGACCTTCATTAACAGTTGAACCGTCAAGTTTCCTTAAGAACATATTCCACTACATAACCAACACATACCAATAGGATTCACAGCAATCAGCTGCTCCCCAACTGCTCACACAGCATCAATCAAAGCTCCAGCCTGGTTTGTGTAGGGTACTCGCTGCTGTGAGATAACTGACCGAATCAACTCAGCTGTCTGCCTTGCCGTGGCCTGCGAGCCCTCAATTTTACTGCCACCACAACATATGAAAAGAAAACCATAATGTAGACTACCACAGATTAAATGAAATTGTGAAAGTTCAATATTAAAATACTAGAGCCTCCAAAAGGGTGTGGTGATCTGGGAATCCAAAAATTCAGTCATTGCTTACTTGTTAATCAAAGTTTGAACATCCAAATCTTCCCCAGAACATTTCAATTTAGAAAGACAGATAGTGTACCACAAACTCAAGTTCCAGTGAACAAGATAATTAGCAAGTGCTAGCCAAAAGCGCCAAAAGCACCAAAACCAAAACCCAAAAAAACACAACCGATGTTGTGAAACAAATCATAAGAAGCATGAGGATATAGACATTCTATTTTACTGGCAGAACCAAAAACCATGGCCGTGAATTGGTATGATGAAATATAGGATTCCAATCTGAATTTAAGTTCACATTCCAAAAGTGACTCTTCAGATTTTAATGTACTCAGAAATTAACACAGGGCTCACAGTATGAAACATCTTTTCCATGGGGCAAATGCACAAATTAATTTCACACACGTTCAAGCACTCACTATCATCTGACTAATAAAACCAACACACCATTCAAAATAAGAGGTGTTCAAGAAAATGAAATTGTTATCCATTTAACTTTTCAAATCAACTTAAATTTGAACTAACGTTCTCTCTATTGTGAACTCACGTTCTCTTTATTGATACATCTAAAGGTAATAGGAAGCCTCCTACCTTGGTCACTTATGAGAAGGGTACGGCTAAGAATGTGGAGGTGGAGACTCACTAGGGATGAGATCCTAGCCAAGGTGAAGAGGGAGCTCAAGAAAGCCCAAACTAGCATGAAGAAGCAGTATGACAAAAGAAGGAGACTCAAAGAGTTTGAGCCCGGGGACTTCGTATACTTGAAGCTCCAACCGTACGGGCAAAAGACCATGAAGAGAAAGGTTAGCTACAAGCTGGAGAATAGATACTATGGGCCTTTCAAAGTGGCTGCCTGTGTCGGGATCGTTGCATATTAGTTGGAATTGACACCAAACTCAATACTTCACCCGGTATTTCATGTGTCTCTCCTCAAGAGACGGGTTGGAGATACTAGTTTAATCGTGGAGGAATTGCCTTCCTTCGATGAGGAAGGAAGAATGCTTCTACAACCTGCCATAGCCCTTGAGCACAAGATGGTGCCAAGGGGAAGGTTTAGGAGGAAGATTTGGAGAGTGTTGGTGCAGTGGAGTGAGCGACCAAAAGAGGAAGCAACTTGGGAGGACTATGATGAGATAGCCTCAAGGTTTCCACAATTTACCCCTGACGACAAGGGTACACTTATGGAAGGGGGAATGAAAGGGTCCCAAGTGAAGACCTTGGACTGAACTGCGATGAGGAGGAGGATAGCACGCGAGATGCGGTGCCAATGACACCCATGGGGGTGCCTTTGACACCCCCACAGCGCGCGTAGCCGTGGCACCACAGACATACCATGGCATCAACATGCGTGCGCGAGCAAGGCACACCAGCTCCACTGACAAGCCATGCCAGCGCAGCGATGCCCACGCCCAGCAAGCAAGTCTGCCAGCCTCAGGCATGCCACATCAAGCTCATGGCCACCAGATGGTCTTGTCAGGACTTAGCACCACAATAGGGCCTTGGCCCCCAGCCAAGCCAAGCAGCAGTAGATGACCAAGAGTGGCTACCCACAGCAGCCACCACCGGCGGCAAAGCACCACCACCCTTAGCGGTGACCGGACGGGAAGTGACGAGCATGACCTTGGGAGTTGGAGGAGCATCACCACCCAAGGAGGAGCGCGACGGCGGCGCCACCTTGTAGGGCGACGGACGGCGGCGAGATCAATATTTTAGGATGGCATCTTCAAGGATTGGCTTTGATTATGGTAGTGATTGAATAAATCTCATCTTCTAGAATTAGATGTTTCTAGAAGATTATCTTTCCTTTCTGAGTTTTGAAGTTTTAGGAATGTATCATTAAATCTCCTTGATTCTAGGAATTGTTTCCTTAGAATATTGAGGATTTGATTTGATTTGATTAGGGTTTTGTAAGCTCCTGAGAAGACCTATATAAGCACTCCTCCGGAGCATTAAAAGGTATTGAGTCATAGAGTTGAGTAGTGAGAGTAGAGAGCTTTCTGAGAGTGGCCAGACATAGGCACGTTTATGCTAGTAGTCTTGGGGGCTAATAACCTCTTAAGTTGGGCGTGCTTGGGCTAATAACCCTTATACAAGTGTTCTTGTGGTTCGAAGGACTAATAATCTTAAGACCACGTTCTTCGTAATAAGAGTGACGTATTATTCATTTGTTGAGTATTTGATCCTAAACTCTACGCTCGTGTGTTACTAGAAACGGTTCGGGAGGATCGATTACGGTGTTGGAGCGGATCGCGTGGAGGAGTTGGTGATTGTTGTGGAGTCCTTGACTGGGGACCCTAACAGGAGGGTTGCTGCGTGAGAGGGGGTGTTGTGCGAATTGAAGGGGGGTCAGGGGTGCTGCTGCGCGAATTGAGGGGGTTAGGGATTTTTCTTTGAAATGTGAGAAAAGAAAGGGTGCGCGAGAGAGGAGGGAGCTACCAGTGATGTGCAAAGTTAAAAACAACAACCGGTCCAGACCGGTCTAGAGCAGTATACTCCAGTCTGGTACCCATTTTTCTATGTAGGAAATTGGGACCAGACCGGAGTGTACCAGTTTATCCGAACCGGCCATTCCGGTGAGCTATTTCTCCCTGATTTGGCCAGAACCGGTTCGGTCCGACCGGTTTTTCTGACACCCCTACAACATACTTGATGACAAAGTTCAGAAAAAGAAAATAGACTACAACATACTTGAGAGGTACTTTCCACAAGAAACAAGCTTCAGCAAACACAACAATATACACCTATATATGAATGTACGTATAATAATGCTCAAAGAAGAAAATTGTCACTACTTCAGAATTCTAGAGAGAGCCTCTGCCCCCTCTCTAGAATATTTGTTCCACTCTTCGCCTGCTCTTCTTTCTCTTCCACTGTTACAGGCGGCTGGAGGAGCTGTGGCTCCTCCAGTCGCTCGCTCGCTCCCTCTTCCCTCTCTCTCTTGGTCCAATCTCGCTTGCACCTCCCCATCTCTTCACACTTTTGGTCTCCCTCAGTAGCGGTTTTCAACTTTAGATCTCACCGTATCCGGCGAACGTTTGTGGCCACGCATGGGAGGGATGGAATCAGCAGGTCTCGGCATCCGTCTCGAGTCCAATCCGATCGCCGTCGGCTGGCGGGTAACCCCTACGCGCGTGTGTGCCACGCGCCTCCCCTTTTGTGGATCTGCTTGGGTAATTCGACTTGTCTTCTCAGGGCTCTGCTTCCTGTCCATTTTCGGCTTGCTGGTGTCTTTTTCTTCATTTTTTGTCATTTTTTATAGTGTACGTGGATTTTCATTCTGCAGGTTTTTGTCATGGACCTTGTTGTCCATTTGTGCTATTGTGGATGTTCCTTCAAGGAAGTGAGAGTGCAGTGCATGATCGCCTCCTCTCTCGGAGCTCGTTTCTTTCCGGGTCTTTGGACCCGCTTAGAATCTACGGACCTTTGGGTCCGTCTTGTTGGGGTCATTTTGGCCATTTGAAATCTGGCCTTTTAGGCCATTAGATGTATACACCACAAAAAAAAAACAACCTTTAGCGGTGGTCGGAAACCGCTGCTAAAAGTAAAAAAATCGCTGCTAAATCATATGGAATGATAAATTATAATTTGTTTATCTTTTTCCAGCATCACAGACACCATATGGAATGATGAAATTGTAAATTACTTATGAGAATCCTAATAATAACAACTATACCAGTAAACAAACTAATTGAGTACTATGTACCATCTCATGAGCATGACGTGCAAAGCTTCGAGATCCTGCAGTGTGTACCGACGTCTGCATTGATCGACTTTGTTTCCCGGCTTCACTTCGATGCTACATTAATACCAAGACATTATAAATTAATAATGAAACTATATTCATGAAATCCATAATACAAAGAAATAATGTCATACCCGTCCTGCTTCAGAATACCAAAATTCCACTAACTTGCAAAATTGCTCTAAATTAACATCTGTTGGAGCTTTACTTTTCCCATATTGAGGCGTAAAGGCCTTATTGAAATATTTAGTCTTCAAACTACATTTATAGTTCCTCCATTTTTCACCCAGATCTTTGAGGAACCAATGTTTCACTACATCCCCCAATGGACCCTCGGGTATTGTAAATCGCATCTGCAAAATATACCATAAGAGTTAGGTACGTAAATTATTAAACTTATATAAGTGCATTTCAAGTGCTTATATAAAATAATGTATACCGTCATAAGTGTCCAACAATCCTCCTTTATTCCCGTGGGGACTCTACGCCAATCTACATCATCTAGGGGGATTTGATTAGGAACACGGGCAACACTGCCCATGAATTGGGCAAAAATGCC
This sequence comes from Myrica gale, assembly GCA_963930655.1. Lineage (NCBI taxonomy): Eukaryota > Viridiplantae > Streptophyta > Magnoliopsida > Fagales > Myricaceae > Myrica > Myrica gale. Next base: position 16,579,759 of record OZ005607.1, on the reverse strand, counting down.
TCCTTCAGTACCTAGAGGCTGCTCATTCTCATTGAACTGGGTGGGAATCCATTCGCCCTCCTTTAAATTCCACACCTCAGTCATGCACGTCCTACCACATGCTTTACGAACTCGAGTATTATCTGCACATTTAACATGTGAAATTAAATTCACAAACAAATAACTTAAATTTTCACTATTTTGGTTATTAACATACCAAGTGTTTCGTCATCGTTCGAAGATGTCATCGTTCGAAGGTTCATCTTCGAACGATGGTACCGTAGCTCCGCAATGGTGGCGTAGCTTGCTGCGGGCGTAGTTGGTGTAGCTGGAGTAGCTTGATGTGATGATGAGGATATAATCCTGAACCTCTTCCTCGTCATTGTACCTGCACAAGAAACTGTAGTAATCAATACACTTTCATATTTTATTTAGTCATGCATGACAGTGATTGTAATGTCAAATTCAACCTCAAAACAAAACATATGCTTAAACAAAACAACTACCAATATAGCATAATTCCAAAAGAAATGATTATGATTGTAATGCATGTCAAAAAGAAATGTATTAAACAGATAGATAATTCACATACCATAGGTACGTCCTGAGGTATATCTAGTGTTGTTCATTCCACATTATTTCTAAACCACGTCAAATTATCTTGTACATTCTCAGGAACTTGGTCAATGTTGAAATTGTAAGGCTTATTCTCACAATAGTCATTCACCTTGTCATCAAACATCTCACCATTACCAGCATCAAACACATCTCTTTGTTTAGTCTTAACAACTACTTCCCAATTTGGATGTCTTTCATCAGATACATAGTATACTTGAGATATTTGTGATGCCAAGATGAATGGATCATCGCTTAATCGCTCTCCAGTATACACTAAACGCGAAAAATTAACAAGTTCGAACCCAAACTCATCAACTTTATATCCCCTACCAATAGTTGTGTCAATCCAATCACATTTGTAGTGATAGTATCAAGCCTTGACTGGCTGTCTGTATGCAGCACATTTGTTGTGAATGAAATTCACCTTTACTTGAGAAAAAAAAAAATAGTGGCCGTACCAGTATAGCTTTCTCGTCTTGGGGAGAAACCTTGTCGATATCATGAACTTGAATAAGGATGTAATTAGCGTTGCCCGAGGCCGGGTGTGAAATAGAAACAAGGACAGATACCGCGGAGTTTGCTAGTCGTAGCGGGGCTTGGAGAGTTTGGGTGGATGGAATCCAACTGTTCGGAGCCATCATGAAGAAGCCATGTTTGCAGACGGCGGCCTTCTCCAAATTGAAAGTCCTCACGCACTCCTCCAGCTGCAACTGCAACAAACAATTCGGCATTGTTTGCAGTCTCTCTTTTCATTTCTCTTTCTCCTGCAGGTTTCCCAATTCCAGTGTAAATAAAGGGCTGCAATTTAACAGAGCATACCGTATATATGGGGAGACAGAAAGATATATATATATATATATATAGAGAGAGAGAGAGAGAGAGAGAGAGGAGAAAATTTACACCAAATTAAATCCACACACAGTTCAAACAGTTGTTTTTGAGTCCATCACACAAGTATATCGTACTTTCGTCTTCCCATAAGAATTAAAAGCTTTGGAAAAAAAACTTTTTTTAGTTTTCCGAGACACATCGGAAGTTTGAAATGTCCTCGCATGCAATTAACTGCAAGTAAAGGAGAGAATGGGTACTGTATATATTTGAGTTGGGCTTAAAAGGAAAAAGCAACGTGTGTAGTATCCATCCAAATGTGTCACACCATTGGGCCTAGGGCCCATTTAGATCTGGCCTGAAAATACATTAATGGACATGTTTGAGTCCCAATTAATTGGACTCAAAATTTTAGGTTTACTACTAAAAAAGTCACCATATAATTTTTTATTATTATAATATTTATTAAAAATATTCTCTCTCTTCACTTTTTCACCAACTCCCATAACATTTCTTTACTTTATAATATTTCCCAAACTCCAATACCCAAAATTTTCACCCTCAAACATACCCATTATTAGCAATTCAATTTAGAAAAAGGGCAACGATTTTAATCCCTACAAGACAAACGCGACTGATGAATTTGACGGGTAGGAGCCTGTATACATGTGGTTGAATTTTTTTTTTGTAACTAGGGAAATCTAGACATCTGTTCAAGTGTACCCGATTTAGATGCATCTGATCAATTATATGTACAAGTTAGATTTAACGTCATGGTAAACTCCGGGGATACTGGACTTGCTGACCAGCCCACATTTAAGTCGCAAATTTTTTGTGTGTAAGAGCATTACTAGCAACCTCTTTAAATTTGGCTCTCTACTTTAACTAAAAAAATACATTTCTCTATTTTAATTATCAACTTTTAAAAAACATTCACAACAGCTTCTCTATTTTAACTATCTATTTTTACTATTCTATTTAAATATTATATTTCAAAGATTTCTTTATTGTTTCTCTAACATTTATATTTTTGAATATTCATTTTATCGTAACAGTCATATTTTTGAATATTTGTCTTATTTTAAAAAGATCGATTTTAAAATTTTTTATTTTACTAACTGTTAGAATTTTTAAAATTTTAAGATGGTAAAATGAACAATAATTTTCTAAAAATAAAAAAGAAAAAAAATATATTAATATTTTAAGATAATGAGGTGAATAGTGACTCTCTAAAAATAGAGTCACTTTTCACTTCTTCAAATTTTTTGTTAAAATTTGAAGAATTAGAGAGGTTGTTGAGGAGTGTTTTTTGACTTTTTGATTAAATTAACTCTCTATTCTAACCAAAATGTTAGAATAGAGAGCCTGTTAGGAATGCTCTAACCGATTCAGATGCACCTGATCAAGTATATGTAGAAGTTAGATTTAACGTCACGGTAAACTCCGGAGATACTGGACTTGCTGACCAGTCCACATTTAAGTCTGCAAGTTTTGTGTGTGTAAATGGTAGTTTGAACATGTGAGTGTTCTCTTTAATCCACACGCTCATGGCTCCCTGGCTGCCAATTAAGCTATCCGACTAGGTTACCACAGACAAAGGTTACGTCTTTTTCCCACACTCCTATATATATCTATATTTTTTATTTATTAACTTGAAGAAGAAAAAAAAAACAATATTTTCGTGGCACATATTGTCCCAAACAACATGTGGATTACAGTTTTCCTCTCCTGCTATAACTTTATTTCCTTCCACACTCTTTTTATGTTTATGTTCAGCATTTTAACGAATTCCTTCTACTTTCAGATAAAGACTCACAAGCTAAAAAAGAATGATTGGTGATTAAAATTTAAAAAAGAAAAGAAAATCCAATATACTTTTGAAGCGAGGATAGCATAATCTCGCCTTTTTTTTTCTGCAAGGAAAATGCAAATGGCGATGATGCTGGGAAGAGGAAGTGGGGGAGCAGTTGGAGGAGTTTCAAGCTTTTCGTCTTCCTTATCATCTTCTTTTCTTCTTCTTCTGGTTTATCGTCTTCTTCATATTTCACGCAAAGTTGCAAACCTACTCCATTCTCCACACTCCCTCTGGTATGTTTCTTATTTGTTAACTTTATAGAGGATCAATCATAATCAAGCATTTCTGGGATTGTTATCAACGATGTTTTTCCATTGAGATAGATGACCGAGGTACTAATATGTATGTATGTATGTGAGTGAGTTAACTCACCCATTGAAGGCTCTTGGAAGAAGGTTCTTTTGTACTTTCAACTCTGTTCGTGGGTCCTTCTCTGTTGCAGTATTAATCTATACAAACTAAAACAAAACGAGCAGCTATACCCAAAATCACAAGCAAAACGTTTAGGCTTTCATATTAATATATTATGCTATGGAATTAGGACGTTTGGAAAGCCTCTTTAAAAAGAGTGAGGGTTTTAGAAATCTGCCCCGCCTCCCCAAAAGCTCTAAGCAATCTTCATCCCTTTCTCGAAACATTCTTGTTTTTTGTTCTAATTTAATGCATTCGTCATTGGGAATGTAATAATTGCTTAACTCTTATTAATTGGACATTGTCTTGTGGCTCACAAAACCATATTCTTCTTAAAAGGAACTCAAGCATTACCCGGCCAGCTGGTATCCTGTGGCACATAATTTGGCCCCAGAAAAGGAACTTAATTCGTCTTATTTTCCAAATTTGTGCAGCAAAAGGCATGTAAATCAGTAACCATCGCCTGCTCTGCTGTGAAAGAATCCAAAATATCTACAGGTATGTTGCTGCTGCCATTCTGCTAATAAAGTTCTGCATGTTGGGGGGCATCTGTTTGATCAGCGATTGATGCCTTTAGTGACATTAACCACTTGAACAAAACAAAACTACAAAATGTGGGTTTTTGCCAGTGATTGTCGAGACAACGGAGGCGAAAACAGCCCAAAAAGAAGCACCGTTGAGAGCCAAACCTCCCGCAAAAGCTCCGGCTAAGCCGCTGCCCCAGATGATGGAGGACGATGTTATGCCTTCACTCAATCCTTGAAGCTCAACCTGATATCTCTGAACTTGAACTATCTTTCCAAGAAAACAGGGTGAGTATTCTGCAATTGCATGCTCGTGCTTAAAGCAGTTTCCTAATAATGCATTTGCTGTTCATTTCTTACTGGGGGATCGATTGGAAATGACAGTTGGAAGGCTCCTTTCTAAAGAAGGGCAATTCTTATACCTTTTGGGCCTTCTTCCCTAGTGGAGTCCTCACAGGTACTTCTCTTATGGCAATCTAAAGTAATACTAATTTTCCTCTTTCACATTAAAATAAAAAAATCCCATCTCTTTATTCTCTGCTTTGGGCTACTGTCAGGTCCAAAAGGGTTTTCGCTGTCCTCATACGGCTCAGAAGCAAGCACTGTTGAACCGTTTCTCATTGACGAGAAGAAAATTTCTGCTAACCACGTTGTCTTCTGGGTTGAAAAACGTTTGGCAGCCCAAGGAATCATTCGAGTCTGGAAAGATTAATTGCTTACAAAATCTTCACTTCGAGAAAAACCTGAGAATCTCAATTCTTTGTATTGCACGCTTGCTTAATGACCTCAATACAGCAATCCTGTTAAGTAAGCTGGATGTTGTTGATAGACACATCAAAGATTGCTAAAAAAAAACCAAAGAAAAAACGTCATAAAATTTTGTGATTTTTTTTTTGGTTCCTGGTGGCTTAATGGCTTTACTGAGTCTTCTACTTCTGTCGTGTACTACTTGAGCAGACCCCTTGAATGCCAAAAAGTCAGCCTTCCTCACCCTATGGAAGGAGCAAATAGGTTCAAGAAGTATGATTCTATCTACAGGAAGAAGATTTGGTCAACTTAGAGAATTGATCCATGTGACATTAATGCAAAATCTCCATCCTCTCCTTTCTTCCTCCAGCTTCTGGAGATACAGAGATCTAGCCCTTTCCTATGCATGGATAAACACAACCTACATGGCCCCGTACAAGTAGCATATGCTTAGTTGTGCTAGTGACCGTGCTATTGGTCCTAGAATCACACAAGGTAAATAAAGTTGTACAAATCTAGAGTTGATGAACACATACGAGAGGGCAGTACTGATTTCCTCTCATTTGACAATACGGTACCGGTACTACTGAACTTGAGTTACATGATTAAGCTACAAATCAGATCCATGCCTACTCGTAAGTTGTGATGAAATCTAGGGGCCAAAAGTGGCATTGGCATTGCGCATTGCACGGTGAAGTTCACCCAAGAAGTCCATCTGTGAACGAGAAGGATAAAAATATGAGTGAGAAGGAGAGAGAACGGGCTAAGAGGGCACCAACAGGAGTGGGGGAAGAAGAGCAATGAGAATCTCCTATTCACCTGATGAGGAAGTCTACATTGACCCCATGCTGATGCAACACCTCCCGAGCACATAACTGGTCTTTCTGAAATATGAAAACTCAAGAATAGTAAATACAGTACAGCTTGGGCAAGCAAGCAATTCAGTCATGCTTAAATTATTAGTGATAATTCCCATAAATAATATCTGCGACCTTTGATCTGTATGGTGTCAGAAACTCCTTTTTCCTTTTTTCCCCCTCACATCTTTTATTTGGTTTAAAACTTAGAAATATAAAGGTTGAAGACAAGAGCCCAGCAACATAGATGGGATAAAAAACCACAGAACAACCAAAAGAACAGAGAAAGATCAATGATACAAACATAGATGCACCAATGAGCTACTAATTACACCTACCATTTTTTTTATAAGTAAAAATTATATTAAAATAAAAGAGAGTTAACAGTACAAAAGTGCCACGCCCCGAACGCTAGCTAAACGAGGCTAATGACAGCCGCGAGCATTCCCGACAAGGAACGCTCAAGCGTACTTACTAAAATTCTTGCAGCGGAATATTTAAAAGAAACCTTATATCGCTAGCGTTTAACGCACATACGAACATTAGAACATGCTTCCCATCGATAACTTAAAGTAGTTATAACATGGTCTCAAAATATCAACCAGTTAAAAACCTTAACTTACTAAGCCGAATAACCCATGACCACCACACCATGGAGACTCATGCCGGCTCTTACAAAAATGATCTAAACCTTTACTAAAATAAGCAAAAAGGAAAAGACATTTTCGCCAACCCTTCTCCTAGGGTTCAAGGTCCTCCTCTTAAGTTTCCTCCCCTAAAACATTATCTGGAATGATAAAATTTAAAACTGTGAGTCGAAAGACTCAGTAAGGAGTTATAACTAAAACATGGATTTGAAATCATGGTTTGGAAACATGAACTTGAAAATCGTAAGCATGCACTTGAACTTAAAATCATAAGCATGTAAACATAATGCAACTCATGCATGATCATGAATTGTGATGCACGTATATGTCTAATGTTTGCATATGCACATGCACTTGCTCTTGAAATCGACACTTATACTTGTATAACTCTTGTTTTTGAAAATCATTCCAACTCTTATCTGGTGGGTTACTTGCCCTCTATTTACCCCTGACATCAGGGTTGTGCGTTCCCGTTGGAACTGTCCCCTATTTCCCTTAGGGACCTTACATATGATCGAGCTAGCACACCTTCTCGCATTCGTCCTTCAGTGGCTAGACACGACCCTTGGAGGTTCACACCTTCTTGCAAGCATCCTTCAGTGTGATTGTACATACCTCATGGACTACCCATCCTTCTTGCAAGCATCCTTCGGTATGGGTGCCCTAGGTGACATCCATCCTTCACGTAAACGTCCTTCGCTATGGATGCACCTTCTTGACTTGGTACGGTACCGACCGACATTAGCTTATTAACTTAACTTGTCATAAAGTAGCATAAAATGGTACTTTCATTTGCATAAAATTTCCCTTTCTTACTCATGAGAAAAATGAATGCAAATGCTCATGGTGTGCTCATGTCATGCTTGATGATCAGAAATCTTAAATTCATCTCATACTTTCATTTGCACAAAACTTTCTTTTCATGCAAATGCTTATGTCATGCCGAAATAACTCATGAGAATTCGTGCTGTGCATCATTCCAGTTTTTCAAAAACGTAAGTTTCCACTTACAATTTTCACTTACCTCTGTTCCCTTGAGCGCTTGAACTGCACTTGCCTACAATTGGGTGATACTAGTGTTATTCAAGGGTTCACTAAACATATAGAGTAGTCATTCAATAACTCATACTTCGTCATACAAAAACATCCATATTCTTGACCTCTAGTTGGTCATCTTATGACACAAGATATTTCCTTAAGTAAAACCTAGTAAGGTTTCCTAATAGTTAAAAAGGGAACTACAAAAATTCTTTAAATTTTCTTGAACTTCAAAGGAAGCCGCTCGAGCGTCGGTCGAACGTGAACTTCCTGTACAAAAATTTCTGAAGGACGCTCGAGCGCATGTCAAGCGTCAGTCCATATTTCAGACACAAAACACACATTATACAACCAACACACAAAAAATTTGTCTTAACATGCTCTCCTCTTATAACCTCATATTCCAGACCTCAAAACTTCCAACAAAACCATGATCTCATCCCTCAAACAAATGCTATTGCATCTATTCCACTTCTTTTGGTCCTTTTATCAAACACATAGTATGCAAGTTGGTTTCTCTTGTGTATAAATCTCCAGATCTGGCCATATTTTCCTAGGTTTCATGTACAACCCATTTTACTCTTTACAATCTACTAATTCTACACTTCTTCAAAGAAATACACATGATTCACAAGGAGAAAATCAATCAAACACAACAACCAACAACCATTCAAAGGAAAAAGAGAAAATGGGTGAAAGTGGGGATGGTTTGGCCGGCCAAACCACTCACCTTTTCTCTCTCTCTTTCTTTCTCTTTCTTCTTTTCTCCTTCTCCTTTCCTTCTTCTTCTCCTTCTTCTTCTTCTTCTTTCTTCTTCTTTCTCCTTCTTCTTCTTCTTTCTCTTCTCTTGATCGGGTGAGCTAGAGTAAGGTGTTTTTTTCGGTTTGGGGGGGGGGTGCTGCCTTATACGGGAAGAGCTTGGGGGAAGGGAAAAGGCAAAACTGCCCTTCCCCCTACTTTCCCTTCATATCCCCCATTTTTCCCCTTCTTTCCTTTTCTGCCCTTAAAGAAAATTTATTTTCTTTTCCTGCCACTCCACAAATCTAACCTTAATATGTCTCCTCACTTCTTGTTCCAAGGATCCACATATTGTCACATATATTTCAAAATTAAAGCCCTAATTAAATTCTTCCAATTATTGTAACTTAGGGACATATTCAATTAATAAAACAATTCAAGCTAATAAATCTCAACTGCTCAATTTAACAAAGACAATTAATATAACATTTAAATTTCTAGCTTAAAACTCATAAAACGCTAGGAAAAATTTCACTTAGACATAACTTTAGATTAATATAACCATACATACATTTCTCCATAATTCATTCTTAATTAAAGTGATACATACTTAAGAGGTCATAAGCAATAAATTGACAGACTTAAAATCGGGGTCTCACAAAAAGAATGTATTGAGAACATCTAAAGCATACATGCTAGAAAACTACAGAAATAAGAAATATCCAAAAAAGGAAAGCCCAACACAGCATTAGACCAAAGAAAAAGGGAGTGCAGTAGCTGACTCTTTAAGCACTCCAACGTTATTTCTTTCCCTCCACAAACACCACCAAATACAGGAAGATATCATTCTCCACACCACCAAAGTTGTCGGGTCTTCAATCTTCCTCTTCCAACGTCTCAACACCGCAACCACCCTATTAGGCATAACCTTGATAGAGAACATATGTGACCACAATCCTCTAGCAAAAGAACAATGAAGTAGAACATGATCAACTAACTCTCCATCACGTCTACACAAATAACACCAATCTGTCAAACAAATGCCTCTTCTCAAATTATCTATGGTCAAAACTTTCCCATGAGCAGTCTCCCACACAGAACGAGACTCTTGAAGGTGAAAAAGTCCTCCATAACTGTCGCCAAGGAAAATCCATAGGAACATCACCCACCAGAATGCCATACATAGATTTTACAGAAAAGATCCATTCTTAGAACACCCCCTAAAGCAATCTATCAAGAACTCCTCCTCTTATCTTCAATTTGTAAAAAAGCATAAAGAAATTCGATACTTCAGCCAATTCCCAATCATTAAACGTACGAATAAACTGAACATTCCAAACAGGCACACCAGAGCTAACATCGATGCAATTCTCCAGTACCTCCTCCTTACACCTAGATCAAGAGAAGAGATGAGGAAACACTAACATCAAAGTTTGTTCACCACACCAACAGTCATACCAAAAAAGAACTCTACTTCCACTCCCCACCAAAAATTTTATATTTGCAAAGAAGAAATTTCAACCCTTCGAAATATAGTTCCGTAAACTAACACCATACGAGTCTCGAGCCACAAGAGACCTCCGACCTCCCACCTCAGTACCATATTTTGTTGTAATAGTTATCTTCCATAAAGTATCCCGCTTTGAAACGAACCTCACAACCACTTCCCTAACAAAGCTTGATTATATAAAGACAACCACCTTAAGCCCAAACCAACCACATAAATAGGGGAACAAATTTTGGCCCAGCTAACAAGATGGAACCTATGCTCATCTCCTCCACTACCCCACAAGAAATCTCTTTGTAACTTCTCAATCCTATTTGCCACCACATTAGAAATAGGAAGATTAACATTCATCTTTCTATTATTTTTGAATATTCAAGTAGACCTAGTGCAATTATCAAAAACCTATACACCAACAATCTACTAAAAACATATACACAACAATCTACTAAACACATATACACCAACAATCAGTTTCTCATTGGACCTTGAAGACCGTATCCAGGTTTCAACTTTTGGTTTTCTTTCGAAAACTGGAGTAAGTTCTAATCAATTCTCTACAATGTTTTCATCAATAACTTTCAAGAACATTCATCTTTCTAATATTTTTGAATATTCAAGTAGACATAGTGCAAGGAAGATTTCCTTGATCAACAACTATTTACTTTTCACTCCATAACTCACCCGACAACCTTTATTGTCTTCCTCTTCAGGCAATATTGAAAATCTAACTTGGTAAGACCCTCTCTTCCCTTAACTTTTGAAATTGAATGTGAGTTACAAAGTTATAAAACCGATTTGACTTCCTATAAGTGATGCCAATGCTAGGTCAAGTTGGTTTCTCCTCTAATAATAACTTAGATGTGATGATATGGTATTGGATAAATTTCAGCATGCTTTGAATGACAAAATACACAATAGTATAGATAAATAGTTGCTGGAAATCGTGAAAAACACCCTAAAAAATATTTACACTTGCTAATATGATTTAGTGTATGAGTGCATGACGAGTCAATATGCATGGATGGTATATTTGGTACTGCTAGCATATAAAGATGTTAATTTTTAACATTTATCCTTACTGGAATTTTGTACTAGTATTTTCCCATATTCATGCATCCAAAAAGCCCCAAAAGGGTGTAACATGTCTCACTACTTTTGTAGCATCTATGAATTAAATAAACACATTCGTTTAAGGCCTCTAATATCATGTTTTTCTATCGCAAAACAGATCTGTGAATTCCCATTTTAAGCTAACAAATGTTCATTGAAAGCATGCATACACCACATATATTCATGACCAAACAAGTGATAATTAGTATCAATTGATAGGAGAAATCTGTGGCGTAGGTGGAAAAGTCATGTAGGGGAAGTCTAAAGGGTGAAAATTGGATGATTGGTAGAATGAAAAGTTGATTGTTCTTTTATGGAATTGTTAGGTCAAGTTTGCAAAGTGTTGGAGTGAGGTAAGTTAAATACGGTCATGCTTTCTATTTCATAGTCTAAATGTGATTTCTCAAAACAATTCTATATCATGTGTAGTATTGTTAGCCTTTCCTTCGGAAGCCCTTATTTTATCCAACATATCTTATGTTTGCAAAAACAAAATTTTTATCATGCATGCTATGAGATGGTAATACTCAAGTTATGAAAATGTTATGCAAATGAAAAAATGAAATGGTAAATGCGTGAATGTAAATGTTTTGGCCATATGACACATCGTGTGATAGTCCGCAGGGATTGCCTCACTTGAGTGCACCACTATTTATCGAGTGATGTCCACATCTTACACGTCACTCCACTTGTATGGGCACGGGAATGGAGTCGGGATCCTTGTGATCGCCAACTCTCACCCACAGGGAGTAATTGTGTGTTGGCCACTTAAAAGGTTGAAAGAAAAATGATTTTAATTATGCATGTGCAAGGTTTTCAAACTAGTGTTTGAACTGAAAATAGTTTTACAAATTCATTTACTGTATGATGTATTTGCTTACTGAGTATTGACTCTTTTTTTCTTGTTTTATGTTTTAAATGTCCAGATTTTAGAGGACGAGTCTATAGGCCAAGGGAATTAGATGATGGAATAAACCTAGAAGACTTTAGAATAAGTGCATTGGTGCAACAAAGTGTTGTTTGAGATGATATAACTCCTAAGTTTTATTTTCAAAGTTCTTTTAGTTGTTTTAAACTACCATGAAGTTGAGATTGTTTAAATTTAAATTCCGCAATATTTTCTGATTTTGAGATCTATTATTTTATTTTACTTCTGTACTTGTGGTGACATTCCCAACCCTATCAGGGAAGGGGGTGTTACAAAAATAAATGCTTGAAAACTGTCAACAGGTTCTCTTCAAAATTTTGTTTTCAATACTACATAAAATGCTACATGATGATGAAAGGATTTCTTTTTTCTTTTTCTAAATGGATTTCTAGCAACATGAATCTTCTCAGGTTTAATCTAGATTACTTCATGATTATGTGCCCAAGAAAATGGTAGAAGTTTGTCCACTCACCAGAAAATTCTATTGATGGATTGTCATAGGAATGCAACGCAGTTAGCCAACCTGCATGTGAAGGTACATGAATAATAGGCATAAAAGAATATTAGATAACATCCAAATGGCCATCGAATATCAAATCTCAACCCTGTCACTGAAGAAATAGTTTCAGCTTCTCATTCATAGCAAACATTAGTAAGTCAAAACAACGTTCAAACCTATCTATTATTGGCTAAGGAATCAGCTAGACAAGAGTTTTTCTTTCAAACATCTTGATTTGTCTGTTTATGAGCTCAATAAGCCAGAAGCTAAAGCCATATCTCTTGCTAAGGTTTGTAGCTCATTGTTAGTGAAGTGATATATATAGCGACAAACAAGTAACTTGAAACTTCAATAAAAGTTCTTTTGTTTATCACTTTACTAACACGAAGAAGCTTGAAGTCAATTTCTAAGAATCGAATAAACAAGCCACACTTGAGCAAGACAGACCTTAGCTCTGTTTAGGCTCACAAACAGAGCTCTTATGCTGGTTCAGGAATAGAGCTAGAAACAAGCTCATGAACCAGGTTGATATAAGATAGATATTTTGTCAATTTAAATAGTTCTTTCATCCATTCAACTTCGGTCGTTAGGTCTGCAATAAAAGTGGGTTCCCTATTCTTTGGCGCCAAAGGCATATTATTATGGCAGTACCTCTTTGCTTAAGTGGTTATATTTTAAAAGTTAAGGGGCTGGCCAAGCAGCTTTGAGTACCCCCCCCTCCCTTTCCCTTCTCACCTTATATGGTCTGGTTGTGAGCATGACAAGTTTATGTCAGACCAATATTAAGCATGCTTGCACCCTATAGTCCATCACGTTGTTGGCAGAGATTTATGCTGACCAGATTGATACTTACCATTCTGTTTGAGTAAACACTGTTTTTTCCAGGAGTTAATTACGTCACGCATCTAACAGGATTTTACCTCAGCCCAAGATTTCATTGACCATCCCATACATGTGGGGTAAAAGGACCAAAAGCCCTTAAGTCATTGACAGTGCCATGTTTGGGTACACTATGGGGACTATGTGAAGTTGATGTAAGAAGGAAACATGAGAACACATGCAAATAATTACTAAACACAATGTGATCCTTTTTAAGGGATACTTGTAAAAGCATACGGTCATTCAATAGCTGAGAAGCTTCACTTCAAGAACACCCCTCTAAAGCTATTAATCCTGAACGAGGTCTCTCATTCAGGAGATTGGGCCTACCTGGATCCCCATGATCCATCATGGGAAAATTCTTTGAAGCAGCAGCTTGGTTCTTCTCCACATCATTTCCATGAAGATGGTTTGCTCGATCAAGCCGATCTGAAAATTCAATGAATTCAAATGAAAATATAAAGTTTGTCTCAGCAGACGTGCAAATTGAACATCCTAACAGGCTGCAGCAATAAATATCCCCTACCCTAAATCACTGTCAACATAGATGAAAGGATATTTGTTAAGTGTACAAATATAAAGAGACAAATAAATTCATTGATGAAACAGCTTAACTATCTCATGCATGAATTCTCCAACTTCTTGGTGAAGTGAGGAGAGGTCAACCAATAACATAGAAAGTTTCAGATTACATTTCCAAACAGCAAATGTATGAATAGCACCTAATACCAAATTCTACCTAACTTTTCCTTACCAAAAATCTTACCAACCAATAACTCAAACAACCTTAATTAAAGCTAACCAGAACAAAATATAACTTTTAAAAAGATGGAGGAATAACAGTATGTTTTGCTGTCTCATGAAGTACCAATTTGTTTTTCTACAGGATTTTGTACTACAAGTTTAGATGGATATGGAGACGTTTGATGCATTGTTCAGTAAAAAAAAATGAAATGCTAGAAATCTAAGCAAATCATGAAAGTAATCTGTGCCATTAGCTTTTGTATGTGGTTCCCCTAGAAATACAACAAAGAAATTGTAGGTAGCTTCTTTTTCCAATGGGCTCAAGGCAGGTAATAGATTAATTTCAGAAAATCCTACATAACTCTACACTTATTTATTTAATTTCCAAGGCAAGATCAAGCAATCCTTTAAAGAATGGACCCAAATGCTATCACAAATAAATGAATGATATTTATCTTTTATAGATGAGGACGTAGATTTACCGAGAATTATAAGAGGGGATACTGATAAATCTTTCAAAAACAATGAAAATTATTGGTCATGTATGCTGAATGCAAAGCTTCCGCAAAAAAGCCCTTAGGTAGAAAGGTTCAGACTTTTTACCTTGTGTGTTTTTTTTTGGGGGTTGTTTGCCGAACTCTTTGGCCATGTTTGCTTTGGTATTGCAAATATTTTTCATATAATGATTAAGAAAAACAATTTGAGTTTTAATTTCTTAGTTGTTGGTAAGAAGGGATAAATACAACTTTGTCATGTACTTTGCATGAAAATTAAATAAATCCTTAAAATTTAAAAACCATGAAATTAGTCCCTGAAGTTTAAAGGCATTTATATTTGTAGAGTTCCGAAAGGACTAAAGTTTTGATGGATTCTAAACATTAGGAACTAATTTGATGGGTTTAAAAGTTTAAGGATTTATTTGATTTTCGCGCAAAGCCAAGGGATGAACTTCTAATTATCCCTTGTAAGAATGGTGGAGTCTACCGAAAAGATGTTTGGAAAGAGAAAATTTTTAAAATTTATTCTTGTAAGAGTAAAAAAATATGTTGCAATAAAAGTTTTTTTTTGGATTTTCGTAAAACTTTTTTGATTTTTGTGTTATTTTTTCGCAGAAATTAAGGCTAATAACTATATAAGACATTTTTATTGAAGATTGAAATATTTTCTTTTTGTGTAGAAAAAATCATATTTGAATTGAAAAACTTTTTAAAAAATAGAGAGGTCAGTTTCTTTGATGACACTACAAAAAACAGGTCTAAAGCGGCGGTCACTAAACGGTGTTGTTTAAGGCGTCTTGCAAAAATCAGGGTTAAAGGGGGTCTATAGACCACCGCTATAGACCCCATTTAGCAGCATTTTTTGCAAAAC
Source organism: Myrica gale (assembly GCA_963930655.1). Taxonomy (NCBI): domain Eukaryota; kingdom Viridiplantae; phylum Streptophyta; class Magnoliopsida; order Fagales; family Myricaceae; genus Myrica; species Myrica gale. The sequence continues at coordinate 16,564,482 of OZ005607.1, read as the reverse complement.
GTTGCTAGAAATTAGGTATCTACAGCGGTGGTTATAATGATCGCAGCTGTAGAGTAAACCTTTAGCAGCTATAGGAATAAGTGCAAAAAAATATATTTATTAATTATAAGTTATTTCATATTAATAATTATTTAATATATGATTTTATTCCTTTTAATATAAAATTTTATTTTGTCATGTTTTTGAAAATTTTTATTTTAAGGGACCTACTTAATAAAATATGGAATTAGAAGTAGTGTTATTAAAATTGAAGTTGTTATATGATATGTTTTAAATTGTACCTATGGTTGTTATGGTAATTGCGTAGTTATTGGCTAAATCTAAAGTAATTTAGAAAACATCTATTTTCATGATTATAATAAGCATATATTTTTTTTGAATAATTAGTAATATGAGACTATTTAATTATGACATATTATTTAATTCCAAACAAGAAGATATTGTGAGATTAGCTTATGTAATTAAAGTACATAACTTAATATATGGTCTTAGAGGCTATAATTTAGCCATTAGGTATAGGTACATGTATATAAAATACTTAGGTTAATTAGGACATATCATGTATATGATAAACACATATAACAAATCATGCAATGTTATATGGAAAGCATTATACTTTTAAATTATAAATATTATATATTATTACTCCCAACCTATTTTAATTAAGATTATTATATTAATTATAAAAAAGAATGTAAAGATTGTACATGAGTATGTATTTATTTAATTTACTAAAAAAACATAACTACAAAATATAACTTATTATTAAAAAATTTGAAAAACTACAAATCAGAAAGAAAAAAAAATTGAAATCGCCGGTTACCGTCTACAACACCGTCAAAAAATTGAAAGTTTTTGCCACATTTAACGAGGAGCTTTTCAAGGAAATCACCCAGCTCTTGACGTTGGAAAAGTTTTGGTATGATGAGTTAATGTGTAGGTCATCTACGTTCCAGTTGAAAATAAAATGGACTGATATACATAAGTCTTTACTCCTCTGTCCTTATTCTAGTTGTATCTTGTGCTATGCTGAAAATTTTGACACTTAAACACCATGTATCCTCATGCTACACAAAGGTGAAGAGTTGAAAATAGCTCGTTTCAAGTGCATTTAGCATTCGTGTTACCTTCCTAGAGGTATATGAAAATAGGTCTACTGCATGCTTTGTTTAACTCATGATTTCTGTTAGTTTGTTCTTTTACCTGTCTGTGGGTCAAAGTGTGGCTATTTGGAGTTTTGAAGCAATGTATGACTTGAGAACTGACTGGATAGATTATTTTGAAATTCGTGTTACCTTCAATCTTGCCCCATAGTGTATCTGATTTCACTCTTTCTGACCATAGCATGGACTTCTATGTCAGAAGTTCTTAGATTTGGTCTGTAGTTTATTTGATTTCATTCTTTTTTATTTATGCAGGAGCCTCTTAGATGTCTTACGGGAAGCAATATCTAACGGTCTGGTTCTTTCACTATACCAGGGCCTAAGCACAAAAAATCGGGATCGGTTAGTATGCTGAGCACTTAAGGTGCTGAGCATACTGATGGATGGTGAGGATCTGTTTTCCAACATCTAAGGGCTACAATTAAAACACCTCACTTTAATGAAATAAACCCGAATGAGACTTTTTGACCCGACTGACCCGAAGCTGAGCAAAACACTTCTTTTCGAAGCTTGCGTGCTATACAAGCTTTCCAAAACATATCCAGTGGTTATTGTCTCCCATTCTGCTAGCCAAAACCAGATCTGCGTCTCCCATTCTCCTTGCTTCCTAAATGTTGCCGAGTCTGTTACTTCATCACAGGTTGCCGAGTCTGATAGTAAGTAAATGGGTTGCTGCACAGTGGTTATTGTATCTACAGCATTTGGCAGGTTTTGAGTAGTTCAAGCACTTAAAACATCAGTCTTCCGTATATGAAAATATTTCACATGTTTCCAGGGGAGAAACAGATTCAAGATACCCTGTAATTTCGCTGTTGTTTTTCTTCCTCATCAATAGCTGCTTTAAAATCTGTTTGTTTGGTTTACACGATGATGCTCTTGTTGTGTGTCCCTTTAAAATCTGTTTGTTTGGTTTACACGATGATGCTCTGGTTTACACGGCCATTAGAGCTTCTAGAATATGATTTTGCTCTGTTGTTGGTGACTCAGTGTCTGAAGTAAAATCTCTGCCATACCTGTCACTGAATGTGCAACTTTTGTTATCAATTCTTAACCAGATAGCACTTAGCAGCTGACTTTCAACATTCAAATAGGGAACTTTGGATGTTTTGGGGACTTGAGACGGTATAACATTCATATCTTGATGTGGCAGCAAAAATTACAAAACTTGATATTTGTTCTGTCTTTTAAAAGTTGTAATATGTCGATTTACATCACGATGCCTTCCATCAATTAATTACTTCTCTTTTTCCAGAAAGTTGCTAGGATCAAGTACAATTGCTCAAAGTATAGTTAGGGTCCTATTTCTATCTCTCTTTAACTTATGCCATATAACAGAGGTATTTGTGCAACCCTACTGCCTAATTGCTTGGGAAAAACTTTGTAAAGCAAATTTCAGAAACTACAGGCAGTTCTTGTTGAGCAAGAATGGTTGCCTTGTACTCTTATAGACTTATGGAAGACTTACGACCCTCTATGTTCTTTCCAATTGCAGGAACACAAAGTCAGAGTCCTGCCCTTTTTGTCGTGGTAACTTAAAGAGAGTCAAATCAGAAGACTTATGGGTGCTTCCTTGTAATGATGACATTGTTAATGCTGAAACTGCTTCTAAGGAAGACCTGTTGCGTTTCTCTCTATAAATCAACAGCCTCCCAAAAGATTACCCAGATGCTCTTTTCTCAGTGTATTATGAATACTTGATTTGATTTCAAGTGAATAAAAGAATGTTGTACAGTTTACAGAAAGAAAAAGCCAACCTTCAATTGTGAAAAAAGAGTCTGGTATGGAAATTTTCCGGGATTCTTACACAAAATAACAAGTTTTGAATTGCTTGTTTTTTAAAATTATGAACATGAGTGTAAGATGCTCTTCGGATTAATTGTTAATTTCTTGTATCGGAAAATTGCTGGTTATTTTAATAATCCAGTTAACTTTAAGTAAAAATGCACATAATGTGCATTGTTTTTTTTAGCAAAAACTCTTGTATTCCCCTTCTGGCACAGCCATGACTCTGAGGAGTGAAGTCTAGTTAACACATGTTCAGATTCTGGCTTCTCAAATTCCTGCCTAAATTGGCTTCATGATATCATCTCTCCAATCTTATCAAATTTTATGATCTGCCTCGTTTAGGCATAGTTTTGTCTCTGTTTCAGGAAAAAGTAGTGCAGGATTCATTGTTAAACAGAAGCTATTTGGATATGGATGTCATGTTTACAAGGAAAAAGTATATGAAACGCGTATTTTTAAATTCTGTAAAAGTTACCACGTATTTTTAAATTCGGCGCTTAGGCACGAATGTAGCAATCAAAGGCAGCTGGCAACCTTAAGTGCATTTCTTCTTCTAATCAGCTTAGCCAAAGATGGTTGACGGAAGCCCTGACCGAGGAAGAGATCAGCCGGCTGTTATTCAAACAAGCAGTAGTCCACTGAAAAGAAATGGCAAACTACCTAGAAACAATATTACGATAATAGGAAAACCGCTCTCTGAATGCAGACATTCCGGGCGGCATACGAATGTATTAGTTCACTGAAAATCCCAACTCTGTTCTTAAGGGTTGTTGAGTTTTCCAAACCCCCAAAGTTTGGGCAACTGTTTCTAGCCCTTGACTCAGTAACAACTTAAGTTGCCCCTTTCTTTTGCTCTTATTCTTTTCTTTTCATTTTTTTCTCTTTTTTTTCTTTTTTTTTTTCAAGGCACAGCTCAGTAGTCCTGTAGTGTACTTCTCTCTATTCTAGTCATTGGTATGTAGATGAAGACTAATGAGAGATATCAGGTAAAAGAAAAAGCTATTTCTTAGAATGTTTTGCCCTTCATCCTGTGAGAGCTAATCCTAAGGTCAACCTCAGAAAACTTCAAAAGTTTGAAACCAGAGAGTTCACATCATCATTCATGTTTCATCAATGTCAAATTTGAATGATCGAGAAGGATAAAGTTGTCAACACGTATTAATAAAGTTCAACCACCATCACCATCTTACTAGGAGTCAGCAATTCAGCATAATCACAGTAAAATGCATTATGGTATTGACAAGTGTAAATGAGTAAATGCATGATTGCAAAACGTGCAAATCCTCTCCCCCCAACTCAATGAAACATTGTCCTCAATGTGAAAGCATAAAGAGAAACAAATGAAAGATGGGAACAGAGAGACGCAAACCAAAAGAAAAACAACAGAAAATCACAGCCAACTAGAGCAATAGAAAAAAGAACAAAACAAAATGCAAATAAGAAATAAAACAAAACAAAACAAAAAAGCAACAAAAAGGAAAGGTCAGAGGACTCCCCTGGTGTCACGCCCCGAACGCCATCCCGCAGGGACCGTGACAGCCGCGAGCATTCCCCGGGAACACTTCAGCGCTTACACTAACTCTTACAGCGGAATTTTTTTTTTCTTTTTCTTTTTATACACATAGGATGGCTCACTCAGGATCCACATGTTGGCTGAGATACAAGCCCAATGATCATAACCTCTCGGTATACGCATCATAATTCAGAAAAGTCTATACATTACATCTTGTTCGCAAACTTATACAAAACGTACTAAGTCCACTTACAAATTCCACTTACAGTATCCACTTACTGTCCACTTAATCAAAACCAGCACTCACTAGTGCTACCTCGGAGTTCACCAACTCCGGCTCCAATCTCCAAACTTCCAGGATTTCTACGTGAGATACTCCTCTGCTCCCCATTTATCTTGTGGATCTGGAATGATACGATTTACAAACTATGAGTCGAAAGACTCAGTAAGGAACAGCAGTTGAAACATGAACTTTAATAAAACATAGCTTTAAAAGCATACTTACTTCAATACACTGTAGCGATAAGAGAAGAAATGCAAAATTGTAATTCATGAGTTAGTGCATAAAAAGCCATGATGCATATGCATGCTCCGTGATGCACATGCCATGCACTAAAATCTCTTGCCACTCTTGCCCTTTTCAAATGCATTTCAAATCTCGAAATTGGCCCCAGGCCCTTGAAAATCTTTATTTCATTCTTGCTTATAAAATTGGCCCTTGGCCCTTGAAAATCATTCATTGCATACTTGTGCCACTGTTGGCCTTTTCACAACCATTTCGTATCTCTTACTTGTGGGCTCGCTCCATTTGACCCCTGAAGTCAGGGTTGTGCGTTCCCTTCGGAACCGTCCCCGAATTCCCTTGGAGACCTTACATCTGGTCGAGCTAGCCCGTAGTTGCCCCAGGCCTGATGGCTAGACACGACCCTTGGAGGCGCCACACCTTCTCGAGCAACGTTCCTCGGTGTGGTTGCACATACCTCACGGACTAACCCATCCTTCACGAACAACGTCCCTCGGTATGGGCGTCCATCCATCCATCCTTCACGAACAACGTCCCTCGGCATGGATGTCGAACCTCACTTAACTTAGTACGTTTTCAACCAAAACCTTCGTGCTTAATCATAACATAAATTCTATTTCATTTGCATAAAACAACTTTTCATGTTTTCTATGCAATGAACATGTCATGCCACTCTTGAAAACATCGTACTTTCATTTGCAATCAAAACGTCTCTCATGCGTTCATGCAAATGATCATGCTATGACATGTTTGAAACATCATGCGTACTTGAAACATTCTTCATGCAATACATTACATATGTATTAAAAACATCTTGTCATGCACAATAAAACATGCAGTGTATCATTCCAGTTTTCCAAAAGGGGTAAGATTCACTTACAGTACTCCTTGCACTTATTGCACTTATACCGATCCACTCGAACTTAGTTCGGTCTTCGCCTACAAGCGATACTCCAATGCTTAGCTATCAACATTCAACAAGGCATACAAACGTATCATGTATTATCTTAGTTTCCAAGTTCATATCCGAAACTTTACGTGAAATTATACATGAAATTCTTGCAACATTTGACTTCCCATTCTTGTAAGTATTTTAACTTTCATAAATCAATTTGTATATAACAAACATCTTACATCTCAACCAACTCCAAGGTAGGTGAACTTCTAAGTAGCTCGACTCGATTTCTCTAACATCTTCTTAATAACCTCGATATCCAAAATCGGATCTTTAATGTTTCAACCTTACCAATGATCCATATCAAAACAACAACCTTTATCGCTGAATTCTTGCTCTACACTTACGATCTTATTATACATGGACTAATGATCATCATATTCATCAATGAAACCTCAAAGATGCGCTATAGAGGTGCTGCCAAGATCTATAGGATTCAACCTAATGTCATGCTCCTTCGAGTTCACATAAGCATCAATGTATCTCAATTCATGCTATAAGAGCATCCTGATACCACATGACTTATTTCACTTGAGTTAGATAACATTTTTCTTAATGAATTTAATTTGGTATTAGAGCCCTACACTCGCTGACCTTATTCAATTAACCAACATCTTTTGACTAATTCATGGCCATTTTACCTTACTTGCATCTGGACCTTTTATTCGTGTACCAAGACCATTCTTTAATAGCTTACTAGTTCATCATTTTCCAACCCTAATCATGGCTAAATCGTGGCTTGATCTCCAAGTTCTATCCAACCCGAGCCATAGATCTTGATATCATGTGATTAAGTTTTCATATCTTTTTCCTTAACATCTCTTCCATGCATGTTTGACATATTGACATTCTCCTATTTCATTTTCTCTCTTCATATGATCAAGGTTTCTTTTAATATTATAATTCGACCTCATTTACACATCATATGTTTCGGCCAACACATAATCACTCTAATTGAAACTTCAATTCCTTCTTAATACCACAAGGCTTTGTTAAGCACACCAACTAATATCTACCCGAGCCATATACTTCATCATTCATGAGTTTACTTACATGTAAGGTTTTCTCTTAACATTAGGCCTAGGTTTTAACCTCTGACTCATTCGGCCATGACCTAAATTTTACTTATACATCACATGAGATTACATCATTTATTTACTAATCAATTGGTCATTAGGGTTTCTTCACTAAATCGTTTGGCCACGCTTCAATTTCAACATCTATTGCACAAAACTTCATCTCCAATTGTGATCCCATCCTCCATTATTAGATTCACAACCTAGATTCTATAAATCATGGCACAAGTACAAGATTTCACACATTATATCATTCGGCCATGCATCATTATTCATAGCTTTAACATGCATTACCATTCTATTTATCACATGCATTCTTCTCTCTTCAAGCTTAGTCAACCCGTGACTTATGTGCACAATCAACCTAACCAATTAGCCTCACAACCAGCCTATAAGATCCATATTTCAATCATTCCCAAGATATTTTAAACATAGCATGTATTTCGGCCAAGCATTGTATGACCACGCCCGAAACTCCTCTAACATGCATTATTCATTTCCATTGCACTTTCCAACAACCAATTCATATCCTTATGCATGCAAGTTCAGATACAAGCTCACATTATAGTCTAGGAGTTGCTAAATTCAAGATCTTGCATGAAGAAGTCATTCGGCCAACATAGCTATCAATAACAAAACTTAAACTTACCTTATCTCCTTCTTACCATTCTTAACATTTTCTTGCATTAACCTCTCCCATCACATTTGCTCCTAGGTTTAGGCCACTGACTAAAGCCCTAAGATCATCAAAACTAATCATGTTCAGATCCAACGACAAGGGTTTACAACAGTAAGCTTACAACCTTCAAATCAAGATGTTACACTTCCAATTTCATGCCATCCATTTACATGTATGTGAGAACTTCTCCAAATAAAATTTGTCATAGATCATGGCTACTGACCCAAGCCCTAACACATCTCAAATCTCACATTTTTCACTCTCATTCCCAAGCTTAAACACAGCAAGCCTACAGCACCTAAGACCAAGGTTTTATACCTCAAGCTTCACAATCAAGCTCAATAAAATATCACAACAGCCCTTGAAACTTAGACATCTATACAGATCTGACCAAGGCAAGAGTGGAACACAACATGCAAGAGTACATTCAGTCAAATAACTTCAAGAAAACCAAGTTTACCTTGCTGCTTTCCTTTCTCTCTTCCCCTTTTCTTTTCTTCTCCTTCCTCCCTTGTTTCTTCCTGGCCTTCTCCTTCTTCTCCTTCTTCTCTTTTCTTCTCCCTTTTTCTCCTTTCTCTCGGCCTCCTTCATTTCTCTCAGTTTTCCTTCCTTTCCCCCTTTCTTTTTCTCTCGGCTTGCCTTCTCCCTTTCTCTCCTCTCTCTTTCTTTCAGCCTTTCTTTCTTTTATTCGACCAAGATGGAGTGTAAGTGGTGTGTGAGAGTGCTTGTGCAAAGGGGGAGGTTCTCCCTTGGCCCCACCAAAACACTCCCATTGGTTGCATTGGGTGGCTACCATAAATGCTTTGTCTCCCTTTGCTTTATTTCTCTTTGGCTTTTCTCTTCACTTTCGTGTGACTCTTCTTCCCTATCCTTACTTTTCAGCCTATCATACTATCTTTTCAGCCTACACCTTCACTTGTCTTTTCTCTCTTTCTCCCTTTCTCTCTTTCACGTGATGCTTCACTCTTCTCTTTTTTTTTTCTTTTTGTTTCTCATTTAATTGCATTTAATTCCTTGTCTCCATAAGTCATTCACCCAAAAGTAACTTCAACTTCATCTTCTTGTCTATCACGTAAACCCCTCTCTTACCATTGATTCATTTTATCTTCTTTTTTTTTCATTTTTTTTTCATTTCATCTATCACTTATCACATATGCAATTTGACTTATCTCTAATATATGTACATTAGTTTATCATCCACAAACATATCAACTTATCTTTATAAACACAATAGCTTATCTCCTTTATAAATACATTAGCTTATCACTATTATAAGCTCACTAACATTTTTCCTTAATAAACACACTAACTTATCTTTATGATAAACACAATAACTTATCACTATGATAAGCACATTAACTCCTCTTTTATTTCCTTATCAAACTATCCTATAACTTAGCACTATGATAAGCACACTCACTTATCAATTAAATTCTTTATCAAGCTATTTTATATATCTAGTAACTTATCACTTAATATCTCTAATGATATTTTAAGCTACCTATTATAAGATACAAAATATTTAAATGCTTAACATACATTTCATGATTTTCTACTTAGATAATTTCGGCCATAATATATCAATTTCTCTTCATAATTTAATTTCAGGGATTATGGAATATAATAAGAGCAATGGAAAAATACAAGTCCATAAAAGAAATTTACCTAGCAAATTTTGGCTCTTAGGAAAAATAGAATTTAAACTTGTACTAAAAACTTTCACAATGAAAAAGAAATTATTTAAAGAAAAATTCTTGAATAAAATTTCATAATAAGTTAATGTACCATAAACATTAAACTTAAGTCATATATTGGCCAAAAATATGGCCCCATAAGTTAAATCAAAACAAATACATAGGAAAATAGCAAAAGCAAAGTTTGGGGTCTCACACCTGGGATCTTGCATAAGCAAGATTTCTTCATTTGGTTTGAAGGGAGTCATAAATGGCTTGAGACGTAGTCCATTGACTGTGAAACTATTTCCATTTTTTGGATCAACAATGTCCACTGCACCATGAGAATGGACCTCTTTAATGATGTATGGGCCATGCCAGCGAGACTTTAACTTACCAAGAAAAAGATGTAAGCGAGAATTGTAAAGAAGAACTTCCTGGCCAAGTATGAAGTGTTTGAGAAGAATCCTCTGATCGTGGAGGATTTTCATGCGCTTCTTGGCCAATTGAGCATTGTCATATGCATTGTGACGAGCTTCATCCAATTCAGCAATCTGCAGTTTTCTCAACCCTGAAGCTTCATCAAGTGACATGTTAACTTGTTTAATGGCCCAAAGAGCACGATGTTGAATCTCAACAGGTAAGTGACAAGCACGACCATAGACTAAACGATATGGGGACATGCCAAGAGTAGTTTTAAAAGCAGTGCGATAAGCCCACAAGGCATCAAGTAGTCTAAGGGACCAATCCTTTCTATTGGGATTAACTGTTTTCTCCAAAATGATTTTTATCTCACTGTTTGCTAACTCGGCTTGCCCATTTGTTTGGGGGTGATATGGAGTAGAGACTCGATGAGTAACTCCATATTTCTTCAAAAGATTGGAAAACGGTTTGTTACAAAAATGAGAACCCCCATCACTAATGATAACCTTAGGCATGCCAAAACGAGCAAAAAGAGACTGCAGAAATTTAAGGACAACACGATGGTCATTGCTTTTGCAAGCTATGGCCTCCACCCATTTAGAAACATAATCCACAGCCAATAGAATGTAAGTATGTCCAAAGGAAACTGGAAAGGGACCCATGAAATCAATTCCCCAACAGTCAAAAATTTCCAAAGTAAGAATTGGGGAGAGAGGCATCATGTTTCTTTTGGTGATGGCTCCCAACTTTTGATAAGAGTCACAAGTTTTGCAAAAATTGTAAGCATCTTTGAACATAGAAGGCCAATAAAAACCACTCTGTAAAATTTTGTCTACTGTTTTCTTTGCAGAAAAATGACCACCACATGCGCCCTTATGACAAAACTCCAAAATGGAAGAAAAATCAACATCAGGAATGCATCTTCGAATCAATTGGTCTGAACAGTATTTGAAAAGATAAGGATCATCAAAATAAAAATGCCTTACCTCCGCAAGGAATTTGCGCTTGTCTTGAAGAGACCATTCAGAAGGTACCTGTTCAGTCACCAAATAATTAACTATGTCAGCAAACCAAGGAATTGTAGTAACTACAAAAAGTTGCTCATCAGGAAAACTATCGTCTAAAGGAAGAGAGGAAGAGGAAGAAGTGGCTGATGGCAATCTTGACAAGTGATCTGCTACCACATTTTCAACTCCTTTCTTGTCCTTGATAGTGATGTTAAACTCTTGTAGCAACAAAATCCAACGAATCAACCTTGGTTTGGCATCTTTCTTTGACAACAAATATTTGAGAGCAGAATAGTCAGTAAAAATGATAACAGAAGACCCAATAATGTAAGAACGAAATTTATCCAAGGCAAACACAACAGCTAACAATTCCTTCTCGGTGGTGGTATAATTTTTTTGTGCATCATTTGAAGTACGACTTGCATAATTAATGACAGAAGGTTTATTATCCACTCTTTGGCCAAGAACGGCACCCAGAGCGAAGTCACTAGCATCTGTCATGATTTCAAAAGGCAAGTCCTACCGAGGAGATTGCATAATGGGAGCAACTGTTAAATGTTCCTTCAGGGTCTCAAAAGCATGTTGGCACTCATCAGTCCAAACAAAAGTAGTATCATTTCGCAACAAAGTACACAATGGTTTTGCAATACTACTAAAGCCTTGAATGAAACGTCTATAAAAACCAGCATGACCAAGAAATGATCTGATATCCTTTACTGTCCTAGGGACAGGCAATAGAGAAATCAACTCTATCTTAGCCTTGTCAACCTCTATACCACGCTCAGAAACTAAGTGACCACGTACCAAGCTACTACTAACCATAAATTGACATTTTTCCCAATTCAACAACAAATTTTTCTCTTCACATCGTCGCAACACAACATCAAGATGATTCAAGCAAACATCAAATGATTTACCAAACACAGAGAAGTCATCCATAAAAACTTCACACATATCATCTAGCATGTCAGAAAAAATGCTCATCATACAACGCTGAAAAGTAGCAGGTGCATTACATAAACCAAGTGACATTCTTCTAAAAGCAAAAGTGCCAAAGAGACAAGTGAAGGTGGTCATCTCTTGATCCTCTGGTGCTATGGCAATTTGATAATAACCAGAAAAACCATCTAGAAAGCAATAAAAAGCATTACCAGCTACTTTCTATAAAATTTGATCCAAGAAAGGTATTGGGAAGTGATCCTTCCGACTAACTGAATTCAACTTTCTATAGTCAATGCACATCCTCCAACCTGTTACCTTCCTAGTCGGGATCAACTCACCACTAGCATTTTCAATAACAGTTAAACCAGATTTCTTTGGAACTACCTGTGTTGGGCTTACCCACTTGCTGTCGGAGATAGGATAAATGATGCCCACAGCTAACAATTTCAGCACCTTTTTCTTCACCACCTCTTTCATGGTGGGATTTAATCTTCGCTGGGCATCACGAACTGGTCTTGCATCTCCCTCCAGAAAAATGTTATGGGTGCAAATAGAAGGGTCAATTCCTTTGATGTCTGCAATAGTCCATCCTATTGCTCCCCGATGTCGTCTTAACACTGCTAATAAATTAGCTTCTTGCTCTGAAGTAAGCTGAGAAGAGATAACGACCGGAAATGTACCCTCAGTTGGACCCAAAAAAACGTACTTCAAGTCCTCAGGTAGTGGCTTCAACTCCAATGTAGGGACTTCTTCTTCTTCTTCTGATGACTTCATGACTTCTGGTAAGTCAAGAGCTTCAAAGATTGGCCTACGCCAACTGCCTGTGTAGCTCACATCTGACAACTGAGTGGGGTCATGTGTTTTTATTAACTGTCCCTCCACTTCTATCAATTCTACTGATGGAGGAACTGTCTCAATAAGAGTTTCAGGCTGCTCAGGAAAGTCCTCAAATGGACTATCAGAATCAAGTACTGATAATAGCTCTGAAATATCAAAGTTATCTATCAGAATCAAGTACTGATAATACCTCTGAATCGTCACATCCACTCGGCATCTTGCAGGCATTGAACACGTTCATCTCCAATGTCATATTCTCGAATGTGAGCTTCAGTACTCCACTTCGATAATTAATCAATGCATTGGAGGTGGCAAGGAATGGACGTCCAAGAATAACAGGCGCCTGGTAGATGGTGTAAACTTTCTGCTGCATATCCAGAACTACAAAATCCACTGGATAGTAAAATTTGTCTACCTGAACCAAAACATCTTCAATTATATCCCATGGCACCTTGACTGATCTGTCAGCCAACTGTAGCATGATAGAAGTCTTTTTCAGCTCACCCAATCCCAACTGCTCATATATTGAGAATGGTAGCAAGTTCACACTTCTACCCAAATCTAGCAAAGCTCTCCCAATGCGTGATTCACCAATCATAATGGAAATGGTAGGAGTGCCGGGATCTCTGAACTTCTGAGGAGTCTCGCTCAATATCAATGCGCTAACTTGCTCTGTCAAGAAAGCTTTCTTCTTTACATTCAGCTTCCTCTTCACTATGCACAAGTCCTTCAGAAATTTTGCATATGAAGGGACTTGTTGTATGGCGTCCAAAAGTGGAATGTTGATCTTCACTTGCTTGAAGATTTCCTGAATCTCCGTATGATATTTGCTCTTTTGGCCAGCTGCCAATCTCTGAGGATAGGGAACCACAGGTCGAAACTCCCTACTTATCTCTGCCTCATCACTTGCAGGTTTCTTTGCTTCACGCCGAACTTCCTCTTGCTTCAAATTCTTTGCAGCTTTATCTGCCTCATTCACAACGTCAGGTGTCAGGGGAACTGTCTGTCTATCCACAGGCATTTCAGGTCGAGGAACTTCCTTTCCGCTTCTTAAAGAAATAACAGCCTTTGCTGTTTCAATGGATTCCTCTGAGACATTATGCACTTGCTGCTGTTGTTGTTGCCGGTATACTTGAGGATTTGGCTGAGGTTGTGCTGGGAATTTTCCTCTGTCAAGAGTGCTCAATGTCGTACTCATCTTATTAATAGTGCCCCGTAACTCATTAATGCCTTGAGTGTTCTGACTGTTCGTAGTGGCTTGAATCTGCATGAACTGCTGAAGTGTGTTGGCCATCTGTGCCATACTATCATCAAGAGACTTCTTTGGTGGAGCAGGGGGTTGAAATTGAGAATGTTGAGCAACTACATGAGATTGAAATCCTGGAGGCGCTGCTGCAATCGGATAGCTCTGAGAAGTTTGATGTGGTTGATAATGGTGCTGAGGAGCAGCCTGATGAGATGTCTGCTGAGAAGATGGTGCATAGGACTGGGGAGGTTGCTGAAAATGCGAAGATTGACCAGCTTGATCATTCCTCCATGAAAAGTTTGGATGGTTCCTCCACCCCGGATTGTAAGTGTTGGAGAAAGGCTGATTTGGTGTTCTGTTAACCCAATTTGCTGATTGCATCTGATCAGACCCACTCTCCTATAAAACTGGCATACTCGGACAATCCTGAGTCTTATGGCTAGAATCGGCGCATAGAGAACACACCTCCACTGCTTTCACGGCCTTCAACTTCTCTAATTCCATAACCTCCAACCTTCTAGTCAAAACACTAATACGAGCTTGGACATCAGTATCCTCTTTGACTTCATATTTACCCCCACCACCAATTGCTCTGAGAGGTTGTACTGTCAATGGTTTCCGGTTAGATCGTGTATTCCATTGTTGAGCACTTTCAGCAAGGTAATCAAAGAACTTCAACGCTTCATCAGGTTCCTTGCTAAAGAATTCTCCATTGCACATAGTCTGAACAAATTGCTTGCATTCAGGTGTAAGTGCAGTGTAGAAGTAGTTGACAAGCCTCCAAGACTCAAACCCATGATGTGGACAATGTTCATTAAATCCTTGAATCTTCCCCAACAAGAGTGGAAGGTCTCATCACTTCTCTGCATAAAGTGGCTGATTTGCTCTTGCAAAAATTGAGTTCTCTGAAAAAGAAAAAATTTATGTAAGAACTCACGTTGCATGTCAGACCAACTAGAAATAGAATTTGATCTCAGAGAATTAAACCAAATCTTCGCTTTATCCTTTAAAGAAAAAGGAAATAAACGAAGTTTAACATATTCATCTGTAGTAGCTCTAGTAATGAAAGTAGTGCAAGCAAGCTCAAATCTGTCAAATGTTGGTATGGACTCTCGGAATCCATCCCATGGAATTGAGGTACTATTGACAACATGCCATGCTTACTGGAAAAATTAGAAGCATTATCAGGTAAAGCATTGCATGATGGTGTTGTGGTGCGAGTGGGCTGCAAATAATCTCTTAGTGTTCTAGGTGCCTCTTCAGCCATATCTTCAACAGTAGCAGAATTTCCAAAATCAGAGTTTAAATCAATGCTACTAGTGTCCAACTCAACACTTGGCACACTATCACTATACACACTATCAGTAGAATTCACTCTATATAGTCTATGTGTATCGTCTCTTGCCCAATTCATCAAACATGAGTGCCTAAGAGAGTGATATCAAATGTATGAGTGTGAACTAACGAACCAACAACTAATAATGTAAAAAGGAAATAAAGAAAAAATAATGGCAATAGAATGTCAATTGAACTAACCGTTCCTTGGCAACGGCGCCAAAAACTTGACTCGACTAAAAATGATTAGCGAATTACTCCCAAGCGTAGGAGGTTGTCAAGTAATACTAGGGAAGTCCTAGGTGATCTCCACAAGTAACGATGTGTTCAATCTTTCATTCCCATCACCATTACGATAAGAGAAAACTATGTTCTATTTACAATGAAAATGATATTAACAAAGGGAAAAGTTTGGTTTTAGGTTACCATCCATGATTTTGAGATTTTTGATTTGTGATTAATCTAAACGCTAGAAGATTAATGAAAAACTAACAATCAAACACGATAATTAAATAGCATGAGATGGAATTAACAAATGCAAACTTAAATACTAAACTAACATTAAAGAAATAAAATAGAACTTTAATCATTCAACCAAAACAAAATTCAAATCTAAAGATTAAAAGGAACATGGCATTCGATCCAAACTCAAATCTGGAAAATAAATGGAAGAGGGCATTCGGTACAAACAAATTCTAAAACTGAAATAAAATGCGACAATAAATGAGAGTGTTCGGTCTAGCAGTAGCAAGAAGTACTCGGTCTTGGCTCAACAGTGATGGAAAAAACAATAAAACAAAACTCTAAGCCAAAAAGAACCGAGCAGCAACATAAACTTCGGTCCAGCTTCTTTTACGTCCCAAATGGCCTTTTTCTTTTTAGTCTCTCGTTTCTTCTGCAGGTTTCAAGGCCCAGCTTCCGTTTCAAGGCTTCAGCCCATGTGCAAGCTTCGGTCCAGCTCTTACAAGCTTCTCCAGCTAGCTCTTTCTTTCCCTTTAGAATGTTGGGTCTCCTTTTTCTATTCGGCCTTAGCCTTTTCTCTAAAAATCTCGGCTCCACACGTTTTGCCCAAGTCTCTCGGCTTTCTTGCAATTCTTGTCAAGGTTTGTACTCGGGGAAATACTTGGGCTGTTGGAATAAAAGGAAATCAAGCCAGCTTTAGAATTTCAAATAGTCAAGAATTATGCTACTGAGCCTTATATTCCAATCATATTTATGAAAATGGAGACATGAAAGTATGGTGAGAGGAGAGAAAACAAATAACTTAAATTTAATCAATTACACTTGCTTTTGTCAAAATTAACAATTCGCCTCATACTAATGCCCAAAGCATAATTTTCTCATTTTCTAGTGGAAATGGTGTAATTGTGGAACTTTCTCAAGTGATAAACTAACAAAATTGTGATACAATCAGGTGATATGATTGGAGGAATCTAACTTTATTTTGTTGATTAGCTCCCTGCTCATTGAATGTGGCCCACTGTTCTGGACCCTCACCACGTGGTGACTATATTACTGACCAACATCAGCTGCTATAACTTGCTCTTCGTGAATGTTTCATTCATCCGTGCACAGCCTTGGTTAGAAATAATATTATAATCAAATCTACAAGATTTGATATGATATTATTGTTATCACGATATTAAGTTTAAATGTGATATTGTTATCAAATCTCAAATATCCAAGTTTAAATGTAGGAATATTTTCCTATCATGGTTTGTATTGTTTCTGTAAATAGAGACCTGTATGAACTTATAATACAAAAAAATACAGTCATAAATGACTTTCACAGTGAATGTAGGTCTTCTAGACCAAACCACTTAAATCTCATATTACTATTTCACTTATCCCTATTCATTTTAACCTTTTTCTTCTTTGTGTCATGCACACTCCTCCCCACTAGCGTAGCAAGCTTTCTTTTGTGGTTGCAGCCCTTTTGCATGCGCCATGGCCATAGACATGTTCCTTCTCCGAGAACTTGTCGTGCCAATTGACCTATTTTCTTCTACATAACCCGCCTTTCTATCCAGTTACTCGTTAAAAAACCTTCTCGGAATTGCACTTACTCCATTCGAATTGGCCAAATTTATTCAGAGTTCAACAAAGGTTTAGTTTGATCAACTTCGTTTGGCTATTACTATTCAACTGTCAAGCCTTTGATTGACCTGACTTTTATTTGGTTCAAGTTTTCCTTCATGATCGTGACAGTTGCCTTCGATTTTGTGCTTATAAGCGAAGTAATGGATTAACCTTTCACATGCTTGAACAATACCCATCTAATTAACTGCCTTTCAACCATGGCTATCTCCAGCATGCGTGCTAGTTGCCTTCTTCAACCTCGAAAAACACACCCTCTTGTCAATCAACTCTTCTTCCTTTTACTGCTACTTCCCTGTGCATACTCAATTTTCTTCAACTTCTCTAGTTTCGACCCGAATAATATGGATAACATGCACCTCGAGAAGGACGCATCCCTGTCCGAAGCAGGTATTAACCTCACCCTCGGGTTAACCCAATTGAGTGCTGGTCGTGCCTCATATGCTCGGCCGGTGCAACTTTGGGATAACCGCACAGGGAACCTTACAGACTTCACGACACACTTCTCTTTCATCATCGACACTCAAGATCAGAATTACACAGGTGATGGGCTGGCTTTCTTCATTGCACCTTTTGAGTCTACAATTCCAGAAGATTCACTAGGCGGGGCGCTTGGGTTGATTAGTTCTAAAAGCATTTTGGACAAGTCCGTGAATAAAATCGTAGCAGTTGAGTTTGACACTTTCGACAACGGTGACTGGGATTCAAGTGCAGATCATATAGGAATCAATGTCAATTCCCTTCGCTCGGAGGTGACCCGCAACTTAAAGAGTAGCATTAAGGACGGGAGAATAGTGAATGCAACGGTAAGTTACAACTCAGCCACCCAAAACCTTGGTGTCTTCCTAAATTATTCTGATAATCTTGTCTTTGGTGGGAACCCTACCCTTTCATATATTGTCGATCTGAGGAAGGTCAATCTGACAGAGAAAGCAAGAGTTGGTTTCTCCGCTGCTACCGGCGGTAACGTCGAGACACATAGAATTCTATCTTGGTCATTTAATTCAAGTTTGGAGGTTATAAATGGGTCATCTAATTCAAGTTTGAAGGTTCAAAATGGGAACATGGTGCAGGCGATTGGGATAGCTGTAGGTACAATTGCTGTATTAAGTTGTGGATTATGTCTACTTTGGTTCATTTGTTGGAGAAAAAGGGCCGGTCGGGAAAATGAAGATCTAGGCGGCGATGACTCTATGGATGGTGAATTTGAAAACGGAACGGTTCCAAGGAGATTCACCTTCCGTGAACTCACCCATGCAACAAACAATTTTGCTAATGGAGGGAAGCTGGGGGAGGGAGGATTCGGAGTCGTATACAGGGGCTTATTGAGTGAACCCAATAAAGAAGTTGCTGTCAAGAGGATTTCAAAAGGATCGAAGCAGGGGAAGAGGGAGTACATATCAGAAGTGAAAATCATTAGCAGGCTGAGGCATCGTAATCTAGTGCCACTCATAGGATGGTGTCATGACAGAGGTGAGTTCCTACTTGTCTACGAGTTTATGCCAAATGGTAGCCTTGATGCTCATCTCTTCGGCAAGAGGAGTCCTCTCCCTTGGCCAGCAAGATACAAGATATCGCTTGGGTTGGCCTCTGCATTGCTTTATCTTCATGAAGAGTGGGAGAAATGCGTGGTGCACCGCGATATCAAATCAAGCAATGTCATGTTAGATTCTAGTTTCAATGTCAAGCTTGGAGACTTTGGATTAGCTCGGCTTAGGGATCATGAGTTAGGTCCCCAGACAACCGGGTTGGCTGGAACTTTTGGATATTTGGCTCCAGAGTACGTAAGCACAGGTAGAGCTAGCAAAGAGTCCGACGTGTATAGCTTTGGCATAGTTGCCCTAGAAATTGCTACAGGAAGAAGATCAGTTGATCCTCCAGAGGAGGGTTATGAAATGGGACTGTTGCAATGGATTTGGAATCTTTATACAAGAGGAGATCTTCTTTCGGCTGTGGATGAGAAGTTGCAAAATGAATGGGACAAAAAGCAAGTTGAATGCTTGATGATCGTTGGACTTTGTTGCGCTCATCCTCATCGAAATCTCAGGCTGACCATCAGGCAAGCAATTCAAGTCCTCAAGTTTGAGACAACAATGCCAAATCTCCCAACGGAGATGCCTGTCCCCATGTATCCTGCGCCTTTAGCATCGGTGAACTCTGTTGTTGGTTCCATATCTGTAAGCCTCCAACATGGTCGTTAAACTCGTTCACCATATTGGCTTGAGAGTGCTATTTATTTTGGTTATTCTGTGTGTGTCTATTTGTGGACTAGATTAATGAAGCTCTTCTTCATTTATCACAATGTTAAAACGTTGTTAAGTTTGAATTAATTGTTACTAGTTCGATTGATTTCGTACTCTTCATGCTGTCAATTCTATTTCGTACTCGTTCACCAATATTTCACTCTCCAAAATATACTTCTCGTTGCGATTTCATCCCCCAACCTACTGAAGTTATTATATCGAACGTTTTATGTCTCATTTAAATGACACGTGACATTCTCCTTATTTGAAAATACAATTTTATCCGCGTTTGAATCCTTCATAGTCTTCTACAATTCTTTTAGCAATTTGTAGAGGCAAAAAATAATATATAGTTAGCTGATTTTTCTTACTAAAAAAAATGGATGATTCACTTAGAATCTAGCTGGTCAAATTTGTCTTTTCAAGTAATGAGAATGTTACATGTCATTTAAGTGAGACAAAAACCGCTCGATATAATAACTTCAGTAGGTTGGAGGATGAAATCGCAACAAAAAGTATAGTTTGTGTGGGCGAGTTGCAACGGGTTGAAGTTTATGAGTATTTGAGAATCGTGTGATAGTTTGAGGGAGAAAATTGTAATTAACCCAAAATAGTACTGCTCACATTACTTTGTACATCTAACCTATATATGAAAAAACCCTCACATGTCATGTTAAAGAATGGTATGTGTTTCATTACTTGTGTCGTTTAGCTTAACATATTGCTACCTTGGTTTCCCTCACCAAGTAATTTTTGGTGTCCCCAGGATATGGGATAAACAAGGCCAAGGGCTTCAGGAACCGCCCGCACAAACAAAATGCAGCTAATTAACAAAGAATACACAATTGAAGAAGTTCCCTCTAAATTCACGTCCGAGGAAACTAAAGAAATAAAAAGAGTAAAATATTAGAACAAAATAAACGTGTATAACTTTGGCATAGAGTCCATATAGCTTTTGCCAAGTTCCCAAATCATCATCTATCCTAAAAAATTAACTTATAGAGAAAAAATTGCAGATTTTATTATTTAAAATATATTATCTCACGTTCCCCTCACATGTAAATTAACTCCTTCCTAACGTTAGACAACTTGTACGAGCACGAGAAAAAAATGGCAACCGCACAGTGGTGGATCCAGGATCAAAATTCATGGGGGTCGAATTTTAAAGGTGAAATAATAAGAAAATATTTTTTCCTTTGTAATGCAAAAAATTGTCTTAGAGTTACAATATCGAAGATTAAAGACTAAAACTAAACAAAATAAAACAAAGTGATCTGGAGGATAAAAGATTTTTCATGGTATGCACTCTAAAATGACAGACAAGAAGATGCTTTTACTTTCACAGCCAAATTTTTCTTTCTTTTCAATGCTTTTCAAGCTCCCTCTAGAAAGTGGGATTCCAACCTAGTTGCAAACGCACCGAAGCTATGCCATTGTAAATGGTCAGAATTTCATAATTCAACAGCATGATTTTGCAATTAGCATCATATGAGAAAAAGGAAGATAAGTCGTTGCACTAAAGAAGACCACAAAATTGAGGTCCGAATCTCATGATGAGAATTAGCATAAGATGGAAAGCTCTATTTTCATTCATATAACAAGCATAAGGCTCATTGGTTAAAGAGAACCATAAAGTAACAAAAGTGGTTCACATAAAAACTGATATAAAAGCTTCTCTACAACAAACCCCACCAATTAGACTTGACTTGCTCTCTGGCAGTTTGGTAGCCTCAGAAGTCAGAAACCCAATTCCGTCAAAGGAACTGCTGACCCACCGGCTGCTACAATTTGTTGCTCTAGCTGAACATTAGTGTCAAATTTTTGAAGTTAATAGTTTTCCTAGTTATTCATCCAAAGAATAAGTAAAAAACAATATAGTCTTGCCAGAATTAATTCTAAGCCAAAGTCTATTCTACTCACCCTGAACAGGGTCTCAAGCTTGTTCTTCACAAGGCAGTACTCTTGTTTCACTTGTTGCAGACATCTCACGCACCTATAATCCACATCATTAGTTACAAAATTATCTTGATCTTCCAAATATCAGACTCAATTTCTGCTAAACGAAACAAAAATAGCTTTTATGCGAGGTAGAGGAGAATAATTACTGACCCTTCAACGTTCTGTTCTTCACAGAAGTTGCGGAAAGCAACGCAAGCATTCTTGACTCTTTGTGCACCCACGCTGATAGGCAGGAAACCACGTTTACTTTGATTAAAAGAAGACAACGGAAGTTCTACACTATAGAAACAATACACTTTTGATTTTTTTCTTTTCATACTAAATCATGTCATAGAGCTTTCATAAAATTTGTAGTGAGATGCAACGTAATAACTTGGAGGTGTAGAATTGGGGTTCAAACCCAGTTGGAAAAACGTAAAATTTGGTATGAAACCAATTCTTCTAACTGTCAAAACAGATATCACAATCGCAAAGCAGTAGTTTTTACTTTACAAGACTTATTATACAGTCAAGGTTATTGTTTTCTTCTCTTCGTTCCAGTTTTCGATTTCTCCTCCTCTTCTTCTTAAAACCAAAAAACACAAGCCTAACAGAACTAGGGGTGGACGTCACCGACTCACCGTGGACCAAAAAGAGTCAAAGTTATGTACCTTGCGCTGCTGCCCTTCAACTTGTGAACATGAGCATCAACCCTTTTGAAATCAACATTTTGCTGATCTCTGCACAACGAGAAAAGGAAAAGGAAAATCCCAAACAAAAAAAAACTTTTAGCCCCGGCTAAAAGTATCCAAAAGAAATTTTTCTCAGCAGAAAAAAAGGAAATATACAAGGATTGTGAGAGAGAGAGAGAAAGAGGGGGAGAGGGAGCTCGAATCCTCACAGAGCTCTGATGATATCATTGAGAAGCTTCTCAGAATCTTCAAAGAAAAGAGAGGAGACTTCAACAACGAAATCTGGGTTGCTCTCATCTTGGAGTTGCTGAAGCTGTAAAAACTGAGCATCCAGAATCCCCTTCTCTCACGAACAAAACAAAGCCCCACAAAATCAAAACTAACACGTAGAAAACATAAAACAAAAGCAACTACAAGCCAACATATCAGACACACCAGACCAACCAAACATGAACCAAACCCACCTCCAAGGACACCCAAACCCATCTAGAAAAGAAACTCAAGGAGCATGAATTGAAGAACATCCCAGAGAAGAACCAGAAATCAGATAAAAATCCCAACCAGCAGATTCGCAGAAGACAAAGAAAGAAACACAACCTAGCAAATTTGCGAGAGAAACGTTGGTTGGCTGGGCCAATGGGGGTCGGGCACCCAAAGGCTCAGGCCTTGCAGGCTTTACACCAGGGTTGGCCTGGGCCTATGGGGATCGGGCTCCCATAGGCCCAGACCAACTTATAAATAAAAAAAATTTACATCTACTTTTTTTTTTGGCCGATCCAATGGGGGGCGGCCGCCCAGGGCCACACCCCCTGGATCCGCCTTTACAATCGTACACAATTAGACAATCACAGTGTGATCAGTAAATGAGTTGATTATTGTCACACATATTACTAGTTATAGAGCCGCTATATATAAAGCCTAAATGGATCACGTGTTAACTTTTGAAATAATGCTGATGTGTTAGAGGCTAAAAGAACAATACGGTAGAGCCGGCCAGACTATTAGATCTAATGAAAAAAAGTAGACAAAAGATAGCATTTTCGGCTAATTACAGTACTCTCCCACGAACTGTTATCCTTTTCTTAAATATCCTCTAAATTATAGCTTGTTGCAACTCACTCTCTAAACTGTGTTCTTGTTGCGATTTCATCCTCCAACCAATTTGGGGTGTCAATTTGAACGAAATCAGTACAAGTGTGCTACATGTGAATAGGGCAAATTACAATAAGACTTAATTACCGTACAGGTCCCTGTTGTATCCGACTTTTACAAATTAGTCCACACTAAAACAAATAGACCTGTAGCTACGGTCGCTAAAACCGCATCTAAAGGGTGTTTTTCGCGGGGTTTACCCAAAAACGCCGCTAACAGTAACCTTTAGCGGCGGTCTTTTTACCGACTGACCGCAGCTATAGACCCCATTCAATGATGTTTTTTTGCACTACGTCGCTAAAAAGTATCTCTTTGGCGGCGGTCAGCGTTTGGAATAAAACGTTGCTAAAGGGTGTAAGATACAGCGGCAATCACAATGACCGCCGTTGTAGGTCTGCTTTTTAGCAGGCTGCAAAAGATTTGGAACCTACAGTGGCAGTCACTGTGACCGCCACTATATTACCCACCTTTAGCAGTGTTTGTGTCTACAAACGCTTCTAAAGGTATATCTATAGCAACGTTTGTGTCACAAACACTGCTATAGCTATAAAGTGAAAAAAAAATTAATTCTAAGTTATTTAATGTTAATAATTATTTTATATATTATTATATTCCTTTTAATATATAATTTTATTTTGTCATGTATTTGAAAATTTTTATTTTAAATGACCTACTTAATAAAATATGGAATTAGAGAGAGTGTTATGCACATTAAAGTTGTTGTATGATATATTTTGAAGTATAACTATAGATATTATCGTAATTGCATATTTATTGACTAAATCTAAGTAGTTTAGAAAACATCTATTATCATACTTATAATGAGCATATATATTTTTGAAAGTCTATCTAGCAACCCAAGTGGCGGGGTGAATTGAGTTTTAATAAACATTGAAACTTTTTCAAGATAATTTGAACAAAAAGACAGTAATGTAGAACAACACTGATTAACGATATGAGAGGAATAAAAGGAGATGTAGAGTTTGAGAGATGACACCGTAATTTTAGGTGGTTTGGCCAACACTTGCCTACGTCTACCCCCAAGGCTATTGACTTCCTTAGGTTTCAACTCTCTTCACAAATCCCTAAACCAAGGGATTTCTTCTACCCACAAGAGTAGGACCCAATGTTTACCCAACAGTCACGAAGCTTAAATTGAATGGGTACAAAGAGAAACTCACGAAATGCCTCCTAAAGCCGAATATACAAGTGTAAAGTGCAAAGGATAACAAGAAGACAAAAATCACAATAGAAAGCTGAGATGTGGCAGAGAAATAGCAAGCTTTCTTGGTAGGTGCGGCCTTCTCTCTTTTCAAAGCTTTTTCGCTCTTCAAGAAGTTAGGTTAGAGAAATAAATTCAATGTTCGTGCGGGTGAGCTCTACCGCTTCAACATCTCGACTGTTGTATTTAAACCATCCTGTCTTCAACGTTCATCAGGGTAGGTGAGAAGCACCATTGGAAAGGTGCCCATGATTTAAGGAGCCAATTTGAAGGTTCTGACGTCTTTCCGGAAAATCTTCAAATACGTGACATGTGCTGACATGTGGATGGCATGTGTTGACACATAAAAAATTGAACTGAAATCGGGCGCTCAGGAGTCAGTGAAATGTGTCGACACCATAAGGTCAATGTGTCGACACTTGTTTTGGTCTGGAAAACATGTCTCGGGTGTAAGTGCAATGTGTCGACACCATGTCTTCATCTCTCGGGAGTAAGTGCAATGTGTTGACACTTGTCCTGTATCTGTCGACACCTAAAAGACCTGGAGAAAAAAATCAATATCTTTGAAGTTTTCATTCCATTCCAAAACCTTTTTAAGCACCTACAACATGAAAAATTGATCTTATCAACTTCTGTAATGGTGTTCAAGTGCAATTAGAAGAATTTTAGTGAGATAATGTTAATCCTTTTGAAATACAACTTGGAAATAGTGGATTGACAATATAAAATCTAAAAGCCTTCAAAACTTAGAATTTTTTGTTATCATCAAAATCAATTATGGATTGTTTGCAAAACAACCTTGGGCTTACAATATCACCCTTTTGATGATGACAAAACCATTTTAAAAGCGATAATTTGCTAACAAATAGAAAAGCTCCCCCTGAGAATAAGCAGGAGTTTATCATGACATTTTTAGTAAAAATGTCTTTAAGATTTTACAAAAAATTTGCAAGAGTTTTCCTTTGTAAATGGAGGTTTAGCAAAGTTTTGAAAACAAGAAAGAACACTTCTATATCTTTCTTCAAACTTCCCAAACTTCAAATTTAACAACCATAGCACAAGACTTCATATAGTGAGGCTTTGAGAGTTAGAAATACTACCTTTGAAGCAAGTCTCACTTTTCCATAATGAAGTGCAAAAAGATAAGCACTTCGTAAATCCTTATAGGTGCCAAGGAGACAATCAATAGATATGAGCAAAGTCAAAGGATTCATTGGAGGCACATAAATAACAGAGATAATCACTAAGAAAAATAAGCCAAATGTTCAGCCCAAAGCAACAATACGTACAAAATGTATACAAACTTAAAGAAATGTCCTCTAAGTGAGCTAGGAAGTCAGCAACATATTATATTAGACTTCTCCCCCCTTGGCATCATCTAAAAAAGATAAGGGAAATAGTGAAAGGTAGGAGGCTATGGAAAGAGTCAAGCAAGAAGACTATGGAGAATCAATTGGAGGAGGAGGATGATCAACATCAAATTTCTTCAGCCAGTTGACCCAAGTGGTGGAGAACCAATATGTCCATTTGATCACCTGGGGACGAAGATTTCGATCTTCATCCAAATGGATCTATGTGGCCTTGACCACATCTTCAGCAGTGGATTTCACGAAGTGCTTAAGTATTTTAGATGTAGAGGCAAATTCATCGACTGGATTTTGAATCACATTGCTTTCCACCTGGATGTTGTTACTGACTTGATGCTTAAGACCCCTCATATCCTTAGAGAGAATCTCAAGACGTTCAGTGTGATCAGCAAACATCTTTTTGATGTCTTCAAACCCGGTCTTCATACAGGTGGCCAGATCCTCCATATTCTTCCTTGATCTCATCCATGGAGACTTCAAGGGAGTTTAACTGAGGCTGATAAGAGCTACCAGCAATAGCCCTTCGTGAGGAATATCCAAATGGGGGAGGGACATAGAGATAGGGGTATCCTCCTCCATATGAGTCATATATATTGTAGGAGTCCTATCAATAGTTTCAGCGTCTTCCTCATTTTCACTTTCTTCTTTAGACCCGGAACTCTTGTCACCACACCCTTCTTCACCCATTCTCCTTCCATATTTTGCATAAAACCCATCAACATAAGAGTTTGCTTGTTATACTTTTGAGAATCCTTGGGTTTTTCTCTAACTTCCCCAGATATATCAATCTCAAGGGCATGAAATAAGTGAGTAAAAAACATCCCATAAGGCAGCCCTTGCTTTTTCTTTTCAGTGGCAACTTTCATACGATTAATCATCAAATGACCAAGATTCATGTGGGTACAGGTGATTAAACAGTACATAACAAATAACTCCAAGTAGGTAATGTACTCAAATTTTCCAGTCCTTGGTAAAATAATATTGTAAACTGTGTGATGCAATATCCGTCTATGAATTGTTAAGTACTGGCAGTGGGTCTAATTACCTCATTTAGGGTTGGATTATCCAACACAACCCTAAGAATATCAAGTGGTTCTACCTCAGACATCCCCATCTAATTATAAGCATCAAAACACTTATGTCCACTCTTAGGAGCAGAGATCATTGAATTTAGAGAAGCAACAGATAAATCCAATTGTTTCCCATTAACATAGCTTGTGACATTCTCAGATGTAGAATGCTGAAAATTTGCATACACCAGCTTCACAAGATATACAAAGCAATCCACTTTCAAATTTACAAAAACACCCCATCCTTGATATTCAAACATCTCCTTAAAATCAAACTCACTTTCATTAAACCATTAAAAATCTGCCCAATGACTAGCAATAACCTTTCTACCTCGAAAATCTTGCACAAAATGATTTTTCAAACACCTGACCTGTTGATGTAGGCCTCGGTAGAAGGAACGACTTTCCCTAGTGTTTTTCCCTTTCTTCTGTACTCTAGAGCTGGCAGGTGATGGCATCTGATGAGAGGAGCGCTTGGGGCTACTGGAAGACATCACGGTAGAAGCAGGAGAGGCTGTCGGCGGTAGGATTTTTTTAGACGGCCGGAGGGTGAGAGGAATTGATGAAGAGAGAAAATGGCGCCGTTTGGGAGAGAGAAGAGGGTCTGCGGGTTGAAGGAGAAGAGATGTGTTTACCCCTAGCCCTAGAGAGAATTAATATGACAAGCGTGCCCCAATTTTTAAAAACATTGTTTCAGAAAGATGTGTCGACACATTAGATCAACGTGTCAGCACATTGCACATGTACCCAAGAGCATTTTTAAGGGGCCTATGAATGGAAGTGTGAGACCCCGAAAAATCAGTACGTACTCCGTTGTAAGCTTAAGGATTTGGTGATTTGTTTTGAATTAATGGAGGCCATGGTATGATCTAAACTTAATGAGTATTATGGAATTTCAATGGACGAGATTTAAATTAGCCAACCTTAAGTTTATGAATTTTCATTTCTTTTCAATATCCTTGATTACTTTAGAAGGATTATCTTATGGATGATGTTATTGGGCTATTAAGGTTTAAATGGTTGGACTTAAAGCCTAAAAGAATGGGCTGAAAATGGACAGCCCAAGCTTGGCCGAAAATTAGGAATGATGGGCCTTGAAATTTAATCAAGTGGGCTGCCCAATTACATGTGATGATGGGCCCTTGAAGTTGTGATATTGGGCTGCTATAAGGCTTAGAGTAATAGGTGGATATTGGGCCTTTAAATGTATGCAATTGGGCTACCATGAAGATCAAGAAATTGGGCTTTAAAATTCATGCTATTGGGCTGCCATAATATTCATGGTAATGGGCTGCCATTGAATGATTATTGGGCTTTAAGGATTTAGGTTATTGGGCCTTAGCCTTTAGGCTTGTGAAATGGACTTGAGACTTGTGATATTGGGCCTTAGACAAATATTATTGGGCTATCAAAGTCTTATGTGATTGAAATGTTATTAGGCCTAGCTTTAAAGATTGGTGTTGTTGGGCCCTATTCTTTAAACTTGTGAATTGGACTTGAGATTTAGCCTAATGGGCCTTGGATTATGATGTTGGATTAGCAAGCCCATTAAGTAACCATGAACCCATTTAGTTGGATTGCAACCAAGTGAACTAGACTAGTTCTAAACCAAGGGAGACAAGGGGACATGATTTGATGGTTGCTTTTTATGCTACCAAGGGAGGATTTTCCCCCTTGGCCGAATGAGGCTAAGTTCAGCCTCCCTTGGGTCCTTCACACTTCAACCTTTCACCCTCAATCTTAATGTTTCTCATTTGGTCGTCCAACACAAGGGAGAGAGAAGAGAAAACCAAGAAAGAGAGAAAGGGAGAGGAAGAGAGAACTTGGTGTAAACCGAATGGGTTGAGCCACCAAGAGTGATTTCAAGCTTGGATCCAAGAGGATTTTGTGCAAGGAGAAGAAGGAGAAGGAAGAAGAAGAAGAAGAAGAAGAAGAAGAAGAAAAGGGGAAGGAGAAGAAAAGAAAAGGGGAAGAGAGAAAAGAAAGCTAAAATTGGAAGGTAATTTTCAGCATCTCTTAGAATCCTTCTCTTGCTTGTTGTGTCCATTAGTTTTGTAAAAGTTCATACTAAATGGATCTAATATCTTTAGCTATGATTCTTGTGGATTAAAGATGGAAAATATAATTTATAGTCATGGTTTTGGAAAAGAAGGGGATAAGGATACATATCTTTGGAGAAGGCCGAATCTATACCCCATCATGTGATCTATTATTGTGTTTTGTGTTGGATCTAAGAGTGAGAATGTATGTGGAGATATCCTAAGTTGTTAATGGAGAATACTTGTAAGTTTGGTATGAAATAAGGAGGTTTGCAAGCAATCAAAGAAACAAGAAAAGTCTAGGTTTTAGGAATAAAGGGGTGTTGGCCGAATGTCCCATTTTGCTAGATCTTGAAGATTATTTCATGATTTATGGATCCTAGGTTGTGAAGTAGGTTGCTGGAGGAAGAGATTTATATTGAAGACGAAGATTTGACATGTATGCATGAGAGTTGGAAAATGTTAAGAATAGATTTTCATGAGAGTTTTGCTTGGCCGAATGTCTATTTTAGTTAGGTCTGGAGTTTAATCAACCCATAGAGTATAATATGAACTTGGAATTGAAAATACATGCTTAAGATCCTATCTTGATTGTTAGAAAATGCAAAGAAGGTAAATACATGTTAGGTAAGCTTAGATCTAAACCCATTATGTGTTAGGCCGGTTGTAAGTTGATTTTTCCCTTTAAAACACATGCCATTGGGGTTGCTAAATGTTAGATCTGATGTTGGTGGTTGTGAATGATGAAGAAATGAAGTTGTAAGTTCAATGGTTAGTGTTAAAATACAAAGGAGTGCATATTGCAGGTTGTTGGCATGAAAAGTGTGATATTTGGTGTTGGCCGAACCATATATACCCTAGATCTTTAAGTATGATTTTGTGAATGTATGGATCTGATGGTGGGCCATGATGTGTGTAAGTTTGATAACCTTATGCATGAAATTTACCATGAAATGTGAAGGATGTATGCAAAGCAAAAGAACCAAAGAAAAACCTAAATTGTTGGTGAATATTGGGTGCTAGCCGAATGATACAATGTGTGATATATTGTGTCTGTGTCTTGATTTTAGATCCTAGGTTGTGAATCTGAAAAATGGAGGATGGGATCACCATTGGAGATGAAGTTGTAATTAAAGAACACATAAGATTGGTGTTGGCCGAATGCCATGAGGAAGAGAAACCCGAATTGCAAGCTTGTAACAATTGGAGATTTTATTTGCTTGTGATGAATAAATAAAATTAGGATTTTGGCCAAACAAATTAAAAGATGTTAAGGCTTAAAGGATCGAGTTAAAGGATTAACAAGCCTTGTGATGTTAAGCATGGATTAAGGATTCAATTAGAATGATTTAATGTTGTCCAAATCCTATTTAGGGCAGAGTGAGACGTAATCGTAATGAGATGTATATCAAAGCTAAGGATTAGAGAGCCTTGACCTTATGAGGAGAAAAATGTAAACCCTAATCAAAGTTAATGTCTCGGATTGATAAAGGTTTAAAGATTTAACCGAATACAGGAAATAAAAGAGAGACTTAGGTTTAATCCTAAATCCGTCAGTTGTTGGTTAGAACCCTAATCGAGAATAGAAATACATTGTAATAGAGTTAATAATTAAATAACCTAAATTAGTATATTAATTAAAGAAGATTAAATAAAATGTTTAATGATTAAAAAGATTATATATATATATATACGATATCCAGAAAGATATAATATAGTTGCTATTCGGAAACGTTCCGATGAATGGAAGGTAAGAAGTCAAGTGATGAACGGGAAGTTCGAGATGGATTAAGAAATATCCGGCAACTATATTATACCATTAAATTAAGTAATGCGTTGAATTATCGCTACTTGTCCTTAGTGGACTTCAAGATAGGACTGTCGGGTAATTCGTAGGACCGACACGTACCGATATGGTTTCATCTATATGCAGTACATTGAAAGATTGAACCTATTCCTTGTAGGCGAGGAGCCAAGTGAGCAAAGGAGAATTTGCGAGGAGTACTGTAAGTGAATCTTACCCGATTTGGAAAACTGGAATGATACACTGCATGTTTTATTGTGCATGGCAAGATGTTTTTAATACATATGAAATGTATTGCATGAAGAATGTTTCAAGTACGCATGGTATTTCGAACATGTCATAGCATGATCATTTGCATGAACGCATGAGAGAGACGTTTTGATGCAAATGAAAGTACGATGTTTTCAAGAGTGGCATGGCATGTTCATTGCATAGAAAACATGAAAAGTTGTTTTATGCAAATGAAAGAGAATTTATGTTATGATTAAGCACGAAGGTTTTGGTTGAAAACGTACTAAGTTAAGTGAGGTTCGACATCCATGCCGAGGGACGTTGTTCGTGAAGGATGGATGGATGGAACCTGAGACATCCATGCCGAGGGACGTTGTTCGTGAAGGATGGATGAATGGACGCCCATACCGAGGGACGTTGTTCGTGAAGGATGGGTTAGTCCGTGAGGTATGTGCAACCACACCGAGGAACGTTGCTCGAGAAGGTGTGGCGCCTCCAAGGGTCGTGTCTAGCCATCAGGCCTGGGGCAACTACGGGTTAGCTCGACCAGATGTAAGGTCTCCAAGGAAATTCGGGGACGGTTCCGAAGGGAACGCACAACCCTGACTTCAGGGGTCAAATGGAGCGAGCCCACGAGTAAGAGATACGAAATGGTTGTGAATAGGCCAACAGTGGCACAAGTATGAAATGAATGATTTTCAAGGGCCAAGGGTCAATTTTATAAGCAAGAATGAAATGAATGATTTTCAAGGGCCAAGGGCCAGTTTTACAAACAAGTACGAAAGAAAGATTTTTAAGGGCCAAGGGCCAATTTTACAAGCAAGTTTCAAGGGCCTGGGGCCAATTTCGAGATTTGAAATGCATTTGAAAAGGCCGAGAGTGGCAAGGGATTTTAGTGCACGGCATGTGCATCACGGAGCATGCATATGCATCATGTTTTTATGCACTAACTCGTGATTTACAGTTTTGCATTTCTTATCTTATCGCTACAGTGTATTGAAGTAAGTATGCTTTTAAAGCTATGTTTTATTAAAGTCCATGTTTCAACTGTTGTTCCTTACTGAGTCTTTCGACTCATAGTTTGTAAATCGTATCATTCCAGATCCACAAGATAACTGGGGAGCAGAGGAGTATCTCACGTAGAAATCCTGGAAGTTTGGGGATTGGAGCCGTAGTTGGTGAACTCCGAGGTAGCACTTGGGAGTGCTGGTTTTGATCAAGTGGCAGTATGTTGCCCTAGTACATTTTGTATAAGTTGCGAACAAGATGCAATGTATAGACTTTTCTGAATTATGATGCGTATACCGAGAGGTTATGATCATTGAGCTTGTATCTCAGCCAACATGTGGATCCTGAGTGAGCCATCCTATGTGTAAAAAAAAAAAAAAAAAAAAATTCCGCTGTAAGAGTTAGTGTAAGCGCTGAAGTGTTCCCGGGGAATGCTCGCGGCTGTCACGGCCCCGTCGGGGTGGCGTTCGGGGCGTGACAGAAAGTGGTATCAGAGGGAAAAGATCGAAGTACTAGGAGTTGAACCCTAGTAGGTAGCTGTATGTTGGAGTTGGCTGTGTACATAGATAGGAGCTCGTACCTGAACTAGGTCAGACATTTTAGACCTAGGAGTGGATGTTGAGGATCTAAACTATGTGCTCAGGTTATGATGTTTCCTTGCGTATATCTTATAATCTAATATGAAGTGTTGAAGTGCAGAATGGCACACCGAAGGCAAGGAGGCAGGGGTCGAGGGCCCGAGGAGCCGGGCGTCTCAACCGAAGATGTGTTACGTCACATGGCTCAGCTGGTGGCTGAGCATGTGCAACAAGGTGGACGTGGGGAAGAGGATAGAGGCCGCCCCACTGGTTGCACCTTTGATCAATTTAATCGACAACACCCGCCAGGATATAGCGGGAAGGGAGATGGAATCATTGCGGAGAATTGGCTTCTGGAGATTAAAGAACTCTTTGAAGTTCTGGAGTGTACCGACGCTCAGCGCGTCAACTTCGCCGCCTTTAAGTTACAAGGCGATGCGAAGAGGTGGTGGCAATCGACGAAAATGTTACTGGCTCAGGAGTTGGGTCAGCAAGCGGTTACTTGGGAGCGGTTCCAACAGGAATTTTTGGACCGATATTTCCCACGGACAGCACGGGAAGCAAAGGCGAGGGAGTTCGCTACTCTTGCCCAGGGTACGATGACAGTAGAGCAGTACGCTGCTCGTTTCATGGAATTGGTGAGGTTCGCCCCTTACCTAGTGCCTGATGAAGAGAGGAAGGCACGGAAATTTGAGGAAGGGTTACATCCTCGTATCTACGATCGAGTTTATAGTCACAATTTGAGGACTCTAGCAGAGGTGGTTGAGAGGGCCATTATTGTCGAAAGGGGGTTGCAGCGGACAGCAGCCTACTATGAGCAACAGAAGAGGAAGGCATCTTCCCAACCCTCAGTGCCCCAGAAACCCTGGAAGAAGAATAGACAAGAGCCGCCTCAAGGGCAGAATCAAGGATCCGGGGAAGTCCCGAACAATGAGGGAAACCAACTCCCACTATGTAATAGATGCGGGAAGAGGCACCTTGGAGGCTGCAGGCAGGGAGTGTGCTTCCAATGTGGGAAGCCGGGCCATATAGCGAGGTACTGTCAAGTTGGAGGGGACTCAAACGCAGCACCCCGGCCTGTGCAGCAGAACAACGTCGGGAGGCCAGGGGGGCCGACCCAAGCAAGGTTGTATGCCCTAACTCCGGGGGAGGCCGATGATCGAACGAATGTGGTGGCAGGTAAGTTGCCTTTGCCCTAGGGGGAAGTGTTAGTCCTATTTAATTCGAGAGGCCATGCATTCATTCATTGCATCTGCATATTGTAAGGCGACGAATATGAGGCATGAATCACGAGAATATACTCTAATGGTGTATTTGCCTATTAGTGGCAGAGTCAATTGAGATCGAATATTGAAGAATAGTTCGATAGAAGTTGAAAGAAAAATGATGATTCCTGATTTGATTACAATGGAAACAAGGGGAAACCAAGATTTGTTCTAGGCATGGATTGGTGGGCAGTGCTCGGTGTTAGTATAAAGTGAGATGAAGGTTGTATCCTAAAAGGAGGGGAGACCGAATTGTTATTTGGCACATTGCGATGGATTTTTAGTTTGACTAAAGCCCCTACGATAGAAGAAATTTCTACAGTGAAGGAATTTCTCGAGTATGTTATGAGGCATTACTTGGTTTACCTCCTGTTAGAGAATGGAGTTTGGTACCAATTTAGGACGAAGATCAGCTCCAATAATCGAAAGTTCTATATAGAATGGCACTAGTATGTCGCCTTGGGGAGCACCAGTTTGAAAATATGGATCGAGGGCAGAGTGCAATTGTGGCCATGCCTTGATGATGCTAATTAGGTGTTGATTTACTAGAACTTGTGTGAGCTTTGGAGATTTCGCGTTGAGGAACTAGAAACTTTGTGCTACCTGGGCTTAGATCCAGAATTGAAAAGTGCAATAGACTAAGCATGGAGACTTTGGTTGGTCGTTGTGTAAATCTTTGGTTTTTACATAAGTCAGCTTGATGCTTGCTTGATACATGATTGCTACTGTGTTGAACGAAAAGACTCAGGATTTCTGGTGGTGGTAATCGAATTCCGAGGACGGAATTTTTTTATAAGGAGGGGAGAATGTGAGACCCCGAAAAATCAGTACGTACTCCGTTGTAAGCTTAAGGATTTGGTGATTTGTTTTGAATTAATGGAGGCCATGGTATGATCTAAACTTAATGAGTATTATGGAATTTCAATGGACGAGATTTAAATTAGCCAACCTTAAGTTTATGAATTTTCATTTCTTTTCAATATCCTTGATTACTTTAGAAGGATTATCTTATGGATGATGTTATTGGGCTATTAAGGTTTAAATGGTTGGACTTAAAGCCTAAAAGAATGGGCTGAAAATGGACAGCCCAAGCTTGGCCGAAAATTAGGAATGATGGGCCTTGAAATTTAATCAAGTGGGCTGCCCAATTACATGTGATGATGGGCCCTTGAAGTTGTGATATTGGGCTGCTATAAGGCTTAGAGTAATAGGTGGATATTGGGCCTTTAAATGTATGCAATTGGGCTATCATGAAGATCAAGAAATTGGGCTTTAAAATTCATGCTATTGGGCTGCCATAATATTCATGGTAATGGGCTGCCATTGAATGATTATTGGGCTTTAAGGATTTAGGTTATTGGGCCTTAGCCTTTAGGCTTGTGAAATGGACTTGAGACTTGTGATATTGGGCCTTAGACAAATATTATTGGGCTATCAAAGTCTTATGTGATTGAAATGTTATTAGGCCTAGCTTTAAAGATTGGTGTTGTTGGGCCCTATTCTTTAAACTTGTGAATTGGACTTGAGATTTAGCCTAATGGGCCTTGGATTATGATGTTGGATTAGCAAGCCCATTAAGTAACCATGAACCCATTTAGTTGGATTGCAACCAAGTGAACTAGACTAGTTCTAAACCAAGGGAGACAAGGGGACATGATTTGATGGTTGCTTTTTATGCTACCAAGGGAGGATTTTCCCCCTTGGCCGAATGAGGCTAAGTTCAGCCTCCCTTGGGTCCTTCACACTTCAACCTTTCACCCTCAATCTTATTGTTTCTCATTTGGTCGTCCAACACAAGGGAGAGAGAAGAGAAAACCAAGAAAGAGAGAAAGGGAGAGGAAGAGAGAACTTGGTGTAAACCGAATGGGTTGAGCCACCAAGAGTGATTTCAAGCTTGGATCCAAGAGGATTTTGTGCAAGGAGAAGAAGGAGAAGGAAGAAGAAGAAGAAGAAGAAGAAGAAGAAGAAAAGGGGAAGGAGAAGAAAAGAAAAGGGGAAGAGAGAAAAGAAAGCTAAAATTGGAAGGTAATTTTCAGCATCTCTTAGAATCCTTCTCTTGCTTGTTGTGTCCATTAGTTTTGTAAAAGTTCATACTAAATGGATCTAATATCTTTAGCTATGATTCTTGTGGATTAAAGATGGAAAATATAATTTATAGTCATGGTTTTGGAAAAGAAGGGGATAAGGATACATATCTTTGGAGAAGGCCGAATCTATACCCCATCATGTGATCTATTATTGTGTTTTGTGTTGGATCTAAGAGTGAGAATGTATGTGGAGATATCCTAAGTTGTTAATGGAGAATACTTGTAAGTTTGGTATGAAATAAGGAGGTTTGCAAGCAATCAAAGAAACAAGAAAAGTCTAGGTTTTAGGAATAAAGGGGTGTTGGCCGAATGTCCCATTTTGCTAGATCTTGAAGATAATTTCATGATTTATGGATCCTAGGTTGTGAAGTAGGTTGCTGGAGGAAGAGATTTATATTGAAGACGAAGATTTGACATGTATGCATGAGAGTTGG
The DNA here is from genome assembly GCA_963930655.1 of Myrica gale. NCBI lineage: Eukaryota > Viridiplantae > Streptophyta > Magnoliopsida > Fagales > Myricaceae > Myrica > Myrica gale. Next base: position 16,528,098 of record OZ005607.1, on the reverse strand, counting down.
AAAATGTTAAGAATAGATTTTCATGAGAGTTTTGCTTGGCCGAATGTCTATTTTAGTTAGGTCTGGAGTTTAATCAACCCATAGAGTATAATATGAACTTGGAATTGAAAATGCATGCTTAAGATCCTATCTTGATTGTTAGAAAATGCAAAGAAGGTAAATACATGTTAGGTAAGCTTAGATCTAAACCCATTATGTGTTAGGCCGGTTGTAAGTTGATTTTTCCCTTTAAAACACATGCCATTGGGGTTGCTAAATGTTAGATCTGATGTTGGTGGTTGTGAATGATGAAGAAATGAAGTTGTAAGTTCAATGGTTAGTGTTAAAATACAAAGGAGTGCATATTCCAGATTGTTGGCATGAAAAGTGTGATATTTGGTGTTGGCCGAACCATATATACCCTAGATCTTTAAGTATGATTTTGTGAATGTATGGATCTGATGGTGGGCCATGATGTGTGTAAGTTTGATAACCTTATGCATGAAATTTACCATGAAATGTGAAGGATGTATGCAAAGCAAAAGAACCAAAGAAAAACCTAAATTGTTGGTGAATATTGGGTGCTAGCCGAATGATACAATGTGTGATATATTGTGTCTGTGTCTTGATTTTAGATCCTAGGTTGTGAATCTGAAAAATGGAGGATGAGATCACCATTGGAGATGAAGTTGTAATTAAAGAACACATAAGATTGGTGTTGGCCGAATGCCATGAGGAAGAGAAACCCGAATTGCAAGCTTGTAACAATTGGAGATTTTATTTGCTTGTGATGAATAAATAAAATTAGGATTTTGGCCAAACAAATTAAAAGATGTTAAGGCTTAAAGGATCGAGTTAAAGGATTAACAAGCCTTGTGATGTTAAGCATGGATTAAGGATTCAATTAGAATGATTTAATGTTGGCCAAATCCTATTTAGGGCAGAGTGAGACGTAATCGTAATGAGATGTATATCAAAGCTAAGGATTAGAGAGCCTTGACCTTATGAGGAGAAAAATGTAAACCCTAATCAAAGTTAATGTCTCGGATTGATAAAGGTTTAATATCCAAGCCAAGGGTTGTTAATGATTAAGGTTAGTGATTTATTCAGGTAAAGATTTAACCGAATACAGGAAATAAAAGAGAGACTTAGGTTTAATCCTAAATCCGTCAGTTGTTGGTTAGAACCCTAATCGAGAATAGAAATACATTGTAATAGAGTTAATAATTAAATAACCTAAATTAGTATATTAATTAAAGAAGATTAAATAAAATGTTTAATGATTAAAAAGATTATATATATATATATATATACAATATCCAGAAAGATATAATATAGTTGCTATTCGGAAACGTTCCGATGAATGGAAGGTAAGAAGTCAAGTGATGAACGAGAAGTTCGAGATGGATTAAGAAATATCCGGCAACTATATTATACCATTAAATTAAGTAATGCGTTGAATTATCGCTACTTGTCCTTAGTGGACTTCAAGATAGGACTGTCGGGTAATTCGTAGGACCGACACGTACCGATATGGTTTCATCTATACGCAGTACATTGAAAGATTGAACCTATTCCTTGTAGGCGAGGAGCCAAGTGAGCAAAGGAGAATTTGCGAGGAGTACTGTAAGTGAATCTTACCCGATTTGGAAAACTGGAATGATACACTGCATGTTTTATTGTGCATGGCAAGATGTTTTTAATACATATGAAATGTATTGCATGAAGAATGTTTCAAGTACGCATGGTATTTCGAACATGTCATAGCATGATCATTTGCATGAACGCATGAGAGAGACGTTTTGATGCAAATGAAAGTACGATGTTTTCAAGAGTGGCATGGCATGTTCATTGCATAGAAAACATGAAAAGTTGTTTTATGCAAATGAAAGAGAATTTATGTTATGATTAAGCACGAAGGTTTTGGTTGAAAACGTACTAAGTTAAGTGAGGTTCGACATCCATGCCGAGGGACGTTGTTCGTGAAGGATGGATGAATGGACGCCCATACCGAGGGACGTTGTTCGTGAAGGATGGGTTAGTCCGTGAGGTATGTGCAACCACACCGAGGAACGTTGCTCGAGAAGGTGTGGCGCCTCCAAGGGTCGTGTCTAGCCATCAGGCCTGGGGCAACTACGGGTTAGCTCGACCAGATGTAAGGTCTCCAAGGAAATTCGGGGACGGTTCCGAAGGGAACGCACAACCCTGACTTCAGGGGTCAAATGGAGCGAGCCCACGAGTAAGAGATACGAAATGGTTGTGAATAGGCCAACAGTGGCACAAGTATGAAATGAATGATTTTCAAGGGCCAAGGGTCAATTTTATAAGCAAGAATGAAATGAATGATTTTTAAGGGCCAAGGGCCAGTTTTACAAACAAGTACAAAAGAAAGATTTTTAAGGGCCAAGGGCCAATTTTACAAGCAAGTTTCAAGGGCCTGGGGCCAATTTCGAGATTTGAAATGCATTTGAAAAGGCCGAGAGTGGCAAGGGATTTTAGTGCACGGCATGTGCATCACGGAGCATGCATATGCATCATGTTTTTATGCACTAACTCGTGATTTACAGTTTTGCATTTCTTATCTTATCGCTACAGTGTATTGAAGTAAGTATGCTTTTAAAGCTATGTTTTATTAAAGTCCATGTTTCAACTGTTGTTCCTTACTGAGTCTTTCGACTCATAGTTTGTAAATCGTATCATTCCAGATCCACAAGATAACTGGGGAGCAGAGGAGTATCTCACGTAGAAATCCTGGAAGTTTGGGGATTGGAGCCGGAGTTGGTGAACTCCGAGGTAGCACTTGGGAGTGCTGGTTTTGATCAAGTGGCAGTATGTTGCCCTAGTACATTTTGTATAAGTTGCGAACAAGATGCAATGTATAGAATTTTCTGAATTATGATGCGTATACCGAGAGGTTATGATCATTGAGCTTGTATCTCAGCCAACATGTGGATCCTGTGTGAGCCATCCTATGTGTAAAAAAAAAAAAAAAAAAAAATTCCGCTGTAAGAGTTAGTGTAAGCGCTGAAGTGTTCCCGGGGAATGCTCGCGGCTGTCACGGCCCCGTCGGGGTGGCGTTCGGGGCGTGACAGGAAGTATATGTGTTGACACATTGAGTCATAAGTTTTGACACATACTTGCTTGGTGCAAACTGTCATGAAAACTAGAAGTGTTGACACTTGAATTACAAAGTGTTGACACATCTCATGCAAAGAAAATTCCTTCAAGGATTTTACAAAGAATGATGGAAAAAAAAAACATAGAGCACTTTAATACACAGATCAGAACATATTCAAAGCAATCAATGAAGCAATTATTATCGAGAAGGAAGCATGTATCAACCATTCAATCCAAAGGAAATTTCATTACAATTTCTTGACGAATAAAGCAAAATCTATCCTCATTAAGAGATTTTGTGAAAATGTCCGCCAATTGAAGGTCGGTGTTTACAAATTCAAGAACAATATCCCCTTTTAGAGCATGATCTCTAGTGAAATGATACTTAATCTCGATATGTTTTGTCCTATAGTGCTGAATTAGATTTTTAGTAAAATTGATTGCACTTGTGTTGTCACATGCTTAATCTCGACTGTGAGACCCCGAACTTTGCTTTTGCTATTTTCCTATGTATTTGTTTTGATTTAACTTATGGGGCCATATTTTTGGCCAATATATGACTTAAGTTTAATGTTTATGGTACATTAACTTATTATGAAATTTTATTCAAGAATTTTTTCTTTAAATAATTTCTTTTTCATTGTGAAAGTTTTTAGTACAAGTTTAAATTCTATTTTTCCTAAGAGCCGAAACTTGCTAGGTAAATTTCTTTTATGGACTTGTATTTTTCCATTGCTTATTATATTCCATAATCCCTGAAATTAAATTATGAAGAGAAATTGATATATTATGGCCGAAAATATCTAAGTAGAAAATCATGAAATGTATGTTAAGCATTTAAATATTTTGTGTCTTATAATAGGTAGCTTAAAATATCATTAGAGATATTAAATGATAAGTTACTAGATATATAAAATAGTTTGATTAAATAATTTAATTGATAAGTGAGTGTGCTTATCATAGTGCTAAGTTATAGGATAGTTTGATAAGGAAATAAAAGATGAGTTAATGTGCTTATCATAGTGATAAGCTATTGTGTTTATCATAAAGATAAGTTAGTGTGTTTATTAAGGAAAAATGTTAGTGAGCTTATAATAGTGATAAGCTAATGTATTTATAAAGGAAATAAGCTATTGTGTTTATAAAGATAAGTTGATATGTTTGTGGATGATAAGCTAATGTACATATATTAGAGATAAGTCAAATTGCCTATGTGATAAGTGATAGATGAAATGAAAATAAAATGAAAAATATAAAATGAATCAATGGTAAGAGAGGGGTTTACGTGATAGGCAAGAAGATGAAGTTGAAGTTACTTTTGGGTGAATGACTTATGGAGACAAGGAATTGAATGCAATTAAATGAGAAACAAAAAGGGAAGAGTGAAGCATCACGTGAAAGAGAGAAAGGGAGAAAGAGAGAAAAGACAAGTGAAGGTGTAGGCTGAAAAGAGATTAGGATAGGCTGAAAAGTAAGGGTAGGGAAGAAGAATCATGTGAAAATGAAGAGAAAAAGCCAAAGAAAAATAAAGCAAAGGGAGACAAAGCATTTATTGTAACCACCCAATGCAACCAATGGGAGTGTTTTGGTGGGGCCAAGGGAGAACCTCTCCCTTTGCACAAGCACTCTCACACACCATTTACACTCCATTTGGTCGAGTAAAAGAAAGAAAAGGCTGAAAGAAAGGGAGAAGGCAGGCCGAGAGAAAAAGAAAGGGGGAAAGGAAGAAAAACCGAGAGAAAGAAAAAGGGAGAAATGAAGGAGGCCGAGAGAAAGGAGAAAAAGGGAGAAGGAAAGAGAAGAAGAAGAAGAAGGAGAAGGCCAAGAAGAAACAAGGGAGGAAGGAGAAGAAAAGAAAAGGGGAAGAGAGAAAGGAAAGCAGCAAGGTGAACTTGGTTTTTCTTGAAGTTCTTTGACTGAATGTACTCTTGCATGTTGTGTTCCACTCTTGCCTTGGTCAGATCTGTATAGATGTCTAAGTTTCAAGGGCTGTTGTGATATTTTATTGATCTTGATTGTGAACTTGTTAATAGAGGCCTTGCAAGAGAAAGAAGAAAAGAAAAAGGAGAAGAAGAGAGAAAAAAAAGGAGTTAAGGTAGCAAGGTAAAAGCTTCAGCCTTTTGGTTTGTGTTTGGCCGGATTTTGTGACCTTGTAATATGATTTGTGGCTTGCAATAGAGGCTGATTATTGCTGTTAGATGCCATTGGTTTGAATTAGTTCAAACTTGGAAATGCATGTTAGATTATAAGTTGCAAAAAGGAGAAGGATAACCTAAGTGCATGTGAAGCTTAAGGTATAAAACCTTGGTCTTAGGTGCTGTAGGCTTGCGGTGTTTAAGCTTGGGAATGAGAGTTATTAATTTGTGAGATTTGAGATGTGTTAGGGCTTGGGTCAGTAGCCATGATCTATGACAAAATTTTATTTGGATAAGTTCTCACATGCATGTAAATGAAGGGCATGAAATTGGAAGTGTAACATCTTGATTTGAAGGTTGTAAGCTTACTGTTGTAAACCCTTGCCGTTGGATCTGAACATGATTAGTTTTGATGATCTTAGGGTTTCAGTCAATGGCCTAAACCTAGGAGCAAATGTGAAGGGAGAGATTAATGCAAGAAAATGTTATGAATGGTAAGAAGGAGATAAGGTAAGTTTAAGTTTTGGTATTGATAGCTATGTTGGCCGAATGACTTCTTCATGCAAGATCTTGAATTTAACAACTCCTAGACTATAATGTGAAGTTGTATTTGAACTTGCATGCATAAGGATATGAATTGGTTGTTGGAAAGTGCAATGAAAATGGATAATGCATGTTAGAGGAGTTTCGGGCGTGGTCGTACAATGCTTGGCCGAAATGCATGCTATGTTAAAATATCTTCGGAATGATTGAAATATGGATCTTGTAGGCTGGTTGTGAGGCTGATTGGTTAGGTTGATTGTGCATATAAGTCACGGGTTGACTAAGCTTGAAGAGAGAAGAATGCATGTGATAAATAGAATGGTAATGCATGTTAAAGCTATGAATAATGATGCATGGCTGAATGATATAGTGTGAGAAATCTTGTACTTGTGCCATGATTTATAGAATCTAGGTTGTGAATTTGATAATGGAGGATGAGATCACAATTGGAGATGAAGTTTTGTGCAATAGATGTTTGAAATTGAAGCATGGCCGAATGATGTAATGAAGGAAACCCTAATGGCCAACGATTAGTAATTTAAAATGCACTTTCACGTGATGTATAAGTAAAATTAATATTATGGCTAAATGAATTAGAGGTTAAAACGATTATCAAGGCCTTGTAATGTTAAGCATGGATTAAGGATTCAATTAGAATGATTTAGTGTTGGCCGAATCCTATTTAGGGCAAAGTGAAATGTAATTGTAATGAGATGAATATCAAAGCTAAGGATTAGAGAAACCTTGATCATATGAAGAGAGAAAATGAAATAGGAGAAAGCCAATATGTCAAACATGCATGGAAGAGATGTTAAAGAAAAAGATATGAAACTTAATCACATGATATTAAGATCTATGGCTCGGGTTGGATAGAACTTGGAGATCAAGCCACGATTTAGCCATGATTAAGGTTGGCCATAAGAAAATAAGGAATCAAGGCAAGTAAGTAGTTGGTACATTGATGCTTATGTGAACTCGAAGGAGCATGACGTTAGGTTGAATCCTATAGAACTTGGCAGCACCTCTATAGCGCATCTTTTAAGGTTTGATTGATGAATATGATGATCATTAGTCCATGTAAAATAAGATCGTAAATGTAGAGCAAGAATTCAGCGATAAAGGTTGTTGTTTTGATATGGATCATTGATAAGGTTGAAGCATTAAAGATCCGATTTTGGATATCGAGATATATCGAGGTTATTAAGAAGATGTTAGAGAAATTGAGTCGAGCTACCTACAAGTTCACCTACCTTGGAGTTGGTTGAGATGTATAATGTTGTTATATACAAATTGATTTTTGAAAGTTAAAATACTTACAAGCATGGGAAGTCAGATGTTGCAAGAATTTCATGTATAATTTCACGTAAAGTTTCGGATATGAACTTTGAAACTAAGATAATACATGATATGTTTGTATGCCTTGTTGAATGTTGATAACTAAGCATTGGAGTATCGCTTGTAGGCGAAGACCGAACTAAGTTCGAGTGGATTGGTATAAGTGCAATAAGTGCAAGGAGTACTGTAAGTGAATCTTACCCGATTTGGAAAACTGGAATGATACACTGCATGTTTTATTGTGCATGTGGCAAGATGTTTTTAATACATATGAAATGTATTGCATGAAGAATGTTTCAAGTACGCATGGTATTTCGAACATGTCATAGCATGATCATTTGCATGAACGCATGAGAGAGACGTTTTGATGCAAATGAAATTACGATGTTTTCAAGAGTGGCATGGCATGTTCATTGCATAGAAACATGAAAAGTTGTTTTATGCAAACGAGAAAGAATTTATGTTATGATTAAGCCCGGGGGGCTTTGGGTCAGATCCGTACCAAGTTAAGTGAGGTTCATCATCCATACTGAGGAACGTTGATCGAGAAGGATGGATGAATGGAACCTAGGACGCCCATACCGAGGGACGTTGATCGAGAAGGTTTGGTAAGTCCTTGAGTTATATGCAACCACAGCGAGGAACGTTGCTCGAGAAGGTGTGGCGCCTCCAAGGGTCATGTCTAGCCACTGAAGGACGAATGCGAGAAGGTGTGCTAGCTTGACCGTATGTAAGGTCCCCAAGGGAAATAGGGGACGGTTCCCATGGGAACGCACAACCCTGACTTTATGGGGTCAAATTGAGCGAGCCCACAGTAAGAGATATGAAATGAATGATTTTCAAGCGCCTGGGGCCAATTTCAAGAACAAGTTATGAAAGAAATATTTTCAAGGGCCTGGGGCTAATTTCGATATTTGAAATGTATTTGAAAGGGCCAAGAGTGTCAAGAGATTTTAGTGCATGGCATGTGCATCACGGAGCATGCATATGCATCATGGTTTATGCATTAACTCGTGATTTCCAGTGATGCATTTCTTCTCTTATCGCTACAGTGTATTGAAGTAAGTATGTTTTAAAGCAATGTTTTATCAAAGCTCATGTTTCAAACTGATGTTCCTTACTGAGTCTTTCGACTCATAGTTTTTAATTGTATCATTCCAGATTCACTAGAAAATCGGAGAGCAGAGGATTGTCTCACGTAGAAATCCTAGGAGTTCGGGAGTTGGAGTCGGAATTGGTGAACTCCGAGTTAGCACTAGTGAGTGCTGGTTTGATTTGAGTGGTAGTATGTTGCCCTATTACGTCTTGTATAAGTTTGCGAACAAGATGCAATGTATAGACTTTTCTGAAGGAGTTATGTTCTTTGAGCTTGTATCTCAGCCAACACGTGGTTCCTGAGTGAGTCTCCCTATGTGTATAAAAAAAACATTTCCGCTGTAAGAGTTAGTGTAAGCGCTGGAGTGTTCCCGGGGAATGCTCGCGGCTGTCACGGTCCCTGTGGGATGGCGTTCGGAGCGTGACATCGACCGCCGCTATAGGTGTACTTTTTAGCAGCGTTTGGAATAAAACGTTGCTAAAGGGTGTAAGATACAGCGGCAGTCACAATGACCGTCGCTGTAGGTATGCTTTTTAGCAGGCTACAAAAGATTTGATACCTACAGCGGCAGTCACTGTGACCCCCGCTCTATTACCCACCTTTAGCAGCGTTTGTGTCTACAAACGCTTCTAAAGGTATATCTATAGCAACGTTTGTGTCACAAACACTGCTATAGGTATAACGTGAAAAAAATAACTAATTATAAGTTATTTAATGTTAATAATTATTTTATATATTATTATATTGCTTTTAATATATAATTTTATTTTGTCATGTATTGGAAAATTTTTATTTTAAATGACCTACTTAATAAAATATGGAATTAGAGAGAGTGTTGTGCACATTAAAGTTGTTGTATGATATATTTTAAAGTATAGCTATAGATATTATGGTAATTGCATATTTATTGACTAAATCTAAGTAGTTTAGAAAACATCTATTATCATACTTATAATGAGCATATATATTTTTGAAAGTCTATGTAGCAATCCAAGAGGGGGGTGAATTTGATTTTAATAAAAATTGAAACTTTTTCAAGATAATGTGAACAAAAAGACAGTAATGTAGGCCAAGCCTTTGACTTCTCTAACAAAGAAGATGTCAGATTTGAATGGACACGAGTGTGAGTGGAGCTTCCAAGAGTTAAAGGCCAATTTAGTTACTGCTCCAGTGTTAGCAGTACCCTCGAAATATGGAGAGCATGAAATCTACAACGACGCATCGAAGCAAGGTTTAGGTTGTGTTTTGATGCAAGACAAAAGGGTAATAGCTTATGCATCTAGGCAGTTGAGGCCTCACGAGATGAATTACCCCACGCATGACTTGGAGTTAGCTGCGGTAGTCTATGCATTGAAAATATGGAGACACTATTTGTATGGGGTTAAATGTGAGATATTCACCGACCATAAGAGCCTCAAGTATTTTAACACCCAGAAAGAGTTGAACATGAGGCAGCGGCGATGGCTAGAATTGATTAAAGATTATGATTGCACAATAAGCTATCACCCCGGAAAAGCCAATGTGGTGGCCGACGCATTAAGTAGGAAGTCGGCAGAGAAAAGTTCGGCAGAGACAAGTTCAATGGAGGTGGTGCCTGGGGGAATCAAGAGAGACTTGAAAAGGGCAGAGATCGTGCTTATCATTGCCGATCAGTTTGTCTGAATTGCAGGGCTCTCATTGCAACCTACCTTGGAGGAGCAGATTCGGGAGGCCCAGAAGAATGATAAGGTGATTGAAGGGATTAGAGAAAGGATTGGGAAAAAGGAAGACCTTGATTTTAGAGATAAAGATGGGTTGTTACAATATCGAGGCAGAGTTTGTGTGTCAAGTACAAGGGAGATTAAAGACTTGATCCTAGCAGAGGCTCATTGTACGCCTTATACCATCCATCCAGGAGGCACGAAGATGTATCAAGATATTAAGAAGGCCTTTTGGTGGCCTAATATGAAGCGGGAGATAGCCGAGTATTTGGCTCGATGTTTGACTTGCCAGAAGGTGAAAGCAGAGCACCAGAGGCCAGCAGGAACATTAAAGCCTCTAGAGATCCCTGAATGGAAGTGGGAAGGGATAGCCATGGATTTTGTAGTAGGGTTGCCTCGAACTACTTCGGGTTACGATGCTATATGGGTGATCGTGGACCGACTAACCAAGTCGGCACACTTCTTACCCATTAAGGTGAAGTATACCCCGGAGAAGTTAGCGGAGATTTACCTTCAAGAGATTATCAGATTACATGGAGTGCCCAAGAGCATAGTGTCGGATAGAGATCCGAGATTTACTTCGAGATTCTGGAAACGATTGCAGGAGTCGTTGGGAACTCGATTGAATTTTAGTACCGCTTTCCACCCACAGACGGATGGGCAGTCGGAAAGGACTATACAAATTCTGGAGGATATGCTCAGGGCTTGCGTCATGGATTTCAAAGGAGGATGGACTCAATACTTGCCTTTAGCAGAATTCGCGTACAATAACAGTTTTCAAGCAAGTATTGGTATGACACCCTATGAAGCCTTGTATGGGAGGAGGTGTAGATCACCATTGTATTGGGATGAGGTAGGCGAAACAAGGATGTTAGGGCCAGAAATAGTTTCAGAAACACGGGAAAAGATCCAAGTAATCAAGGATCGGCTTGTGACAGCCCAAAGCAGGCAGAAGAGCTATGCTGATAACCGAAGAAGAGAACTTGAATTTGAGGCTGGGAGCAAAGTATTTTTGAAGATTTCTCCGAAGAAGGGGATAGCGAGATTTGGGAAGAAAGGAAAGCTCCAACCCAGATTCATAGGACCCTTTGAGATCTTAGACAGAATTGGGCCTGTGGCGTATAGGTTGGCCCTACCACCTTGTTTAGAGGGAGTCCACAACGTGTTTCATGTATCGCTCCTAAGGAAGTATGTATCTGACCCTACCCATGTATTAGATTATGAGCCCTTGCAGGTTAGAGAAAACCTTACATATATGGAAGAACCTATAAGGGTTTTGGATAGGAAGAAACAACAACTAAGGACCAAAACCATACCGCTTGTTAAGATTTTGTGGAAAAACCACGGAGTAGAAGAGGCCTCATGGGAGTTAGAAAGTGACATGTACTCGAGATACCCACACTTGCGGGAAGAACAAAGTTAAGAAGGATAATGTTCTATCGATTCTCGTTTTGTGATAAAATTTTGATATGTCTTGCCTGATCTTATGTCACGCCCCGAACGCCATCCCGCAGGGACCGTGACAGCCGCGAGCATTCCCCGGGAACACTCCAGCGCTTACAATAACTCTTACAGCGGAATTTTTTTTTTTAAAAAAAAAACACATAGGATGGCTCACTCAGGATCCACATGTTGGCTGAGATACAAGCACAATGATCACAACCTCTCGGTATACGCATCAAAATTCAGAAAAGTCTATACATTGCATCTTGTTCGCAAACTTATACAAAACGTACTAGGGCAACATACTGCCACTCAATCAAAACTAGCACTCACTAGTGCTACCTCGGAGTTCACCAACTCCGGCTCCAATTCCCAAACTTCCCGGATTTATACGTGAGATACTCCTCTGCTTCCCAGTTATCTTGTGGATCTGGAATGATACGATTAAAAACTATGAGTCGAAAGACTCAGTAAGGAACAACAGTTTAAATCATGAACTTTGGTAAAACATGGCTTTAAAAACATACTTACTTCAATACACTGTAGAGTTAAGAAAATAAATGCATAACTGTAAGTCATGAGATAGTGCATAAAAACCATGATGCATATGCATGCTCCGTGATGCACATGCCATGCACTAAAATCTCTTGCCACGCTTGGCCTTTTTCAAATGCATTTCAAATCTCGAAATTGGCCCAGGCCCTTGAAAATCTCTTATTCATACTTGTGGGCTTATTCGCTCCATTTAACCCCTGAAGTCAGGGTTGTGCGTTCCCATTGGAACCATCTCCCATACCCTTGGAGACCTTACATACGGTCAAGCTAGCACACCTTCTCGCATTCGTCCTTCAGTGGCTAGACATGACTCTTGGAGGCGCCACACCTTCTCGAGCAACGTTCCTCGGTGTGGTTGCACATACCTCAAGGACTTACACAACCTTCTCGATCAACGTCCCTCGGTATGGGTGTCCTAGGTTCCATTCATCCATCCTTCTCGATCAACGTTCCTCGGTATGGATGATGAACCTCACTTAACTTGGTACGGATCTGTCCCAAAGCCCCTGGCTTAATCATAACATAAATTCTTTCTCTATTGCATAAAACAACTTTTCATGTTTCTATGCAATGAACATGCCATGCTACTCTTGAAAACATCGTAATTTCATTTGCATCAAAACGTCTCTCTCATGCGTTCATGCAAATGATCATGCTATGACATGTTCGAAATACCATGCGTACTTGAAACATTCTTCATGCAATACATTTCATATGTATTAAAAACATCTTGCCATGCACAATAAAACATGCAGTGTATCATTTCAGTTTTCCAAATCGGGTAAGATTCACTTAGAGTACTCCTTGCACTTATTGCACTTATACCGATCCACTCGAGCTTAGTTCGATCTTCGCCTACAAGCGATACTCCAATGCTTAGTCATCCATATTCAACAAAGCATACCAACGTATCATTTACGATCTTAGTTTCAGAGTTCCAATCTTAGAACATGTGATTTCATAATGTGACCTTCCTTATAAACATTGTTAACTTTCATAATCAAAGTGAAAATAGCAAAGATCATACATATCAAACAACTCCAATTACGTGAACTTCTAGGGTATTTCAACTCGATCTTTTAATATCTTCTTTCGTAACCTCGATGTCCAATATTGAATTCATAGTCCTTAAACCTAACTCGATTACTTCAAAGTACTGGAACTAAACCGCCCTTCGATACGTGCAAGGTTGCTGTTTTCACCGCCAACTCGTATCCAACTTGTTCAATTAATTCTTCCTATCACTAACATTGATTCCAAAGCCTATCATGAAATCAGCAACAACATTTCGTCTTAGAAGTTCTATATCAAATCAGCAACCTATAACGTATCCAATTTCTATTCTCCTAGTTCCACACTTTTAATCTTCCTTTGCATGGACTAATAACCATTAATGCCATCACGTAACTTCATGGAACATGATGTATTGTTGCTGCCAAGACCTTTAGGATTGACCTAGTGTTCTTCTTCTTTTATCTCTAAGTGTTTCAAGCTCACATGAACACCAATGAATACAACTCATCCAAACACAACTTATATATATTGAATCCTCACTTCATTGGCCAACCCGTGGCAATACTCACTCCTATACTTATTGACCTAGACCCAAAAGATATCTTAGGTTCACAAGTCCACATATGTCTTGCAAGATCCATGCGATTCATTGAAAGCACTCAACATGTCATAAATCTCCATATAACCCGAGACATTAACCTTGATTAAAGTTTCTATATATATTCTCCTCATATGATCAAGATTCTCTTGTTATTCATATCATTACAATTACACTTCACTTGCATCCAATAGATTTCGGCCAAAACTTAATCACTCTAATTAAATCCTTAATACATGCTTAACATCACAAGGCTTGTTAATCCTTTTAACTCGATCCTTTAAGCCTTAACATCTTTTAAGTAAATGTATTTATCCATCTCAAGTAAATGTATTTTCATTTATTATAAGCTTGCAATTAGGGTTCCCTTTCATTAGGTCATTCGGCCAACATCAAGTTCATTTGTTCCTTGGTCACAACTTCAACTCCAATGGTGATCCCATCCTCCATTTTTCAGATTCACAACCTAGGATCTACAAATCACAATCAAACTCAAGATCTAGCAGCACATCATAATCGGCCAACACCTATTAGTCACAAAACAATTAGGTTTTCTTTTGAATCTTTTAATTTGCATGCATCTTCTATATTTCATGCTTAACACCATGCATAAGGTCATCAAACTTACACATTTTATGGCCAACCAACAAACCTGCACATATACAAAATCATACTTGAAGATCTAGGGTACACATAGTTCGGCCAATCACCAAATATCACATTTTTCATGCCAAAATCGCAACATGCACTTCCCTTTGCATTTTATAACCTAACTAGCATGCATTAACTTCATATCTTCATCAAATACACCCAACAACATTAGATCTACACTTTAGGAACTTCAACAACAATAGATCTAAGGAAATACCCAACTTACATTCGGCCAAACATAACATAAGTCTAGATCTAAACTTATCTAACATACATTGTTCAATCCTTGCATTTTTCCAACATTCAAACTTAGATCTCATATTTATGTGGCCGGATCTAGCATTATACTTTAGGGTTGATTACATAACCTCAAAATCTAACAACACTCAAGACACTAACTTAAGATCCTATCATGATATATTCGGCCAACACTATATTCAAACCAACAACATCACATCTTTAGTCTTACCTTGATGATTATCCCAAACTTGAGTACCTAGCACAATAAAATACCCTAGGTTAGAACTTATGAGAGACTTTAAGCAAGAACACTCAATAGAATCAAGTCTACCTCTACCTTCACCAAACTTTTACCAAAACTCTTCCTTCTTCCAACTTTCGGTTCACCCTCCTTAGAGTAGTTCCAAGCTTGATTTGACGTGCTAAGGTGGGTTTTATTGTGGGGAAAAATGTGGTAAGCTTGGATGATTATGTCACGCCCCGAACGGCACCCCGCAGGAAACGTGACAGCCGCAAACTATCTCCAGATAGCTCCAGCGTTCTTACTTACTTGCTTACGGCGGAAACATACAAGACCACGAGGGATTCGAGCTTAATCGAACATAATCAGGGTTCTCATTAAGTTCTCATACAAAACACATATAAGTTTAGAATTTAAGTAGTGACGGATCTCATCGATCAGGTCACTATGCTCAAAATAAGAATATCATCCGGGAACTTTCTAAGTCAGGTAGTCCTCCTGACTCTCTTCACCTGTGGCATCTGGAATGACAATTTTAAAAACACGTGAGTCAAAAAGACTCAGTAAGGGAAAGACATAACTTGAAACATGCTCTTGACTTATGCTTGCTTTATCATGAAAGAGAATAAACTTGATAAGTGATGCACATGCATGTCATGGATTTGTACATGCTCTTGCTTAATTTCGGCCCCAGGCCCTTGAGAATTTCTTATTCATACTTGTGCCACTATTGCCCTTTTCATAATCATTTCATATCTCTTACTTGTGGGCTCGCTCCATTTAACCCCTGAAGTCAGGGTTGTGCGTTCCCTTTGGAACCGTCTCTGATTTCCCTTGGAGACCTTACATACGGTCAAGCTAGCGCACCTTCTCTCATTTGTCCTTCAGTAGCTAGACATGACCCTTGGAGGCACCACACCTTCTCAATGTCCTTCAGTGTGGGTTGCACAGCCTCGTGGATTCACCCATCCTTCTCACAATTGTCCTTCGGTATGGGAGTCTATCTTGATGGTACGGTACCGACCAGTGCCCCTTGACTTAACTTATCGTTTCATAAAAAATTTCATAATTTCCATCATTGTATAAATATTCTCTTTAGAAAAATTCATGCAATGCACATGTCATGTCATGCTTGATCAAAATCTCATGCTTGTTCATGAAATGATGCAGTGTGTCATTCCAGTTTTGAAAAGAACCACTTACTGTCCACTTACACTCGGTCCTCCTTGGTAGTGTATAAAACACGTAGATCGCCTACAAGCGGTTCAGATATTTCTTAGTCCTTAAGAAATAGCACATAATTATTAAATATATACTATACATATAATCACCGATATTCTTTTAATCAATTAAAGTATTTTATTTACTCCTCTAATATTATCTAAACTTAGGTTATTTAATTATTAACCATGTTACAAAATATTTACACCTCTATTCCCGATTAGGGTTTTAATCAATTAATAGATTAGGGTTACATAAATTCCACCTCACATATTTCAATCCGATAAAATTTCGGAATGTAGTTATATGTGTCGACACCATCACTCAATGTGTCGACACTTACAACACTTTTAGTTAGATGTGTCGACACCATCACTCAAGGTGTCGACACTTCCAACACTTCGTCAAAGTGGGAAAAATGTAAACTCTCGGGTTTTAGTTAGATGTGTCGACACCATCACTCAAGGTGTCGACACCATGACCGAATTAACCTTAAGTCTCTTTTTATTACACGTACTCCATTAAAACCTTATATCCAACTATGATTAAATCTTAACTAGGGTTCCCAATAATATTTTATCAAAAGGTCATGGTTCTTCAATATTTATTCCCACTAGCCTAAACTCTAATTTCCTTATCCATCACAATAACGAAAATCCATAAATCATAAATGGTACTTAGGGTTTCATTATTACTAACATTCGGCCACTACCATTATGCACCAAATAATCACAACTTTTACTCCAATGGTGATCCCATCCTCCATTCAACAAGTTCACAACCTAGGATCTATAAATCAAAGCACGAACATAATACATCATACTCATAGCAATATTCGGCCAACTCAAAATATCACAACACCACTAGGTTTTCTTTGGTTCTATCACCTTGCATGCATTCTTTACACATAGCACTCATCTACCATACCTTAGGTCATAAATCTTGTACACAACATGGCCAATGTCCAGATCTAAGCATATACAATTCACTCATGAAAACTTAAGCATACATGGTTCGGCTATACATCAAAATCCCACATTTTCATGCTAAAATTATAATATACATCTCCTTTGCATTCATGACCCGTCTCGCATGTATTAATTCCATATTTTCATCATATACAACCACCAACTCTAGATCTATCATTTAGAGACCTCAACAACACAAGATCTAAAGGAAAAACAACCATACCATTCGGCCAAGCACAACCTAGGCTAGGTCTAACCCTTTTTCTAACATACATTGCTCATCCTTGCATTTTATCACCTATCTTGCACATATAAACTTCATATCTTCATCATTAATATCCTCATGACTAGATTTATACATTAGACACATCAACAGCCCTAGATCTAAGAAAATATTCAACTTTCATTCAACAAAACACAACCTAGGTTAGATCTAACTTCATCTAGTATACATTGTCTATTCTTTGCATTTTTCCAACATTTAAAACTTAGATCTAAAGCATGTATGTCCAGATCTATCACTTGCACATACCCATGTTCAAAGTCCAACTAAAATAGAAAACAAAAACTCAATATCCAACCCCATATGGTTTGGCCAACATAGGGATGCAAGATCCATGCTTACCTTGTTGTTCTTCTTTCCTCCCCTTTGATCCCTTGAAAGCTTCTTCCCCTTTTTCACCTACTAAGCAACCTAATACTCTTAGTCATTCAGATCTCACCATATCCAAGCATAACAACTCAAACCCTAAGATCTAAACACAAAAGGGTTTGACCATCAAGAGGAAAACAAGATCCGGTTTTTACCTTAGTGTTTCCCTTGTTTTCCTTTTTCCTTTTTCCCTTGCACAACACCTCTTGACTCCACCTTCTTCTTATTCCTTGTCCTCCTTCTTCTCCTACCCAAAACCTCCTTGACAGCAGCTCAAACTCAGCCTTTGGGGCCAAGGGTTTCGGTTTGGCCTTGGTTCCTCACCTTTCTCTCCCTTTCTCTTGGTTTCGGTTTGGCCTTGGTTTCTCTCTTTCTCTCCCTTTCTCTTGGCTTGTGTTGGTCGACCAAATGTTGTCACAATGAGTGCATGAGTGTGTGAGGGTGGTGTTAGGCGTGTAAGGCTTCTCACAAGAGGCAAAAGGAGTGAATGTAGACAAAGAATTCGGCCAAGGGTGTTTCTTTCCCTTTCTATGTCTATTTTCAGCTTTTGCAAGTTTTGTCTCCTTCATGTCTCCTTCATGTCTCCCTTGCCTTTCTTGTATAACATTTTTCCACCACAAAATTCAAACCCTAATTGTCATTCACGTGTATCTCCCCTCTCCACATAATTCCAACTTCTAGTTTGAAGCTTGTTCCCCATTTAGTTAACTTGGTTGAATTCCAACTACCTAGTTTACTTAGTAAAATAAATGAAGATTAGCAATACTAATCTCATATTATAGACTTGACTTCAAGGCCCATTGGGCAGTCCAATAAATCCTTAATCCAAGGCCCAACATTACCACCTAAAGCCCAATTCATAAGTCTAAGGGCTTGGGCCCAATGTCCAATTTTCTTAAGGCCCAATAGCACCATTACTAGGCCCATTACCATGTTTACTTTGGCAGCCCATTAGCATGCCATAAAAGCCCAATATACACCACATGTTATAAGCCTCATGGCAGCCCAATATCTCACTTCAAGGGCCCATCATCACATGTACTTGGGCAGCCCATATGTCATAACCTCAAGGCCCAAATACATCTAATAACCGGCCATACATGGGTAGCCCAATGTCAGCCCATTGTTTGAGGTTTCTAAGCCCAACATGCAAGTCTTAATAATCTAAAATCATTCATAAGAAAATCCTTCAAAAATTAAAATCAAGATTATTGAAGGAATTTATACAATTAATCTAGCAACATGAAATTGGTTACTATAGATTTAAAATCCCATCCATAGCATTTAAAATCATAACATCATATTGTAGAAATTAAATATAATTATACATGCATTTTCTTAACATAAAATCATGCCTTGTCCAAGCAAGGTTTCTTCGGGGTCTTACAGATTAGTTCTAATGTAAATGAACTAATTTCTTCAAAAGAAATGAGGCTAATGAGTAGGGTTTTCAAGGAAGAAAATGGGGTTGCACAAGGAGAGATTTGGGTCACCACAAAAGAGGTCTAACTTAGGCTCTTGGAGTGTGATTTAGAAGGCAAGAAGAATGTGTTTTAGAATGCAAAAAGGAAAAGAGCAAACTTGGATCTTAGTGGGGTGGTTCGGCCAAGGGAAGAAAATGGGAGAGAGTTGAGAGCAAATGCAATATTCGGCCAAGTGAGGAAGAAATGGAGAGAAGTGAAATGCTTAGTGTGAAGTGTGAGAGAATGAGTCTCCCAAGGCAAATTTATGGCTATGACACATGACTTGAGATGTTGAGATGACAAGAGAGAGAAAATGAAGGAAAGGGGGGTGAATTGGAGCCTTGGTGTCAACCAAGCATGCTCTCCTTCCTTCTCTCACTTCCTTTCACCCTTTTTCTCACATCAATTCCTTGTCTCCCTAAAGCATGAACTTGCATTGATTTCTCTCTCCTCATCACACTTGGTCTTCACGTAAATCCCACTTCTCCCTTGCTTTTTCTCTTCTTTTTACTTCCATGTGTTGTCTTGTTACATGAATACACCTCTTACACATCTTACAACCTCACATGGCAATTTGCTTTTGGCTTTTCAAATTCACTTCATGTCCTTCACGTAAAAGCCATCTCTTTAACTCTCATTTGCTTTGTTTGGTTGCCTTCCAACCAACTTAGTTACTCTCACATTTGGAATGCAACTAACTTTCAACTTGGTTACTATTTTACCTAACTTATCTTCTATAAGCTCTCTAGCTTATCTAGTTCATTCTCTTAGCTTATCATCTCATAAGCATGATCCCTTATCTTATGATAGTGGCTCTAGCCTATCTCTACAATAGCCACATCCACTTATTGCATGAAAAGTTTCCCTAACTTATCATTATGCTGGCTTATCACTTATGATAAGCAAGTGTGCTTATCATTTTAAATCTCCCTTAACTTATCATATGTCTAATAACTTATCATCTATTATTCTAATGATAAATCAACTTATTAATCTAGGTCAAATAATATTAATAATATAGGCCACCTATTAATGATACACAAAAAATATTCAACACTTAAAGGAAATTCATGATTTTATTCCTATTTAATTATTTTCGGCCTATATATAAAAATCTTTAATCATAATCTAAATTTTATGGATTATGAAATATATTAGGCAAATGAAAAAATATAAATTCATAAGAGAGAAACTCACCTTGCAAATTTCGGCTCCTAGGAAAATATAATTTAAGCTTTGCACAAAAATGACAAGAAAATTATTTAGGAAATTTCATGAAATAAAATCTCATTTTAATTGATGTACCATATCATAAAGCTTAGGCCATACATTGCCCAAAAATATGGCTCCATAATAAAATTAAAGCTAATACATCAGAAATTAAAAGCTAATACATAAGAAATAGCATGAGAAATAATCGGGGTCTCACATCTTATGATTCTTTTCATTGATTGTACCTTTATGTTGTCTAACTACACATATGAGCTTCAGTGTTATGTTGTAGTATAGATATACACATATATGTGTTCATGATTTAATATGGGAATTGAGACTAACTGTTTCACCATGTATCAGATGTCATCGAGTCGCCGACCCCCGCGCTCTCAGTCAGTCTCTTCCCCACACTCTCCCCCGCGTAGAAGAATGACCGCACGGGAAAACCGCAGTCTGTTCCGTGTGAACCCTAGACCTCTTAGCGTATTACCGCCTCAGCAACCGCTATTGCCAGAGGTTAGGGAGGGGACTCAGGAGCCCCCACCATCTCGAAGGAATATTCGGCCCATTCCTGTTAGGCGTAGTTACCCCACTTTTCCTGGACACAGAATGTGGTGGTCTGACTCTTCAGATCCGGAAGAGGATCCGGAAGAGGATCCGGAGGAGGATCCGGAAGAGGATCCGGAAGAAGAAGAGGATCCGGAGGAGGACCCAGAAGAGAATCCAATGGAGGAGGACCCTTCACCTAGGATAATAGGAAATGAGTGCCAAGAAAAAGATTTGACATGGGAAAAAGATTCCTAGGAATACATTGAAAGAGAGTTGGGTAGAGGAAGAAGTATTCTAGATGATTCTTCTGAGGACCCATCTTAGGTAGTGAACTTTGCTCCTAGACACCATGATCCTTCGGGTAATGTAGTCCAAGACCTCAGTAATGGAAGTCAGAGTTACAGAACCATGTCCCACTCTTGGGCGGGTAGTAACTCCCTTGACCATGTTAATTATGATGATGTTAGTAGTGGGGCTAGTTCGAGTGTTCGCCAACACCCGTATGGTCCTAGACCTCCACCACCAGGACAAAATTTCTGGTAAGGGAGATCGAATTCCGAGGAATGAATTTCTATAAGGAGGGGAGGATGTGAGACCCCGATTTTAAGTCTGTCAATTTATTGCTTAGGAGCTTTTAAGTATGTATTACTTTAATTAAGAATGTATTATGGAGAAATGTACGTATGATTTTATTTATCTAAAGTTATGTCTAGACGGAATTTCTTCCTAGCGTTTTATGAGTTTTAAGCTAGAAGCTTAAATGTTATATTAATTGTCTTGTTAAATTGAACAGTTGAGATTTATTAGCTTGAAGTGTTTTATTAATTGAATATGTCCTTAAGTTACAAATTAGAGGAATTTAAATAGGCTTTAATTTTGAGATATATGTGATAATATATGGATCCTTGGAACAAGAAATGAGGAGACATATTAAGGTTAAATTTATGGAGTGGCAGGAAAAGAAAATAGATGCTCTTTAGGGGCAGAAAAGGAAAGAAGGGGGAAAATTGGGGGTTAAGAAGGGAAAGTAAGGGGAAAAGGCAGTTTTACCTTTTCCCTTTCCCCCCCAATTTCTTCCTGTATAAGCCAGCCCCCCCCAAACCGAAAACACTTAGCCCTAACTCACCCGATCAAGAGAAGAGAAAGAAGAAGAAGAAGAAGAAGGAGGAGAAAGGAAGAAGAGAAGAGAAGGAAGAGAGAAGAAAGGAAGAAGGGAAGAGAAGGAAGAGAGAAGAAGGAGAAAGAGGAGAAAAGCTAGGTAAGGATCCGGCCCTTTTCTAAGAGAACCTCTGCTGGCCGAAAATTATCACTACCTCATCTGTCCCATTTCCTTCTTGTTATCTTTTGTTGGTTGGTTGTGTGTTGTTAGATTTTCTCCTTGAGATTCATGTGTTTTCTTTGAAGAAAATGTAGATCTAGTGAGCTTTAGAGAGTTGTATGGATTGTGCACAAAACCATGGAGAAAATGGTTAGATATGGAGATTTATACACAAGAGAAACCAACTTGCATACTAGGTGTTTGATAAAAGACCAAAGGAAGTGGAATAGATGCAACATCATTTGTTTGAAGGATTGGAATCATGGTATTGTTGGAAGTCTTAAATTGTAGGTGTAAAATAGAAGTCTGGAATATGAGGTTATAAGAGGAGAGTATGTAAAGACAAATTTCGTGTGTTGGTTGTATAGTGTGTGTTTTGTGTCTGAAATATGGACTGGCGCTCGACAGGCGCTCGAGCGTCCTTCAGGAATTTTTGTGCAGTAAGTTCACGCTCGACTGATGCTCGAGCGTCCTTCGAACAATTATTCATGCAGAAACTTCACGTTCGACCCAAGCTCAACCAGCACTCGAGCGTCACTCAATAGTTTCACAGAGAGTTACGCCCGACTAACGCTCGACAGGGCGCTCGAGCGTCCCCTAACACTTTTATACAGAGGCATAACGCTCGACGAGCACTCGACCGACGCTCGAGCAGCTTCCCATGAATTTCACGAAATTCTCCTGGGAATTGTAGTTTCCTTTTTAACTATTAGGAAACCCTACTAGGTTTTTCACTTAAGAAAATATCTTGTGTTGCAAGATGACCGACTAGAGGTCAAGAATATGGATGTTTTTGTATGACGAAGTATGAGTTATTGAATGACTACTTTATACGCCTAGTGAACCTTTGAATAACACTAGTATGACCCAATTGTAGGCAAGTACAATTCAGGCACTCAAGGGAACGAAGGTAAGAGGAGCTTACGTTTGTAAGTGAAAATAGTAAGTAGAAACTTACGCTTTTCAAAAACTGGAATGATACACAACATGAAAAGTGTTCATGAATAAGCATATCAAGCATGATATATCAAGCATGACATTATCAAGCACGACATGAATACATCATGATCATTTGCATTCATTTTTCTCATGAGAAAGAAGGAGAAATTTTATGCAAATGAAAGTACAATTTTTATGCTACTTTATGACAAGTTCTATGACAAGTTTTGTTAATGAACCCAAGTCGGTCGGTACCGTACCAAGTAAAGAAGGTGCATCCATACTGAATGACATTTACATGAAGGGTGGATGTCACCTAGGGCACCTATACCGAAGGATGCTTGCAAGAAGGATGGGTAGTCCATGAGGTATGTGCAATCACACTGAAGGATGCTTGCAAGAAGGTGTGAACCTCCAAGGGTCATGTCTAGTCACTGAAGGACGAATGCGAGAAGGTGTGTTAGCTTGACCATATGTAAGGTCCCCAAGGGAAATAGGGGATAGTTCCAGCGGGAACGCACAACCCTGATGTTAGGGGTAAATAGAGGGCAAGTAGCCCATCAGATAAGAATTGGAATGATTTTTCCAAAAACAAGAATTTTATAAGTATAAGTATTGTTTTCAAGAACAAGTGCATGTGCATATGCAAACATGAGGCATACACGTGCATCACAATTCATGATCATGCTTATGATTTCAAGTTCAAATGCATGCTTACGATTTCAAATCCATGTTTTAGCTATAATTATTTACTGAGTCTTTCGACTCACAGTTTTAATTTGTATCATTCCAGATAATGTTTCAGGGAGGAAACTTAAAAAGAGGACCATGAACCCTAGGAGAAGGGTTGGCGAAAATGTCGTTCCTTTTTGCTTATTTTAGTAAAGGTTTAGATAATTTTTGTAAGAGCCGGCATGAGCCTCCGTGGTGTGGTGGTCATGGGTTATTCGGCTTAGTAAGTTAAGGATTTTAAACGATTGATATTTTGTGACCATGTTATAACTACTTTAATTTATTGATGGGAAGCATGTTCTATTGTTCTTATGTACGTTAAACGCTAGCGATATAAGGCTTCTTTTAAATATTGAGGCATTATGTTAATTCCGCTGCAAGAATCCTCTGGATGAGGTATATATTATGCTGCAAGAATTGTAGTAAGTACGCTTGAGCGTTCCTTGTCGGGAATGCTCGTGGATGTCATTAGCCTAGTTTAGCTAGCATTCGGGGTGTGACAGTGATTGTTGGAGTTGTGGTTGTGATGTTGTTGATTGGTGCAGGAAGGGGTAAAACCATGGTTGGGCTAAGAAGTGGTGTCTTGGTTAAAAATCATGGAAATAATGTTATATGTAGGTTAATGTCATTGATGTGGTCAAAAGAATCGGGTTAGAAATCATATTTAAGTTGATGGAATCGAGAGATTTTAGTGCCCTGTCTTTAGGCATCATCGCGCTCGACCAGCGTGCGTCAGGCGCTCGAGCGGCCTTAAGGAAATATGATGGACAGTGTCTTGTCGTTTGAATAACGCTCGACAGGTGCTCGAGCGGCCTTGGGGAATTCCACACAGAGAGTTGGCGCTCGACTGCAGCTTGAGCGAAGGTTGATGGAAGTTGGACAGTGAGTTGGCGCTCGACCGGTGCTCGACAGACGCTTGAGCGGGACCTGTTAAAATTCCATATATGGTGAATTTGGAGTTCCAATTGAAGACTTGTGAACCCTAGCATTGAGGATAGTTGAATAAGCTTAGCTATGAAGCTATTGAGGTTGAGTTGGCGAGAAATTCATGAATAGGCTTGAAATCATGATGTTTGGGGGAGAGCAAGTGTACCTAGTTGATTGAGTATTTCTTATGACCTCCTTAGCAACCGTATAAGAGATGTTTGATACTTGTGTTTGATTGTCTTTCCTCTTTCGTTTTACAAAAGCTAGTTAAGTAACATTTTGTGAACGAAATTATGTATCATTGATATGTACTTTTGGAGAATCAAATAATTACAAGTATTTCTTGAATGTTATTAAATTCTTAAGCATCTAAGTGAGCTATTTGAATTGCTTGTAGGCAAACTCCATACCAATACTCAAAGGAGACCAAGGTAAGTGGATGTAAGTAGAAACTTACACTTTTATGAAAACTAGAAAGATACACAGCATGACAATTATCAAGCATGTCAATTATCAAGCATGACATGACATAAGCATTTGTATGATTTTCTTGAAAGAAAAGAAAGTTTTGAGCAAATGAAAGCATGAGGAGTATTAATGATTACTCACCATTATTAAGCATGACAACTATCAAGCATGACATGGCATAAGCATTTGCATGATTTTTTTGAAAGAAAAAGAAAATTTTGTGCAAATGAAAGTATGATAAGTATGTTATGACAAGTTAAGTTAAGTTAAGGGGCTGAAGTTGGTCGGTACCGTACCAGTTAAGAAGGTGCATCCATACTGAAGGACGTTTACGTGAAGGGTGGATGTCACCTAGGGCACCCATGCTTGCAAGAAGGATGGATAGCTCTTGAGGTATGTGCAATCACACTGAAGGATGCTTCCAAGAAGGTGTGAACCTCTAAGGGTTGAGTCTAGCCATTAGGCCTGGGGACACATCGAGGGCTAGTTCAACCAAATGACGTATTCCCAAGGGAAAAGGAATAGTTCCGAAGGGAACGCACAACCCTAACTTCAGGGGTAAATGGAGCGAGATAAGTTGCCCAAATCAAGAAATAAGTATTTTCAAGATCAAGTTCATGATTCTTTTTATGATCAAGTACATTGCCTCATACATATGCAAGCATTTCATATGGCATTCATGTACATTGATATCCGTGATCATACAAGACATTGCATTATTTATTGCACATGATCCCTTACTGAGTCTTTCGACTAAGTTTTTTTTAAATTGTATCGTTCCAGACAATATTTCAGGTGAGGAAACCTAAGAAGAAGACTTGAACCCTAGGTGAGGGGCTATCGAGGATGTTCTCTCCCTTTTGTTATTTCAGTATAGGTTTAGATATAATTTTGGAAAAAGCCGTCATGAGCCTCCAATGTGTGGTGGTCATGGGCTATTCGGCCTTGTAGGCTGAGAACTGTTAACCAGCTTCTTGTTTTGAGACTCTGGTGTAATTATAGCTATTACTTCACGTTATCGTTTGAGGAGCAGGTTCTAATGTTCCGTATGCGCATTAACCGATATAGAGTTAAAAAAAAAATTTCCGCTGCAAGAGGTTAGTAAGTACGCTGGAGCATTCCTTGTTGGGAATGCTCGCGGCTGTCAATTGCCTCGTCGAATTAACGTCTGGGGCATGACACATTATCATCATGAGGACCTCAGGGGTGTCTTGGATCTAGAGGGGTATTTTGATGATACAAGATATGCTCAACCAAAATCTTTGCTACCTCCCTAGAAATGGGATCCATCTGAGCATCTATCAAGATCCTTGGATTCCTTCAAAACACGAACTTCAGGCTTGTTCCCACAATAATGACCCCTGGATCCTGATCTCCAGCATGTGGGGGATTCGGTTGACCCAATTTTGGGACGGTGGAATTCTCCGCTTCTGAACCAATTGTTTAATGCATATTCGGTTAACAATATCCTCCAACTCCCTGTTTCGAGGCCTCATTTACAAGACTAGATCATCTGGGTACCGAAACCTCAAGGCCACTTCTCGATTAAAGGTGCTATCCACGTTCAGCAGATGAGAAGATGCGGCAACTCCCCTATGCCTAACCAGCACCTCAGGAAGCACCTTTGGAAGCTCAAACTGTAGGACCCTCTCCAGGTTTTCTTATGGAGGATTGCGGTTGATGCTGTGAGACCCCCGACTTTATTTTTGTAGTTTTAAAACGAGGAAAGAGAGGAACTTATTGTTTATGAATTCTTGGGTATGTATTACTCTAATTATTGAGAAATGTTTGTATGGTTAAATTAATCTAAGGTTATGTCTAGGTGAAGTTTTCCTTTAGAATTTTGTGCATCTTTAATTGTAATTGAATTGATATGTTGTTTGTAGTTTTAATAATATTGAAATTGAGTAATTGGGGATTTAGTTGAAATGTTGGAGGATATTAATTAGGGGCTTGATTTTTGGAAAACAATTTGCATAATTTCTTGTAATAAAATGGGAAGACATGTTAGAGTAGTTCATTAGTAGAATATTTTTTTTAGTAGCAGAAAATAAAAGAAAAGGGAAATGAAGGGAGAATGGAGGCTCACGTGGGAGAAGATAATAAGGGGGGAGGGCAGAATTGTCATTTCCTTCCCCCAAGCCCTTGCATTTCACGCATGAGACCCCCCCTCTCTCCCCCTACCGCATTTTCAACACTTGCCCTAGCACCTACCCACACAAGAGAAGAGAAGAGAAGAAGAAGAAGAAAGAAAGAAAGAAGAAGAAGAAGAAGAAAGAAGAAGGAGAAGAAGAAAAGAAGGAGAGAGAGAACAAGGTGAGGGATTTCGGCCCTTGTTGGCCGACCAACCCCATTTCTTTCCCATTTTCTTCTTATTTCTTTTAATGGTTGTTGGTTGTGGTGTTTGCTTGGTTTTCTCCTTGTGTTTATGTGTGTTTCTTTGAAGAATGTATAGATCTAGTAAGTTTAAGGGGTAGTATAGATTGTATATGAAACCATGGAAAATGTGGCCAGATCTGGAAAATCATACTTGTGAGACCCCGATTTTCTCCTACGTAATTGCTTATGTATTATTTTATTTTCCGATGTAATAGTTTTTATTTCTTAATGGGGCTATGCTTTGGCCAATGTATGGCCTAATTTTTTATGTTATGGTATTTTGTTTAAAATGGAATTTTATTTCATAAAATCTCTTTAAATAATTAATATGCCATTTTATGCAAGTATAAATTATATTATACTAAGAGCCGAAAATTTCAAGTAAGTTCCTCTTTTACAAATTAATATTTTTACCTAATATGATTCATGGACCATATAATTTGAATTATGCTTAAATAATTTCCTTGTATAAGCCGAAATTATTAATAGATTGAATAATGAAATTCTTTTGAATACATGGATTAAATATTTTATGTGACATGTAATATCATGATGTGTTCTATATTATTAATAGAATTTCCATATGAATATTCAAATGATATGCTATGTAGTTATGTGATAAGTTTAGAAATGATTTAATTGATAAGCACACTTGCTTATCATAGTGATAAGCAAGCATGATAAGCTAGGAAACCTTTAGAGTGATAAGGCCTTGTGATTATTGTAGAGATAGGCTAAGGCCATTATCACATGATAAGGTATCATACTTGTAAGGTGATAAGCTATTGGAATGGATAGATAAGTAAGAGAGCTTATAAAGTGATAAGTTAGGTGATAAGTGAAAACCAAGTTGAAAGTTAGTTGCATATTAATGTGGAAGTAACTAGGTTGGTTGAAAAGCAACCAAACTAAGCAAAGGAGGGCTTCTACGTGAAAGGCAAGGAGAGGAAATTTGAAAGCTAAAATGAGGTGCCATGTGATGTGTAAGAGATGTGTAAGAAGGTGTAAGTGTGTAAGAATTGATGAGACAACTCATGGAAGTGAAAAGAGAAGAGGAAAAGTGAGAAAGGGGAGTGTATGTCGATGGAAGGCATGGAGGAAAGAGAAATTTCAAAGAGACAAGGAAGTGATGTGAGAAAGGAGTGAAAAGAAAGAAAAAAGAAAAGAAAAAAAAAAGAAAGGGAAGCTTATGAATGTCGACCAAGGCCCCCCCCTTTTCACCATTTTCTATTTTTGCTTTTTCATTTCTCTCTCTCTTGTCAATTCACTCTCAAGCTTTATGTCAAAAGCTTTGGGAGACTCAATCTCACACATTTCCTCTTGACCTAAACACTCAAACACTTCACTCTCAAACCTCTCCTCTCTTGGCCGAATGTTACAAATCCTCCCAATCCTTACCATTTTGCTTCTCCTAGCCGAACAACACACTCAAGAGTTCAAGGTTTGTGCATTTCATCTTGCCTCTAAACCACTTCCATCTAGCTTGCCAAAACCCATTCCAAAAGCCAAGTAAATCTCTCCTTTTTGTTGACAAAAATCCTACCATGAAAACCTAGCCATTTGACACCATTATTCTTCAAACTTACCATGTCCTCTTCACCACCATAGAGTTTCTTTTAAACCAAGCTTGGTCATTTCTAAGGAGGGTGGACCGAATCTTTGAAGGAGGAGAAGGATAGGAAGAGTTGGTATAGAGTGAAGGTAAGATTAGTTCATTGATGTTCTTGCCTTAAACATCATAAGTACTAACCATAGATGTTTTATTTTCTAGGTGCTCAAGCTTGGACAAACAACAAGGTAAGGCTAAAATGATTTTGTTGGGTTAGCATGAGTGGCCGAATGGCCTATGTATAAGATCTTGAAGTTTTATTTTGATAGATGCCTTGATGTTGTTAGATCTTGGATGCTTAGGAACCCTAAGTTGTTTACATGCTAGATCTAACCATGGAAGCCCTAGATCTAAGGTTGTATGTGAAGAAAAATGTAAATGGAGAACAATGTAAGCTAAAGGAAGTTGGATCTAAGTTTTGACATGTTGGGTGATGAAAAATGATATCTTTGTTTAGATCTATGGATATTAGTGTGAATAAAGAGTAGACCTATTGTTGATGGAATTATTTGATAAAAAGATTAAGTGTATGCATGCTAGTTAGGTCACAAATGCAAAGGATGTGCATGATATGATTTTTAGCATGAAAAAGGTAACATTTTGGGTATGGCCGAAAATGAGCTATGAGGATTTTCATGTATAGTTTTGAATATGTGTAGATCTGGACATTGGCCTTAACATGTGCAAGATTTATGACCTTAATGCATAGTAGATGATTATGTTAAGTATTGGAAGCATGCATATTGAAGGAAATAAAAGAAAACTAATCATTGAGTAAAAACATGAGTTGGCCGAATGCCTTGAGTATGGTGTATGGTATTGGTGCTTTGATTTATAGATATTAGGTTGTGAAATTTGTTGATTGGAGGATGGGATCACCCTTGGAGAAAAGTTGTGATTAATTGGTGCATGAATGGTAGTGGCCGAAAGTTGCAAGAAAAATTAACCCTAAGTGCAATTCATGATTTATGTATGTTCATTGTTGTGTTGGATAAGAAATTAGGGTTAGGCTAGTTGGAATAATGTTGTAGAGCTATGATCTTTTATTAAATATTATTGGAACCCTAGTTAAGTTTTACTCGGGCTTTTATTTGAGGTTTAAAGTCTAAGTTAAGCTTTAATCCTGAATAATTTATTAATAGTTAGAAATAAGGTTTTAATGTTGTACGTGTAATAAAAGGGACTTAGATTTAATTCTAAACCTGTGAGTATTATTTAACCCTAATCGAGTCATGTACATGAATAAATATATTTTTATTTCAATAAAAATATTAATGATTTAATAAGCTAAGTTTTGAATATTTGTTAAGGAAAAGAATAAAATAATTATTTTGTAATTAAATAAATTTCAGTGATATGTATATATAGATATATATATATATATATATCTTCGATTGATGACTGATTTCAAAAGAAATGATTTCATAATTCTTAAAGTCTAAAAGAATATTTGAATCGCTTGTAGGCGATCCACGTGTCTGTATATACGAACAAGAAGACCAAGAGTAAGTGGAATAGTAAGTGGATACTGTAAGTGTACAGTAAGTATTTCTTTTCAAAACTGGAATGACACACTGCATCGTTTCATGAACAAGCATGAATTTTAAGAAAGCATGACATGATATGAATTTCATGAACAAGCATGAATTTTAAGCAAGCATGACATGACATGTGCATTGCATGAATTTTTCAAGAAGAAAATTATGCAATGATTTTTATGGAAAGAATACGAGAAGTTTTATGAAACGATAAGTTAATATAAGGGGCACCGGTCGGTACCGTACCATCAAGTTGGACTCCCATACCGAAGGACATTTATGAGAAGGATGGGTGAATCCAAGAGGCTGTGCAAGCCACACTGAAGGACAGTGAGAAGGTGTGGTGCCTCCAAGGGTCGTGTCTAGCCATCAGGCCCGAGGCCACTTCAAGGGCTAGCTCGACCAGATGTAAGGTCTCTAAGGGAATTCGGGGACGGTTCCGAAGGGAACGCACAACCCTGACTTCAGGGGTCAAATGGAGCGAGCCCACAAGTAAAAGACATGAAATAATTATGATAAGGCCAACAAGGGCACAAGTACGAAATGAATGATTTTTAAGGGCCAAGGGCCAGTTTTACAAGCGAGTATGAAAGAAAGTGGTTTTCAAGGGCCTGGGGCCGAAAACACTAAGCAAGAGCATATGCATAATTCATGAGCACGCATATGCATCAGTTATCAAGTTTTCTTTCTTTCATGATTAAGCAAGCATGAGTCAAGAGCATGATTTAAGTTTTACGTTTTTCCCTTACTGAGTCTTTTTGACTCACGTTTTTAGAACTGTGTCATTCCAGATGTATCAGGTGAAGAGAGTCAGGAGGACTACCTGACCTAGATGCCCAAGATGTTAAGCTTCGCATTTTGTTGATAGTGACATGAGTGTCACTAATTGGGTTCTAATATGTTTTAAATATTTGTTTTGTATGAATTTAATGAGAACCCTGATTATGTAAGTATTTGCTCAAACCCCTCGCGATCCTGTACGTTTCCGCCGTAATCAAGTAAGAATATAAGTAAGAACGCTGGAGCCATCCGGGGGATAGCTCGCGGCTGTCACGGTCCCTGCGGGATGCCGTTCGGGGCGTGACAATACTCAAGAGAACCATTTATGAACCTTAAGTGTTTGATAAAAAGCTTAAAAGAGGGCTGAAATCTGTTAGTGTATGCATGGCCGGATTTATTGGTTTGATGTATTAGGTTGTATGCATGTTAGTCTTGTTGAGAACCACCAAGCCCTAAGTGTTTGATACATGGTCAGATCTAAAAGATGTTCAAGAGAACTGATGATGCACCCTACGTGTTTGATAAAAAGCCTAAAAGAGGGCTGAAATCTATTTGAGCATGCATGGCCGAATGTGTAGTGGTTGTGGTATTGGGTGTTGTCCTTTCATATCTAAATGCATTGATGTTCAAAGGAGCTTTGGGAATGAGTGTTGTTGCTGAAAAAATAAGTTGAGGTTTTTAATTTAGAATCATGGGTGAAGTTGTTGCATGAGGAAGGTTTGTTAGACTAGTTGCTGAAAACTAGGTGCTGAAATTTAACCTCTGCAGATTTCAAGGCTCGAATTGGGAGTGTGTTCTGATGTAATTGTGCTTATCCCTTGATCTTGAGAGGGTACTAGATTGTAGACCTAGGAAATAGGAAGCTTTTAAGCCATAACTTGGGTGATTCCAATAAGTATTGGGTGAGATATACGTTGTACAAGGCCCGGAAGTCAAGCTGCCAGCAGCCTTGCACGTCGGGAATGTTAGCTCGTTTAGAATACCTTTAGAGTGATCAGTTTAAGTCCAAATTTTACGAGTTTGGTCTTGAATTTTCATTTTATGAAAGAGGAACATTTTAAGGTAAATTTCGTGTGATTTAGAGGTGTAATGAATGAGTTGTGGTATTTTGAAAATGCAAAGCCGAGGTGGAAACAACAACAGTGTTGTTGTAGGATTTTCGCCTAATATGAAGTGTTTGTGAAAATGTATAGCAAATTATGCTGTTGTAAATTTTACCTCCAATCTTGACCTATGAAAGGAGAATAGTTTAAAAGAAATTTCATGTAATTTAGAGCCATTTTTTTTAAGTTATGAATTTTTAAGCAGGAGACGTTGGGGCTGTCATCTTGGGCGTCCTCAGCAGCTTGTATTTTTCGGGTAAACTTTTTGAGTGGAAAATGATCTCCAAATTACTTAGAATTTTGATATGTTATGAAAATTAGTGTAAGGATCAGTTTAGAACCCAATTCTTATGGCTTCGGCATCCTAGAAAATACCTTGTGTTGTAAGATCACCATTTAGAAATCGAAGAATACGGGTGATATGTATGATGAGTTGTGACTAATTGAGTGACTACTCTATACATTTAGTGAACCTTTGAATAACACTAGTATGACCCAATTGTAGGGAAAATGCGGTTCGACGCTCAACCAAACGTAGGTATGTGGAACTTACGTCTGTAAGTGAAAACTTACTGTTTATGAAAACTGGAATGGTACACAACATGTTTTTATGAACAAGCATAACATGTTATTTTTATCAAGCATAACATGTTTATAACCAAGCATGACATAAAATATGCAATTGCATGAAAGCATGAAAGAAGTTTTTGTGCAAATGAAGACATGAAATTTTTATGAGATCATGAAAGTTTTAACATATATTTGTCATCAAGCATGACATAACATATGCAATTGCATGAAAGCATGAAAGAAGTTTTGTGCAAATGAAAGCATGGAAGTTTTATGAGACATGAAAGTTTTAAGAGATATTTGTCATCAAGCATGACACGTCATAAGCATTTGCATGATTTTCTTGAAAGGAAAAGAAAGATCTATGCGAATGAAAGAAAGAAAGTTTTATGACAAGTTAAGTTAAGGGGCTTTGGTCGGTACCGTACCAGTTAAGAAGGTGCATTCATACTGAAGGACGTTTACGTGAAGGGTGGATGTCACCTAGGGCACCCATACCGAATGATGCTTGCAAGAAGGAAGGGTAGCTCTTGAGGTATGTGCAACCACACTGAAGGATGCTTGCAAGAAGGTGTGGACCTCCAAGGGTCGTGTCTAGCCACTGAAGGACGAATGCGAGAAGGTGTGCTAGCTCGACCAAATGTAAGGTCCCCAAGGGAAATAGGGGATAATTCCAACAGGAATGCACAACCCTGATGTCAGGGGTAAATGGAGAGCAAGTAGCCCACAAGATAAGAATTAGAATGATTTTCCGAAAGCAAGAGCTTTACAAGTACAAATGTTGTTTTCAAGAGCAAGTGCATGTGCATATGCAATCCTGAGGCATACACGTGCATCAAAATTCATGATCATGCATGAATTACATTATGTTTACATGCTTATTATTTCAAGTTCAAGTTCATGCTTATTTCAAGTTCAAGTGCATGCTTATGTTTCAAGTTCAAGTGCATGCTTATGATTTCAAGTTCATGATTATGAGTTCAAGAACAAGTTCATGGTTTCAACCTCACGATTTCAAGTTCATATTTCCAAACCATGATTTCAAGTCCATGTTTTAACAATAACACCCGAATCCTCGGGCCCCCAATTTCTTGTGGTTCTCTAGGTGTCATCCCGCACGTCAAGGTCATCGCTTCACATAGAACACAACTTAACTTAGAAGTCCAGCATATTCAATTCTTGATCAATAGCTTATCTCTTAGGGATGAGGGTTCTAACACATTCCCTATGTCTCTTGGCCCTATTCTCTATTCCTCTCATACCATTTTCTGTCATGCCCCGAACGCTAGCCCGAAGGGGGTTAATGACAGCCGCGAACATCCACTCAATGAATGTTCCAGCGTTTTCTCTTAATCATGCAGCGGAATTTTTTTTTATACACATCTAACTGAGAGAGACGGGCCAAAGAGATTTGCTATAACTTCAACTTACCCAAAACGACTTCTTCGGAATAGGGTAAGCGCCTTAATAACATTGCACGACTGCACAGCTGAAGTACATGATCTAAGGGATTCCATCAAATCCTCTTCACATTGACCTACTCATAACATCTTTATAATACATCTTGAATCCTCTAATGAACAACAAAAGCGGAAAGGTCATTCTCGTCGGTTCCTCTTCTAGATTTCCCCTCCTGAAACGTTATCTGGAATAATACAATTTAAAACTGTGAGTCGAAAGACTCAGTAAGGAATTATAATTAAAACATGGACTTGAAATCATGGTTTGAAAATATGAACTTGAAATCAAGAGTTTGAAACCATGAACTTGTTCTTGAAATCATAATCATGAACTTAAAATCGTAAGCATGCATTTGAACTTGAAATCATCATGAACTTGAAATAATTATGAACTTGAACATAATGTAGTTCACGTACTTGAACTTGAAATATCATGAGCTTTAACTTGAAATATCATGTAAACGTATGTAATTCATGCATGATCATGAATTTTGATGCACGTGTATGCCTCATGATTGCATATGCACCTGCACTTGCCCTTGAAAACTTCACTTATACTTATAAATCTCTTGCTTTTGGAAAATCGTTCCAATCCTTATCTTATGGACTACTTGAGCTCCACTTACCCCTGGCATCAGGGTTGTGCGTTCTCATTGGAACTGTCCCCTATTTCCCTTGGGGACCTTACATATGGTCGAGCTAGCACACCTTCTCGCATTCTTTTAGTGGCTAGACACGACCCTTGGAGGTTCACACCTTCTTGCAAGCATCCTTCAGTGTGATTCCACATACCTCCTGGACTACCCATCCTTCTTGCAAGCATCCTTCGGTATGGGTGCCCTAGGTGACATCCACCCTTCACGTAAACGTCCTTCAGTATGGATGCACCTTCTTGACTTGGTACGGTACCGACCGACTTGGGTTCATTAACTTACTTGTCATAAAACTTGTCATAAAGTAGCATAAAAATGGTACTTTCATTTGCATAAAATTCATCTTTCATCCTTATGAGAAAAATAGATGCAAATGCAATTGTTCAAGACGTGGTCATGTCATGCTCGATGATGAGTAATCAACTTATCATAAAATGCTTCTCATACTTTCATTTGCACAAAGCCTTCTTTTCTTTCAAGAAAATCATACAAATGCTCGTGACGTGTCATGCTTGATGACAAATATCTCATAAAACTTACTTGATCTCATAAAACTTTCATGTTTTCATTTGCACAAAAACTTCTTCCATGCTTTCATGCAAGTACATAAATTATGTCATGCTTGTTGAGAAATAACTTGTCATGCTTGGTTATAAACCTGTTATGCTTGTTCATAAAAAAATGCTGCGTATTATTCCAGTTTTCATAGGAGTAAGTTTTCACTTACAGACGTAAGTTCCACTTACTATTTTCACTTACAAACGTAAGCTCTTCTTACTTCGCTTGCTTGTGGGTTGAATGCCCCTTTACCTACAATTGGATCATACTATTGTTATTCATAGGTTTACTCGACGTATAGAATAATCAATCAATTACTCGCGCTTCATCATACAAAATTGTCCTTATTCCTCATTCAATATCTCATACTTCGTCATACACATACTTCATCATATAAAATCGTCCATATCCTTGACTTCTAATTGGTGATCTTACACCACAAGGCATTTTCTTAAGTGAAAAACCTAGTAGGGTCTCCTAATAGGTCAATAGGAAACTTAGAAACTTAGGAAAAATTTCGTGAAATCCAAAGAAGCCGCTCGAGCGCCGGTTGAGCGCTCGTCGAGCGTTAGGCCTCTGTATAAAAGTGTTAAGGGACGCTCGAGCGCTGGTCGAGTGTCAGTCGAGCGTAACTCTCTGTGAAAAATGTTCGAAGGACGCTCGAGCGCTGGTCGAGCGTCGGTCGAGCGTGAACTTACTGCACGAATAATTCTTGAAGGGTGCTCGAGCGCCTGTCGAGCGCCTGTCGAGCACCAGTCCATATTTCAGACACCAAACACACATAATACATCCAACACACCCGAAATTTGTCTTAACATGCTCTCCTCTTATAACCCCATATTCCAGACTTCTATTTTACACCTACAAATCAAGACTTCCAACCCCGAAACAATGATTTCATCACTCGAACAAATGTTATTGCATCTATTTCACTCCCTTTGGTCTTTTATCAAACACCTAGTATGCAAGTTGGTTTCTCTTGGGTTTTTAAATTTTCAGATCTAACCATATTCTCCATGGTTTTGTGCACAATCCATACAACTCTCTAAAACTCACTAGATCTACATTTTCTTCAAAGAAAACACATGAAACTCAAGGAGAAAATCTATCTAGACAACAACCATCACAACAACCAAGCAACAAAAGGAAGCAAGAAGAGAATGGGAGAGATGGCCAGCATAGATTTTCCTAGAAAAGGCCGGATTTTACCTAGCTTTTCTCCTTCTCCTTTCCTTCTTCTCCTTTCTCTTCTTTCTCCTTCTTCTTCTTCCTTCTTCTTCTTTTTCTTCTTTCTCTTGGTCGAGTAAGCTAGGGCAAGCTTATGAGAATATGGGGAGGGGGGGCTGGCTTATACGAAGGGATTGGGGGAAGGGAAAAGGCAAAATTGCCCTTTCCCCCTTCTTTCCCTTTCTGCCCTCCATTTCTTCTTTCTTTTCCATTTCTGCCCCTCACAAAAATTCATTTCTCTTTTCTGCCACTTCCACAATTAACTCTAATATGTCTCCTCATCTTTGTTCCAAGGATTCTCATATTTCCAAGGCTAAAGCCCCTAATTAAAATATTTCCAAATCTTGTAACTTAGGGACATTTTCCATTAATAAAACAATTCCATCAATCTCAATTGCTCAAATCTAGTGGCAATTAATAACACAGTCAGATCTTAGCTTAAAACTCATAAAAACGTTAGGGGAAAAAATCCCCCTAAACACAACTTGAAATTAATTATCCATACATACATCCTCAATATAATCCTTACACTATCCCTTACTCAATACTTTACATCATACCATGTCTATGCTAATGTCTATTGACTTCCCACCATCTTAACCTCAATAAATTTCTTAACTAAGCTTATACAACTTTCTTCAATGTTAGGGTTCACAAGTCTTCCATGGAAACTCCAATTCATCATATATGGAATTTTAACTGGTCCTGCTCGAGCGCCAGTCAGGCACCGGTCGAGCGCCAACTTACTGTCCAACTCACTGCGTAGAATTCCCAAGGGCCGCTCGAGCACCTGTCGAGCGTTGGTCAAACGACAAGACACTGTCCATTCCTATTTCCTTAAGGCCGCTCGAGCGCCTGTTGCCCGCTGGTCGAGAGCAATGTTACCTAAAAACAGGGTGCTAAGAAAAATCTTCTTATTCCATCACCCTAATTGTGATCCTCCAATTATTTCAACTAAATCCCCAAATACTCAATTTCAATATTGTCAAAACTACAACAACATATCAATTCAATTACAATTATAGATGCACAAAGTGCTAGGGGAAATATTCAGGTACACATATCCTTAGATTAATTCCCCTATACCTGTCATTCTCCATAATTAGAGCACATCTTAAGGAGTCATAATTATTTTACAAAGATAGAAAAGTTGGGGTCCCACATCCTCCCCTCCTTATAAAAATTCCGTCCTCGGAATTTGATCTTTGTCCTTAACTGTTGCTCCCTTTTTGTCTAAACCTTCATTGGTTCTTCTACATTTGTAAGGTTCCCCTAATGTGCAAGGGCTCATACTCTAAGACATGGGTACTGCCACTAGTACGTCACAGTCCCAATTCGGTCTAAAATCCCAAAAGATTTATTCGAACTCAACCGTCCATTCAAACTTGACATTTTTTTTTGGTTAACGACGTCCATAGTATAGTCGATACGCCTTCGGAGTCTTCCATCCTTTCTCTTTACAATGGAATTGATGCTCCTTCAAGGTAATACACTTGGCCGTATAAACCCTTCTTCCAGAGGTTCTTCAAATTGAACCTTTAGCTCCTTCAACTCTGCTGGAGCCATTCCATACGGTACTTTAGAAAGTGGAACTGTCTCTAGTTCTAACTCAGTACCAAACTCCACCTCTCTATCAGGGGGTAACCCAGGTATTTCTTTAGGAAATACATCGGGAAATTCGTTCACTATTGGGGTCTGCTCTACCGTAGTAGGCTCCCACTGGATATCATTCACCAGGGCTAAAAGTCCTTTATGTCCTCCTTGCAACATTTCCTTAACCTGGATGGTTGACATACTCGCTGGCCTTCACTTCATCTTTCTCATACTTGGGAAACAACAACCTGGTCTCCCCTCCTTTTAGAACAAGACCTTCTTCTCATAACAATTCATACTAGCACCATGCGCTGCCAACCAATTCGTGCCTATTATGATGTCAAACCCCCATCTCCATTACTATCAGATTAGCTAATATTATATGCCCCTCAATTTCAATTAGGCACTCTTTATCATAGACCACCACCAATAGACCACATTGTAGTAGATCTACTCATGTGCATTATAGCAATCCTCGACCTTAGAAAGGTTGATAGTCAAATTCCCCGAACTCAACTTCTGTAATAAAATCAACAGATATTCTCCATAATCATTCTAACTCTTCGAATGAACCAATGCATCATCATTGAAATCAATAATCAATCTAAATGCTTATGAAGCACCCTTATCCTTATTCCAAAGGTCTCTTATACAATAATAGTTTCTAAGGGCATCAACGAGCATTCACAGTAGCATTCTTTAATGCAAAATATCTTCTCAGGTATATCTCTTTTCTAATCCAGAGATCGCACCCCGAACATAGATAAGCATTAATACATACCTGAGCTCATTACAATTGGTCAACAAATCCTTTATCTGGTCAGTATAAATTCCTCAATTCTTTCCTCATATCCTCATATAAATTCAATTGCAGAATCAAGTTCGATGTCAAAATGCATCATCCTCAAAACAACCCAATTGTTTTGAAGTCCTAGCCCTTAATTGAACAAAGAGCAATACTTGTTCCTCAGCCAAAATTGACCTTCTGACTAAAATCAAAACGTTCAGACAACTTCATTCGGAGGTCTACCAAAATCAAGACTTACTTCTAAGGGTCTGCGTAAGCATATCCTCAGGTAACCTTAACCATTCATTCCTTGTTGCACCTGCTTGGCAATAAACTGAGCCATGTGCCCTAGAACTTCATCAGTGATAACACCCGAATCCTCGGGCCCCCAATTTCTTGTGGTTCTCTAGGTGTCATCCCACACGTCAAGGTCATCGCTTCACATAGAACACAACTTAACTTAGAAGTCCAGCATATTCAATTCTTGATCTATAGCTTATCTCTTAGGGATGAGGGTTCTAACACATTCCCTATGTCTCTTGGCCCTTTTCTCTATTCCTCTGATACCATTTTCTGTCACGCCCCGAACGCTAGCCCGAAGGGGGTTAATGACAGCCGCGAACATCCACTCAATGAATGTTCCAGCATTTTCTCTTAATCATGCAGCAGATTTTTTTTTATACACATCTAACTGAGAGAGACGGGCCAAAGAGATTTGCTATAACTTCAACTTACCCAAAACGACTTCTTCAGAATAGGGTAAGCATCTTAATGACATTGCACGGCTGCTGTGAGACCCCGAAAAATCAGTACGTACTCTGTTGTAAGCTTAAGGATTTGGTGATTTGTTTTGAATTAATGGAGGCCATGGTATGGTCTAAGTTTAATGAGCATTATGGAATTTCAATGGATGAGATTTAAATTTTAAGGTAGTCAACTTTAAGTTGCTGAATTTTGTTTATTTTATATATCCTTGATTAATTTTTGAAGGATTATGTTATGGACCATATTATTGGGCTATTAAGGTTTAAATGGTTGGACTTAAAGCCTAAAAGAATGGGCTGAAAATGGACAGCCCAAGCTTGGCCGAAAATTAGGAATGATGGGCTTTGAAATTTAATCAAGTGGGCTGCCCAATTACATGTGATGATGGGCCCTTGAAGTTGTGATATTGGGCTGCTATAAGGCTTGGAA
Source organism: Myrica gale (assembly GCA_963930655.1). NCBI lineage: Eukaryota > Viridiplantae > Streptophyta > Magnoliopsida > Fagales > Myricaceae > Myrica > Myrica gale. The sequence goes on along the minus strand of OZ005607.1, from coordinate 16,487,548 downwards.
TATTAGGTGATTATTGGGCCTTTAAATGTATGCTAATGGGCTGCCAAAATAGTCATAAAGATGGGCTTAAAAGTCATGGTATTGGGCTGCCATAATATTCATGATAATGGGCTGCCATTGAATGGTTATTGGGCTTTAAGGATTTAGGTTATTGGGCCTTAGCCTTTAGGCTTGTGAAATGGACTTGAGACTTGTGATATTGGGCCTTAGACAAATATTATTGGGCTGCCAAAGTCTTATGTGATTGAAATGTTAGTGGGCCTAACTTTAAAGATTTATGTTATTAGGCCTAGCTTTAAAGATTGGTGTTATTGGGCCCTATTCTTTAAACTTGTGAATTGGATTTGAGATTTAGCCTAATGGGCCTTGAATTATGATGTTGGATTAGCAAGCCCATTAAGTAACCATGAACCCATTTAGTTGGATTTCAACTAAGTGAACTAGACTAGTTCTAAACCAAGGGAGACAAGGGGACATGAAGTGACAAAAGGCTGAAAAGTTAAAGAAGAGTGAAGAGACACTACTTGGCCGAATATTATGGCCAAGTTCACACTCTTTGTCTTCACTTGTGACATTACACGTCTATCACCCTTTTTCCATTTCATTTGTGTTGCTTTAGTCGACCAACACAAAGGGGAGAAGAGAGAAACGAAGCCAAAAATAGGGGAGAGAAACCGAAGGGTGAAAAGGGAGAAATCCAAAGTTTTGAACCATGAAGTGAGGTTTTGAGCTTGAACCAAGAGGGAACTTATGTGAGAGGAAGGAAAAGAAGGAAGAAGAAGAAGGAGGTAAAGAAAAGGAGAGGTCTTGCAAGGAAAAAAGGAAGGGAAAGCAAGGAGACAACAAGGTAAAGTCCGGATCTCCCCATTTCCTTGTTGGCCGAATTTCATGTAGTGGGATCTTGGATTTTTATGTTGTATGTTGCTAGATCTAGTGTTGTTAAGGTGTCTAAGTGTTAGATCTGGTCATGTATGTTCTAGATCTAAGGTTGAATGTGAAGAAAAATGCAAATGGAGAACAATGTATGTTAAAGGAAGCTAGATCTAAGTTTATGCTAAGTTGGTTGGTTGTAAGTTGTAAATCTCCCTAGATCTATGGTTATGGATGTGTTTGAATGTTAGATCTAAGTGTTTGACCATTGTTATGATGATTTAATGAACAATATAAATGTGAAAGAGGTTCCAAACTATGGAAGAAATGCATGATAAAGAGGGAGATAGGACAAGTGTAAGTTTTGGCATAAATCACCATGATGGCCGAACCATGCAACCCTAATTTGCATTTTGTTGCTTATGTTTGGTGTTAGATCTAAGAGCATGAATGAATGTGAGTATGTTCTGACTTGTTATTGGAAAATGCATGTAAGTTTGGTTGTGAATCGAGGAAGTTGCATGCAAATAAATAATGAGAAAAGTCCAAGTGTTCTATGATATGGTGTTGGCCGAATGTCACTTTGTCCTTGATCTTGAATTATGTTATGATTGGTAGTTCTTAGGTTGTGAAATTGTTGAATGGAGGATGAGATCACCATTGGAGATGAAGTTGTAATTAAAGAACACATAAGATTGGTGTTGGCCGAATGCCATGAGGAAGAGAAACCCGAATTGCAAGCTTGTAACAATTGGAAATTTTATTTGCTTGTGATGAATAAATAAAATTAGGGTTGTGGCCAAACAAATTAAAAGATGTTAAGGCTTAAAGGATCGAGTTAAAGGATGAACAAGCCTTGTGATGTTAAGCATGGATTAAGGATTTAATTAGAATGATTTAAGGTTGGCCAACTCCTATTTAGGGCAGAGTGAAACGTAATCGTAATGATATGTATATCAAAGCTAAGGATTAGAGAGCCTTGACCTTATGAGGAGAAAAATGTAAACTCTAATCAAGGTTAATGTCCCGAGTTGCATAGAGAAATGCTAATATGCATGTAAAGGAATGACATGTCATTGGGATGATATAACATGCATGTTGGCCGATCGCCTTGATGTATAGCAAGTTCTTGATGTTCCTTGATGGTTAAAAGTATTGCATGATGGTTATATCATGTATAGAACAACAAACTTAAGAGGGAAATAAGGGCAAGAAGGCCACGGGTTGGCCAATGAAGTGAGGATTCAATATATATAAAGATCGAGTTGAAATACCCTAGAAGTTCACGTAATTGGAGTTGTTTGATAGGTATGATCCTTGCTACTTTCACTTTGATTATGAAAGTTAACAATGTTTATAAGGAAGGTCACATTATGAAATCACATGTTCTAAGATTGGAACTCTGAAGCTAAGATCGTAAATGATACGTTGGTATGCTTTGTTGAATTTGGATAACTAAGCATTGGAGTATCGCTTGTAGGCGAAGACCGAACTAAGTTCGAGTGGATCGGTATAAGTGCAAAAAAATATTAAATGATTAAATGACCTAAGATTTGGTATATTAGTTGAAGAAAAGATTAAATAAAGTATTTAATGATTAAAAGAATTATATTGATATATATATATATTATCAAAAAAGAAATATAATATAGTTACCATTCGGAAACGTTCCAACGAATGGAAGGTACGAAGTCAAGTGATGAACGGGAAGTTCAAGATGGATTAAGAAATATCCGGCAACTATATTATACCATTAAATTAAGTAATGCGTTGAATTATCGCTACTTGTCCTTAGTGGACTTCAAGATAGGACTGTCGGGTAATTCGTAGGACCGACACATACCGATATGGTTTCATCTATACGCAGTACATTGAAAGATTGAACCTATTCCTTGTAGGCGAGGAGCCAAGTGAGCAAAGGAGGATTTGCGAGGAGTACTGTAAGTGAATCTTACCCCTTTTGGAAAACTGGAATGATACACTGCATGTTTTATTGTGCATGGCAAGATGTTTTTAATACATATATAATGTATTGCATGAAGAATGTTTCAAGTACGCATGATGTTTCGAACATGTCATAGCATGATCATTTGCATGAACGCATGAGAGACGTTTTGATGCAAATGAAATTACAATGTTTTCAAGAGTGGCATGGCATGTTCATTGCATAGAAAACATGAAAAGTTGTTTTATGCAAATGAAAGAGAATTTATGTTATGATTAAGCCCGGAGGCTTTGGTTGAACACGTACTAAGTTAAGTGAGGTTCGACATCCATGCCGATGGACGTTGTTCGTGAAGGATGGATGGATGGAACCTGAGACATCCATGCCGAGGGACGTTGTTCGTGAAGGAGGGATGGATGGAACCTAAGACATCCATGCCGAGGGACGTTGTTCGTGAAGGAGGGATGGATGGAACCTAAGACATCCATGCCGAGGGACGTTGTTCGTGAAGGATGGATGAATGGACGCCCATACCGAGGGACGTTGTTCGTGAAGGATGGGTTAGTCCGTGCGGTATGTGCAACCACACCGAGGAACGTTGCTCGAGAAGGTGTGGCGCCTCCAAGGGTCATGTCTAGCCACTGAAGGACAAATGAGAGAAGGTGCGCTAGCTGACCGTATGTAAGGTCTCCAAGGGAATTCGGGGATGGTTCCAAAGGGAACGCACAACCCTGACTTCAGGGGTCAAATGGAGCGAGCCCACAAGTAAGAGATACGAAATGGTTATGAAAAGGCCAACAGAGGCAAAAGTATGAATAAGTGATTTTCAAGGGCTTGGGGCCAATTTCGAGATTTGAAATGCATTTGAAAAGGCCAAGAGTGGCAAGAGATTTTAGTTCATGGCATGTGCATCACGGAGCATGCATATGCATCCTGGTTTTTATGCACTAACTCATGATTTACGGTGTTGCATTTCTTCTCTTATCGCTACAGTGTATTGAAGTAAGTATGCTTTTAAAGCCATGTTGTATCAAAGTTCATGTTTTAACTGTTGTTCCTTACTGAGTCTTTCAACTCATAGTTTTTAAATCGTATCATTCCAGATCCACAAGATAATTGGGGAGTAGAGGAGTATCTCACGTAGAAATCTTGGAAGTTTGGGGATTGGAGCTGTGAGATCCCGAATTTACTTATGTCGTTGTAAAAGAGAGAGATTTTGCTATGATTTTCCTCAGGATATAGGTATGATTAAATTTGTGATTTTGAGGTAAGTGTCGACACATTGGAGCATAGTCTCGACACATTAAACTAACACCCGAAAGTTTACCTTTTTCTGGAGCCCAAAGTGAATTTTGACTAAGTGTTGTAAGTGTCGACACCTTGGGTCATAGTGTCGACACATTAAACCGATACCCGAATGTTTATATTTTTTCCGGAACTAGAGTGATTTTGACTAAGTGTTGGAAGTGTCGACACCTTGAGCGATGGTGTCAACACATCCAACTGAAACCCGAGAGTTCGCCTTTTTCCAGAACTCCCGTGAATTTTGACCAAGTGTTGGAAGTGTCGACACCTTGAGTGATGGTGTCGACACATCTAAATAAACCTGAGAGTTTACATTTTTCCCACTTTGACTAAGTGTTGGAAGTGTCGACACCTTGAGTGATGGTGTCGACACATCTAACTAAAAGTGTTGTAAGTGTCGACACCTTGAGTGATGGTGTCGACACATATAACTATATTCCGAAATTTTACCGGATTGAAATACGTGAGGTGGAATTCATGAAGAAGGGGGAGGACAACCTTGTCTTTTCCCCAACCATTTTCATGCCTATTACTCTCTCCCCCTTTGCCGAACACTTCATTTTTCCCCTTTCTCTTCAGCCTTTTCATTTTCCCTTGCCCTAAGTCACCCAACCGAAGGAGAAAGAAGAAGGAGAGAAGGAGAAAGAAGAAGAAAAGAAGGAGGAAGAGGAGAGAAGCAAGGTAAACGCAATGGTGTTAACGTGATGAACATGGAACCACGGTTGGTTGTAAACTTTGAGTTGAGGTTGTAAAAAGTGGGAGGAAGGTAAGAGGATGGTTGCTACTAGGAAATGTTAAGTTAGCCTTGGATGTTGGTTGTGACATGTAGAGATTCGGTTTTGGTTGTTGGAAATTGGAGGGCTAGAAAGATTATTGTGATTTCTGGTAATTACATAAGCAGATTTCAGAGCTGGAATAGAGAGTGTGTTTTGATGCATTTGTAGTTATCTTTTGATATTGAGTGGATCCTAGATTGAAGGCCTAGGACATGGAAAGATTTTAAGTCATACCTTGGATGATTGTAATGTTTTGATTACTCTATATACGTTTAGTAAACCTATGAATAACAATAGTACGATTCATTGTAGGTAACGAGACGTTCGATACTCAAGCAAGCGAAGGTAAGTGAAAAACCTTTACAAAACTGGAATGATACACTGCATGAAGAATGTTTATGAATAAGCATATCAAGTATGATATATCAAGCATGACACTACCAAGCACGACATGAATGCATCATGATCATTTGCATTTATTTTCCTCATGAGAAATGAGACATTTTTATGCAAATGAAAGTACCATTTTTATGCTACTTTATGACAAGTTAATTAATGAACCCAAGTCGGTCGGTACCGTACCAAGTCAAGAAGGTGCATCCATACCGAAGGACATTTACGAGAAGGGTGGATGTCACCTAGGACACCCATACCGAAGGATGCTTGCAAGAAGGATGGGTAGTCCGGGAGGTATGTGCAATCACACTGAAGGATGCTTGCAAGAAGGTGTGAACCTCCAAGAGTCGTGTCTAGCCACTGAAGGACGAATGAGAGAAGGTGTGCTAGCTCGACCATATGTAAGGTCCCCAAGGGAAATAGGGGACAGTTCCAACGGGAACGCACAACCCTGATGCCAGGGGTAAATGGAGCTCAAGTAGCCCATAAGATTTTCCAAAGCAAGAGCTTTATCAGTACGAATGATGTTTTCAAAAGCAAGTGCATGTGCATATGCAACATGAGGCATATACATGCATCACGATTCATGATCAGGCATGCATCGCATTATGTTTACATGACTATGATTTCAAGTTCAAGTGCATGCTTACGATTTCAAACCCATGTTTTTAGCTATAATTCCTTACTGAGTCTTTCGACTCACAGTTTTAAATTGTATCATTCCAGATGATGTTCCAGGGGTGGAATCTTAAGAAGAGGACCTTGAACCCTAGGAGAAGGGTTGATGAAATGTCTCTCTTGTTTGCTAACGTTAGAGAAGATTTAGCTAATTTTTGTAAAAGCCGGCATGAGCCTCCGTGATGTGGTGGTCATGGGTTTTATTTGGCTTAGTAAGTTAAGGTTTTATACTGGTTGATATTTTGAGACTATGTTTTAACTACCTTGAGTTATCGATGGAAAATATGTTCTTATGTACGTTATACGCTAGCATTATAAGGCTTCTTTTTAACATTGAAGCATCAATGTCATTTCCGCTGCAAGTATAGTAGTAAGTACGCTTGAGCGTCCCATGCCGGGAATGCTCGCGGCTGTCATTAGCCTCGTTTAGCTAGTTCGGGGCGTGACAGGAGCCGGAGTTGGTGAACTCCGAGGTAGCACTAGTGAGTGCTGATTTTGATGGAGAGGCAGTATGTTGCCCTAGTACGTTTTGTATAAGTTTGCAAACAAGAGGCAATGTAAAGACTTTTCTGAATTATAATTTGTATACCGAAGGGTTATGTTCTTCGAGCTTGTATCTCAGCCAACATGTGGATCCTGAGTGAGCCATCCTATGTGTATATAAAAAAAAATTCCGCTGTAAGAGTTAGTGTAAGCGCTGGAGTGTTCCCGGGGAATGCTCACGGCTGTCACGGTCCCTGCTGGATGGCGTTCGGGGCGTGACAGCTGCACAGCTGAAGTACATGATCTAAGGGATTCCATCAAATCCTCTTCACATTGACCTACTCATAACATCTTTATAATAAATCTTGAATCCTCTAATGAACAACAAAAGCGGAAAGGTCATTCTCGTCGGTTCCTCTTCTAGATTTCCCCTTCTGAAACGTTATCTGGAATAATACAATTTAAAACTGTGAGTCGAAAGACTCAGTAAGGAATTATAATTAAAACATGGACTTGAAATCATGGTTTGAAAATATGAACTTGAAATCATGAGTTTGAAACCATGAACTTGTTCTTGAACTCATAATCATGAACTTAAAATCGTAAGCATTCATTTGAACTGGAAATCATCATGAACTTGAACATAATGTAGTTCACGTACTTGAACTTGAAATATCATGAGCTTTAGCTTGAAATATCATGTAGACGTATGTAATTCATGCATGATCATGAATTTTGATGCACGTGTATGCCTCATGATTGCATATGCACATGCACTTGCCCTTGAAAACTTCACTTATACTTATAAATCTCTTGCTTTTGGAAAATCGTTCCAATCCTTATCTTATGGACTACTTGAGCTCCACTTACCCCTGGCATCAGGGTTGTGCGTTCCCATTGGAACTGTCCCCTATTTCCCTTGGGGACCTTACATATGGTCGAGCTAGCACACCTTCTCGCATTCGTCCTTCAGTGGCTAGACACGACCCTTGGAGGTTCACACCTTCTTGCAACCATCCTTCAGTGTGATTGCACATACCTCCTGGACTACCCATCCTTCTTGCAAGCATCCTTCGGTATGGGTGCCCTAGGTGACATCCACCCTTCACGTAAACGTCCTTCAGTATGGATGCACCTTCTTGACTTGGTACGGTACCGACCGACTTGGGTTCATTAACTTACTTGTCATAAAACTTGTCATAAAGTAGCATAAAAATGGTACTTTCATTTGCATAAAATTCCTCTTTCATCCTTATGAGAAAAATAGATGCAAATGCAATTTTTAATGACGTGCTCATGTCATGCTCGATGATGAGTAATCAACTTATCATAAAATGCTTCTCATACTTTCATTTGCACAAAACCTTCTTTTCTTTCAAGAAAATCATGCAAATGCTCGTGACGTGTCATGCTTGATGACAAATATCTCATAAAACTTACTTGATCTCATAAAACTTTCATGTTTTCATTTGCACAAAAACTTCTTCCATGCTTTCATGCAAATACATAAATTATGTCATGCTTGTTGAGAAATAACTTGTCTTGCTTGGTTATAAACCTGTTATGCTTGTTCATAAAAACATGCTGCGTATTATTCCAGTTTTCATAGGAGTAAGTTTTCACTTACAGACGTAAGTTCCACTTACTATTTTCACTTACAAACGTAAGCTCTTCTTACTTCGCTTGCTTGTGGGTTGAATGCCCCTTTACCTACAATTGGATCATACCATTGTTATTCATAGGTTTACTCGACGTATAGAATAATCAATCAATTACTCGCGCTTCATCATACAAAATTGTCCTTATTCCTCATTCAATATCTCATACTTCGTCATACACATACTTCATCATATAAAATCGTCCATATCCTTGACTTCTAATTGGTGATCTTACACCACAAGGCATTTTCTTAAGTGAAAAACCTAGTAGGGTCTCCTAATAGGTCAATAGGAAACTTAGAAACTTAGGAAAAATTTCGTGAAATCCAAAGAAGCCGCTCGAGCGCCGGTCGAGCGTTAGGCCTCTGTATAAAAGTGTTAAGGGACGCTCGAGCGCCGGTTCGAGCGTCAGTCGGGCGTAACTCTCTGTGAAAAATGTTCGAAGGACGCTCGAGCGCTGGTCGAGCGTTGGTCGAGCGTGAACTTACTGCACGAATAATTCTTGAAGGGTGCTTGTGAGACCCCGATTTTCTCCTACGTAATTTCTTATGTATTATCTTTTATTTTCCAATGTAATAGCTTTTATTTCTTCATAGGGCTATGTTTTTGGCCAATGTATGGCCTAATCCTTATGTTATGGTATTTCGATTAAAATGGGATTTTATTCCATAAAATCTCTTTAAATAATTTTAATGCCATTTTATGCAAGTTAAAATTATATTTATTATAGGAGCCGAAATTTCAAGTAAGTTTCTCTCTTACAATTTATAATTTTCATTTACTTAATATGTTTCATGGACCATAGAATTTGAATTATGATTTAATAATTTCCTTGTATAAGCCGAAATTGATTAATGGATTAAATGATGAAATTCTTTTGAATACATGGATTGAATATTTTTATAGCTTTTATATGTGACATGTATTATTACCATGTGGCCTATATTATTAATAGAATTTTCATTTGAATATTCAATGATAAGCTATGTATTTATGTGATAAGTCTAAGAGAAGATTTAATTGTTAAGCACACTTGCTTATCATGGTGATAAGCAAACATGATGATAGGTTAGGAAACTTTTAGGGTGATAAGACCTTGTGATTATTGTAGAGATAGGTTAGGGCCATTATCATATGATAAGATATTATGCTTATGAGGTGATAAGCTATTGGAATGGATTAGATAAGCAAGAGAGCTTATGAAGTGATAAGTTAGGTGAGAGAGAAAACCAAGTTGAAAGTTGGTTGCAATTTAATGAGGAAGTAACTAGGTTGGTTGAAAAGCAACCAAACTAAGCAAAGAGCAAGGCATTTACGTGAAAGGGGTAGAGGTGAATTTGAAAAGCCATAAGTGAGGCCATGTGATGTGTAAGAAGGTGTAAGTTGTGTAAGAGTGATAAGACAACACATGGTTGTAAAAGAGAAGAGAAAAAGCAAGGGAAAGGAAGGCTTTTACGTATGGATCATGTGAAGAGAGAGAGAGTTCATTTCAAGGCAAGCCATGCTTAGGGAGACAAGGAAGTGATGTGAGAAAAGAGATGAAAAGAAATAAAAGAAGAGAGAGGGAAGATGCAAGCATTGGTCGGCCAAACCCCCCCCCCCCCTTCCTCACTTTTCATTTCAAATTTCTCTCTTGTCAATTCACTCTCTCAAGCTTTATGTCATAGCCTTAAAGTTGCCTTGGGAGACTCATTCCCTCACATCTCTCTTGCATTTGTCTTGACCGAACCATTCATGCACTTCACTCTCCAAACTCTTCTCTCTTGGCCGAATATTGCAAGCTCTCTCAACTCTCTCCCATTTTGCTTCTCTTGGCCGAACCATACACTCAAGATTCAAGGTTTGTTCCTTTTTCCTCTTGCACCTTAAACCACATTCTTCTAGCTTACCAAATCCCACTCTAAAATCCAAGTTCAAACCTCTTTTGTTGTGGACAAAAATCTTTCTTGGTGCAAACACATTTCCTTCCTTGAAAACCCTAACCATTTGACATCATTTCTCTTCAAGCTTACCATATTCTCTTAACCACCATAGAACCCCCTTTAAATCAAGCTTGGACATTTCTAAGGAGGGTGGACCGAATCTTTGAAGGAAGTGAAGTTAGGAAGAGTTGGTAAAGGTTGAAGGTAAGTTTGGTTCTATTGATGATCTTGCCTTAAGTTTCACAAGTACTAACCAAAGGTATTTTATTTTCTAGGTGCTCAAGCTTGGATAATCAACAAGGTAAGACTAATGTGATGTTGTTGGGTTAGCATGAGTGGCCGAATGGCCTATGTATAAGATCTTGAAGTTTAGGTTGTAATATGCCTTGGAGTTGTTAGATCTTGAATGCTTAAGAACCCTAGGTTGTTTAAATACTAGATCTAACCATGGAAACCCTAGATCTAAGGTTGTATGTAAAGAAAAATGCAAATGGAGAACAATGCATGTTAAGGAAGCTAGATCTAGGTCTTGATGTGTTGGTTGATGAAAGTTGATTATTTTGTTTAGATCTATGGATGTTAGTGTGTATAAAGTGTGGATCTAATGTTGATGGAATTATTTGACGAAAAGATTAAGTGTATGCATGCTAGTTAGGTCACAATGCAAAGGATGTGCATGTTATGATTTTTAGCATGAAAAAGGTGACATTTTGGGGTATGGCCGAATATGAGATGTGTAGGATTTCATGCATAGTTTTGTATATATTTAAATCTGGACATAGGCCATGATATGTGCAAGATTTATGACACTATGAATGGTAGATGATTATGTTAAGTATTAGATGCATGCATATTGAAGGAAACAAAGAAACTTAGTCTTTTGGATGAAATCATGTATGGCCGAATGTCACGCCCCGAACGGCACCCCGCAGGAAATCGTGACAGCCGCGAGCTATTCTCTGGATAGCTCCAGCGTTCTTACTTACTTGCTTACGGCGGAAACATACAGATCGCGAGGGATTCGAGCTAAATCTTACATAATCAGGGTTCTCATTAAGTTTTCATACAAAACATATATAATATTTAGAATTCAACTAGTGACGGATCTCATCGATCAGGTCACCATAATCAAAATAAGAATAACATCTGGGTCCTTCTAAGTCAGGTAGTCCTCCTGACTCTCTTCACCTGTGGCATCTGGAATGACACAATTTTTAAAAAAAACGTGAGTCAAAAAGACTCAGTAAGGGAAAGACATAACTTTGAAACATGCTCTTGACTTATGCTGCTTAATCATGAAAGAAGAGAACTTGATAAGTGATGTACATGCATGTCATGGATATGCACATGCTCTTGCTTAAATTCGGCCCCAGGCCCTTGAAAATTACTTATTCATACTTGTGTCACTCTTGGCCTTTCACAACCATTTCATATCTTTTACCTATGGGCTCGCTCCATTTAACCCCTGAAGTCAGGGTTGTGCGTTCCCTTTGGAACCGTCTCCGATTTCCCTTGGAGACCTTACATACGGTCAAGCTAGCGCACCTTCTCTCATTTGTCCTTCAGTGGCTAGACATGACCCTTGGAGGCACCACACCTTCTCAATGTCCTTCAGTGTGGGTTGCACAGCCTCGTGGATTCACCCATCCTTCTCACATTTGTCCTTCGGTATGGGAGTCCATCTTCATGGTACGGTACCGACCAGTGCCCCTTAACTTAACTTATTGTTTCATAAAACATTCCATAATTTCCCATAAAATCATTGCATAAATATTCTCTTTAGAAAAATTCATGCAATGCACATGTCATGTCATGCTTGATCAAAATCTCATGCTTGTTCGTGAAGTGATGCAGTGTGTCATTCCAGTTTTGAAAAGAACCACTTACTGTCCACTTACAGTATCCACTTACTCTTGGTCCTCCTTGGTAGTGTATAAAACACGTAGATCGCCTACAAGCGATTCAAATATTTCTTAGACTTTAAGAAATAGCACGTAATTATTAAATATATATATATATATATACATATATCACTGAAATTCTTTTAATCATTTAAAGTATTTTATTTACTCTTCTAATATTATCTAAACTTAGGTTATTTAACCAATTTTTATTACGATGTATTTAGGTGTCTATTCCCGATTTGGGTTAATCAACAATTAATAGATTTGAGATTAAACCTAAGTCTCCCATTAGTTAATGAACTACAATAAACCTTACACCAAACTATTAATAATTTAATCACACTTAAATCTTGAATTGGACCTTAAACCTCAATTAATCCGAGATACTAACCCTAACTAGGGTTTCGAATATTTCCATTGCATGATCATGGTTCCTCAATATTTATTACAATTAGTCTTATCCCCAATTTCAATTATCCATTACAACAATTATAAACTGATTACCAAAACTTACACTTAGGGTTTCATTCCCTTATGACATTCGGCCAACTCTTGTTTTGTGCATCCTTTAATCACAACATTAACTTCAAGGGTGATCCCATCCTCCATTTAATCAATTTCACAACCTAGGATCTAAGAATCAAAGCACAACATAAGACATCAAGCACTAACCCATTCGGCCAGCACACAAATTTCCCAAATAATCAAGTTTTCTTTTGTTTCTTTCAACTTGCATGCATCCTTTACACTACATAATCATCTACCATACATTAGGCCAATAATCTAGCATATCACATGGCCAATATCCAGATCTATACATAAATAAAATTTCTTTTGGAAACCTAGAGCACATATGGTTCGGCCATAACCCATAGCATCACATTTTTCATACCAAAATCACAACATGCATATCCTTTGCATTTTATCACCTATCTTGCATGTATCAACTTCATATCTTCATCATTAATATCCACATGACCAGATCTATACTTTAGACACATCAACAACTCTAGATCTAAGGAAATATCCAACTTTCAATCAACAAGCATAACATAGGTTTAGATCTAACTTCATCTAGCATACATTGTCCATTTCTTACATTTTTCCAACATTAAACCCTAGATCTAAAGCATGTATGTCCAGATCTAACACTTGCACATAACCATGATCAAAATCCAACTAAAATAGAACATAAAAACCCAAGATCCAACTACATAAGGTTCGGCCAACAAGGGAAATGTGAGATCCATATTTTTACCTTGTTGTTCCTTCTTCTTTCCCTTTGATCCTTTGCAAGCTTCTCCTCCCTTTCACCTACTGAACAACCTAATGCTCTTAATCATTCAGATCTCACCATATCCATGCATGAAACAACTCAAACCCTAAGATCTATACACAAGAGTTCGGCCATCAAGAGGAAAACAAGATCCGGTTTTTACCTTAGTGCTTCTTTGTTTCCTTTTCCCTTTTCCCTTGCACAACACCTCTTGACTTCACCTTCTTCTTCTTCTTCCTTGTCCTCCTTCTTCCCCTACACGAAATCCCCTTGACAGCAGCTCAACCTCAGCCTTTTGGGGCCAAGAGTTTCGGTTCTCCCTTGGTTCCTCACCTTTCTCTCCCTTTCTCTCTTGGTTTCGGTTTTGGCCTTGTGTTTCTCTCTTTCTCTCTTCTCTTGGCTTTGTTTTGGTCGACCAAATGGCTTCAATAAGTGAATGAGTGTGTGAGGGTGATGTTAGGCGTGCAAGGCTTCTCACAAGAGGCAAAATGGAATGAATGTAGACAAGGAATTCGGCCAAGGGTGTTTTTTTCCTCTTCCATGTCATTTTTCAGCTTTTTCATCTCTTGTCTCCCACTTGTCTCTCTTGCCTTTCTAGTATAACAACTTATCATGTCACAATTTCAACTTCTCTTGTCCTTCACGTGTGTCTCTCCCCCACCACATAAATCCAACTTTTATTTAAAAACTTGTTCCACCAATTAGTTCATTTGGTTGAATTCTAACTACCTAGTTTACTTAATCTAATCTAGTTGCTTAGTAAACTTAAGTAAGATTAGTTCCATTAATCTAACTTTCTAAATCTAATTTGCATGGCCCATTGGGCAGTCCATTAAGCCCTTGATTCAAGGCCCATCATCATATCCTAAAGCTCAATTCATAAGCCTAAGGGCTTAGGCCTAATGTCCAATTTCCTTAAGGCCCAATTGCACCATTACAAGGCCCATTGCCATGGGCTCCATGGCAACCCCATATCATGCTTTCCAAAGCCCATCTCCATGCTTATTTTGGCAGCCCATTAGCATGCCATTATAAGCCCAATGTACACCAAAAGTTATAAGCCTCATGGTAGCCCAACATCACACTTCAAGGGCCCATCATCACATGTACTTGGGCAGCCCATATGTCATAACTTCAAGGCCCAATTACATCCAATAACCGGCCATAAATGGGTAGCCCAATGTCAGCCCATTATTGAGGTTTCTAAGCCCAACATGCAAGTCTTAATACTCCAAAATCATTCATAAGAAATCCTTCAAAATTTAAAATCAAGAATATTGATGGAAAATATACAAATAAATCTAGCAACATGAAATTGGTTACTATAACATTTAAAATCTCATCCATAGCATTAAAATCATAACATCACATTTTAGAAATTCAAAATAATTACACATACATTTTCTTAACATAAAATCATGCCTTCGCCAAGCAAGGTTTCTTTTAACACAGAATAGGCCATGAAATCCTTCATCTAGTAATGAAGTAGACACAGGTTTCTTCGGGTCTTACACCGAATATTATGAGTATGATGCATGGTGATATGCCTTGATTTATAGATATTAGGTTGTGAAATTGTTGAAAGGAGGATGAGATTACCATTAGAGTAAAAGTTGTGACTAATTGGTGCATTAAATAGTGATGGCCGAATGTTGTAAGAAATATAACCCTAAGTGCAATTTATAAAAATGGATTATCATTGTTGTGATAAATATAGAAATTAGGGTATAATCTAGTTGGAACAATTATTGAAGAACCATGATCTTTTAATAAATTATTATTTGGAACCCTAGTTAAGTTTTACTCAGGATCAATTGAGGTTTAAGTCCAAGTTAAGATTTAATCGTGAATAATTTATTAATAGTTTGATATAAGGTTTTAATGGAGTACGTGTAATAAAAAGAGACTTAGGTTTAATTCTAAACCTGTGAGTATTAATTTAACCCTAATCGAGGCATGTACATGGATAAATATATTTTTATTTCAATAAAAATATTAATGATTTAATAAACTAAGTTTTGAATATTGTTAAGGAAAATAATAAATAAAATATTTTTAAATGATTAAATGAATTTCAGTGATATATATATATATATCTTTGGTTGATGACCGATTTCAAAAATGAAAATATTTAATGATTTCATACTATTCTTAAAGTCTAAGAAATATTTGAATCGCTTGTAGGCGATCCACGTGTCTGTATACACGACCAAAGAAGACCAAGTGTAAGTGGATACTGTAAGTGGACAGTAAGTGTTCTTTTTCAAAACTGGAATGACACGCTGCATCGTTTCATGAAGAAAGTTTATGCACAATCGCTTGTGCATTGCATGAATTTTTCAAGAAGAAAGTTTATGCAATGATTTTTATGGAAAGACTATGAGAAGTTTTATGAAACGATAAGTTAAGTTAAGGGGCACGGGTCGGTACCGTACCATCAAGGTGGACTCCCATACCGAAGGACAAATGTGAGAAGGATGGGTGAATCCACGAGGCTGTGCAAACCACACTGAAGGACATTGAGAAGGTGTGGTGCCTCCAAGGGTCATGCCTAGCCACTGAAGGATATTGAGAAGGTGCGCTAGCTGACCGTATGTAAGGTCTCCAAGGGAATTCGGGGACGGTTCCGAAGGGAATGCACAACCCTGACTTCAGGGGTTAAATGGAGCGAGCCCACAAATAAGAAATATGAAATGATTATGAAAAGGCCAAGAGTGGCACAAGCATGAACAAGAAAGATTTTCAAGGGCCGAGGGCCGATTTCACGATCAAGCATGAAAGCGATATTTTCAAGGGCCTGGGGCCAACTTCAAGCAAGAGCATATGCATATGCATGTGCATCACGAATCAAGTTTATTCTCTTTCATGATTATGCAAGTACAAGTCAAAAGCATGTTTTAAGTTTTATGTCTTCCCTTACTGAGTCTTTTTGACTCACGTTTTTAAAATTGTGTCATTCCAGATGCCTCAGTTGAAGAGAGTCAGGAGGACTACCTGACCTAGAAGCCCAAGAATTTATGTTTCATACTTTTGATGATAGTGACTTTATCGTCAATAACTGGCTTGTTATGTGATATATATATGTTTTGTATGAACTTAATGAGAACCCTGATTATGTAAGATTAGCTCGAACCCCTCGCGATCCTGTACGTTTCCGCCGTAATCAAGTAAAAATATAAGTAAGAACGCTGGAGCCATCCGGGGGATAGCTCGCGGCTGTCACGGTCCCTGCGGGATGCCGTTCGGGGCCTGACAGTGCTCGAGCGCCTGTCGAGCACCAGTCCATATTTCAGACACCAAACACACATAATACATTCAACACACCCGAAATTTGTCTTAACATGCTCTCCTCTTATAACCCTATATTCCAGACTTCTATTTTACACCTACAAATCAAGACTTCCAACTCCAAAACAATGATTTCATCACTCGAACAAATGTTATTGCATCTATTTCACTCCCTTTGGTCTTTTATCAAACACCTAGTATGCAAGTTGGTTTCTCTTGGGTTTTTAAATTTCCAGATCTAACCATATTCTCCAAGGTTTTGTGCACAATCCATACAACTCTCTAAAACTCACTAGATCTACATTTTATTCAAAGAAAACACATGAAACTCAAGGAGAAAATCTATCTAGACAACAACCATCACAACAATCAACCAACAAAAGGAAGCAAGAAGAGAATGGGAGAGATGGCCAGCAGAGATTTTCCTAGAAAGGGCCGGATTTTACCTAGCTTTTCTCCTTCTCCTTTCCTTCTTCTCCTTTCTCTTCTTTCTCCTTCTTCTTCTTTTTCTTCTTTCTCTTGGTCGGGTAAGCTAGGGCAAGCTTATGAGAATATGGGGAGGGGGGCTGGCTTATACGAAGGGATTGGGGGAAGGGAAAAGGAAAAATTGCCCTTTCCCCCTTCTTTCCTTTTCTGCCCTCCATTTCTTCTTTCTTTTCCATTTCTGCCCCTCACAAAAATTCATTTCTCTTTTCTGCCACTCCCACAATTAACTCTAATATGTCTCCTCATCTTTGTTCCAAGGATTCTCATATTTCCAAGGCTAAAGCCCCTAATTAAAATATTTCCAAATCTTGTAACTTAGGGACATTTTCCATTAATAAAACAATTCCATCAATCTCAATTGCTCAAATCTAGTGGCAATTAATAACACAGTCAGATCTTAGCTTAAAACTCATAAAAACGTTAGGGGAAAAAATCCCCCTAAACACAACTTGAAATTAATTATCCATACAAACATCCTCAATATAATCCTTACACTATCCCTTACTCAATACTTTACATCATACCATGTCTGTGCTAATGTCTATCGACTTCCCACCATCTTAACCTCAATAAATTTCTTAACTAAGCTTATACAACTTTCTTCAATGTTAGGGTTCACAAGTCTTCCATCGGAACTCCAATTCATCATATATGGAATTTTAACTGGTCCCGCTCGAGCGCCAGTCAGACACCGGTCGAGCGCCAACTTACAGTCCAACTCACTGCGTAGAATTCCCAAGGGCCGCTCGAGCACCTGTCGAGTGTTGGTCAAACGACAAGACACTGTCCATTCCTATTTCATTAAGGCCGCTCGAGCGCCTGTTGCCCGCTGGTCGAGCGCAATGTTACCTAAAAACAGGGTGCTAAGAAAAATCTTCTTATTCCAGCACCCTAATTGCGATCCTCCAATTATTTCAACTAAATCCCCAAATACTCAATTTCAATATTGTCAAAACTACAACAACATATCAATTCAATTACAATTATAGATGCACGAAGTGCTAGGGGAAATATTCAGCTACACATATCCTTAGATTAATTCCCCTATACCTGCCTTTCTCCATAATTAGAGCACATCTTAAGGAGTCATAATTCTTTTACAAAGATAGAAAAGTTGGAGTCCCACATCCTCCCCTCCTTATAAAAATTCCGTCCTCGGAATTTGATCTTTGTCCTTAACTGTTGCTCCCTTTTTGTCTAAACCTTCATTGGTTCTTCTACATTTGTAAGGTTCCCCTAATGTGCAAGGGCTCATACTCTAAGACATGGGTACTGCCACTAGTACGTCACAGTCCCAATTCGGTCTAAAATCCCAAAAGATTTATTCGAACTCAACCGTCCATTCAAACTTGACATTTTTTTTTGGTTAACGACGTCCATAGTATAGTCGATACGCCTTCGGAGTCTTCCATCCTTTCTCTTTACAATGGAATTGATGCTCCTTCAAGGTAATACACTTGGCCGTATAAACCCTTCTTCCAGAGGTTCTTCTAATTGAACCTTTAGCTCCTTCAACTCTGCTGGAGCCATTCCATACGGTACTTTAGAAAGTGGAACTGTCTCTAGTTCTAACTCAGTACCAAACTCCACCTCTCTATCAGGGGGTAACCCACGTATTTCTTTAGGTATTTCTTTAGGAAATACATCGGGAAATTCGTTCACTATTGGGGTCTGCTCTACCGTAGTAGGCTCCCACTGGATATCATTCACCAGGGCTAAAAGTCCTTTATGTCTTCCTTGCAACATTTCCTTAACCTGGAACTCCAATTCATACAACAAGTCTTCCATTGGAACTCCAATTCATCATATATGGAATTTTAACTGGTCCCGCTCGAGCGCCAGTCGAGGGCCAACTTACTGTCCAACTCACTGCGTAGAATTCCCAAGGGTCGCTCGAGCACCTGTCGAGCCTTGGTCAAACGACAAGACACTGTCCATTCCTATTTCCTTAAGGCCGCTCGAGCGCCTGTTGCCCGCTGGTCGAGCGCAATGTTACCTAAAAACAGGGTGCTAAGAAAAATCTTCTTATTCTAACACCCTAATTGTAATCCTCCAATTATTTCAACTAAATCCCCAAATACTCAATTTCAATATTGTCAAAACTACAACAACATATCAATTCAATTACAATTATAGATGCAAAAAGTGCTAGGGGAAATATTCACCTAGACATATCCTTAGATTTATTCCCCTATACCTGTCTTTCTCCATAATTAGAGCACCTCTTAAGGAGTCATAATTCTTTTACAAAGATAGAAAAGTTGGGGTCTCACATGGAGAGTTCATATGAAGCACTAAGAGCGCTTGATATCATATTGAGGCAGCCTGTGTATATGTTTTGTGTGTAAGGATTCAAGATGTATTATAAAGACATTATGAGTTGGTCAATACGAAGAGGTTTTGATGGAATCCCTTAGATCATGTACTTCAGTTGTGCAGCCATGCGATATAATTAAGACGCTTACCCTATTACGAGGAAGTTGTTTGGTGTAAGTTGAAGTTTATGGTAAATCTTTTTGGTCGTCTCTCTCAGTTGTATGAATATAGAGTTTTCAAAAAAAAAATTCCGCTGCAAGAATAAGAGAAAACGTTGGAACATTCATTGAGTGGATGTTCGCGGCTGTCCGGTTAGAGGTTTGCTGCCATGTTTCATACCCTCTCTTGATGGGAGCTCGAACCTTTATGCTTTTTGTGGACAACAAGAGGAATCTTGTATCCATAATTTCACTCAGTGTCATTTTGCGCATACCCTTTGGTGTGAATTTGGTTACCCCTTTGACATCTCGCACCTCTCTCTTTCATCTTCGGTGGATCTCGTATCTACTATTCTGCAAGCTAATGTTTTCTTGGGTCTCCCCAAGTCTAGGCTCAGAGACTCAATCCTTAAGCTTTTAGGAAACGTCTTCTGGAACAAAGGGCTGCCTGGCTCTCGGTGGATCTCTTGAAGCTTGACATTCGGAGTCCCCCAGAACCTGGCTGGTTGAAGCTGAATTTTGACTTAGCCATCCATCCTAATGGATCTTCCTTATGTTTGGGAAAAAAATGTGATTCCTTGCATGCAAAATACCGTAAAAAACGAAAAATAATGAAAGAATAAAGCACACAACAAAAGATTTACGTGGTTCCCTCAATATGAGGTACGTCCACAGAGTTGTAAAGATTTCACTATCGATGAGCAAAGTCCAAATAGGCAGCCGTTATTTCTCGAACTGTGCAAAAGACAAACTATTTTCGGATTAATTAAAACCCTAACCCTGAGTGGCACATATATAGGACATGGGGCGCCACCTGACAAAAAATATCGTCTGACTAAAAAATATCCCGGGCATAGAGGCATCCCGGGTTATTGCAACTCCTGGAGGTTAGCCGGTTACAACGAGTATTATCCCCCGGTCATCCTGGGCATAAAGGTGTACTGGTCTCCCTTACCTTACCGGGCTTGTCCTTGGGCACCCTATTAGGCCAGGCCTCCGCGTCTCCCCTGTCTTACCGGGCTTGCCCCCGGGCATCCCTATCTGACCGGGCCTCCGCTCCATGCCTTTTCGCCTGGGCATCCCTATCTACCCAGATCAGATATAGACCAGGCTCCACATAGCCTAACAATCTCCTACTTAGAGACTGATCTGAATCACCACCATTGCCATTCTTCTCATGCTCTTGTCTCTACCACCGCTGCAACTCTTTTCCTTGTCCTCAAGCTTGAAGACCAACTGAAGTTGGGCAGAACTTCAATTTTTCAACTGTCACAGATTTTGTTAACATGTCCGCGTGATTCTCTTTTCCACATATCTTCTCAAGTGTCAACTGTTCATCTTTAAGAAGAGAGCGAATAAAATGATAGCTCAACTGGATATGCTTTGTCCTCGAATGATACGTCGAGTTCTTTGCAAGAAAAATATCACTCTCACTATCACTGTGTAAAATGCCACTGTTATTCTTCTTACCCAACTCATCCAAGAATCCTTGACCAAACCATCTCCTTTCCAGCTTCTGTCATGGCTACATACTCGGCTTCCGTTGTGGAGAGAGCAACAATCTTCTGCAACTCTGAGGCCCAACAGATAGATGTACCACAAGGAGTATACACAAACCCGGAAGTACTCTTTCTACTATCAATGTCACCTGTTGAATCCGCATCCACGTAGCCCTGCAACTGTAAGCCTCCTGCTGTAAAGCAAAGAGATGTATCTGATAAACCCTTCAAATACCTCAAGATCCACTTGGTACTGTAACATCATGGTGTTGTCAGCACCGTAAGATCATGGGTGCTCTCGGTACTGTAACATCACGGTGCTTTCAGCACTGTAACATCGGGGGTGCTCTCAATACTGTAACATCATGGTGCACTCGAAATTATAACATCATGAGTGCTCTCGACACTATAACATTAGGAGTGCTCTCGTCACTGTAACCTTAAAGGTTCTCTCGGCACTGTCAATTCATGGTGCCCTTGGCACTATATCATTAAATGTGCTCTTGGCACTGTAACATTAGAAGGTGCTCTCGACACTGTAACATCAAGGTGCTCTCGGCACTGTATTAAGGGTGCTTTTGGCACAGTAATTTCATGGCGCTCTTGGCACTATATCATTAAGGGTTCTCCTGGCACTATAATTTCATGGTGCACTTAGCACTGTATCGTTAAGGGTGCTCATAACACTATAATTTCATAGTTCTCTTGGCATTGTATCATTAAGGGTGCTCTTGGCACTGTAACTTCACGGTGCTCTTGGCACCGTACTGTTAATGGTGCTCATGGCACAGTAATTTCTTGGTGCTCTTGGAACTGTATCATTAAGGGTGCTCTGGTAACATCATAGTGCTCTCGGCACTGTATTAAGGGTGCTCTTAGCACTATAATTGCAAGGTACGCTTTGAACTTTTTCATTGATTGTGCTCTTCGTATTGTAACTTCATGGTGCTATTGGCACTGTATCGTTAAGGGTGCTCATGGCACTTTAATTTCGTGGTCTCTTGGCATTGTATAATTAAAGGTGCTTTTTGCACTGTAACTTCGTGGTGCACTTAGCACTGTATCGTTAAGCGTGCTCTTAGCACTGTAATTTCATAGTGCTCTGGGTGCTGTATCATTAAGGGTGCTTTTGTAACATTATGGTGCTCTCGGCACTGTATTAAGGGTGCTCTTGGCGTTGTAACTTCGTGATGCTCTAAGCATTGTATCGTTAAGGGTGCTCTTGACATAGTAATTTCATGGTTCCTTTAGCATTGTATCATTAAGGGTGTTCTTAACATTGTAACTTCATGATGCTCTTGGCACTGTATCGTTAAAGGTGCTCTTGGCACTGTATTAAGGGTTGTCTTGGCACTGTATTAAGGGTTGTCTTGGCACTGTAATTTCATGGTGCTCTTGGCACTGTTTCATTATGGGAGATCTTGGCACTGTAATTTTATGATTGTCTGGGCACTGTATCATTAAGGGTGCTCTTGTAACATCATGGTGCTCTCGACACTATTTTAAGGGTACGCTTGGCATAGTAATTTCATGGTGCTCTTGGCAATGCTTCATTAAAGATGCTTGGCACTATAACATTCAAAGCACACTGGGCATTGGTAAGTTAGACCAGGGGTTGCGCTGAGCACGGGTGAGTTGGACCGGCCGTGGGGGTGTTCCCGTAAAGGTGGTACTCACTAGTGCCGCTGAGACCAGGGGTGCTTGTGTACAATAGTTGTCACGCCCCGAACGGCATCCCGCAGGGACAGTGACAGCCGCGAGCTATCCCCCGGATGGCTCCAGCGTTCTTACTTACTAACTTACGTGCTTACGGCGGAAACGTACAGGATTGCGAGGGATTCAAGCTAAAACATACATAATCAGGATTCTCATTAAGTTTTCATACAAAACATATATAACATATTAAAAGCTAACTAGTGACGATCAAGCCACTATCATCAAAAAGTATGAACATAATTCTTGTGCTTCTATGTCAGGTAGTCCTCCTGACTCTCTTCACCTGAGGCATCTGGAATGACACAATTTTAAAAAACGTGAGTCAAAAAGACTCAGTAAGGGAAAGACATAAATTTGAAACATGCTCTTGACTTATGCTTTCTTAATCATGAAAGAAAGAACTTGATAAGTGATGCACATGTATGTCATGGATATGCATATGCTCTTGCTTAAATTCGGCCCCAGGCCCTTGAAAATTACTTATTCATACTTGTGCCACTCTTGGCCTTTTCATATCCATTTCATATCTTTTACTTGTGGGCTCGCTTCACTTAACCCCTGAAGTCAGGGTTGTGCGTTCCCTTTGGAACCGTCCCCGAATTCCCTTGGGGACCTTACATATGGTCAGCTAGCACACCTTCTCGCATTCGTCCTTCAGTGGCTAGACTTGACCCTTGGAGGCCCACACCTTCTCAATTTCCTTCAGTGTGGTTGCACAACCTCGTGGATTCACTCATCCTTCTCGCATTCGTCCTTCGGCATGGGTGTGAGACCCCGACTTTCTCCTACGTTATTTCTTTTCTATTATCTTTTATTTTGCAATGTATTAGCTTTTATTTCGTCATGGGGCCATGTTTTTGGCCAATGTATGGCCTAATCCTTATGTTATGGTACTTCGATTAAAATGAGATTTTATTTCATGAAATTTCTTAAATAATTTTCTTGTCATTTTATGCAAAGTTTAAATTATATTTTTCTTTAAGGAGCCGAAATTTGCAAGTAAGTTTCTCTCTTATGAATTTATATTTTTCATTTACTTAATATGTTTCATGGACCATAAAATTTAAATTATGACTTAAATATGCCGAAAATAGTTAAGGGATAAATCATGAATTTCTTTTGAAGACATTGATTGAATATTTTATGTCATTCATATGTGACATGTATTATTACCTTGTGGCCTAGATTAGTAATAGAATTTTCATTAGAATATTAAATGATAAGTTATGTATTAATGTGATAAGGTTTAAGAGAGATTTAAATGATAAGCACACTTGCTTATCATAGTCATAAGCAAGCATGATGATAGGTTAGGAAACTTTTAGGGTGATAAGTCCTTGTGGTTATTGTAGAGATAGGCTAGGGCCATTATCATGGGATAAGATATCATGCTTATGAGATGATAAGCTATTGGAATGGATTAGATAAGCTAGAGAGCTTATGAGTGATAAGTTAGGTGAGATAGTAACCAAGTTGAAAGTTAGATGCAATTTAAATGTGGAAGTAACTAGGTTGGTTGGAAAGCAACCAAACAAAGTAAATGGGACGGCTTTTACGTGAATGGTCTAGTAGTGAATTGGAAAAGCCAAAAAAGTGAAATGTCATGTGAAGTGTAAGAGGTGTAAGATGCATGCAATGAGACAAGACAACACATGGAAGTAAAAAGAAGTGAAAAATCAAGGGGGGAAGTGGGAGTTACGTATGAATCATGTGAGGAGAGAGAGAAACCAAATTAAATGCAAGCCATGCTTAGGGAGACAAGAATTGATGTGATGAAAAGATGAAAAGAGAGAGAGAAGGAAGGTGCAAGCTTGGTCGACCAAGGCCCCCCCCATTCTTCCCTTTTCCTTTTGATTTCTCTCTCTTGTCAACTCGACCCCTCAAGTCTTGTGTCATAGCCTTAAATTGCCTTGGGAGACTCATTCTCTCACACCTCTCTTGCAATTGCCTTGGCCGAATCTCTCATGCACTTCACTTTCCAAATTCTTCCTCACTTGGCCGAAAGTTTCATTGCTCTCAACTCTCTCCCATTTTCTTCCCTCGGCCGAACCACCCCCCTAGGATTCAAGGTTTGCTCATTTCCTCTTGCACACTAAACTACACTCTTTTTGTCTTCCAAATCACATTCTAAAAGCCCAAGTGTAGACCTCTTTTGTGGTTACCAAATCTCTCTTGGTGCAATCCCATCTCTTCCTTGAAAAACCCTAACCATTAGCCTGATTTCTCTTCAAGCTTACCACATTCTTTTACCCACCATAGAACCCACATTAGCTCCTCAAATCAAGCTTGGATATTATCTAAGGAGGGTGAACCGAAACTTGGAAGAAAGAGGAGTTTAGGAAAAGTTGGTAAAGGTAGAGGTAAGCTTGGTTCTATTTGATGATCTTACCTAAAGTTTCATAAATACTAACCTAAGGCATTTTATTTTCTAGGTACTCAAGCTTGGGATAGTCAACAAGGTAAGACCAAATGTGATGTTGTTGGTTTAGTATAAAGATGGCCGAATGGTTTTATGTATAGATCTTGAATGCTTAAGAACCCTAGGTTGTTTAAATGCTAGATCTAACCATGAAAACCTTAGATCTAAGGTTTAATGTGAAGAAAAATGCAAATGGAGAACAATGCATGCTAAAGGAAGTTAGATCTAGGTCTTGTTGTGTTGGTTGGTTGCAAGTTAATTATTTTTCTTAGATCTATGAATGTTAGTGTGTATAAAGTGTAGATCTAATGTTGATGGGAATATTTGATGAATATATGAAGTTGATGCATGCTAGTTAGGTCACAAATGCAAAGGATATGCATGTTATAATTTTTAGCATGAATATGAGATGCTTAGGATTTCATGTATAATTTTGTATATGTTTAGATCTGGACATTGGCCATGATATGTGCAAGATTTATGACCCAATGAATGGTAGATGATTATGTTAGGTAAAGGATGCATGCAAATTGAAGGAAACAAAAGAGAACCTAATTATTTGGATAAAAACATGTGTTGGCCGAATGGTATAAGCATGATATATTGTGTTGGTGTTTTGGATTCCTAGATCCATCCTAGGTTGTGAAATTGTTGAATGGAGGATGGGATCACCATTGGAGTTGAAGTTGTGATTAAAGGATGCATAAAACTAGTGTTGGCCGAATGGTTAAAGTAAAAGAACCCTAATGGTAAATTATGATAAATAGGTTATAATTGTTGTGTTGGGGATTTGGCTAATTGGAATAATAATTATTCGGAACCCTAGTTAGGGCTAGTATTTCGGATTAGCTGAGGTTTAAGGTCCAAATCAAGATTTAATCGTGATTAAAGTTATTGATGGTTTATTGTAAGATTTTAGTAGAGCACATGAAATAATGGGAGACTTAGGTTTAATCCTAAATCTGTTGTTGTTAATTAAACCCTAATCAAGACATGTATAAATATATATTATATTGCAATAAAAATATTAATGATTAAATAAACTAATTCTTGAATAATAGTTAAAGAGAAGAGTAAATAAAATATTTTAAATGATTAAAAGAATTTCAGTGATATATATATATATATATCTTTGGTTGATAACCGATTTCAAAAATACAAATGTTTAATGATTACGTATTATTTCTTAAAGTCTAAGAAATATTTGAATCGCTTGTAGGCGATCCACGTGTCTTATACACTACCCAGGAAGACCAAGAGTAAGTGGATACTGTAAGTGGACAGTAAGTGGTTCTTTTCAAAACTGGAATGACACACTGCATCGTTTCATGAACAAGCATGAGATTTTAATCAAGCATGACACGACATGTGCATTGCATGAATTTTTCAAAGAAGAATGTTTATGCAATGATTTTATGGAAAGACTATGAAAAGTTTTATGAAACGATAAGTTAAGTTAAGGGGCACTGGTCGGTACCGTACCATCAAGATGGACTCCCATACCGAAGGACGAATGCGAGAAGGATGGGTGAATCCACGAGGCTGTGCAAACCACACTGAAGGACATTGAGAAGGTGTGGGCCTCCAAGGGTCATGTCTAGCCACTGAAGGACAAATGCGAGAAGGTGCGCTAGCTTGACCGTATGTAAGGTCTCCAAGGGAAATCGGAGACGGTTCCAAAGGGAACGCACAACCTTGACTTCAGGGGTTAAATGGAGCGAGCCCACAAGTAAAAGATATGAAATGGTTATGAAAAGGGCCAAGAGTGGCACAAGTATGAATAAGTAATTTTCAAGGGCCTGGGGCCGAATTTAAGCAAGAGCATATGCATATTCATGACATGCATGTGCATCACTTATCAAGTTCTTTCTTTCATGATTAAGCGAGCATGAGTCAAGCAAGCATAAGTCAAGAAGCATGTTTCAAATTTATGTCTTTCCCTTACTGAGTCTTTTTTACTCACGTTTTCAAAATTTTGTCATTCTAGATGCCTCAGGTGAAGAGAGTCAGGAGGACTACCTGACATAGAAGAACAAGAAATATGTTCTAAATTTTGATGATAGTGGCTTGAGCGTCACTAGTTGGCTTTTAATATGTTCTATATGTTTTGTATGAAAACTTAATGAGAACCCTGATTATGTAGGATTTTGCTCGAATCCCTCGCGATCCTGTACGTTTCCGCCGTAAGCACTTAAGTATATAAGTAAGAACGCTGGAGCCATCCGGGGGATAGCTCGCGGCTGTCACGGTCCCTGCGGGATGCCGTTCGGGGCGTGACAATGAGAGTCCATCTTGATGGTACCGTACCGACCAGTGCCCCTTAACTTAACTTATCGTTTCATAAAACTTTTCATAGTCTTTCCATAAAATCATTGAATAAACATTCTTCTTGAAAAATTCATGCAATGCACATGTCGTGTCATGCTCGATTAAACTCTCATGCTTGTTCTTGAAACGATGCAGTGTGTCATTCCAGTTTTGAAAAAGAAACACTTACTGTCCACTTACTATTCCACTTACTCTTGGTCTTCCTTGGTAGTGTATAAGACATGTGGATCGCCTACAAGCGATTCAAATATTTCTTAAACTTTAAGAAATAGTACGTAATCATTAAACATTTGTATTTTTGAAATCGGTTGTCAACCAAATATATATATATATATATATATCACTTAAAATATTTTATTTACTCTTCCATTATTTCATGTGCTCCATTAAAACCTTACATTAAACTATTAATAACTTAATCACGATTAAATCTTGACTTGGACCTTAAACCTCAATTAATCCCGAGTACTAACCCTATTAGGGTTTCGAATATTTTCATTACATGATCATGGTCCCTCAATATTTATTCCAATTAGCCTTATCCCCAATTCCAATTATCCATTACAACAACTATAAACCGATTACCAAAACTTACACTTAGGGTTTCATTTCCTTATGGCATTCGGTCAACTCTTATTTTGTGCATCCTTTAATCGCAACATTAACTCCAAGGTGATCTTATCCTCCATTCAACAATTTCACAACCTAGGATCTAGGAATCCAAAACACCAACACAATATATCATCTTATACCATTCGGCCAACACATGTTTTTATCCAAATAATTAGGTTCTGTTTTGTTTCCTTCAATTGCATGCATCCTTTACTTAACATAATCATCTACCATTCATTGGGTCATAAATCTTGCACATAACATGGCCAATGTCCAGATCTAAATATATACAAAATTATACATGAAATCCTAAGCATCTCATTTTCGGCCATACCTCAAAATGTCACATTTTTTCATGCTAAAAATTATAACATGCATATCCTTGGCGTTTGTGACCTAACTAGCATGCATCAACTTCATATCTTCATCAAATATTCCCATCAACATTAGATCTACACTATATACACACTAACATCCATAGATCTAAGGAAAATAATTAACTTGCAACCAACCAACACGACAAGACCTAGATCTAACTTTTTTTAACATGCATTGTTCTCCATTTGCATTTTCTTCACATTCAACCTTGGATCTAAGGTTTTCATGGTTAGATCTAACATTTAAACAACCTAGGGTTCTTAAACATTCAAGATCTAACAATATCAAGGCATATCAAAACCTAAAACTTCAAGATCTATACATAAAACCATTCGGCCATCAAGAGAAGAACAAGTTCCAAACCTTACCTTGTTGATTATCCCAAGCTTGAGTACCTAGAAAATAAAATGCCCTAGGTTAGTATTAATGAAACTTTAGGTAAGATCATCAATAGAATCAAGCTTACCTCTACCTTTACCAAACTTTTCCTAAACTCCTCTTTCTTCCAAGTTTTGGTTCACCCTCCTTAGAAAATATCCAAGCTTGATTTGAGGAGCTAATGTGGGTTCTATGGTGGGTAAAAGAATGTGGTAAGCTTGAATGATTAATCCTAATGGAAATGGACTAACTTCTTCAAGAGAATGAGGCTAATGGTTAGGGTTTTCAAGGAAGAGATGGGGTTGCACCAAGAGAGATTTGGTAACTACAAAAGAGGTCTACACTTGGCTCTTAGAGTGTGATTTGGAAGGCAAGAGGAATGTGGTTTAGAGTGCAAGAGGAAAAGGAAACAACCTTGAGCTTGGGTGTATGGTTCGGCCAAGAGAAGAAAATGGGAGAGAGTTGAGAGCAATGAAAACTTTCGGCCAAGTGAGGAAGAATTTGGTAAGTGGAGTGAATGAGAGATTCGGCCAAGGCAATTGCAAGAGAGGTGTGAGAGAATGAGTCTCCCAAGGCAACTTTAAGGCTATGACACATGACTAGAGATGTTGAGATGACAAGAGAGAGAAATTTTTTAAGGAAAGGGGAGTGAATTTGAAGCCTTGGCCTACCAACATGAATCCTTTCTTCTCTCTCTCTTTTCACTCTTTTCTCACATCAATTCCTTGTCTCCATAAAGCATGACTTGCATTGAATTGTTTTCTCTCTCTCCCCACATGATCCCAACGTAAATCCCCCTTCTCCCTTGCTTTTTCTCTTCTTTTTTACTTCCATGTGTTGTCTTGTCTAATTGAATGCATCTTACACCTCTTACACCTCACATGGCCTTTCACCTTTGGCTTTTCAATTCACTACAAGCTCTTTCACGTAAAAGCCCTCTCCTTAACTATCATTTACTTTGTTTGGTTGCTTTCCAACCAACTTAGTTACTTCCATATTTGAATTGCAACCAACTTTCAACTTGGTTACTATTTCACCTAACTTATCTCTTATAAGCTCTCTAGCTTATCTAATCCATTCCAATAGCTTATCATCTCATAAGCATGATATCTTATCTTTTGATAATGACTCTAGTCTATCTCTACAATAACCACAAGGACTTATCACCCTAAAATTTTCCTAACCTATCATCATGCTTGCTTATCACTATGATAAACATGTGTGCTTATCATTTTAAATCTCTCTTAAACCTTATCACATTATTAAATAACTTACCATTTAATATTCAAATGAAAATTCTACTTATTAATCTAGGCCTCATGGTAATAATATATGCCACATATGAATGACACAAAATATTCAATCAATAACTCAAAAGAAATTCATGATTTTATCCATTAACTATTTTCGGCCTATATAAAGAAATCTTTAATCATAATTTAAATTTTATGGGCTATGAACATATCTAGTAAATGAAAAATATATATTCATAAGAGAGATACTTACCTTGCAAAAATTTCGGCTCCTAGAAAAATATATTTCAAACTTTGCATAAAATGACAAGAAAATTATTTGGGAAATTTCATGAAACAAAATCCCATTTTAATCGAAGTACCATAACATAAGGATTAGGCCATACATTGGCCAAAAATATGGCCCCGCGATGAAATAAAAGCTAATACATCGGGAAATAAAAGATAATACATAAGAAATAACGTAGGAGAAAATCGGGGTCTCACAATAGTTGAGAAAGCTTTGTTTGTGTAAGGGTACCTGTGGCACTGTGGTTGAGTTGAGACCACTTTGTTGGTGTAGGGGTGCTCATGGTACTGGCGCTTCATGACTCCTTTGACACTTTGTAAAGAACGACTAGATGCATGAATTATCAGATAAGATGAAACTAAAAGGTTATTATTTTAGGTACGATAAAACAAGATTATATGTTGAGATAAATCAATATTATCTGGTTAGATAAAGAGGTATTATCAGTAAACCTCATAATAACCTGTTTGACTTGGCGTAAAGATGTGTCCCTTCAGCTGTAACTTTCAGAAAAATAAACCTCATCATAAAATGGAGTTACAAAACTTCAATTAAATATTTGAATTCAAAATAATTCTTTCTTTATCAAGTACAATAGGATAAGAGTCCTCCCTCATCAAACGAAACAAGTTGAGAGTTACCGCTTAGCTGAGATTATTTCAAAGTTATCTCCAATATTATGTCGATACCTGCATAGCATATAGCACTTTCCTGCAGTTAGAAAAAAAAAATATATATCGCACTTTCCTGCGACAAGCACCAAAAATTTAGAGTTGAGAAGTTGTTACTTGCCAACCTATAACAAAGATTTTTTTAAAATTTTGCTTTTTATTCGAAGATTGCACTTCCCTGTGTGGAAAGATTGGCATAAATGTACACATTAATTTTTCCAAAGTTGGAAAGGTACAAGAAAATTTCCTCAACGACAAATGCCACAATGCTAAGAAAATAAAGATTTTCTGTTTACAAAATATTCTGCCATATTACGAGAAAATCGATTTATTCACGCTAGTTTTAATTAAAATTCAAACTTTTAAACATCTTCTGATATCGAAGCACAAAGCTCAAATGTTGGCTGAAGTTTAATGATGAAGCTTTAACCACATAATGCTACAACAACAAGAAAGCAAATAAGATGTGCTCCGTGTATATCTGTAGACACCGTTCAAGGCAGGGAATATTCGTGTCTAACTAAAAACGGAAAATTAGAAACAATCGAGTACGAAATCCAAGATTATTATGCACATATCAAATCAAATTTCAAATAAAGAATAGAAGAATAGAATATCCACATTGCGTAGCAGCGATTAGGTGCAGATTTAAATTATATATAAGAAGGAATAATTCCAACAAAATATTATAAGAAAATAAAAATTATCATCAACAAATGAGAGTCTATACTGCTACCACCTGTGAGACCCCGTTTATCTCTTTTGCTATTTCCATGTATTTAATTTATGGGGCCATATTTTTTGCCAATGTATGACCTAAGCTTAATGTTTATGATACATTAACTTATTATGAAATTTTTATTTCAAGAATTTTCTTTAAATAATTTCTTTTCCATTGTTGAATTTTTTATGCAAGTTTAAATTCTATTTTTCCTAAGAGCCGAAACTTGCTAGGTAAGTTTCTTTTATGGACTTATATTTTCCACTTGCTTAGTATATTCCATAATCTATGAGATTTAATTATGAAGAGAAATTTGATATGTCATGGCCGAAAATATTTAAGTAGAAAATCATGAAATTCATGTAAGCATTTAAATATTTTTGTGTGTCTTTTAATAGGTAGCATTGATCATCATTATGTAGCCTTAATTATCATTAGAGATATTATATGATAAGCTACTAGATATATAAGATAGCTTAAAAAGAATTTAATTGATAAGTGAGTGTGCTTATCATAGTGATAAGCTAAGAGAGTTTTTAAGATGATACGTTGTTGTGACTATCTTAGAGATAGGCTAGAATAATTATCTTGAGATAAGTTATCATGTTGATAAGTTGATAAGTTATGGTATTGAATTAGATAAGTTAGAGTGCTTATTGGAGATAAGTTAGAATACATATGCTGTGATAAGTTAAGGTAATTATTTGATAAGAGAAGTGAAAAGTAGATAAGTGAAATCAAAAGAAGAGATAAGTGAAGAGGCAAAGCTGCTTTACGTGGGACAAGAGGAGAAAAGTCTTGAAGTTTTGTGTTGTTCACGTGAAGGGCAAGAGAAGAGATAAGATGAGAATTAAATTGACAAGACAAGGCAAGGGGTTTCACGTGAAGGCTAAGCAAGAGAAGAGAAAAGTTAAGTTAAATTGAAAGGACAATGCAAGAGAACAAGTGAAGGGCAAGGCATGAGGGGACAAAGAGATAAGAAGAGAGAAAAGTTGAAAGGGACAACACATTTGCTTGGTCATTGCCGTCCAAGTTCACCCCCCTTTTCTCTTGTCATTTTCATCTTGCTTTTGTCATTGTCAAAATTGAGTCCAAGTGTAATTCGACTTGCTTTCTACGCATCATCACCCCCCACTCCTTCACATTTCAATTGCTCATTGCCTTTGTCCGAATCACACTTCTCATTTCAACCCTCTTTCTCTCTTTTCTCTTGACCGAAACTCACCTCTTTGGTTAAGTCTTGCTTCCTTTCTCTTGAAACCAAAACACTTCTCTATGCTCTAGTTTTGCTTCTTCTCTTTGGTGACCAAAATCTCTCCTTAGCCTAGCTCATTTCTTCTTTCTTGGTAGCTGGAAATCTCTCTTCACTTAGCCATTTTCCCTTGACAGAAACTCAGCTCACTCTCTTGGCCAAATCACTTCAAAGTTTCAACTCTTGCCTTGTTTCTTCAAGCAACTTTCAGCTGCTTTACATTTCTCCTTTCCCCACCATAAACCTCCATCTCAGCACCTTGAAGACACAAATCTCAGCCCTTGGAACCATTCTTAAAGGTGGAACCGAAAGTTGAAGTGTAGGGGAGGATTTTGGTGAAAACCGAGGGTTCTAGTGGAAGGTAGAGTTAGATTTGATTTTCACATGTTGTTTTGCTTGAGTTCCTTATAGTTTCTGACCATAGATGTTTTATTATGCCAGGTGCTCTTCTTTTAGCAAGCTTGTGTCCAATCATCAAGGTAAGGCCAAATATGGTTGAAGGTGCAAAGGGATGTTGTTGGATGAATGGCTTGTATTTGCTAGATCTGAGTTTAGATAACTCGTAGGATATAATGTGAGATTGGAATTGAACATGCATGCCTAAGGTCCTAACTTGGTTGTTAGAAAATGTGAAGAAATGGTCTATGCATGTTAGTAATGTTTCGGGTATTAACTTGCACCATATTTGGCCGAGATGCATGTTAGGTTTAGTATACCTTTGTCTTGATCAAAATATAGATCTTTTGAGTTGAATGTGAAGCTAGTTTGATAGATTTGGCCGAGAATATGAATGCATGTGGTAAATAGCCTGAAAATCTATTAATTATGGTGATGGCCGAATGGTATTTTAGGTGTATTCTTGCTCTTGAGCCATGATTTGTAGAATCTAGGTTGTGAACCTGAGAACGGAGGATGGGAATACATTGGAGATGAATTTTGGTTTCAAAAACACTTGTATTGATGCATGGCCGAATGATGTAGAGAAGGAAACCCTAATGGCCAAACGATTAGTAATTTAAAATGTAATTGCATGTGATATATAAGTGAAATTAATATTATGGCTGAATGAGTTAGTGGTTAAAAACCTAGATTTAATGTTAAGAGAAATCTTGCAAGTTAGTTAAGCGTAAATGATGGAGCTTAGACCTCGGGTTGGTATTTGTTAGGGTAATTAGCAAAGCTTGGATTTTTGGTACCATTAGATTGCTACTTTTGGACTTAGATGCTATTAGGATATGTTGATTTGCTAAATACTTTTTCAAGTGTTTTATGTAAGTTTTCTAAAGTAAACCTTTGAAAATAATATAATATTTTCAGAAATGTATTTTTGGGGAAAAACCGACTATATACAAGTATTTATCTTGTATGCTTATGTACTTAATTTCTAGTAACTAAGAGGTGCTTGAATCGTTTGTAGGCGATCTTCGTACCATTATTCATAATCAAGGAGACCGAGGTAAGTGGAAGTAAGTGTGTAAGCAAGCTTACAATTTTTCAAAACTGGAATGACACGCTGCATAGATTCATGAACAAGCATGATTTTTCAAGCAAGCATGGCATGGCATGAGCATTGCATGATTTTCTAAAGTGATTTTTATGTAATGTCGTATGGAAATTTTTATGGAAAGACAAGTTAAGTCAAGGGGCTCTGGTCGGTACCGTATCATCATGATGGACTCCCATACTGAAGGACGAATGCGAGAAGGTTGGGTTAATCCTAAGAGGTTGTGCAAACCACACTGAAGGACAATGAGAAGGTGTGGGCCTCCAAGGGTCGTGTCTAGACATCAAGCCCGGGGCAACTACGGGCTAGCTCGACCAAATGAAAAGTCCCCAAGGGTAAGGGACACGATTCCGATGGGAACGCACAACCCAGACTCCAGGGGTTAAATGGAGCGTAAGTAGCCCACAAGTTATGAAGGAAATGTTTTCAAGGGCCAAGGGCCAATTTCAAGAACAAGATTATGTCTACGAGCAAGAGCATATGCATAACCAATTTCAAGGAAATGTTTTAAAGTTATGTTTTTCCCTTACTGAGTCTTTTTGACTCACGTTTTTAAAATTGTGTCATTCCGGATGCCTCAGGTGGAGGAAGTCAGGAGGACTACCTGACTTAGAAGAAAGATTATTTCTATGTTTTGTTGTTGTGACCTGATCGATGAGATCCGTCACTTGTTTAAGTGTTAAACATGTTATGTATATATTAAGATGCAAGTTTACTGAGAACCTTAACCATGTTATGAGTTGGCTCGTCTCTCTCGCGATTCTGTATTTTTCGCTGTAAGTATGTATGTATGTGTGAGATCCCGACCTTATTTATGTCGTTTTAAAAGAGAGAGAGAGAGATTTTTCCTTATGATTCCCTCAATATGTATGTATCATTAAATTAGTGATTTTTGATGTAAGTGTCGACACATTGGAGCATAGTGTCGACACATTAAACTAATACCCGAAAGTTTACAATTTTTCCGGAACTCAAGTGATTTTTGACTAAGTGTTGGAAGTGTCGACACCTTGAGTGATGGTGTCGACACATCTAACTACATTCCGAAATTTTATCGGTTTGAAAATATGTGAGGTGGAATTCATGAGAAGAGGAAAGTAAGGGAGGGCAACCCTGTCTTTTCCCCAAGCCATTTTCACGTTAAACACCACACCCCCTCCTCTCTTTCACGCATTTCACATTTTCCTTTACCCAAACCATACCTCCCTTGCCCTAAGTCACCCAACCGAAGAAGAAGAAGGAAGAAGGAAGAAGAAGAAGAAAAAGAAGAAGGAAGGAGAAGGAGAGAGAAGAAGAAAAGAAGGAGGAAGAGGAGAAGCAAGGTAAAAATCCAGCCCTCTTAGGAAAAACCTTGCTGGCCGAAAATCATGCTACCCTCTCTCTCTCTATTTTCTTCTTGTTTTCTCTTGTTGGTTGGTTGTGGTTTGATGGTGGGTTGTCTAAGTAGTTTTTCTCCTTGTGTTCATGGATGTTTAGTGTAGATCTATGCATGCTAAATGTGGATCTATGCATGTTTAGGGTAGATCTTGCAAGTGCTTAAGTGTGGCATAGATTTTTACATGAGAACATGGAAAAATGGCTGAATCCGAAATTAGGGTTCTTGAGAAATTGGTTTGGTGCTCTAGGTGTTTGATAAAAGGCCCAAGAGAGGATTGAAACCTAAATTGAGCAAGTATGGCCGAATTTAGGGGTTGGTGCATTAGGTTGTATGAATGCTAGTCATATTGAGAACCACTAAGCCCTAAGTGTTAGAGATAGGTTCAGATCTGGAAAAATAGGCAAGAGGATCACTAATGCACACTAGGTGTTTGGTAAAAAGCCCAAGAGAAATGAGTAAATGCAATGGTGTTAGCTTGATGAATATGGAACCATGGTTTGGTTATAAACTTCGAGTTGAAGTTGTAAAAGTGAGAGGAAGGTGAGAGGATGGAGACGCTAGGGCTGCCTGCTTAGAAATTTGCAGCGGCTTGTATTGTCGGGTAAGGTTTTGGGTGGCTAGCGAGCTTCAAATTACTTAGAATTTTGATATGATATGAAAAATTAGTGTGAGGGTCAATTAGAACGATTCATGTGAGTAATTTATTGATTACTCTATACGTTTAGTAAACCTATGAATAACAATAGTACGATTCATTGTAGGTAACGAGACGTTCGATACTCGAGCAAGCGAAGGTAAGTGAAAATTGTAAGTAGAAACTTACGCCTTTCAAAACTGGAATGATACACAGCATGAAAGTATTTATGAATAAGCACATCAAGCATGACATTATCAAGCACGACATGAATACATCATGATCATTTGCATTCATTTTCCTCATGAGACAGGAGAAATTTTATGCAAATGAAAGTACCATTTTTATGCTACTTTATGACAAGTTTTATGACAAGTTAGTTAATGAACCCAAGTCGGTCGGTACCGTACCAAGTCAAGAAGGTGCATCCATACCGAAGGACGTTTACGTGAAAGATGGATGTCACCTAAGGCACCCATACCGAAGGATGCTTGCAAGAAGGATGAGTAGTCCACGAGGTATGTACAATCACACTGAAGGATGCTTGCAAGAAGGTGTGAACCTCGAAGGGTCATGTCTAGCCACTGAAGGACGAATGCGAGAAGGTGTGCTAGCTCGACCATATGTAAGGTCCCTAAGGGAAATTAGGGATAGTTCGAACGGGAACGTACAACCCTGATGTCAGGGGTAAATAGAGGGCAAGTAGCCCATCAGATAAGATGTGAAATGATTTTTCCAAAAGCAAGAATTGTACAAGTATAAGTATTGTTTTCAAGAGCAAGTGCATGTGCATATGCAAACATGAGGCATACACGTGCATCACGATTCATGATCATGCATGAATCGCATTATGTGTACACGATTATGATTTCAAGTTCAAGTGCATGCTTATATTTCAAATCCATGTATTAGCTATAATTCCTTACTGAGTCTTTCGACTCACAGTTTTAAATTGTATCATTCTAGATAATGTTTCAGGGGAGGAATCTTAAGAAGAGGACCTTGAACCCTAGGAGAAGGGTTGACGAAAATGTCTCTTCCTTGTTGCTTAATTTTAGTAAAGGTTTAGATAATTTTTGTAAGAGCCGGCATGAGCCTCTGTGATGTGGTGGTCATGGGTTATTCGGCTTAGTAAGTCAAGGTTTTAAACTGGTTGATATTTTGAGACCATGTTATAACTACTTTGAGTTATCGTTGGGAAGCATGTTCTTATGTACGTTATACGCTAGCAATATAAGGCTTCTTTTAAATATTGAGGCATCATGTTATTTCCGCTACAAGAATAGTAGTAAGTACGCTTGAGCGTTCCATGCCGGGAATGCTCGCGGCTGTCATTAGCCTCGTTTAGCTAGCGTTCGGGGCGTGACAGTTAAGTGGTATCAGAGGAAATTTAGGAGAGTTTAGTGAACTTAGGATTTGCTACTCGTCTTTTGGATTTCGAGTATCCTAGAAATCTCATGCACCTCAACAAGAAATTGTTGCAAGGAGGACATGAGGGGTTCTTAGTTTGGGCAAATGAAATACAGAGGGAGACTACTACGGTAGAGCAAACCCCTATAGTGAACGAATTTCCTGATGTGTTTCCGGACGAATTACCCGGTTTACCTCCAGATGGAGAAGTGGAGTTTGGCATCGATTTAGAACCAGGGACGACTCCAATTTCCAAAGCACCGTATAGGATGGCACCAGCAGAGTTGAAGGAATTGAAGATTCAGCTGGAGGATCTATTGGATAAAGGGTTCATTCGGCCGAGTGTGTCACCTTGGGGAGCACCGATCTTGTTCGTAAAGAAGAAAGAT
Organism: Myrica gale; assembly: GCA_963930655.1. NCBI lineage: Eukaryota > Viridiplantae > Streptophyta > Magnoliopsida > Fagales > Myricaceae > Myrica > Myrica gale. Next base: position 16,449,256 of record OZ005607.1, on the reverse strand, counting down.
GGAAGCCTCAGGATGTGCATTAATTACAGGGAGTTGAATAAGGTGACTATCAAGAATAGATACCCGTTGCCTCGCATTGATGATCTATTTGATCAATTGCAAGGGGCACAGGCATTCTCGAAGATCGATTTGAGATCAGGATATCACCAGTTGAAGGTGAAGGGGGAAGATATACCGAAGACGGCATTTCGAACGCGATATGGCCATTATGAATTCATGGTGATACCTTTTGGGCTAACCAATGCTCCAGCCGCATTTATGGATTTGATGAATAGGGTGTTTCGGGAGTTCTTAGACAAGTTTGTGGTTGTCTTTATTGATGACATACTGATTTACTCACGAAATAAGGAGGAACATGAGAAACATTTAAGGATTGTTCTACAAATTCTTAAGGAGAAGAAGTTGTTTGCCAAGTTTTCCAAATGTGAGTTTTGGTTGGAACAAGTTCGCTTTTTGGGGCATGTGGTGTCCGGTGAAGGGATTGTCGTGGATCCCGGAAAGGTAGCTGCTATATTCAAGTGGCCGAGGCCTACGAATGTGAAGGAAGTAAGAAGTTTTCTGGGATTAGCAGGGTACTATCGGAGATTTATCAAGGGATTCTCAAAGATGGCCAAGCCTTTGACGTCTCTAATAAAGAAGAATGTCAAATTTGAATGGACACATGAGTGTGAGTGGAGCTTCCAAGAGTTAAAGGCCAATTTAGTTACTGCTCTAGTGTTAGCACTACCCTCGGAATATGGAGAGTATGAAATCTACAGCGACGCATCGAAGCAAGGTTTAGGTTGTGTTTTGATGCAAGACAAAAGTATAATAGCTTATGCATCTAGGCAATTGAGGCCTCACGAGATGAATTACCCCACGCATAACTTGGAGTTAGCTGCGGTAGTCTATGCGTTGAAAATATGGAGACATTATTTGTATGGGGTTAAATGTGAGATATTCACCGACCATAAGAGCCTTAAGTATTTTAACACCCAGAAAGAGCTGAACATGAGGCAGCGGCGATGGTTAGAGTTGATTAAAGATTATGATTGCACAATAAGCTATCACCCTGGAAAAGCCAATGTGGTGGCCGACGCATTAAGTAGGAAGTCGGCAGAGACAAGTTCAGCAGAGGCAAGTTCAATGGAGGTGGTGCCCGAGGAAATCAGGAGAGACTTGAAAAGGGCAGAGATTGTGCTTATCATTGCCGATCAGTTTGTCCCAATTGCAGGGCTCTTATTGCAACCTACCCTGGAGGAGCAGATTCGAGAGGCCCAGAAGAATGATAAGGTGATTGAAGGGATTAGAGAGGGAATTGGGAAAAAGGAAGACCCTGATTTTGGAGATAAGGATGGGTTATTACGATATCGAGGCAGAGTTTGTGTGCCAAGTACAAGGGAGATTAAAGACTTGATTCTAGCAGAGGCTCATTCTACGCCTTATACCATCCATCCAGGAGGCACGAAGATGTATCAAGATATTAAGAAGGTCTTTTGGTGGCCTAATATGAAGCGGGAGATAGCCGAGTATGTGGCTCGATGTTTGACCTTCCAGAAGGTGAAAGCAGAGCACCAGAGGCCAGCAGGAACATTAAAGCCTCTAGAGATCCCTGAATGGAAGTGGGAAGGGATAGCCATGGATTTTGTAGTAGGGTTGCCTCGAACTACTTCGGGTTACGATGCTATATAGGTGATCGTGGACCGACTAACCAAGTCGGCACACTTCTTACCCATTAAGGTGAAGTATACCCCGGAGAAGTTAGCGGAGATTTATCTTCAAGAGATTGTCAGATTACATGGAGTGCCCAAGAGCATAGTGTCGGATAGAGATCCGAGATTTACTTCGAGATTCTGGAAACGATTGCAGGAGTCGTTGGGAACTCGATTGAATTTTAGTACCGCTTTCCACCCACAGACGGATGGGCAGTCGGAATGGACTATACAAATTCTGGAGGATATGCTCAGGGCTTGCGTCGTGGATTTCAAAGGAGGATGGGCTCAATAGTTGCCTTTAGCAGAATTCGCGTACAATAACAGTTTTCAAGCAAGTATTGGTATGGCACCCTATGAAGCTTTGTATGGGAGGAGGTGTAGATCACCTTTGTATTGTGATGAGGTAGGCGAAAGAAGGATGTTAGGGCCAGAAATAGTTTCAGAAACACGGGAAAAGATCCAAGTAATCAAGGATAGGCTTGTGACAGCCCAAAGCAGACAGAAGAGCTATGCTGATAACCGAAGAAGAGAACTTGAATTTGAGGCTGGGGGCAAAGTATTTTTGAAGATTTCTCCGAAGAAGGGGATAGCGAGATTTGGGAAGAAAGGAAAGCTCCAACCCAGATTCATAGGACCCTTTGAGATCTTAGATAGAATTGGGCCCGTGGCGTACAGGTTGGCCCTACCCCCTTGTTTAGAGGGAGTCCACAATGTGTTTCATGTATCGCTCCTAAGGAAGTATGTAACTGACCCTACCCATGTATTAGATTATGAGCCCTTGCAGGTTAGAGAAAACCTTACATATGTGGAAGAACCTATAAGGGTTTTGGATAGGACGGAACAACAACTAAGGACCAAAACCATATCTCTTGTTAAGATTTTGTGGAGAAACCACGGAGTGGAAGAAGCCTCATGGGAGTTAGAAAGTGAAATGTACTCGAAATACCCACACCTGCGGGAAGGACAAAGTTAAGAAGGATAATGTTCTATCGATTCTCGTTTGTCATAAAATTTTGATATGTCTTGCCTGATCTTTTGATTCTTTTCATTGATTGTACCTTTATGTTGTCTAACTACACATATGAGCTATAGTGCTATGTCGTAGCATAAATATATGCATATAGGTGTTCATGATTTAATGTGGGAATTGAGGCTAACTGTATCAGATGTCATCGAGTCGCCGACCCCCGCGCTCTTAGTCAGTCTGTTCCCCACACTCTCCCCCGCGTAGAAGAATGACCGCACGGGAATACCGCAGTCTGTTTCGTGTGAACCCTAGACCACTTAGCGCTATACCGCCTCAGCAACCGCAGTTGCCAGAGGTTAGGGAGGGGACTCAGGAGCCCCCGCCCCCTCAAAGGAATATTCGACCCATTCCTGTTAGGCGGAGTTACCCCACTTTTCCTGGACGCAGAATGTGGTGGACTGACTCTTCGGACCCGGAGGAGGATCCGGGAGAGGATCCGGAAGAAGATCCGGAAGAGGATCCGGAAGAAGATCCGGAAGAGGATCCGGAGGAAGATCCAGAGGAGGACACAGAAGAGAATCCAATGGAGGAGGACCCTTCACCTAGGATAATAGGAAATGAGTGCAAAGAAAAAGATTCGACATGGGAAAAAGATTCATGGAAATACATTGAAAGAGAGTTGGGTAGAGGAAGAAGTATTCTAGATGATTCTTCTGAGGACCCATCTCAAGAAGTGAACTTTGTTCCTAGACACCATGAACCTTCAGGTAATGTAGTCCATGACCCTAGTAATGTAAGTCAGAGTTACGGAACCATGTCCCACTCTTGGGCGGGTAGTAACTCCCCTGACCATGTCAATTATGATGATGTTAGTGGTGGGGCCAGTTCGAGTGTTCACCCACACCCGTAAGGTCCTAGACCTCCGCCATCAGGACAAAATTTCTGGTAAGTCGAATTCCGAGGACGGAATTTTATAAGGAGGGGAGGATGTGAGATCCCGACCTTATTTATGTCGTTTTAAAAGAGAGAGAGATATTTTTGCTTATGATTCCCTCAATATGTATGTATGATTAAATTAGTGATTTTTGATGCAAGTGTCGACACATTAAACTAATACCCGAAAGTTTACAATTTTTCCCGAACTCAAGTGATTTTTGACTAAGTGTTGGAAGTGTCGACACCTTGAGTGATGGTGTCGACACATCTAACTAAAACCCGAAAGTTTACATTTTTCAAGAACTCAAGTGATTTTGGCTAAGTGTTGGAAGTGTCGACACCTTGAGTGATGGTGTCGACACATCTAACTACATTCCGAAATTTTATCGGATTGAAAATATGTGAGGTGGAATTCATGAGAAGGGGGAAAGTAAGGGAGGGCAGCCCTGTCTTTTCCCCAAGCCATTTTCATGTTAAACACCACACCCCCTCCTCTCTTTCACGCATTTCACATTTTCTTTTACCCAAACCATATCTCCCTTGCCCTAAGTCACCCAACCGAAGAAGAAGAAGGAAGAAGGAAGAAGAAGAAAAAGAAGAAGAAGGAAGGAGAAGGAGAGAGAAGAAGAAAAGAAGGAGGAAGAGGAGAAGCAAGGTAAAAATCCAGCCCTCTTAGGAAAAACCTTGCTGGCCGAAAATCATGCTACCCTCTCTCTCTCTATTTTCTTCTTGTTTTCTCTTGTTGGTTGGTTGTGGTTTGATGGTGGGTTGTCTAAGTAGTTTTTCTCCTTGTGTTCATGGATGTTTAGTGTAGATCTATGCATGTTTAGTGTAGATCTATGCATGTTTAGTGTAGATCTATGCATGCTAAATGTGGATCTATGGATGTTTAGGGTAGATCTTGCAAGTGCTTAAGTGTGGCATAGATTTTTACCTGAGAACATGGAAAAATGGCTGAATCCGAAATTAGGGTTCTTGAGAAATTGGTTTGGTGCTCTAGGTGTTTGATAAAAGGCCCAAGAGAGGATTGAAACCTAAATTGAGCAAGTATGGCCGAATTTAGGGGTTGGTGCATTAGGTTGTATGAATGCTAGTCATATTGAGAACCACTAAGCCCTAAGTGTTAGAGATAGGTTCAGATCTGGAAAAATAGGCAAGAGGATCACTAATGCACACTAGGTGTTTGGTAAAAAGCCCAAGAGAAATGAGTAAATGCAATGGTGTTAGCTTGATGAATATGGAACCATGGTTTGGTTATAAACTTCGAGTTTAAGTTGTAAAAGTGGGAGGAAGGTGAGAGGATGGTTGCTACTAAGAAATGTTAAGTTAGCCTTGGATGTTGGTTGTGACATGTAGAGATTCGGATTTTGGTTGTTGGAAATTTGGAGGGCAAGAAAGATTATTGTGATTGCTGGAATTTACATATGCAGATTTCAAGGCTGGAATAGAGAGTGTGTTTTGATGCATTTGTGGTTATCTCTTGATATTGAGTGGATCCTAGATTGTAGGCCTAGGAAATGGGAGGATTTTAAGTCATACCTTGGATGATTCCGATAACTATCGAATGAGATATGCGTTGTTCGAGGCCCGGACGTCAAGCTGCCAGCAGTCTTGCACGTCCGGAATGTCAGCTCATTTCGAGAACCCTTTTGAGGAATCTTTTTAAGTCCAAATTTTACGGGGTTGGTCTTGAATTTTAAGTTTAAGAAAGAGGAACGTTTTAAGGTAAATTTTAGGTGATTTAGAGGTATGAGGAATAAGTTGTGATATTTTGAAAATGGAGGGCCGAGCTGGAAACAGCAATAGTGTGGTCGTAGGATTTTTGCTTAATATGAAATGTTTTTGAAAACGTATAACAAAATCTGCTGTTGTGAAATTTACTCCCAATATTGACCTATGAAAGCTGGATATTTCAAAGTAAATTTTGTGTAATTTGGAGCCATGGTCTGGAAGTTATAGATTTTTAAGTTGGAGACGCTAGGGCTGCCCGCTTAGAAATTTGCAGCGGCTTGTATTGTTGGGTAAGGTTTTGGGTGGCTAGCGAGCTTCAAAACTGGAATGATACACAGCATGAAAGTATTTATGAATAAGCACATCAAGCATGACATTATGAAGCACGAGATGAATACATCATGATCATTTGCATTCATTTTCCTCATGAGGAAAGAGAAATTTTATGCAAATGAAAGTACCATTTTTATGCTACTTTATGACAAGTTTTATGACAAGTTAGTTAATGAACCCAAGTCGGTCGGTACCGTACCAAGTCAAGAAGGTGCATCCATACCGAAGGACGTTTACGTGAAAGATGGATGTCATCTACGGCACCCATACCGAAGGATGCTTGCAAGAAGGATGGGTAGTCCACGAGGTATGTGCAATCACACTGAAGGATGCTTGCAAGAAGGTGTGAACCTCGAAGGGTCGTGTCTAGCCACTGAAGGACAAATGCGAGAAGGTGTGCTAGCTCGACCATATGTAAGGTCCCTAAGGGAAATAGGGGATAGTTCCAACGGGAACGCACAACCCTGATGTCAGGGGTAAATAGAGGGCAAGTAGCCCATCAGATAAGATGTGAAATGATTTTTCCAAAAGCAAGAATTGTACAAGTATAAGTATTGTTTTCAAGAGCAAGTGCATGTGCATATGCAAACATGAGGCATACACGTGCATCACGATTCATGATCATGCATGAATCGCATTATGTGTACACGATTATGATTTCAAGTTCAAGTGCATGCTTACGATTTCAAATCCATGTTTTAGCTATAATTCCTTACTGAGTCTTTCGACTCACAGTTTTAAATTGTATCATTCTAGATAATGTTTCAGGGGAGGAATCTTAAGAAGAGGACCTTGAACCCTAGGAGAAGGGTTGACGAAAATGTCTCTTCCTTGTTGCTTAATTTTAGTAAAGGTTTAGATAATTTTTGTAAGAGCCGACATGAGCCTCCGTGATGTGGTGGTCATGGGTTATTCGGCTTAGTAAGTCAAGGTTTTAAACTGGTTGATATTTTGAAACCATGTTATAAATATTGAGGCATCATGTTATTTTCGTTGTAAGAATAGTAGTAAGTACGCTTGAGCGTTCCATGCCGGGAATGCTCGTGGCTGTCATTAGCCTCGTTTAGCTAGCATTCGGGGCGTGACAGTATGAGCGCTGGAGCTTTCCTGGGGATTGCTCGCGGCTGTCACGGTCCCTGCGGGATGGCATTTGGGGCGTGACACCACCTCTCCAAAATGTCATAGATCCATTTTCCTCTAGGACTCCTAAGTACACAAGGACACAAACAACTCAAGTGAAGGAACGATTTCCTGCTTATGTCATATGACCAAGGGAGAAGGAAGATTGTGGTGGATTAGAGTAGATCGTGGTGGGTTAAGATTGGAAGAGGAACGACGTATTTCAAAGCTCAAGAGACAAAGAGATGCGGGACACGAAGACAACACGAAGGCTGTTGGAAGTCCCACATTGCTAGAGAAACTAGTCAATGTGCTCCTTATAAGGTTGTGGCATCCCTCACTCCTCAAGGCATCTTTTGGAGTTGATTTAGGCCCACCTTTCACATATTGTGTAAATTCTAATATGGTATCAGAGCAATGTTCCTAGTTTGTGGTCCCACCGTCACCCGTTTCCACGTGTTGGCTTGGATGTCCTCCCGCCACACGTGAGGGGGCGTGTTGGAAGTCTCACATTGTTAGAGAAACTACTCGATGTGCTCCTTATAAGATTGTGGCATCCCTCACTCCTCAAGGTGTCTTTTGGAGTTGATTTAGGCTCATCTTTCACATATTGTGTAAATTCTAATAAAGGCAGAATGTTCAAGAGATTGAAGACAGCTAGGGGACACATGATAAGCTGGGAGCTTGGATGTTATTGGAATGGGTTGAGCTTGCGTAATGGGCTGGGATCTATGGGGCTTTTTGGAGCACTAGTTTTGATAATGTTTTTGATGGAAATCAAGGAACCGCTTCGAAGGATCTTGTTCAAGTTTCAATTGGGACTTTACGAGGGCACGAGATCGAGCCAAGAAGTTTAAAGATGTACTCAATGGTCTAATTCAAGAGGCATGGGCTCAAGCAAATGCGTGGAGGCCCATTGAGCATGATACACGTGATCAACAAACGATTGTCAACATGATTCAAGTTCTAGAAGGTTCCGGTCAATAGTTAGTTTAAATCTCAGCGTAGGCAGACATTTGAATTGAAAATAAAACTCCGGATTTTAAGGAGCATTTGAATTTTTAAATTCAAATGCTGGCTTATCCTAATTTTTAGGAATATTTTTATTTGAATTTGAATTCAAATCAAATACTAGTTTATCCCTTTTCCTTAGCCGGATTTTTTAGGAGAATTTAATTTCTTTCAAATTTGAACTAGTTTCCTATTTTAATTAGATTTCTAATCTTGGAGGGATGTTCCAAGTTTCCTATTTTAATTAGATTCCTATTCTTGGAGGGATGTTCAAAGTATATTTATAGGGCCTTTGGGCATGTAGAAAGATAGAACTTTGAGATTAATATTATTTTAGAGGTCTTGTGATTCTCTTTGATTCTTTGAAGAACTATTCGAACTTATCGGGATTTCCCGTGGCGTTCAATCTGACTTATCAAACGGAATTTCACCACCGTTTGTGGCGTTTTCCTTATATCGAGGTTCTTGTTTCTAATAAACAACGGGTCGAGGTTTCCATTCAGATCTGTCCTAGAACGATCTTGAGTTCCCTATTGTTGTTGAGTCTCGTTATTCTTGGCAAAGTTCACATAAGTTTTTTGGGCTTGTTAGTTGTTAGTGGACTCTATGACGTTGGATAGTTTTGGGATACCCAATTTATTAGAATATAGGGGAGACGTCGGTCAGTGGGGATGGGTACTGAAGAATCTAAACTTTTTCGTCTCTTTCTCTCATCTCTCATTCTGCTGTAAGGAGGTTGGCCAAACCTCGAATTTGGCCGTATATGTTCGTTGATTTCTATTGAATTCGAGTACGCTTCAATTTCATATATTTATATTCTACAAGGTAGTGGTACAAGCAGTTTGACTCATTTATGGTGAGTCATGGTTACTCTAGAAGTAACTACGATAGTTGTGTCTATCTCTGAAAATCACCAGATATTTCTTTGGTTTATTTGTTGCTCTATGTTGATGACATGCGTATTGCTTCTAAAAGCATGTTGGAGATTAGCAAAATAAAGATTCAGTTAAATGAGTAGTTTGAAATGAAATATTTGGATGCCGCAATGAAGATTTTAAGAATGGAGATTTACAGAGATAGAAAAACTGGAAAGTTGTACTTGTCACAGAAAAAGTACATCGAAAAAGTGATTGAACACTTTGGTATAAAAATTCTAAATCTGTGAATACTCCATTTGCCGCTCATTTCAAACTTTCAACATCATTGTCACCGCAAAGTGATCAGGGGCAACAGTTCATGTCATGTTCCTTATTCGAATACAGTTGGGAGCATTATGTATGCTATGGTGTGAAACGCGTCCAGATATTTAACAGGTCGTTAGTGTTGTCAGTCAATGCATGGCCAATCCTGGTAAAGTTCATTGGCAGGCCATGAAATGGATACTTCAGTATTTGAAGGGCACTGCAGATGTGACTTGGTTTATTACAGAAGTACTGGTAACAGTTCAAGTGTCATTAGATATGTAGATTCAGATTATGCTGGTGATCTAGATAAGAGAAGGTCCCTAACATGTTATGTTTTTACTCTCTCTAGGTGTGACACTAGTTGGAAAGTCACATTACAGTCGACAGTTGCTATGTCCACTACAGAGGTAGAGTACATGGCAGCAACAGATGCAGTGAAAGAAACTAGGGCTGAACAAAACCAGACCGGATTTGCGGTCCAGTCCGGTCTATGCCTTTTGACAAACCGGACCGTACCAGATTAATTAATATAAATAAAAAAAATATATTTTTTAATACAAATTACAAACTTAAAAAATTTAATTTTAATCTAAACTAAAACTACATTTTTATGTCATTCCCCCTTCGAAATTAACCTAAAAAAATTAAAAAATGAAACCGGTCCTTTAATTTAGGAGAGCCGGAAATGCGGTCCGGACCGCATTCCGGTCTAAAAACTGGATCGCATTTCCGGTTTTCAACCCTAAAAAAAACAATTTGGTTGAGGGGTCTGGTTAGTGACTTGGGTCTACATCAAGATGTGACCACCGTCTTTTAAGATGGTTTAAACCCTTGATTTGCGCCTAATCCACACTCAGACGTCCTCCGCAATCACTTGAGCGACCTAAGTTTGTTAAAAATTATTTTATTTCAGTAATGAATATTTTCATCCTTCTTGTGTACTTGACCCTCACTATGGTTAAATCCTAGCTCCACTCCCCTCAACTGATCTCCACAAGTTCCATTCATAATTTCAACAAAACACAAATCTGCATACTATAACCATAATCCATAAGTTCCATTAAATACAAATCTGCTTCTACAATCCATAAGTTCCACAAGTTCTAATTACAGCTTCCAAAAAGACCATCTATCAGTCACCATCTACCATAAGTTCGTCAATAGCAGATTCCGCATAAAACAAATATGAGCTTATACAATCAATAAGCTCCACAAGTTCTAATTACAGATTCCGCAAAAACCATCTTTGGCAAGCTGCAACTCTATATATTCACATCAGATTCCACAAAAGCTATCACCCACTAATTCAATTCACATCTTCCCCAAAAAAATGACCAAGCTGGCCAACTCCATCTATCTACAAAAACCTGGCCAGTAACTCCATTCTATCTTCAAGTTCTGACATGTGGTTGCGACCCTCCAGTAGTGCAACGAGCCTGTGAAACACAAGTGTTAGGAAAAATTGATAGAAAAGACAAACAATGCCGAGACCCCACCCACCATTTTAACCCATTCGAGTGATTCATTTGTGGAGTATAAATTTGTTGCATATGGACCCACCCTCTAGTGCGCATTTTTCTGAGATGAATTTCCCTATATTGATTTACAATTGAAGTGTATTATTACTTTTGAGATGTTAGACACCTATAAAGACAACATAACACAAATTGTATAGTATTTTGTTGAACCTTAGTTGTTGCCTCCATGCAGCGCTTCCCCTTGTCAATTGATCGATTGACATTCGAGGTATCCTGGGATGCTCCAGAGGTTCCAGTCCGATCCTAGAAAAAAAAGAAAAAAGAAATCAGAATAGAAGTTGCATGATATTTATTTGGAACTCTAATCCAAAACAATATATAACTCTGAACTATACCTTATTCACATCTCTCGGCTTGTACTTCTTTTTAAGATGCTTATGTGTCTCTGCCACTCCGGATGTGCCACCCTCATTCTACAAAAATAAGGTATAATATGCATAGCACAGAAGAAATTATTAGTTTGATATAATTCTCAATTGTTAAAAAATATACCTCCGTTGCTTTCTTTTTTGGGGGCTTTTTTGGATATAATCGTCGATCCGCTGCATAAGATTGCTTGGATTTTCTGGCATTATGGCCCATAGCCCCGCGTGTACAACACCAAATTACATAGCTCTTATTGCTCTGTAAATCTTGCTTGTTAAATTCTTTATTTCTTTTTCTTCGGCGGGGAACAATTTCACCATCCCCTCACTCTCACTTAGAATGTGTTGCTCATTGCTTTCACCATCATCCACATGGACAATCTCCTCCACCGTAGCTCTAGAGGTAGAAGGCCCCGAACCATTGAAATCACTAACCTGCTCTCCCCCACATTGATCCTCACCGTCATTCTTATACTCATATTCTCTCAAAGAACTAACCACCCCTCCAGCTCATCAGTGTCCAGCTCATCAGTGCAGGACCACCACAACACTGATTCACCGACAGCTCTTGTATGCCAGAGAACCAACACCTGCCTTCCTCCCACCTTGCGATACCACAGAGCACAGGACTTTTCGAGTGGTCCCAAACCTCCTTCTCTATAGCTCTGCCTAGCACTAGTCTCTGCAGACCATTTACACTCTGCCATTTGTATAGTTTTATTTCTTTTGGTTATTCTTTCTTTTATGTTTTTCTGCCTCTTGGTGGTATAAGTATTCCACCGGCTCTTTGTGGCTAAGTAATGAGATTTGGAGTTTTCCTCTCTGTCGTCTTCTTCATCTTCTAACATGGTATCAAAGGTGGAACCTTCTCCTGCAACTTTTGTCTGTTAGCCTTTCTGAAAATTTATTATCATCTCAACCTATCACATCCTTTTATTCTTTCCTTTTAGTTCTAAAATATGTCTACTGAAGGGACCGAATCAGCAAACATATCCTCATCTCTTTCTTCTCTTTTTACTCCTACTGAGGACCCTAACAGTCCTTATTTTCTTCATCACAGTGACAATGCTAACACTGTGGTCATTACCCCTCCTTTGACTGGACCAAATTATCTCACCTGGAATCGTTCATTCACTCTTGCTATCTCAATCAAGAACAAACTGGGTTTTCTTGACGGTTCGGTTGTGACCCCAAGTCAATCTGATTCCCTCTTCTCCTCATGGTTACGGTGTAACAATCTCATTCTCTCATGGATTTTAAATTCCATATCTAAGGATATTGCTTCCAATGTGCTCTACATCAACTCTGCCAAGCAAGTTTGGGATAAGCTCAGGACACGATTCTCTCAACCAGATGATGCTCGAATCTACCATCTACACCATCAACTCAACTCCATTGTTCAGAATAGCCTGTCTGTAAGTGATTATTTTACTCAGCTTACTGGCATCTGGGAAGAACTTCGAAACTATCGACCTCTCCCATGTTGTACTTGTGGTCATTGCTCTTGTGATGCCTTGAAATCTGTTGGAGATGCACAACAAAAGGACTATGTTTTTAAATTTCTGATGGGTCTGAATGAATCTTTTGCTAGAGTGAGAGGTCAGATTATTCTAATAAGTCCACTGCCCTCGTTAGACAAGGTCTTTTCCTTGGTATTGCAAGAGGAAAGTCAGAGGGAGGCTCGAGTATTAGTCTTGCCCACAGCAGAACTCTCTGCTCTTACTGCCTACCATAATTCTTTTAAGAAAAAGGGACGATTAGATATGACTTGTGGTCATTGTGGGAAGGCAGGGCATAGCAAAGAGAAGTGTTACAGATTGATAGGTTTCCCTCCTAACTTCAAATTCACTAAGACTAAGACTCATTTTGGTTCTGATGGTAATCACTCAGTTCATCAAGTGGCTTCACTGATTGAAGAGAAAAAGGAACCAGATGTAGCACAATTCCCATTTACTCGGGCACAAGTTCAGCAGCTCATTGCTCTTGCCAGTGCTCAGAATCTACAGCTTGAGGTTCCTACCACCACAGCTTCTCCTCCCAATCCTAACTCTCCTAAGCCTCCACTCTCCAACTCCAACATGGCAGGTACTGATATATGTCTTTCTACCATTAGTGTTCCCAATAATTCTTCTGGTTCTTTTGCTAATCACTCATCCTTCAATCACTCTTCCACTCCTTGGATAGTTGACACTGGAGCCACCGATCACATGGTGTGCTCCACATCTTTTCTCACCTCTGTCACTTGTTGCACAGAGGCTTTTGTCCAACTTCCCAATGGTTCTAAGGTGCGGGTCACACACATTGGTACAGTTCATCTTTCTGAATCCTTAGTGTTGACAGATGTGCTTTGTGTTCCATCCTTCACATTCAATTTAATTTCTGTTAGCAAACTCACCTTACAATTAAACACTTGCCTCATTTTCTTAGCCAATCACTGTTTCATTCAGGTCCTCTCTTCATGGACAACGATTGGACTTGCTAGAGCCCATGATCGCCTATATTACCTGCTACCCAACACCACCAGCCGAAAGATCATCTCCTCCTCTCTTCCTTCCAGTTGCAATCAAGCCACCACAGCTGCTGTGGATGGAACTTTTGAGCTTTGGCACTCTAGATTAGGACATCCCTCTATACAAAGAATGTATTTACTTCATTCTAATTTTCCCAATGTACAAATCAACACTCAATTACATTGTAAGGTTTGTCATTTGGCTAAACAGAAGAGGTTGTCTTTTCCTTTAAGTGTTAGCTCTACCTCTTCTTCTTTTGATTTAATTCATGGAGATATATGGGGACCTTACTCACAACCTACCACTCAAGGGTTTCATTATTTTCTTACTCTTGTTGATGACCACACTCGGGTGACTTGGGTTTATCTCATGAAGTTTAAATCTGAAACCAGATCCCTCTTGCAATCATTTTTCAGATGATTCACACTCAGTTCAACACAACCATTAAGCACATTAGAACCGATAATGGTGCTGAATTTCACCTACCCGAATTCTATCAAGCTCATGGGACATTACATCAAAAATCTTGTGTTGCCACTCCCCAACAAAATGGGGTGGTTGAAAGAAAACATCAGCACCTCCTAAATGTTGCCCGAGCCCTTCTCTTTCAAGCCTCCATGCCTCTCAAATTTTGGGGTGATGCCATCCTAACTGCAGCATATTTAATCAATAGAACACCCACACCGATTCTCAAAAACAGATCCCCTTATGAGTGCCTCTTCTCTTCTCCTCCTTCCTATGGTCATCTACGTGTCTTTGGCTGCCTCTGCTATGCTTCCACCTTGAAGCACAACAGACACAAATTTCAATCCCGGGCTACTAAATGTCTATTCATAAGGTACCCTTTTGGAGTTAAGGGTTATAAACTATATGATCTAGAGAATCACTCCACCTTTATTTCCAGAGATGTTCTTTTTCATGAGTCTATTTTTCCTTTTCAACACACTCAATTATCCCATGACCACCATTTTCAATCCTCATCTGATTTAGTTCTTCCTCCAGCTCTTCCCAACATTGATGTCCCCTTCTTTCCCTCTTCCTCTCCTTTCACCACTTCACCTCCTCGTGATGACCTCACCAGTTCTTCTTCAGACTCAGTCCCTCCATCTGCCTCTCCTGCCCCTTCAACAACATCTCCTCTTGCACTAGATTCAACTGTCATTCCCCTTAGGCGTTCCAGTCGAGATTGTCATCCTCCTAGCTATTTAGACCAGTACCATTGTCACTTAACTGGTGATTTGCACCCACTTATCTCCAGCCTCCAGTCCACTGCACACCCTTTATACAAGCACCTCTCTTATGCCCATCTGTCACCTTCCCACAGAACTTATTCCATTTCACTTTCACTCACCAAAGAACCTGAAACTTATACTCAAGCTGTTGCTGCTGCCCACTGGAGAGATGCTATGAGAGTCGAGCTTGATGCTTTAGAGAGAAACCAGACTTGGACTATCACTTCTCTTCCACCCGGAAAAACTGCCATAGGCTGCAAATTTGTATACAAGGTTAAACTGAATTCCGATGGGAGCATTGCAAGGTACAAGGCCCGGCTAGTTGCTAAAGGCTACACCCAAAAAGAAGGGTTTGATTACCAAGAAACTTTCAGCCCCGTAGCAAAACTCACTACTGTTAGAACCTTCTTTGCTTTTGCTGCAGCTAACCATTGGTACTTATCTCAGCTAGATATTCACAATGCTTTCTTAAATGGTGATTTAGATGAAGAGCTCTACATGGCCTTGCCACCCGGATCTCAACTTAAGGGGGAGAAACTGGTCTGCCGATTTCACAAATCAATTTATGGTCTGAAGCAAGCTTCCAGACAATGGAATTCTAAATTCACTTCTTCCCTTACAGCCATTGGTTTCCAACAGTCTAGATCAGATTACTCTCTTTTCACCAAGCACACTGCGACAGGTTTTCTAGCCCTCTTAGTCTATGTGGATGACATCTTAATTGGCAGTGATGATCTCAACTCTATCTCAGATCTAAAATGCTACTTGAACACTCAGTTTAAACTCAAAGACTTGGGGCAACCGAAATATTTCTTAGGGCTTGAAGTGGCTCGATCCACCACTGGTATTACCCTTTGTCAAAGGAAATATGCATTGGACATCCTTGAACTTTCTGGTCTTCTCGGTTCCAAGGTAGCTTGTACTCCTATTGAGCTCAATCATAAGCTTTCTCATTCCACAGGTCAACCTCTTTCTGATGCTACCACATATAGGCGACTGATTGGCAAACTTATTTACCTTACTCATACCAGACCCGATATCACTTACTATGTCCACATCCTCAGTCAGTTTATGGATAAACCTTCAGATATTCATTTACAAGCAGCTTTTCGAGTGGTCAGATACCTCAAGGGGACTCTCGGGCAGGGTATTTTTCTCTCTTCTACCTCCTCCATGTAACTCAAGGCCTATACTGATTCGGATTGGGCAGCTTGCCCAGACACTAGGAAATCTGTGACAGGGTATTGTGTTTTTCTTGGGGACTCTTACTCAGCTGGAAATCTAAGAAACAAGCTACCGTTTCAAGATCTTCTGCTGAGGCAGAATACAGAGCCCTTGCTTCGACCAGTTGTGAGATCATATGGCTCCTCTCCTTGTTACAAGATTTTCATGTTCCACATGCTCAACCTGCTCTTCTTTACTGTGATAATCAAGCAGCCATCCACCTTACCAAAAATCCCATCTTCCATGAGAGAACAAAACATATAGAGCTTGATTGTCATTTTGTGCGAGAAAAGATACTTGCTAGAATTATTCTCCCTGTTCATGTTGCCTCTAAATTTCAATTAGCTGACATTTTCACCAAGGCTTTACCCACTGCTACATTCCTTTTCTTATCATCCAAGATGGGTCTTCTGAACATCTACGCCCATCTTGAGGGGGAGTCTCAAAGAACTAACCACCTCTCCAGCTCATCAATGTCCAGCTCATCAGTGCAGGACCACCACAACACTGATTCACCGACAGCTCTTGTATGCCAGAGAACCAACACCTCCCTTCCTCCCACCTTGCGATACCACAGAGCACAGGACTTGTCGAGTGGTCCCAAACCTCCTTCTCAATAGCTCTGCCTAGCACTAGTCTCTATAGACCATTTACACTGCCATTTGTATAGTTTTATTTCTTTTGGTTATTCTTTCTTTTATGTTTTTCTGCCTCTTGGTGGTATAAGTATTCCACCGGCTCTTTGTGGCTAAGTAATGAGATTTGGAGTTTTCCTCTCTGTCGTCTTCTTCATCTTCTAACATCTTCATCACATGATGGCTCATCAACAACGGTGTCCACTTCTGGCTTGACAAAATGTGGGTCATCCGATGTATCCAATGTGAGCTGCGCGTATAAATGCAAAGACTCCCTCTTCTCCCCTTCGATCCGGTTTACAATCAAAATCACATCTAAGTCATCATGTACGTAATCATACCCATCAATAATTTCTTCATCATCAAACTTACATGAGAATGCACTGAGAAGCCCACCCATCATTCAAAAATAAGCATCCAATAATATAAAAGAAGCTGCAAGAAGAACAGAGAGAACAAAGCACTGAGAATGCAATATTTATCCCGAAATCAAACATATCACATGGATTAAGACAAAATGAATTAAACAAACAAAAGTTTCAAAACTAATCAGCATATAAACATCCTGAAAGAACCTGACCCGAATTAAAACAAAAAAAAACAAAAAACAAGGAATCGTGCATGGTAGGCAACAACCAAATTCAAGCATGAAAGAAGACCCCAAAAGCCAAGAGAACATGCAAACAATCCAACCAAGAACATCAATAATCAACAAAAAAACGAATGAAATCTTGAAAACTAAGCCGAGGGTTACCTTGGAAATGATGGAGAACTCGGTTTGAGAGCCAGACAAGATGAATGGACCGTGGAATGTGAACCACTAAAAAGATCTTCTAAATTCTGCAACCCTCACAATACCCCTTCTGAACCACTAAAAAGAAGAATGAAAAAAAGCCAATCATAGTGTCTAAAACTGATAAGACAAACTAGTCATAACATCAACGACAAAAATATAAAAAATGCAGCACCGTATCTTACAAAAACAGGAGTCAATGGGGTTATGTACAACCCCATGCAAACCCCCTCCGACGATCCACAGGCAAAGCTAAGAACGATCGGGGTAAATATTTATTACTCGCAAACTTTATGTAAGCTCGGTTGAATTGTTCCTAGGAAAGCCTGGGCTTGACTGCTTCTAGTGCTGCAACAAAGTAACCTACGACAACATTGTCTGCCACGAAGCTACTTTGAAAGCGCCTTTGCTTCTCTGCCCAATATTCAAACATTTGTTCATTCGTCATTTCTGCATCAATCACCAGGCTTTCCCCGTCGAGTGATGACTCGTAGCCCCCGACGAGCCCGCCGAACGTCGCTTCCTCGAACCCGTGTCCATGGATGTCGTAGGGGGCACACTTTAACTCTATCTCGTTATTTTCAATGCAGCAGTAAGTACAGTGCTTATAAGAGATGATAACGGTGTACAACCACCCATATATTATGTGAGCAAAGCCTTGCAAGGAGTTGAGCATCGATATTCCGATGTTGACAAGTTAGTGCTAGCTTTCATTATTTCGGCAAGGAAATTGAGACATTTTTTTCCAAGCTCATCCCATGGTTGTCTTGACGAACCATCCACTACGACAAACCTTGGGAAAGTCGGACGCATCAGGAAGATTGGTCAAGTGGTCTGTATAACTCGGCAAATTTGACATCGAATATCGACCTTGAATCACCATTAAAGGACAAGCAGTAGCCGATTTTGTCACTAAGTTCACGGCGTCAGTATGCCGAGAAGAAGTTCCCAAGCCGAAATGGTGGTAAGTTTGTGTAGATGGATCATCTACCCATGAAGCGAGCGAAGTAGGGGTAGTTATCGAAATACCTAAAGAAGAACGTGTTGAGTTCAGAATCAAGCTGGAATACTCTCCTACAAACAATGTCGTGGAATAAGAAGCCCTCATAGCTGGATTACTCACGGCGGAGCTTTTAGGAGGAACATATCTCCACGTATACATAGACTCCCAATTGGTGGCGGGACAAGTTACTGGAAGCTTCGAAGCCAGAGATGAAAGAATGATAACTTATCTAAAACGTGCCTTAGAAGTAAAGGGATGCTTTGAAGCCTTTGAAATCAACATATTCCTCACGATCAAAATGCCGGTGCTAACGCACTTGCTACTGAGGTATCAAGGGCAGCGAGGATGTTCAGAGGACGAGGTATCATACAATCCGTCGGGATCGTGTCCGAAATTCTCATGGTCGACGAATTAGAACTTGGTGACAGGCAATTACCGTTCATGAAGACACTGCAAGACGAAGATCTCGAGGTCGATAAATGACAGAAACATAAATTCAAAGGATAGCACTGCGGTACACCACCATAGATGGAAATTTATATCGCCGAAGTCTATCCAAACCACTATTGCGTTGCCTCAACACCTGAAATGCAAACTACGCGGTTCGAGAAGTGCACAAAGGGATCTGTGTAAACCACTCAGGGGCACGCGCTTTGGCCCAAAAGGTCATTCGAGCTAGATTCTTTTGTTCCACCATAGACACAGATGCAAAAAAATACAGCGCGAAAAATGCGAAAAGTGCCAAAGGTTCGCCAATCTTATAAACACCTCGACGGAAAAGATGACGGTTGTCAGTACTCTGTACCCATTTATGCAATGAGAATTGATATCCTCCTTCCTTTCCCGATGGGGCGAAGACAGTTGAAGTTCTTGATAGTCACTATCGACTATTTCACTAAATGGGTAGAAAACGAGCCACAGGCAAGAATGACCGAACAAAATGCTCGGAAGTTCATCTGGAAAAACATCATTTGTCGCTTCAAACTACCCAGGGCCATAATCACCAATAATGGCAAGCAGTTCGA
Organism: Myrica gale; assembly: GCA_963930655.1. Classification (NCBI taxonomy): domain Eukaryota; kingdom Viridiplantae; phylum Streptophyta; class Magnoliopsida; order Fagales; family Myricaceae; genus Myrica; species Myrica gale. Next base: position 16,429,956 of record OZ005607.1, on the reverse strand, counting down.
CAGTAAAAGTTTTCAGGAATTTTGCACGGAACTCTACATCGAGAACCACTACTCGTCTCTGTATTACCCACAAGCCAATGGACAAGTAAAGCTAGCAAACCGATCACTGTTAAAAATTATCAGAACAAAACTCGACGATCACAAAAGTTCGTGGGAAAAAGAACTACCTGGAGTCCTATGGGCATATTGTACTACTCTCAAGACAGCTATAGGAGAGACATCGTTCGGCCTCACTTACGGAATTGATGTTGTGATCCCAGTTGAAATCTGAGCTCTATCACCACGAGTGATGTTGTTCACCAATGACAACAATGGAGAAGAGACGAAACTGGATCTCGATCTATTGGAAGGAAAAAAGGATGAAGCACAACTCAAGATGGAAGCATACAAATAAAAAAAAAATGCAAACTACTACAATGCCATGGGCAGACCCCGATGTTTCATCCCCGGAGACTTGGTTCTTCAAAATATCTTGCTAGGGACGAAAGATCCACAACAAGGCCAGCTCCACTCAAATTGGGAAAGCTCGTATCCTATCATTAGATCCAAATGTACAGGGACGTACTATTTAGAAGACCTCCAGGGAAAATCGCTACATCACCCGTGGAATTCAATGTATCTCAGAAAGTACTACGCATAGACATCCCAATTCTATTTATCTTCGTGTGTTTACACGTATGTTATGTTTTCATGTCTTTCGCTACTATAAATGAAAAAACTGAAGATTTTTCTTCAAGAGCCATTTGTCAAACAAACGAAGAATGAGTAATACGATCTCGGAGAACTCCGGTTCCCAGTCGCATCAACAAAAGACTTAGGAGAGTTAAGATTCACCGTCTTCCCAAGAGTAAGACGATCTCAGAGAACCACGATTCCTAGTCTCATCCAAAAAAGACAGAACTAAGGCTCCCAGTCTCCCCAAGAGTATGACGACCTCGGAGAACCCGGTTCTCAATTACATCCACAAAAGACATAGGAGAACTAAGGTTCACCGTCTCCCCAAGAGTAAGACGACCTCAGAGAACCCCGGTTTCCAGTCGCATCCACAAAAGACTTAGGAGAACTATGGTTCCCAGTCTCTCCAAGAGTAAGACGATCTCGGAGAACCACAGTTCCCAGTCACATCCACAAAAGGCATCTAAGGTTCCATCTCCGTAAGAGTGAGAAGACTACAAAAAACCTTAGTCCTCTATTGCTTTCAACAAAAGAATTGCCTCGTAAGATCAGAAGACTACAGACATGAAATAACCGAGTTTGACAAAATGCAGATTAAGGGAATCGAATGATGAAGCACTGCCAATAACCACGACGAGTAAACAAACAACGAAGTCGAAAACACAAACTACAAATTGCAGATGTCCAAAGATACAACTGAAGTATATATATATTATTACAACGTTCGTCCTCTGTAAGAGGGAGATGGATGCCACGAGTCTTTATACTGCTATGAAGCAAGAAATCCTCACGAGGTCTTTATTGAAGCGGCCAGACACCTCTGAGAACAATGGATAAGTTTCGTATCCATCGAATAATTGAGGGCATCGGCTTCGGAAGGACACAAATCAACGCTCCTTTTCTTGGCCATCCCAACCATGCAACAATGGAAGAGACATTCTGGGCAAAAGCCCGAAACATGATTTGGTTTTTACGAATCAACTTGGGAGGAAAGGAATGCGGATACTGAAAAACATAATACGAGGATGGCTGATACACCACATTGGGTACGGTGGACTAATTTTCCGTGTGAAAAATTACATTCCTTGCCCAGATGGCTACAATCCTCCTTTCATGGCAGATCGCAGGAGAAAGGGTCAGAAAAAAGACCTTGGTAAGACGTGTTACGTGAATTGGGTCTGAAGTGATAAGCAATGTTGTCCGCGATAACCCGAGGGAGTGGCAGAGTATCTGCTTAGTGTCTAAACAATTCTATTGAGCAGCTCATGGGCCAGCGGTAGATTGAAGATTGAAGATCGAGGATATACAACCCTCATATCCTTTGATCGAGGTGTTGAAAATTTTCAGTAACAAATGTTATGGGAACTAAAATCTGCATGAACATTTCGTCTGAGGTAGCGAGAAAATGCTTTGGGCCACGAAGGTTGAAGAAAGACTGAAAGAAGTTCATGTCTCAGTGAAAGGAGGAAATTCGAAAGTCAAATATCTCCTCGCCTTAGCCTATCACCACCAAGGGGGAGGTACGAGGCAAACTTCCATAGACATGCGAGGAAGAATCTTTCCACATTCCAGAAGAAGCCGAAATCCCAGCATCGTCCCGGGATGGTGGGTCAGCTACCGCTGTTACTTTTGCAATACTTGTTATGCGAACAAATAATTTCGATATTGTGATATATATTTAGGTTCCACTGGACATGTAACCGAATGGGTGATTCCTCTTTGGAATTGATTTAGTATTGGTATCATCGAGTCCCCCCATTCTCGAGCAGATTCATTTAGGAATCAGGTTGAGAATGTTTGCTATGCTTCGTATGCCGAGGTATAAGGAAAGAGAAGCTAATGCATAGCAAACTGAATCTGTATTAATGATTACATCTCGATCCAAGGAGGAATCACTCATTCGATTACATGTCTAGTGGAACCTAAATATATAACACAATATCGAAATTCTTTGTTCGTATAACAAGTGTTGCAAAAGTAACGTCAATAGCTGGCCCACCATTTCGGGAACAATGCTGGGATTCTGGCTTCTTCTGGAATGTGGCAAGATTCTTCCTTGGGACACTCTAGTTTGTCTTTCTGTCTGTACCGGTGTTCATTAGCGCGTCCTCATCTGATCATCACCCAATTTGGGATGGCTCTGTGTACAGCCTTCATTTGTTCTGCCCGTAACTGCTATCGAAGTTCTGACATTATGTCTACAGCAGTTTGCCTCGCACCTCCTTCCTTCTTCTGGAGTCACCTTTACTCCGACATGTTGACCATAAACTAACTGATTCATCAGGGACCCATCTTTAAGCTACTCATGTTAAACGTGGTGTTTGGTTTGTTAAAATTTTATCTCCCATTCACCAATTCCAATACCAACTCTTTTTTTAATACTAACACAAAATTTAATAAAATTTTGAAACCAAACACTAGCTTAGATTTGGCTTTCTAACTTTCTTCTTCATTGTCGTTCCTATATTGCTTGTGAAGTGGTTTTAATCGGGCATTTACTGAAAACCAGTTATGGATTCTCATTATACTAAGTCCATCTCAATGTTGCAAGGCATCCTCTTTCTCAAGTAGGTCACTTGCGCAATTTAACAAACACATTTATGCTATATTTTAGCCTAGAAATAATATAAGCAACATGATGAGCAAATCTCTTAAACGCCAACATTTAAATGAAGCCAAAACATCATCGTCCCTTGGGTATGGTGACGTTGAGCCTCGCTTGATGGAAACTATAGCACAATGAAGAAAACAAATTCTCAAAGCCGCTGGAGGAAAAAGGCATTTATGCCCCCTCCCCACAAACCATCGTTGTCGAGAATGGCAAGCTCAAACTCACCCAAGTCTATTGTGATTCTGTAAAGGCTGAGTTTTTCTGTTCTTAAATCTGTTTGAGTGTTTTGTTGTTTTGTTTGAGTTTATCTAGAAAAGAGAGAAAAAGAAGAGGAAGAGACTCACTGAGGAAAAGGAAAAACAAGACGGACGGAAAAGAGAAGGAAGAATAACGTTAACGTTAACCTGAAAAACCATACGACAACTTTGTTCTTTCTTAGCCATTATATCTTTTTTTTTACACATGGCCTCTCATTTAAAAACAAGAGGAAACCGATTGCTTTCCACTGGAGGTGAGCCGCTCCCATAATGATATGACACATGCTATTCCTATTTAAGATTTTAAGAAAGAGAAGGGAAATGGGTATTCTATATACTTTTTTTTTTCTTCGCAACCTGAAAACTCAATCATTGGGAGTCAACTCTGTGCAAAAACATCAGTCATTACAATCTACAATATAACGCGAAATTACACCCAAAGGAATATCTCCCAATACTTCCTGCGCTAATCCCCATCTAACAAAGTTATGCGCCAGCACGTTTGCCTCCCGAGGTATCCAAGCAATACGCCATTCACTCTGTTGTTCCAACATCTGACGCAGCGTAAATGCTTCACCCTCAATGCACCAATGGGGCATCACCTCTTTGTTCACAACTTGATTCACCAACACTAGAGAATCGCCCTCTCGTCACATCAGAAAAAGCAGCAGAGGTAGCCATGTTAAAAGCCAGTAGAGCAGCAGCTGCTTCGCCTTTGAGAGGATTGGACCCCACTGATTTGCTCATCTGGACCTGCAGAATCTCAGCTTCATAGTTTCTACAAACTGCAGCAGCCCACAAAATATTCTTTCTGATAGTAGTATCGAAATTAATTTTGATAGAGCCCTACTGCGTAGGGTGCCAAGTAACAAGTTCAGAGTTGTTTGTGATACCCCAATCTTCCTTATGGGCAGCAACTCGATTCTAGACAGATTGAATACTCATTAGAATATCTGTTCCTTTCTTCCCGTGAACAATGTTGTTGCGATGGGTCCATATAGTGTCTACCGTGATAACCACCACCAGCATAAACTCTAACCATCTTCCTCGATCACTCACTGGAAAATTGCCAGGGTCCAAAATAAACTTGAGCCAGTGATCCAAAGGTTATGATGCAAATGTTAATGAATTGAAAGGCCAGGGCCCTGATCTCCACAGACACACGCTGAACCAGCACCCAAGGAAGAGATGCTCCCTTGTCTCTTTAGATGTACTGCAAATGGGACAAAAGTCCAAGTTTGGATCTGGGTAGTGATTAAGAAAAGACATGCAACCTCTAACATGGAGAGCAGAGGCAGCCAACTTCCATAGAAGTAGTTTAAGTCTATGATGTACTTGGAGCCTCCAAATATGTTTCCATTCAGCACCAGAAAGACCCTCATCTTCTGTGAAGCGGTGCCTTTGATCAAACAAGTAGGCTGGTTTGGCCGGCAACACCCCCTGTTGATTATGCACCCACCGCCTTTTATCCCCAAGGTCAGAACGGGATATCGAGTTGTTAAGGATAGCTGCAGCGGAGGACTCCTCAAAGGTATCTCGAATCAACCGCTCCTTCCAACTCCAAGTACAGATATTTATAAGATCCTTCACAGTATTTAAAAGCCTATCCACAAACATCCCAGACATTAAACGGGGAATAAAATCAGGAATATCGGGCACCCAAGGATCACACCACGAGTTAATAGACTCCCCATTTTTGACAACACAACAAAAACTAGCTTCTATTATATCTCGCACCTGGACAAACTCTTCCACACCCATGAGGCACCATTGGTAAGAGGAGCACGCAATAATAGGTAATGCCTACATTATTTAGTGGCCAGGACAGTGGTCTATAAGCTTTGTTCGTCAGTAAGCATTTGCCACCCAATTTATCTACTAAGGCTTGGTGGTCCTCCATTCCCCTTAGTCCAAGTCCTCCACAATTCTTGGGTCTGCATATACTCTCCCACCAAAAAATTTTAAACTTCGAATCAATTGTTCTCGTAACAGTTTTGGGGAGAATAAAAACATACATAAATAGGATGGCAACACAGCAGCCACGGTTTGGATTAAAACCGTCCTCCCCGCTTGAGGTAAGGTACGCGCTTTCCACCCCGCCAAACGTCTTTCCACCATTTCTTGAATTTCCTTGCAGGCTTGAGACCTGGATCTTGGTACCCAAAGTGGCAAACCCAAGTATTAACCACATGCATTAGCTTGCTGCAACCGAAGCAATTGTGAGATCCTATCCTTGTGCTCTTGCCCCATTTTATGGCTAAACTGCAGGTATGACTTTTGTAGGTTGATCGTTTGTTCCGACCACTTTGCATAGTTATGAAGGCAACTGGATAATGTTCAGACCTCCCCTTCATTTGCTCTACAAAAAATATTACATCATCGACAAATAATAGATGAGAAATAGGGGGCGCTGGCCTGGATACTTTAATACCATGAAAAGTACCACATTCTTCTTCTTTTCGGATCAGCTTAGATAATACTTCAGTAACCATAACAAATAAAAATGGGGAAAGGGGGTCCCCTTACCTTAAATCCCTACTAGGCCGAAAAAATCCAAAGGGAGAGCCGTTGAGTAGAATGGAAAAAGAAACCGTAGATATACATTGAAAGATTCATTGACACCACTTTGAGCAGAAACCAAAGCACTTTAGCACCTCCATTCTACTTTGTCATAAGCTTTCTCCATATCCACTTTGTCATGGACGAGAATAACATTGTCCTGAATATGCCTCTGAGGTACAAAAGCATTTTGGTGGCAAGAAATCAGCTTTGGCATCACTAACTTTAGCCTGGCCGTTAAACTCTTAGAAATGATTTTATAAGCCACATTACAGAGGCTTATTGGGCGGTATTGCGTAATTCGCTTCGGGTAATCATCCTTTGGTATGAGAGCAATGTGAGAAGGATTCAACTGCTTTAGTAGATAACCATTCTAAAAGAAGCTACACACCATAGTTGTTACATCATCTTTTACCACAGGCCAATACTTTTGATAAAATAAAGTAGTAAAACCATCAGGCTCTGGAGCTTTTTGCCCACCCATACCCCAAATCGCTGCCCAAATTTCTTGGTTAAACGGTGCACTACAAAGCGCCAGGTTATCTTCCTCAGTAATAACCTTAGGTATTATACCATCCAGACCTCGTGGAAATCGAGGTTGGGTGGTCATAAACAAGTTCTTAAAATAAGTCTCAATATGGCAGCCAACCTCATTCCTATCATGCAACCAATTTCCAAAGGAATCCACATTTAACATCAATATTATTGCGCCGAAGACGGGTAAGAGTAGAGAGATGAAAGAACCTGGTATTTAGGTCTGGAGTCCGCAGCCAAGTAATCCTCGATTTTTGCCTCCAAAGGATTTCTTCATTCCATTGCTCCATCATCAACTAAGCACTCAGCTCCCGTTCATGTGCCCGAGATGACGCCATACCATTTTGTTGCTGGCATCGATAGAGTTCAGATAGCAAATATCTGATCTTGGATTGGATATGCCCAAAAACTTTCTTGTTCCAAAGTCGTAAAGCGTGTTTTTTCGCCTTAAGACGTTGGCACAACGTAAAGGCTGGGGATCCCAATCTCCTCCCATCCACTCTCCAAGCATCCGCCACCACAGATTTGTTCCGTTCATCTCATGCTCAGAATGCCACAAAGCGAAAGGGTCGAGGCCTAGAATCCTTTTCTCCAAGGGTGTCTAAGAAGATTGGAGCATGGTCAAAGTGTTAGGGACCCCGGTCTAGGCCACCATAACATCCGCCAACTCCTCCATGTGATTCGAACACGATCACCCCAATCGATCCTCCTTAACCGTTATCGATAACACACGAGCGTTTATATAGGATCTAACACTCAATATGGAGAACACTCGAGATCTTTATTGAAGAACACGAAGAACGTGGTCAAGGGTTAATTAGCCCGAAGACCACAAGACACAAGAACAATCCCGATCAAGGGTTAATTAGCCAAAGAACGGGTACCCAATCTAAGTTATTAGTCTAGAATGAATCCCAAGTAACAAAGTTATTAGCCTTGAAACCGACTTAGCATATATTTGCCTATGCTTGGCCAAATCCCACCCTAGAAGCACTCAGGCTCTCCAAGACTCTACTATTCTCTATTCTCTTAATGCTTCACTCTAATGCTCCTAAGGGTGTTTATATAGACATCCTTAGGAGCTAACAACCCTAACTGACTCAATAACAAATTATTCAAATTCTAAATCAAATCCCTTTAATCAAGGAGATTTGAATTACATACCTAATTCAAATTCAAACAACATCAAATCTAAATCAAATCCCTTTAATCAAGGAGATTTGAATTACATGCCTAATTCAAATTCAAACATAAAGGAAAGATAATTTTCTAGAATAATCTAATTCTAGAAGATAAGATTTATTCAATCTCCTAAGATACCTTATTAAGTGGCTAGATCTCGGCACCTATCCTCCCACGCATGACTGTCTCCACCCATGTCATCACTGGGGATCCTTTCACAAAGGCCACCAGCGCGATATGAGTTACCGTAGCGCGTGGGAATAGACTCCGCCACTCACCGCGCCAATCCTCGATCCAAGCATTCTTGGATTAATTCATACCCATGGCGACCATTTGACCATGTGTATGGGTTACTCGAAAAACCTAGATCAATCATGCCAGCATTCCACATGAAGCGATTCATACCAGCTGACCAAGATGACTGCCCAACTGGACGTCCCCCCACTTTATCTTGTTGGCTAATTACAGCATTAAAGTCACCAAAACATAACCATGGTCGAGCAAAACATAAGGAAAGGAGCCAATGCTGATCCGGAGGATCAGAACGCAAAATAAGGTTAATAAAGTGCTCGCAACAAACAACATCAAAGGAAGCCCCCACCACCAAGTTACAGCAAGACCACCTTTTCTACCAATTGGTGGTACTTCCAACACATCATCAAAGCCTAATTGCAATAGCTGCCTATGAACATCCATACTTTTAGTTTCGGCAATACAGAGCAAATCGGGCTGGTTTTGCCGAATAACTAACCTGGGGTACCTAACTGTCGCGGCTTCCCCGAAGCCTTGGCAGTTCGAGAATAAAAGTCTCATGGTGGGGTGGGGGGCAAGTTGAGGCCTGCCTCCCCGGCTAGAGATTCCTCTAACACCACCACCGCATTAGAATTACCTGATATCCCAACCTCCTTCTCATCAAAAGAGTTCTGATCTGCAGCAACCAGCCTTGTCTCTATATAACTTTTCAGCTTCACTTCCTTCGAACGACGTCGTCCCCTCAAAGTTGCAGCTTGCTTAACAATATTTTTCTTGTGCCCTGTAGCAGGGGCGGAGGGAAGGGGGGGGGGCGCGGGGGGGCAGCTGCCCCCCTCAGTTCTAAAAAAAAGAAAAAAACTATGAGTATCCTTACATCCTACCCCTCCCTGATATTAATTCGTGCCCTTCTCCCTTCTAATTTTTTTTTTTTTGCATATTTGTCTTCAGTTATTAAAAGATATTGATATATTGAAATCTTATTTAAAAAATTTTTTTCGCATAATATTTAATATTTATTTTTAATCATATTATTTTAAAAAAATTTCGTTTCTGCCCCCTGTACACAATTTCTGGCTCCGCTACTGGCCTGTCTAACTTTGCCATCCTTACTTGTAGTCATGGAGGTAGCAAAAATATCACCCAGAGGCTGAAACAGAGTGAATTCGGTGCTTAGCTGGGATTGCTTTAATTCGGAGTTGAACGTTTGGATTTAGGTGTCTCCTGACAAGCCACCGTGCTTCTGTTTTTTATGAGGCCAGAACCTACTTAATTTCCAAGCAAAGAAGCTTCCCGCTCAGGCCTTCTATTGATAATGGGCTTCCGCCTAAGACCAGACCCCTTAACTAAATTCACCACAGGAGGCTCACTAGCCGCTTGAGACGCCATACCCAATTGGGATGGGTCTTGGGTTACCTGGGTAGGGCGTGCCATTGGGCCCATCCGAAGGAACCATATCTTGGCTTTCCAAAGTGGCACTACCTCCGTAATCCTTATTACGACCAGTGGGCAGCCTAAGACCCATCACGTCCAGCTTTGTACGAAACAGCCCAGGATTGCCATTTGGTTTTTATTTCGTGCTTTCCACTCCAGCACTGATGTAGTGGGTCCCATCCTCTTTCGTTGACTCTTCCAGGGCCTTCCCATTAGGCCTGTCCAAAAAACCGGCTGGACCGGACCGGTTTTGACCAAAACCGGTTGACTTTTTTGAAACCGGGTTGACCGGACCGGTAAACCGGTGTATTCCGGTCCGGTTCCGGGTTACCCACATGAAAACCCGGGACCGGACCGGAGTATACCTCTCCAAACCGGAAATTGACCCAAAATGACAAGGCCCAACCCTAAAACCGGCCCAAAATGACATGGTCCAACCCAAAACCGGCCCAAAATGGCATGGCTCAAACAGACCCAAACCGGCCCAGTCCAAACCGGATAAACCGGAGACCGGTCCGGTCATATAACCGGTCCGGTCCGGTCTATATGCTTTAAAAAAGTTCTGTTTGGACAGCCCTACTTCCCATAGTTGTTCTCCCCCTCCCTCTATGCGGAGATGCTCTGACACCCTTGGAGTATGATAACCCTTTTCCACTGTCATTGTTGCAGGAAGTGGGTTCACCTGCTTCTTACCTAGAGGAGCACCAACTGAAGCCCCCTGCGCCAAGCCGAATGAAAGGAACACACCACGCTTTTTTATCGGCCTTTCCTTCAATCTCCAGGACAACCCCAATAGCTTCACCTACATACTTGATGATCGTCTCATTGGAATAATCCAAGGGGAGCACGTGTATTTGAACCCACACAGCGAAAGATTCCATGCTGACCTCAGTCCTTGAAAGCCCTGTTGACCATTGCTTCAGCACCATAAAATAGTCCTTAACCGACCAAGGCTGGTGAGCAAGCACGCAATTCCGATGCTCTGCGTCACCAAAGTCCAACGAGGAAGTGTTTTTGTCCAGCTCTTCAATGGCCAATTTCTCTGCAAACGCCCAAGCTCTTCGCAACACATTTCGAATCACACGGAGCGAAAATGCTTTATTAGCCAGAACCTTCCCAAGCAAGATTGCACCAGTAGCCTCCTCAGCACCACTGACGTCTCTCCACGCTGGAGAAGGCATGATATCCCAGCTAAGGACCTTGTCTTCCGAATGATCTATTCCATCTAATTCTCCTGTGCTTCACAAGCCACAAGAGAGTACACCACAAGGCAGCAAGCAAATGGATCCAAAACAGGCAGAAGGAAGACTATAAATCTATTTGGGACAAGGGAGATTTTGAACGGGAATGGAGTAGGAATCCCTATATAAATGGACACCATGACCAGAAAGCGTGGTACTGGTGATAGCAAATGTCGGGAGGCGCCGCCGACCACCAGGTCGCCAACGCCGTAAGAAGCCGCCATATAAAGCGTGACAAAACCAGACCTCGAGGGTTCCAAAAGTAAAATTTTGTGTGCCCAGGAAGGCTATGTTAGAATTATGTGCTCTCGATAACCAATTGATTAATCCAGTCTTAATATCTCATATGGAATATAGTAAGGTGGAAGGAATTAATTGTATGTAAAGGGGCATATTTGCAATAATCTCAAATTCCAGGGGTCAATTACAATATGTTGATGGACTTGATTGAAATTAGTAGAACCCTTAATTGTATTAGAAGAAGAGTTCTTCAGTGTAATCCTACTTCTGGAATTTGAGATCCCTAAGGATCCTATGTCTCATGCTCTTCCTAGGGTTTTCCAAGGCCTATAAATATAATTGTTATATTCAAGGGGTCGGCCATCAGAACCTATTAGGGAAATCCCGATAACGAGAGAGTGACATAAATCCCTTAGGAGGCAACACATCTGAGTTGTTGTTCTGAATTGCTGGAGCTTTGGATTGGATCGTAAAACGGCTTAAGGTTTGTAGGTTCCTATATTCCAGTGTCAAGTATGAAATCGAATCCGGAATTGTAATCATAATCTTGGTTGATGTTTTGTTGAAAACATGTTGTTTGTTTATAGTTTAATTCCGCATAAACTATCAGTGGTATCAGAGGTTAGGTTCACAAGATTGCAATTGTTGGATTATATGAACTTGGCTGAATTTTGATTGAGAATCAAAAGTCAAGAACTTTTACGGTTACTATTCACGTGAACAGTGCATACTTTTATTAAAACCCGATTTATTGTTCAAGTTTTTTTGTTTTATAAAGAATTATGAACTGTAACGAAAAAAAAAATATTTTCTTCGAAATTGTGGCCGGCGGCCATACGGATGGCAGTCGCTGCGCCACTGGTCGGAGGTGAGTCGGTGGAACCGGAACGACACTCTAACCGGAGTTGGTGGAAGATTCGGCAGCCATAAGGTCGTGGACCACCACCAGCACACCCGTGTAGGACACGGGTGTGGGAGGGATTTTAAGGCCCAAACTGCGGCCAGCCGCATGCCGGTAGGCCGCGCGGTTGCCAACAGTGGAAAGGCCGGCCAACGTTCGGCCTGGGAGTGGCCGGACGTGGCCAACCAGAACCGACGGCGGGCAGCTGTGCTGGCTGGTGCCCCTCCAAGGGTGCCTAAATGGCTCCCAGACAATTCCATGCCTGGGCGTCCGGGTAGGGCAACAGTTGCCCTAGTCGGCGAAGGCCGAAGAGCCCAGCCCAAACGTTGCGCTAGGTCATCATTAAAAAAAAGGAGAACAGGGTTGTCTGCACGGGCTAGCCAACTATGTTGTCCAGGTTAGACCCAGACCATGACCCATGACCGGACCAGGTTAGACCCAGACCGGTGGGTCAACGGTCAGACCTGTTTGACCGGTTGACTGTTGGCCAACCCGGTTTGACTAGATTTTTTTTTTAAAAAAAAAAATTTTTGGAAATTTGTCTTCCAAATTTTGGTGCTAAATCGGATTAATTATTGTAATTTTTCCTATGGTCTCTATTATCAATAGATGAGAATTTTACTTGATTAAAATTGGTTGAAGCCAAAATAGATAAAACTGATTTTAAATTTGTAAAATTTTCTTGTTTATCTCTTGGGAAGATAAGTGTATACATCTTAGTGGGAGTGTCTACTAAAATAGTGACATAACTCACGAGTATTTGGAACACACTTAGATAATGGAATAAATTGTAAGACCCCAAAGAAACCCGTGTCTACTTCATTACTAGATGAAGGATTCCGTGGCCTATTTTGTATTAAAAGAGACCTCTCTTGGCCAAGGCATGATTTAATGTTAATAAAATGTATATGTAGTTATTTTGAATTTCCAATATGTGATGTTATGATTCAAATGCCATGGATGAAATTTAAATTTTATAGTAACCAATTTCATGTTGCTAGATTAATTGTATATTTTTCCTCAATATTCTTGATTTTATTTTTGAAGGATTTTCTTATGGATTATAATATTGGGCTATTAAGGTTTAAATGGTTGGACTTAAAACCTAAAAGAATGGGCTGATAATGGACAACCCATGCTTGGCCGAAAATTAGGCATGATGGGCCTTGAAATTTAATCAAGTGGGCTGCCCAATTACATGTGATGATGGGCCCTTGAAGTTGTGATATTGGGCTGCTATAAGGCTTGGAATATTAGGTGATTATTGGGCCTTTAAATGTATGCTAATCGGCTGCCAAAATAGTCATAAAGATGGGCTTAAAAGTCATGGTATTAGGCTGCCATGAAGCCCATGGCAATGGGCCTTGGAATGGTGTTATTGGGCCTTAAGGAAGTTGGACATTGGGCCTAAGCCCTTAGGCTTATGAATTGGGCTTTAGGTGGTAATGTTGGTCCTTGGATTAAGGATTTATTGGGCTGCCCAATGGGCCTTGAAGTTAAGTTTATAATATGAGATTAGTAGTGCTAATCTTCATTAATTTTACTAAGTAACTAAAATATGTAAACAAACCAAATTAGTTGGATTTCAACCAAATGAACTAAATGGTTGAACTAAGCATTAAATATGGAATTCAAATGTGTGGTGGAGGGTGATTTTCGTGGGATGCAAGAGAGACATAAGGGAGACAAGACATGACAAAGCTGAAAAGTAGATAAAAAGGTGGGTTTTACACATGGCCGGATTTCTTGTCCAAATTCATTCAAGTTTGTCTCTTGTGCGGAGCCTAGCACGACCAACTCACTCTCACACACTTATTCACTTCATTTTGGCTCTTTTGGTAGTCCAACACATAGCTAATAGAGAGAAACACAAGCCAAAACCGAAACCAAGAGAGAAAGGGAGAGGAAGAGAGAACTTGGTGTACACCGAATCTGTTGAGCCACCAAGAGTGATTTCAAGCTTGGATCCAAGAGGATTTTGTGCAAGGAGAAGAAGGAGAAGGAAGAAGAGGAAGGAGGTGAGGAAATAGGTGAGGTCTTGCAAAGGAAAGAAAAAGGGGAAAACAAGGGAGCACTAGGTAAGGTTTGGAACTTGTTCTTCTCTTGATGGCCGGATGGTTTTATGTATAGATCTTGAAGTTTTAGGTTGTGATATGCCCTGATATTGTTAGATCTTGAATGTTTAAGAACCCTAGGTTGTTTAAATGCTAGATCTAACCATGAAAACCTTAGATCTAAGGTTGAATGTGAAGAAAAATGCAAATGGAGAACAATGCATGTTAAAGGAAGTTAGATCTAGGTCTTGTTGTGTTGGTTGGTTGCAAGTTAATTATTTTCCTTAGATCTATGGATGTTAGTGTGTATAAAGTGCAGATCTGGGCTTATTGAACATGAATGAAGGAAGTATGGTGAAAATGTATGCAAAGATGGGTTGTAGAAGTCAATGTGTGCATGATAGGGATTTTAGCATGAAAAATGTGGGATTTTGATGTATAGCCGAACCATGTATGCCGTAGGTTTTCAAGAGTGGTTTGTATATACTTAGATCTGGACATTGGCCATGTTATGTACAAGATTTATGACCCAATGCATGGTAGGTGATTGCTAAGTGTAAAGGATGCATGCAAATTAAAGGAAACCAAAGAAAACATAATAAGTTGGATGAAATCATGTGCTGGCCGAATAGTGTAATTCATAGTATCTTATGTTTGTGCTTTGATTCTTAGATCCTAGGTTGTGAAATTGGTTGAATAGAGGATGGGATCACCCTTGGAGTTGAAGTTGTGACTAAAGGATGCATAAAATGGTAATGGCCGAATATCATAATGAAATGAAACCCTAAGTGCAATTTATGAAAAATGGATTATCATTGTTGTGATGGATAAGGAAATTAGGGTTAGGCTAATTAGAATAAATATTGAAGAACCATGATCATGTAATGAAAATATTTGAAACCCTAGTTAGGGTTAGTACTCGGGATTAATTGAGGTTTAAGGTCCAAGTCAAGATTTAATCGTGATTAAGTTATTAATAGTTTAATGTAAGGTTTTAATGGAGTACATGAAATAATAAGAGACTTAGGTTTAATCCTAAATCCGTTGGTGTTAAAGAAACCCTAATCAAGACATGCATAAATATATATTATATTGCAATAAAAAAATATTAATGATTAAATAACCTAAGTTTTAGTTAAAGAAGAGTAAATAAAATATTTTAAATGGTTAAAAGAATTTAAGTGATATATATTTGGTTGAGAACGATTTCAATATACAAATGTTTAATGATTACGTACTATTTCTTAAAGTCTAAGAAATATTTGAATCGCTTGTAGGCGATCTACGTGTCTTATACACTACCAAGGAAGACCAAGTGTAAGTGGATACTGTAAGTGGACAGTAAGTGTTCCTTTTTCAAAACTTGAATGACACACTGCATCGTTTCATGAACAAGCATGAGAGTTTAATCGAGCATGACACGACATGTGCATTGCATGAATTTTTCAAGAAGAATGTTTATGCAATGATTTTATGGAAAGACTATGAAAAGTTTTATGAAACGATAAGTTAAGTTAAGGGGCACTGGTCGGTACCGTACCATCAAGATGGACTCCCATACCGAAGGACGAATGCGAGAAGCATGGGTGAATCCACGAGGCTGTGCAACCACACTGAAGGACATTGAGAAGGTGTGGGCCTCCAAGGGTCAAGTCTAGCCACTGAAGGACGAATGCGAGAAGGTGCGCTAGCTGACCATATGTAAGGTCCCCAAGGGAATTCGGGGACGGTTCCAAAGGGAACGCACAACCCTGACTTCAGGGGTTAAATGGAGCGAGCCCACAAGTAAAAGATATGAAATGGTTATGAAAAGGCCAAGAGTGGCACAAGTATGAATAAGTAATTTTCAAGGGCCAAGGGCCAATTTTACAAGCAAGTACGAAAGAAAGATTTTCAAGGGCCTGGGGCCAAATTTAAGCAAGAGCATATGCATATCCATGACATGCATGTGCATCACTTATCAAGTTCTTTCTTTCATGATTAAGCAAGCATAAGTCAAGAGCATGTTTCAAATTTATGTATATTCCCTTACTGAGTCTTTTTGACTCACGTTTTTAAAATTGTGTCATTCCAGATGCCTCAGGTGAAGAGACTCAGGAGGACTACCTGACATAGGAGCACAAGAATTATGTTCAAAATTTTGATGATAGTGGCTTGACCGTCACTAGTTGGCTTTTAATATGTTATATATGTTTTGTATGAAAAACTTAATGAGAACCCTGATTATGTATGATTTAGCTCGAATCCCTCGCGATCTTGTACGTTTCCGCCGTAAGCACATAAGTATGTAAGTAAGAACGCTGGAGCCATCCGAGGGATAGCTCGCGGCTGTCACGTTCCCTGCGGGATGCCGTTCGGGGCATGACATAAACAAACCAAATAAACGCAAGTGCTAAAATAGT
The DNA here is from genome assembly GCA_963930655.1 of Myrica gale. Classification (NCBI taxonomy): domain Eukaryota; kingdom Viridiplantae; phylum Streptophyta; class Magnoliopsida; order Fagales; family Myricaceae; genus Myrica; species Myrica gale. The sequence continues at coordinate 16,413,617 of OZ005607.1, read as the reverse complement.
ACAAGATGTGTTTATTTAGGTAGGCCAAAAAAAATCGAGATTCACAAATATTTTAAAATATTTTGCATATGATGTAAATTTTGATGAATAGTAGCTATTCGCTTTTACAAGATGTGTGCAATGAATACCAAAATAGATTTCTTGTTGCATGTAAGGTAGGGGTTCTCGATACCCATTTAGAATGTTAAAAATATAAATGTTATATTTTTCATTATCGTGATATATGTGTTTATTGTTCGTATGGGTGGTACCATTAGTTATTCAAAACCTGAATCTAATGGAATTATATATGTGAATAATTTTACAGATTCAAAATGACTTTTAATCCTTTGGCTAGGATTCTGGATGACAATCGGTTGACAGGACCGAATTATGTTGATTGGAAGAGAAATCTTATTATTGTTCTCTCAGCCGATAAGATCGGTTATGTTCTAACGTCTAAGACACTTGAGCTTGCCCTGGACAATGCCACTGAGAAAGAAAAGAAAGTCTTTAACAAGTGGCATGAGGATGATAATTTGGCAAAGTGTTATACCATGGCTTCAATCTCAAATGTTTTGCAGAAAAATTGTGAGGGCATAGATACCGCTGCAGACATTATATTGCATCTCCAAGAAATGTTTGGAAAGCAGAGTAGATCTGCTAGGCAGACTGCTATGAAGAAATGTTTGGAGAGCAGAGCAGATCTGCTAAAGGTAAAAAAATCGCTGCTATAGCTTTAGCAACGGTTTTTTAACGACGGTCGCGACCACCGCTATAGACCCGAACCACAATATTACTAATTTCACTGTTCAAGTTAAACATTTTTGTCTCTTTCCTGCGAAAGGTGGCTACACTTTTTTCCATTCTTTGCACGACATCAGTATGAAAAATATAAGTTTTGAATAATCTTTGCGAGGCTTTAGAGAAGATACAGCTAATTAAATAAGAGTATAAGAAGAATCCTGGTTAAGCATATAAGGAAAACGATAAGAGTTAAAGGATTCAATTCAGATGCAAGGACTAGAGATACTTGCTAGCTTAATTTGCGATATGCTGGTTAAGAAGAAGAATCCTAGTTAAGAATTTAACTTAAGAGAAGCAACACAGAGAGAGTGAGAGAGAGCGATAGAGTGAGAGAGAGCAATAGGGCTAGAGATAGAGTGAGAGAGAGCAGTAGTTTGCGGGAGGGAAGGCAAATGTTTCGGTACATGCGCGCGGGGGAAAGGAAAACCAAACTCAGCTTTGTTTTCTTTTCTTTTCCTTTATATTTTGTTTAATTTACTTTGATTTGTATAATATTTTTTATTCTGGTAAAGTAAAATTGTAAAGTCAAGTGAGCTGAAGTGTCAAATTAGTGTCAAATAAGAAAATAATTAAATAAAATTAGTGTCAAATTTTAAAATTTAAAAAAGTCCATATCTATTGCTTATGTAATAAGTACATATTTATTGCTTATATAAATATGCATCTACTTATAACTATCCATTTATTTAAAGTCTTACTTTATTATATAATAAATTGAGTCACAATACATATGGGTACACTTATATACTTATACATATCACAATATAGTAAAAATAAAGTTGGAGGTACACTTATATAACATTGTTGTAACAATACATTATATATATTATACTATATATATATATATATATATATACATGATATGTACTAATTAACCTAAGTACTTATATGTGCTAATATATTATTGTTTGAAATTAAATAATATGTCATAGTTAAATAGTATTATATTACTAATTATTCAAAATATATATCCAATTACCATAACAACTGTAGGTATAATTTAAAATATATCATATAACAACTTCAATTTTCATAACACTCCCTCTATTTCCATATTTTATTAAGTAGGTCTTCTAAATTAAAAATTTTAAAATACATGATAAAATAAAATTATATATGAAAAAAATATAATAATATATAAAATAATTATTAATATTAAGGGGTAAAGTCACTTTGAGCCCTTAAACTAACAAGCAAATTACAAATAGGGCCCCAAACTACCAATCTTGACACATTGAGCCCACGAACTACAAAATTTTATCAATTTGCGCCCTGAACTAAAATCTAACGGTCCCAATTTTGAGCCACGTGGCACAATTTTGACCTTTAGATCTTAGTTCAAGGCGCAAATTTATAAAATTTTGTAGTTTGTGGGCTCAATGTGTCAAGATTAGTAGTTTGAGGCCCTATTTGTATTTTGATTGATAGTTTAAGTGCTCAACTTGACTTTACCCCTAATATTAAATAACTTAAATTAAAGTTACATTTTTTTGCACGTATAACACAAACGCTGCTAAAAAATAAACCTATAGCGGTGGTCACTTTGACCGCCGCTGTAGATACCTAAATTATAGCAGCGTTTGGGCACAAACGTAGCTTAAAATTAGGCTTTAGCGGGGTTTGGAGAAAACGCCGCTAAAGGGTGTCTTTAGCGGCGATCAATGACCGCCGCTAAAATTGACGTCGCTAGACATTAGATCTTTAGCGGCTTTTTTTACAAACGCCGCTAAAGGGTGTCTTTAGTGGCGGTCAGTGACCCCCGCTATAAAGACTGTCGCTAGAAATTAGATCTTTAGCGGCTTTTTTTACAAACGCCGCTAAAAGGGTGTCTGTAGCGGGTTTGTCCGCGAACGTCGCTAAAGGTTGTCTTTAGCGGCGTTTTTGAGCGACTGCCGCTAGCACCAACTATAGTTGATCAAATTTATATCTAGCCACGTCAAACACAAAATAGAGAAGACAACCAAAAATTATGCAGAAAACTGAAAGTTTCCATCTATTAATGTTCTACACTAAAATTCCAACAACATGCCCACAAATCCGCAAGGACCATGGGGAGGTAAAAGTGAATTCCAATCACAACAACATCTTCTCATAACTCATAAAACGCAAAACACCATCTCTGTAGAAACTAAAAACTCTCCACATTAACATTCTGCACTAAATTCCCAGCAACTAATGTCCTTGACCTTTGTTATTTTTACAGCTCTCAAAGCATTAATTGTAGCCTAATGTTTCATCCCAACCTCCCCATATTGAAACTACAATCTAATAAACAACAAGCAACATAATCGGCGATAGATCAATACGATATTTGCTAGTTCTAGGATATTTTCGATCCAACATATTCCACCCTCCGCATGTCCATTAATTATTGAAAATTCATCACTTGAGACTTGATTCTCCAATAAAACTAACATGCATTTCAGCTTAAAGGTGAATCTAATATGTAAAGTCAAGAAAACATGACATGCAAAGCTTGGTTGCTTTCTATCAAAGTCGAACTTCACATTTCTTTGTCTAAGATTTAGTTTATGCTAAGAATTCCCTTACCATTGCTAATCTCTTCTTCTTCTTCTTCTTAGGAGAAAGGAAACAAAGTGTTGGGGAAAGGACCACTATACCCGCTAACTTTGTTAGTAACACCCACCTTGATTGGTTCAATTGTGCGGCAAATTTTCTTCTTTTTTCTACCATTTCTTTAATTTCAAGTTCATCCTCAATTGTTTTATATTCCTATTTCTACCCTAAACTTCCCTTTAGATATAACTCAGGTCTGCATCCTACAATTTATTTAACAATTGTATACTTTTTGTACATATATATTAATTTCGTGGTTCTACTCTTAGACAAACAAAAATGAGTAGCATAATTGACACCAATAATGACATTCTTAGCTATATCGTAATTAATTGTTTGAACAAGAAAGATTTAACACAATTAAAATTCAAAAACAGATATAACATTTAAAGTATTAATAAAGATTAACAAAAAAGTGTTAAAGGAAAATTTCACCTTAAATATTATTTAAAATCAAGTCAACCATACATTTTCTTTCTCAACAATTAAGGATAGTGCAAAAACTTAAAGAGTAAAAACGTAAAATTTTAATGTTTAAACTGACATGGAAGGAAACCTAAATTGATGGGTCTCACAGTTATGGTTAATTTATGTGTTTATTTTTGTTTTGTATATGATTTTATCATGTGTTATGGTTAACTTATGTGATATTAACATGTTTATGAGCTAATGTTTGTTTTATATGTGATTTTATCAAATGTTATGGTCAATTTATGTGATACTAACATGTTTTGCACATGTTTGTTTTGTATGTAATTTTATCTGGTGTTAAATTTCATTTATGTGATAGTAATATGTTTATAGCCTATACCATATATAGTCCTCTCTTCTCACTTATGTTTGTTTTGTATGTGATTTTATCACGTGTTATAGTTCATTTATGTGAAATTATAATGTTTATGACATTATATTTATTTAGATGTGATATTAACATGTTTATAGGCTATACCATATATAGTCCTATCTTCCTTTCTTCTCTGGGAGCCTAATTTAATTCTTGATGGTCATGCTCAGAGTCTGAAGACGCGTTCCTTGAAGCGAGTTTCAATGTAGAGCCCGTAGGTCATAGTTATTCAATCAAAAGCTCTATTCCAGAAATTATCATGTGTTATGATTAATTTATGTGATATTAACATGTTTATGTGCTTATGTTTGTTTTGTCTGTAATTTTATCATGTGTTATAGTTCATTTATGTGATACTAACTTATTTATGCACGTATGTTTGTTCTATATGTAATTTTATCATGTGTTATGGTTAATTTATGTGATATTAACGTGTTTATGCACTTATGTTTGTTTAGTATGTGATTATATCATGTGTTATGGTATCTTTTTGTGATATTATCATGTTTATGTGATTATATTTGTTTTGTATATGATTATCACGTGTACTGATTAATTTTTGAGATATTCACATGTTTATGCACTTATGTTTGTTTTGTATGTGATTTTGTCAAGTGTTATGGTTCATTAATGTGATATTATAATGTTTATGATTTTATTTTTATTTGGATGTGATATTAACTTGTTTATGGCCTATACCATATATTGTTCTCTCCCCCTTTCTTCTCAATCAAAAACTCTATTCCAGAAATTATCATGTGTTATGGTTAATTTATGTAATTTTATCACGTATAATGATTAATTTATGTGATATTAACATGTTTATGCACTTATGTTTGTTTTATATGTGATTTTATCATGTGTTATGGTTCATTTATGTGATATTAACATGTTTATGTCCTTATGTTTGTTTTCTTTGTGATTATATCATTCATTATGGTTTATTTATGTGATATTATCGTGTTTATGTGCTTATTATTGTTTTGTATGTGATTTTATCATGTGTTATGATTTATGAATGTGATATTAACATGTTTATACGGTTTTAGTTTTCTTGTATGTGATTTGTTCATTTGTTAAGGTTAATTAATGTTTTACGCGCTAATTTTTTGGAAAATTGACGTTTTAGTCCCAAGGTTTTTGAAACTTTTTCACTTTAGTCCCTCAGTTTCAAAGTTCAAAATTTTTGTCCTTCAGTTTTCTTTTCATTTTTTTCTTTTATACAAAAATACCTTTCCGTCACTTCTCCGTCCAACTTTTTAATGGTGCTCTCCGCCACCTCAGCATCCAAAATTTCTGGACCAGGTCACAGACAAGGCAGGAGCCAAACGTCGTCGTCTTTTGCTTTATGTCACGCCCCGAACGGCATCCCGCAGGGACCGTGACAACCGCGAGCTATCCCCCGGATGGCTCCAGCGTTCTTACTTATATACTTACGTGCTTACGGCGGAAACGTACAGGATCGCGAGGGATTCGAGCAAAATCATACATAATTAGGGTTCTCATTAAGTTTTCATACAAAATATATATAACATATTAAAAGCCAACTAGTGACGCTCAAGCCACTATCATCAAAATTTAGAACATATTTCTTGTGCTTCTATGTCAGGTAGTCCTCCTGACTCTCTTCACCTGAGGCATCTGGAATGACACAATTTTGAAAACATGAGTCAAAAAGTCTCAGTAAGGGAAAGACATAAATTTGAAACATGCTTCTTGACATATGCTTGCTTGACTCATGCTCGCTTAATCATGGAAGAAAGAACTTGATAAGTGATGCACATGCATGTCATGAATATGCATATGCTCTTGCTTAAATTCGGCCCCAGACCCTTGAAAATTACTTATTCATACTTGTGCCACTCTTGGCCCTTTTGCATAACCATTTCATATCTTTTACTTGTGGGCTCGCTCCATTTAACCCCTGAAGTTAGGGTTGTGCGTTCCCTTTGGAACCGTCTCCGATTTCCCTTGGAGACCTTACATACGGTCAAGCTAGCGCACCTTCTCGCATTCGTCCTTCAGTGGCTAGACATGACCCTTGGAGGCCCACACCTTCTCAATGTCCTTCAGTGTGGTTTGCACAGCCTCGTGGATTCACCCATCCTTCTCGCATTCGTCTTTCGGTATGGGAATCCATCTTGATGGTACGGTACCGACCAGTTCCTAGTCATGAGTGCAATATCCTCGTCTCCACTCTCATCATTATCTTCTTCAACCTCAACGACGGAAGATTTCAAAGCTATACTCCTCCTTTTTGGACTTTCTTCTTCATGACCCTTCATGGTGATTTCGTGAGTCATGAGAGATCCAACAAGCTCTTCCAAAGGCAATTTGGTGAGGTCCTTTGCTTCTTGAATAGCCGTGACTTTGGCTTCCCAAGTCTTTGGTAGAGACCTAAGAATTTTCCTCACCAAATCGAAGTTAGTGTACACTTTTCTAAGAGCATTTAAACCATTTATGATATTTGTAAATCTAGTAAGCATGTCGCTAATTATTTCTTCCGGTTTCATTTTGAACAATTCATAATTATGAACTAGCATGCTTATCTTAGATTCTTTTACTTGGTTTGTACCTTCATGTGTGATTTCTAGAGTATGCCAAATTTCCTTTGCGCTATCACAAGTAGATATTCTATTGAATTCATTTCTATCTAATGCACAATAAAGAATGTTCAAGGCTTTAGCATATTTGGAAATTTTCTTTTTTTCATCATCAGTATACTCACTGGCGGATTTAGGGACAATTTTCTCATCTACGGATTTCATAGGATAATGTGGTCCATTTAAAACACAAAGCCATAGATCATAATCAATGGATTGAAAATAGATTTTCATCCTTGCTTTCCAATAGGTGTAATCACTTCCATTGAAGGAAGGGGTCTAGATGTTGAGGGTCCCTCAACATGAGAGTTGTTGCTTGAAGTTGCCATTCTAACTCAAGAATTTTAAATCTTGCTAAAGTGAGCACCAAGTTCTGATACCAATTGATATTCCTAGGATTAAGGCAACCCAAGAGGGGGGGTGAATTGGGTTTCAAAACGTTTTCGAAAATTACCCCAAAGAGTGTGTTTGCTAGCTACAAGAGAAAACTATAAAGCAATAAACTAGTAGCACAAATAAATAGATAAGGGAAGAGAAGCAAACACAATATTTAGGTGGTTCGGCAAGCCCGCCTACGTCCACCCCTCAAGCTCCTTTACCGAGTCTTGAGGTTTCTCCACTATTCTCCCTTCAACCAAGGGAACGGTTTTCTTACACTTGAGCTTGAGAAAAACCCTCTTCAAGCCTCAAAAACGAGTTTGAGAACAAACCTCTCCAAACTCCTTCTTTCGATGAACAACCCTCACCGAAAGGATGCAAGAGAATCACTCTCTTAGGAATGTGTATGATTGAACAAAATTCCCCTCTAAAACTCCCTTGATGGAGTAGATATTACAATGAGAAATGACTAGCTCTTAGGCTTCACACAATAATAAGGATGTGAAAAATGAAGAATATGTGTGTATGATGCTTGAATAAAGATTGGAAGATTTTTTATCACTCTAAGCCTTTGTAAATGATTAGGACGATTTTGTTGAGTTTCAAAGGCATGGGAATGGCTTTATATAGACCTCATGAGAAAAATAGCCGTTTATAGCCGTTAGAGTGAACTGTTAAAACGAGCCGGTCGACCGCTACATGAACCGGTCGACCGCTTCAAGTTTACCATTGTTCAATGGTCATATTGTCAGAAGCGTAACGACTCTCTATTAAATGCTACCGGTCAACCGCTACATGAACTGGTCGACCTCTACATGTTACCGTTACACAGCGGTCAATTTGTCAGAGCATTTCTAAAGCTACCGGTCGACCGCTACATTGAGCCGGTCGACCTCCTCATTTTAAGCTTCATCCAGTTGTTCTAAAAACTCTATTTTGACCAACTTAAAATACCCAATTTTAAACTCTAACTTCTCATAAGTATATAAAAAGGTTTGGGAGTATATTTGGGATATTTTGAAGGAACTAAAAAGGTTTTAATCTTACAACAAATATTAAAACGGTTTATGCAAGTTTTGAAGACTTATGCATGTGTGATTGACATCCTTGTTAAAGATGAAGTTTTAGAGTTACAAAGATTACCCTAGCGACTTGAGTCTTCACTTTAAGAGCACTTCCATTGAAGGTGATGTTGTTTGATCGCTCCGTGCTCATTTTGGATTCGTTTTGCTCCACAACTCAATTACGTATATTGTTATCATCAAAACATTGATTGTGACTCAAAGCCAACAATTAACATGTATATGCGCTTATGTTTCTATTGTATGTTATTTTTTCACATGTTTTGGTTCATTTACGTGAGTTTATAATGTTTATGCCCATAAGTTTGTTTCGTATGTGATATTAACACGCTTATAGCCTATACCATATATAATTCTTTCTCTCTCTCTCTCTCTCTCTCTCTTTCTTCTCCGAGAGCCTAGTTTAATTCTTCAAGATTATACTCACAGGCTTAAGCCGCGACGGCTTTGAGCGAGTTTCAATATAGAGCCCACAAATGACAGTCTCTCAATCAAAAACTCTATTACATAAATTATCATATATTGTTGTTAATTTATGTAATATTAACGAGTTAATGCGCTTATGTTTGTTTTGTATGTGATTTTATCACATGTTATTGTTCATTTATGTGATATTAACATGTTTATGCCCTTATGTTTATTTTTACGATGTGTTATGGCTAATTTATGTGACATTAACATGTTTATGCCCTTATGTTTGTTTTATATGTAATTTTATCATGTGTTATTGTTCATTTATATGATATTTACATGTTTATGTGCTTATGTTTGTTTTGTATGTGATTATATTTTGTGTTATGATTTATTTATTTGATATTATTTATGTTTATGCGTTTATTTTATTTTGTATGTGATTTTATCATATGTTACGATTGATTTATGTGATATTAACATGTTTATACGCTTATGTTTCTTTTGTATGTCATTTTACCACGTGTTATGATTCATTTATGTGATATTATAATGTTTATACGCATAAGTTTGTTTTGTATGTGATATTAACATGTTTATTGCCTATATGATATATAGCCCTCTATCCCTTTCTTTTCTGGGAGCCTAATTCAATTCTTCAAGATTATACTTAGAGTCTTAAGCCGCGACAGCTTGGAGAGAGTATGAGTACAGAGCCAGCAAGTGATAGTCTCTCAATCAAAAACTCTATTTCATAATTTATCATGTATTATTATTAAGTTATGTAAAATTAACAAGTTTATGTGCTTATGTTTCTTTTGTATGTGATTTTGTCACTTGTTATAGTTCATTTATATGATACTAACATGTTTATGCACTTATATATGTCTTGTATGTGATTTTATCAAATGTTATGTTTAATTTATGTGATATTGACATGTTTATGCGCTTATGTTTCTTTTGTATATCATTTTATCTTCCATCTATATGATATTAACATGTTTATGCCATTATGTTTGTTTTGTATGTCATTTTATCACATGTTATGGTTCATTTATGTGACATTATAATGTTTTTGATCTTATATTTCTTTAGATGTGATATTAACATGTTTATAGCCTATGCGATATATAATCATCTCTTCGTTTCTTCTGTGGGAGTCTAGTTTAATTCTTCAAGATGATGCTCAAAGTCTGAGGCTGCGACAACTTGGAGCGTGTTTCAATACAAAGCCTGCAAGTCACAATCTTTCAATCAAAAACTCTATTCCATAATTATCATGTGTTATTTTTATTTATGTGATATTATCATTTTTATGCGCTTATGTTTGTTTTGTATGTGATTTTATCACGTTATAATTCATTTATGTGATATTAATATATTTATGGGCTTATATTTTTTTATATCTAATTTTATCATTTCTTATTGTTTATTTATGTGATATTAATATGTTTATGCGCTTATGTTTCTTTTATACATCATTTTATCACGTGTTATATTTCATTTATGTGATATTATAATGTTTATGCCCATATGTTTGTTTTGTATGTGATATTAACATGTTTGTAGCCTATACCATGTATAATCCTCTCTCCATTTCTTCTCTGGATGCCTAATTTAATTCTTCTAAGTGATGCTCAGAGTTTGATGCCCCCAACGACTTGGAGATACAGAGCTCGTATGTCACAGTCCCTCAATCAAAAACTTTATTCCATAAATTATCATGTGTTATGTTTAATTTATGTAATATTAACATGTTTATGCGCTATTTCTTTTGTATATGATTTTATCATGTGTCATAGTTAATTTAGTCGATATTAACATGTGTATGTGTGAGACCCCGGCTTGGAACCTGGTGGAGCTTATCAGTTTAAGTTCCCTTTCGTGTTAGTTTAATTATTAAAATTTTACTTTCTAACTCAACTGTTGTACTGTTTTAAATTATTGAAAAGGAAATATATTATTTAATTTAAAAATTTATGTCCAAGGTGAAATTTTACTTCTGCACTTATTTTGTCCATTTTTATTATTATCTAAATATTATCTTTGTTTGCCATTATTAAGGGTGCTAATTTTTTTTTGCTCAAGACCTTAATTAGTACTTAGCCAATCATGTTATTAATATGTGTCGATCATGCTTTCAATTTTCTTTGTCTAAAAGTAGAACTAGGGATTTGATATGTATGTGGAAGAAATATACACTATTGTAGGCTGAAATAGAAAAATATACAGAGCTTATTCTCCTATGTTTAAATTTTAGGTTTTATCTTTAAATGGGTTTGATTTTTTATCTAAAGGGAAAAAACTCTGTGACAGAAATACAAATATGGAAACATTAAGGGGTGAAAAAATGAAAATAAATAAATAAATCTGCGGCACATTTGAACCAATAAAAGTGCGCGTTACTAACAAAGTTAGGGGTAGAGTGGTCCTTTCCCAGCACCTATTTTTCCTTTCCTTCCGCAACACTTTCCCTCTACATTTTTTTTTGGTTCATTGTCTCACACCTTACGTAGAGAGGCAAAGAGGCAAATAAGAGAGAAATAGAGAAAGTGCTACAGGAACTCAAAGGAACCAATCGAGGAGGTAAAGAAGAGAAGGACTTAGAGAAGAAGAAGAAGAAGAGGAGGAGGAGGAGGAGGAGCTAAAGGTCCGGCCAAGGCAAGGAAAAAAATAAAGTTTAGCAAAGGTAAGGGTGGTTACTATTGGACCGAAACTTTTAAAGGAAACCGTAGATGACAATGTGAAGTTGTTAGTGTTTCTATTTTCTACCCTTTCAACACTTTGCATGTTGGAATAGATAAAAATTTTGGAGCTTAGGAAGGCATCACAATCAGATTTTGAGTTAAGGTTTCATGGGAAAATGTTGATGTGCCATAAGTGTTTGATGCAAATCACGGTCCTGAAGAGAAGATTACAACTGATGATGCTGCGAATTGATCTTACAGTTGCAAACTATTTGAAAGATGCGCTGTTGTTGTGGTTGTTGTGAGTCACGTTCCTTTGAATTAGCTAGAAGTAGCCGTTATTTGATTTTGTAGATATTTGATTCTTTTTTTTAGTGTCAGTTGTTACGTAGTTCAGCTGTATTAAAACTAGTTGGATGAATAAGAAGTTATAAAAAGTTTTGCCATGCATGTGTTATCATTTCGGGCTCCGAAGCAAAATTCAATGTGAAATGCTCACAGCCTGACTTCTTAGCGTTGATGAAGCATTTCAGCTAGCTTTCCAGATGCAAAAACGTTTGGGCCTGAGTGCAGCGACGTTTTCAACCACTAGAGCAAAGAAATTCAAAGCCACATGTTAGTCCATTTCCAAGACCATCTACGGAGAGTCCTAAGAATACGACAAGTAACTTGAAAGGAAGTCCAAAGCTATCAGAGAAGGATCTCAATGTTACAAGTGCAAGGGGTTCGGTCATTTTGCAGTAGTTTGTCCTACTCGCGACCATAAGCTTGCTTATGTGTGTGAAAATGATCTAATGGTAGTGGATGGTGTTGTTGATTGAGATGAGACTGAGGAGAAATCACAGTTGACTTTGAGGAAGAATGGTTAGAGGCAATAGGGTTGCCTAGCTGTATCATTCATAGAATTCTAGCCGAGCAGGAACTGGAATTAGTTGCGGGAGAACATAGTTGGCGACAACACAATATATTTCACACTCGCCTGGAGCATGCGGGGAAGGCATTGAACGTCATCATCAACAATGGCAGTGGTACGAATGTAATTGCTTAGTCGGTGGTTGAGAGGTTGAAGTTGGAAAAAGAGAAGCATCCTGCGCCTTACAAAATTAGCTAGGTAAATGAAGGGAGTTCGTTTCCTATCCAGAATCGGTGTTTAGTTAACTTTGCACTGGGAAAGCATTATCAAGATACGGTATGGTGCGACATTATCCCCATGACTGTTTGTTATGTCTTATTGGGGAGGCCATGGCTTTATGATAGGTGTGTGCATTATGATGGCTATAAAAACACATATTCTTTTATTTTTAGAGGGCGGGGAATGGTGTTAGAGCCCTTGCGAATTGCCGGTTTTGACAATATGCATCTTGTATAGTCTTTATTAAACATCGGTTTATTTTTTAAGGAGGTTCATGAGACAGAATGGGTCTTTTGTTTGGTGGGCCAAGAGACCAAGCAAAGCGATGATGTTGTTCCAGCAAAGCTTGCAGTTGTGCTGAAAGAATTCAAAGACCTCATGCAAGGAGAATTACCTGAACAACTTCCTCCAATGCGAGAAGTCCAACATGCAATTGACCTAATACCTGGGTCAACACTTCCAAATTTAACACATTCTTGCATAAGTTACTAGAACTTGGGTTCATCCACGAAAGTCTCAGCCCTTTGTGCTGTGCTAGCACTCTTAACACTGAAGAAAGATGGAAGCTGACAGATGTGTATTGATAGCAGAGCAATCAACAAGATTACAAAGTACCGTTTCCCAATTCCCCGGCTTGACGACATGTTGGATTTATTAAGTGGAGCATTAATTTTTTCAAAAAATGATCTTTGTAGTGGATATCAAGAAGTTCGATTTCGGCAAGGCGATGAATGGAAGACAACATTCAAGACTAAGGACGTCTTTTTGAATGGTTGGTTATGCCCTTCGGTCTGACAAATTCCCCTAGTACATTCATGTGGCTGATGATGCAGATGGTTGATAGTAAATGGGAGATTGGTGTTGCAATTTTTGAGCTATGAAAGTTGTTGAAGGGGGTTTGCTGGAGAGTGGTACAAATGTATAAAAATTATGGGGCCTAAAGTTATAAGGACTACAACTTGATAATTTCAAAAGAAGATGATTAGGATTTCTTTTCTATGGGAAAGAAAAAGAGGATAAAGTTAGAGAGAATATATCTTGTTTGAATGTTGCAGTAAATTTAATCTGTGGATAGCGTAATGAACAATTTTGTTCATAGAGAGGTTATAGGAAAGTTATACGTTCTGTCATATGAAATACATCCATGTTTAATGTTCGAAAGCAAGGAGTTCAATAGGTTTGAGTTGTGAACATGTTGCTGGAATTTTTGTGTAGAACATTAAGTTGATGGAAATCTTTAGCTTTCTGCAGAATTATAAGTTACCCACTCTGTTTTTATGTATGACGTCATTAGATATAAATATGGACTGCTATAGTATGTACTATAAAGGTTTATATGAAGACAATTGCTACCATCTAATCAAGCAAAAATGAGTGTTTGGAGCTTTTCGAAAATTCTGCAAAAAAGGTATCAAGTTTACGTAAGTGGATAAGTGCTGAAACTTATTATGTTGCTGAGGCATTTTGTGTCCTATGGGTCCTGCAAGGTGATACTGAAGTTAAATACATGTTTGTTTGATAAATGATCAATATTGTGTTGAAATAAAATATCCAAATAAACAAGGAGGGAGTTGGAACCGCCTAAGGATGGCAGAAGAATTATGTGGATAATCGAAGGAGAAAGCTTGAATTTGAAGTTGGGAGTAAAGTATATTTGAAGATCTCCCATACAAAGGGTAAAACATGGTTCAAGAAGAAGGGGAAGCTTCAACCCAGATCTTGGAGCGAATTGGACCCACGACATATAGGTTGGCCTTACCCCCTTGCTTAGAGGGAGTTGATGATGTGTTCCATATACAACTGCTGAGGAAGTTTTTACCCGACCCTACCATTGTCATAAAATAAGAGCCGTTGCAAGTTAGGGAGAAACCACGGAGTAGAGGAGACATCATGACTCAACTAAAAATGATTAGTGAATTACTCTCAAGCGTAGGAGGTTGTCAAGTAATACAAGGGAAGTCCTAGATCATCTCCACAAGGAACGATGTGTTCAATTTTTCATTCCAACCACCATTACAATAAAAGAAAACTATATTCTATTTACAATTAAAATGGTATTTACAAAGGGAAAGGTAGGGTTCTTGGATACCATCCATGGTTTCTGAGATTTTGAATTGTGATCAATGTAAGTGCTAAGAGATTAATAAAGAGCTAACAAGCAAAACATGATAATAAAATAGCATGAGATGGAGTTGAAACTAGTTAAACTCAAGTAGTTGTCGAATAAACATCGCTTGGCATTAATCCTGCTCTATGAGACATTTCATCGAACACTTAGTAGCCAATCTCTAGCTAGTCACAATCCATTCATACCCATACTCAATCCCACAAACAAAAACAAAACCAAACACTATTCTAACATTAAGGAGGTAAAATAGAAGCATAACATAACATTTAATCATCAAACCAAAGTAAAACTTAAATCTGAAACATAAATGGAACAAGAGAAGAAGAGAACAACACCCGATAGATTAAAAAGAACATTCAGTAGACTAAGAAAGCAACAGTAAGAGAGTATCTGGTCTTGGCTTAACAACAATGAACCGAAAGCAACAAAAGCTATAAAAGAAAACTAAGCCAAAAGCAACAAGCTTTTGGTCTTTACGGAAGCAGCTAGCAAAAACAATGAAAAAGGTCTTAGGAGAAAAGTTGGGAGACTCAGCAGCCACCCAAAAGCCTTCCGCCCTAGCCAAAACAAAACTTTCGAACTCCCTTGCTTTGCACGAAAATGTTCCCTTTAAACCTTCTTTTTGGAGGGCTTTTTGTCATGACTCAGCAACAATGCCCTAGGGCCTTTTTTGACTTCCAAAAATACCCTCTAACTTGGCGTCAGACGTGTCGCGCTCGACCGGTGCTAACCCGACCGCTCGAGCGCCCTTGAAGATTTTCACACAGAATCCTAACGTGCAACCAACGCTCGACGTGCCGCTCGAGCACCCACGAAGACATTCAAATAAAGGCGATCAACGTGCGATCAGCGCGCGACAACGCGCTCGAGCGGCTTCGGATTTTCTCTTCACGCTCGACAGGCGAGCGACGACCGCTCGACCGACCCTTTGATTCTAGCCTCCCTCTCACTTCCATGAGCTCACTTCATCTCCATTGTTCATATGCAAAACGTAAAAACAGAAATCAATATAGGAAATATTCCAATCATATTTATGAAAATGGAGGAATGAAAATATGGTGAGAGGAGCGAAAACAAATAACTTAAATTTACTCAATTACACTTGCTTTTGTCAAAATTAACAATTCGTCCCTTAATAATGTCCAAAGCATAATTTTCTCATTTTCTAGTGGAAATGGTGTAATTGTGGAACTTTCTCAAGTGATTAATTAATAAAATTGTGATACAATCACATCATGGGAATTAGATAGCTCAAGTTGTAATCTTGGATTAACAATTAACATGTTTATGCACTTATGTTTATTTGTATGTGATTTTATTATTTGTTATGGTCAATTTTTGTGATATTATCATGTTTATGCCCTTATGTTTGTTTTGTATGAGATTTTATCATGTGCTATGGTTAATTTATGTGATATTATTATGTGCTTATTTATATTTTGTATGTGATTTTAAAATGTGTTATAGTTAATTTATGTTTTTTCTTAACAAGTTTATGCGCTTATCTTTCTTTTGTAGGTAATTTTATCACGTATTATGGTTCATTTATGTGATATTATATTATGCTCATATGTTTGTTTTGTATGTGATATTAACATGTTTATAGTCTATGTCATATATAGTCCTCTCTTCATTTATTTTTGGGAGCCTAGTTTAATTCTTTAAGGTGATACACAAAGTCTAAAGTCGCAACGGTTTGGAGCGAGTTTCAATACAGAGCCCGCAAGTCACAATCTCTCAATCAAAAACTCTATTCGATAAATTATCACTTGTTATAGTCAATTTATGTGATATTAACATGTTTATGTGCTTCTATTTGCTTTGTATGTGATGTCATCATTTGTCATGGTTAATTTAGTTGATATTAACATGTTATTTTTGTATGTGATTTTATCATGTGTTAGGGTTAATTTATGTGATATTATCATCTTTATGCGCTTATGTTTGTTTTATAAGAGATTTTATCATGTGTTCTACTCAATTTTTGTGATATTATCACGTTTATGCACTTTTGTTTTGTATGTGATTTTATCATGTGCTATTTTTGATTTATGTGATATTAACATGTTTACGCGCTAATTTTCTTTTTGTATGTAATTTTATCATGTGTCATGGTTCATTTATGTGTTATTAACATGTTTTATGGGCCTATGTTTGTTTTATGCATGAGTTTATCATGTGTTATGGATAATTTATGTGATATTAAAATGCTTGTGCTCTTCTATTTATTTTGTGTGTGATTTTATCATATGTTATTGTCACACCCCATGCCACTACGTACTCCCTAGACTCACGTATAGCATTGGTATGCACACAAGAGGGGATTACAGCTCGAATTGATCCTATAAAGTCCTGATGTTTGGCTTTTAAAAGCTTAATGAAAATGTTTAATTTAAAATCGTTTGCAATTATAAATTTATTAAAGATAGAAAAGTAGTATATCAGGAATTTTACGAAATGACGACATTAGAAAATAATTCTAGAAATAAGAAATTCTAACTTGAATTATGAAAAGTAAAATGAAATAATTACAGAAGTGAAGGTAGAAAATAACTTGAAAGTTAAAAAATAGAATGAATGTTAAGAAAATTAAATATTACATAAGGAAAGGAATGGAATGAGAGAAATTTGGAAAATATAAATACATGGTTTCTCTTTTGCAAAATAAAGTCCTTCAAGAGGAATACAAAAGTAAAGAGAAGATAAATACAAAAGCGGAAGTTGTCTAAAGCTTTCCGAACTACAATGTTAGAGAAATAGCTAACTAAAACCAGAATAAAACTAAAGAGTGACTATCGCTGAAGTCAACTAATCCTCCAGCTTAGTCTCGGAGGTTAGGTGAATGATCTTGTTTTTCCTAGTGCCCTTTGTTGGTGGAGCCGGTGGAGGAGGGACTATGCGCAGAAGGGTTGGGTAGACATCAACTAGCCGGAAGTACTCGATGAGGGGAAGTGGAGACATGGATGGACCTTTGAGGTACCATAGAGGCTCATACCCCACATATACCTCTAGTGTATCTATGACATAAATCCATCTCTTAACAACTAAAATGTATGGGTCAATGTCCAAAATCTGCTCGCTCACAAACGTCTTCATTTGTTAGGTCCGATGTCCACAACAGTATATACAAATAATAAACAAATAAAAGGGGTGAGTCATACTGACTCAGTAAAAGGGGATAGGGAGACATGATACATAAGAATATAAAACAGAAGAACAGTAGCATTGAATAATCAATCATAAAGTAGAACTCATAATAAACAATTTTAATGTCGTATGAGTGATGCAATGTAGAATGATGCATCTGTTTTCTTGTCATTTCACTTTCTTTCCTTCCTTTTTAGGTCCGGTAGAGGTGTCCTTAGTTCGCTCTGTTTAATCCCAGAGTCCGGGTTGTGCGTCCCTCCTCTCCTCTAGGACTGTCTCGTGCCCCAGCACCAGGACTCAGTTAGGCAGACATTGTTCCATTGTCTAGCGATACCAACCACTATCCTCTCAGTGGTGGCTTGCACTATCCCACTGTGAACGGTATCGTCACCGATCTCAAGACCACCTCTGGGTATGTGTTTCATTTCGGTCAAAAGTATCCCCATACCCATGATATGTTGATGCATCATGACTTATCATATACACCATCGATAAAACAGTTCACCAAAGCCGATCAATGGAATGCAAGGAACAAAATAGAAATGCAGATGACATTTGAACATTA
Organism: Myrica gale; assembly: GCA_963930655.1. Classification (NCBI taxonomy): domain Eukaryota; kingdom Viridiplantae; phylum Streptophyta; class Magnoliopsida; order Fagales; family Myricaceae; genus Myrica; species Myrica gale. The sequence goes on along the minus strand of OZ005607.1, from coordinate 16,395,277 downwards.
AAAAAAAGGATATCAATACGTTCTATACATCATTTATGTTCAAATCTTATTGATTTAAAACTAGAGCTTGGATATGATAAATTCACTACCTTTAAAGAATTAATCTATTTTTAGTTACTTCTTACTAAACATTCATTTGAATGGAATTTTATAGATTTATAATTACTAAACTATCTTAGTTTAATTACACTATTTAATTAATATTAAAATCCTAGTAGTTCGGCTTTATTTTCACATTAGGCCACGGTTTTAGGGCTTCATGTGGATTAGGCTCTAAATTCTACTTTAATTCCCTTGAATTAAGTCCATGCTACCCATAGGTCTAAATTTTAAGCAAAAACAATTTGACCCCCAATTTTTGCTAAAATGCCGAAACTACCCCCAGGCGCTTCCAAGGGCATTTCGGTCATTTTTACTTATCCAAATTAGCTGCAATTTTTAAGATAATACCTATAGTTATGAATATTCATTTTCTAGTAAATGTGGTGTCAAAATTCGAACTATTTTTTTTGGTTTTAATTTCAGCACAAGTCCTAATGATATGTAGGCAACAACAAAATAAAATCTAAAGGTTAAACAATACTCCTTTTTGGAATGCAAAAGTTCATGTTTCCTTGCTTTTTATTTTCCCAAATCATGACAAAATTCACATATGCATATTTAATCTCAACCTTTGACATTTTCGGCCACAAAACAACAAGGGAAAAATTCATCTTAAGGTGCTGTCGTGACCTCTTTTCTCCTCCTCTACACACTTAACAAACTTTTGCAACTTTCAACTAATGAGATGCAATAACCCATACAAGATCATTAAAAATACAACATGAAAATAGTCCTTTATCAAGAGTGGGGCACTTAGATGAAATGACCTCCACTAAGAAATCTCTTTCTAACATCAACCCACATGCATGTCACCAAGTCTATAAAAGAACTCAATAAAAATGGTATTTTCTACCCCAACCGTCATCCACCTTTTAACCATCACCAAAACACCCCAACACCCATTTTATGACAAGTCTCAACACCCTTACCTCTATTACTCAGTGGATGTAGATTTCCAAAGGGACAAAACATCTAAATGCAATACAAAATGGTTAGGAGAAAGAAACAAAAGTTGAAAACTCAAAAGCAAGGGAGGACAAGGTGCTAATCGAACCTCTTTTCCTCTCCCCCTCTTTCTCTTCTTTCTTTCCTTCGGCTGTACCTCTCTCTTCTCTCCTTTGGTTTCCTCCTTTCTCCTTTGATTCTTCTCTTCTCTCCTATGCCTCTCTCCTCCTCTCACTTTTGGTCAGATGTGTGTTTCACTCTAAAGTCTCTATCTTCTCATTTAGTTGACAAAAACAGGGAGAAAAGAAACTATATCGATATGTTTAACGAAGGTGACCACCCTCTCTCCTAACCTCACACCCTTCGTAGCTAGGCAATCATGAGCTCAAGTTAAACAAGAGAAGCAAGTTAATTGAACGCTAAAAGGGGCGGCATGGAGACTTTGGATGACAAGTGAGAGCACGACTCTAACAAATCCATTTTGCCCACACACATGCACCCACCGAACTACCTCATAACCAACGTGTTGTTGCATGCAAATAAGACAAAAAGAGAACCATTAAAAAGGTACCAAGCAGTCGGCTAAATTGGAGAGAGAGAAAGAATAAAAAGCAACTAGAGAAAAGTGGACATTAAATGCAATATGCATGCTTAATTTGACCAAGACATAAATAATGCACTATAATTTAATGCAAGATAAGGGATATTAATTACTAGGATATAAAATGGTTGTAAGAGTAAAAGCAAATGATTTAAAAGGTATAATACACATTATAACTCGGCTAAAACTTTAATCGGATAATTTAATGTAAATCAATAATTATGAAAGATGCTAATTAATATGACTATAAAGCAAGAGATAAAATTAAAGATAAATATCATTTGAAAATAATTTTTAATAAAATTAAATATCCTAATGTAAATTTAATTAATGCCTTCCTTCTGGGCCTTTGTCCTTGTTTTTATCATTGATATCCACTTTCCTTTAGAGCTTACCTTTCTTTCCCTGTCTACCATTCCAGCTATGTGCCTATCCCTTGATTCCAGGTATGTGGTGCCCATCCGGTCCTTGTTTACCGATGCTTTATACTATTACAGGTTTCCATCCTTTAGTATGATCTCCTTGCTTGCCCTGTCCGGTCATATGTTCTCCTTCCCGGTCAACGGCATTGGCTATTGACCATCCGTCCACAAATCATTAGTAACAAAATATTAACAAGTATCAAGTCTAATAATATAAAAAAATGCAACGACATAATTTTGAAAATTGAGACAATTAAAAATGTGCAAAGCAAGTATATTAAAAATAATTTAAGATTAAGAAATAAATAATTTAAAGAGAGGCATTACAGTTATGATTCATTTATGTGATATTAACATGTTTTGGTGCTTATGTTTGTTATATGGAAATTTAGCAGTTTAGTCCTTAGATTTTATACGCATTTACGTTCTAGTGCTTGGGTTTCATTTTTTCAAATATTAGTCTTTTGGTTTGCATTTTTTTACAAAATGGTCCTTCCGTCAGTCTGTCGTCCATATGCTTTACGGAGCTTTCTAACACGTAAGCAATTTAAAGCGGTCGACCGCTACATGTACCGGTCGTCCGCTTCATGTACCGGTCGACCGCTCACATTCAAAACATATACCTGGTCGACCGCTACATGATCCGATAAGCATATGGACGGCAGACTGACGGAAGGATCATTTTGTAAAAAAATGTAAACTCAAGTACTAATATTTGAAAAAATGAAATCTAATGACTAAAACGTACAAGCGTGTAAAACTTAAGGACAAAACTGATAAATTCCATTGTTTTATCTGTGAGTTTATCGTGTGTTATGGTTGATTTATGTGATATCAACATTTGTATCTGCTTATGTTTGTTTTGTACGTGATTTTACCTTGTGCTATGGCTGATATATGGGATATTAACATGTTTATGCACCAATATTTGTTTTGTATGACATTTTATCATGTGTTGTGGTTAATTTATGAGATATTAACATGTTTACACGCAAATAATTATTTTGTATGTGATTTTATCATGTGTTATGATAAATTTATGTGATATTAACATGTTTATACGCTAATGTTTCTTTTATATCTGATTTTATCATGTTATGTATTAACATGTTTATGCGTTTATGTTTATTTTGTGTGTGATTTTATCATGCGTTATGATTAATTTTTGTGATATTTACATGTTTATGCGCTTATGTTTCTTTTGTATGTAATTGTATCCTGTGTTATGGTTTATTTATATGATATTATAAAGTTTATGCTCTCATGTTTGTTTTGTATATGATATTAGCATGTTTATAGCCTATACCATATATAGTCCTCCCTCAATTTCTTCTCTGGGAGCCTACTTCAATTCTTCAAGTTGATTCTCAGAGTCTGAATCCGCGAAAACTTGGAACGAGTTTCAATACCAAACCCGCTTAGTTACAGTATCTCAATCGAAAACTCTATTCTATAAATTATTATGTGTTATGGTTAATTTATGTGATATTAAAATTTTTATGCCCATTGATTTGTTTTTATGTGATTTTATCGTTTGTCGTGGTTAATTTAGTTCATATTAACAAGTGTATGGACTTTAGTTTATTTTGTATGTGATTTTATTATATGTTATGGTTAATTTATATGATATTATCATGTTTATATGCTTATATTTGTGTTGTATGAGATTTTATCATGTGTTATTGTTTATTTTTATGATATTATCATGTTTATGCACTTATTTTTGTTTTGCATGTCATTTTATCATGTGTTAAGTATATTTATTTGATATTAACATGTTTATTATGCCCTAGTGTTTGTTTTGTATAAGATTTTATCATGTGTTGTGGTTTATTTATTTGAAATTATCATGTTTATGCTCTTTATTATGGTTTTGTATGTGATTTTACAAAGTGTTATGATTGATTTTTGTGATATTGACATGTTTATACGCTCATGTTTATTTTGTATAAGAATGTATCGTGTGTTATTGTTCATTTATGTGATATTAACATGTTTTTGCACTGATAATGGTGTTTGATTTCAAAATTATAGTAAAATTTTATTAAAAAAATTGTTGTTGTTAAAATTTAGGTAGTTTTGGAATTGATGAAAAAGTTAAAAAATTTTGAAGTGTGTTTGAATAAGTTGAAAATTTTGGAAGGGTAATAATTGATGGGTTGTTATTTTGGGATGTGTGTAATTTGTTGTGTTTTTTATTTCCATAAAAGAAAATGGAAAAAAATGATTGTTAGTTGCTTACATAAGAACTTTGCTGCAAGCCTTTGCCTTTGACGTGTTTGTGGTTTGCAACTTTGGAATTTTTTTTTGTTAACTTCTCATTGCATAAAGTTCATAAATACTGTTATTATTTTTAATTCTAGTTTTAAACGAAAATATAAGAATTTGCACCCTGTACATAAAACATGTATTTTTTTTACTTTAGCGAGGATAAAGGTCTAACATTCGCTCGTATGCACACCGAATGAACACGAGTACTGTACTAAAAAAATACTACAATGATGATCATAATAAATAAAAACAACACCATACTTGCACACACGATAATTCCACACCCGCAACATCCAAAGCAAATCCACCACTCTCCCATTCTTTGGTGGCCAACTGTCCGATGATGATCGCGACGCAGTTCGTGAACCTCAACAACACATATAAAACCCCCTTGGTGGTCATGCAAAATTTTTGGGAATTCATGAATACATCCGTCACATTAAAACATGTACATAACTAAACAGAAGAGTTCGTATAACAAAAATACTAACCACACGTAATGTGCAACAGAAAAACCACCGTCCATGATTCTGATCTCTCCTCGCCATATATAACAGCATACGACCACCCCCGCAGCAACAATGTGGTGAGTAATGAATGGCCATTACAGCAATGCACAAAGAAACTACACAAAAGTTGAACTAGTCTCTTAACATTAATAATGGCTAAAAAATCATATGCATATGAATTTACATCTAGAATCAATAAAGATAATTGGGGTAATATATTCAATACTAATATCCAAAATAACAATATCTGCCTTCTTGTTTGTCTTTAAGTTTAGTTATGAAACCGTACAAAATCCTAATACTTTTATTTCGTAATTAAGTGCGCTGCCTAGCAGACCACATCATTGCAGCTATTTCATCCCTCATGGCTTGCATGTGAGGGCAATCCATATCGCCAGTCTCAGGGTCATTGTCACCCGCATCATTTGACCAATTTCTTCTTGTTGGGGCACGCTTACAGTCTGCATACTGTGCAAAAAGTTTGTCAGTTGTGTCGTACAATATGATAAAGTTGTGAATAACTCAACATGTCATAACGAACAACGCTTGGTCGACCAACTTATAATTTCTCATCTTCTTCAAAATCTTCAAACGTCCATTCAGCACTGCGATGATTCTCTCTATCACATTCCGTAGCGAGCTATGATGTTTATTGAACAGCTCCCTTGGGCCCCTTGCTGCCCATGTACCTTGGAAGTTGCTCAAATGATACCTCTCTCCCTGTAAGGGGGGAGGAAGCCCTCTTTGCATGTGTAGGCCGAATCTACCACATCGAATTGCCCTAGAAACATAAGTGCAATCAATAATTATTAACTATTTTTTACATCATACTTTTCCTTGGTAGAATCATAGAAATGTGTATAGTTGGATTACTTGGGCGTGGAATAGGAAATTCAAAATCTGATCTATAAAGCACATATTGAAGTATTCGGTTATCGTGGTGCAGACCTTTTCCATCTAGTGTACACGAACATAAATAGCATATCAAAATCACATACACACAGGACATTTTGTGTCAATAGCTTTCTTATTGCGAAAGAGATGCTTGGCATCCATTGGTACCCCATCTAATCCAACATGGATGCCATTAATTGCTCTGATAAAGTTCTGCATGCTCAAAATAGTGAACAACATCATTAAACACTGACTCGTGGATTTGGACTACAAATTAATTTTAATTACAAATGCTTTGCTAGATGTAGGGTTGTGCACCGGTTCCGGTGCCGTAAACCGCTCCATGCCCCACGGTGGCACCGGTAACGGTGCTAGATTTCGCCAAGGAGCTGGGATTTAGGCAGTCCACTGCGAAAACTGTTTTATTTGTTTTCATTTATTTTATACAAACGAAGACGTTTCTCTTTAAAGAGAAACATCGTCGTAGAGTGACCCTGAAACACTAAAGGTTTTGGGTCACCTCAACCTCCCTCCTTCCCAATTTCGTAGACGGCAAAGTGCAACCCTCTCCCCCAAAAATTTTTTTTGTTCTCCTTTCCCTCGCCAGTCCCCAATTGGAGCCTATCTCCTCCACCAACATCGGCAATCTTCACAAACACGGCGCCTCTACAGTATATGAAGATCTCTTGCTTCTCTATCTTTAGTCTCTACCCTATGCGTTGCTTTCTCTCTCTTTTTTCCCTCTATGATCTGGTTGCTTTGATTCATTGTTGAGTTGATCTGATTTGTTGTTGGGTTGATCTGGTTGCTTTGATTCGTTGTTAGGTTGATATCGTTTTGGGATTTGCAGATTTATTTTTAAGTTGAAAGTTGTTGGGTAATTCGTTGTTGATCTGCTTATGCTTTGATTCGTTGTTAATCTATCTGGTTTGGGTGGCGGTAACCGCTACCACCACCATCAAACCAGTCACCGTTAGGTGCCAGTTTCCACACCTAATTCTACAGGTTACGGTGTCCATTTTTTGACAACCGCCCATAACCGTGGCAGTGATGGTGGAGGGTATAACCACCACCGCCATCACTTATGCATAGCCGTAGCTAAGATGTTCATATAATGGGATACGGAAATTCCTTACCCGAAACCATGGGTTGTACTTTGGATTCCGTTTGATGTGGTTGTGCAACACACCATCAGTGTGTCGGGGTCATATAAGCGAGGAAGACAGATTCACAATCGCAGTCAAAACTTTATGCACACAATTGTTGACTGTTTGGAGCAAGTGACAATGTCAATCAGATTTTGAACGGTTGGTATGAGAAAGATCCACGACCTTCAAAAACATCCATAATGCCTCCTCCACAGTTACACCTCTTGTTGCGATGTATTCCCCTTTGTCGACTAGCTTACGTGCCCGCAAATCAAATGCCTCTTGGCCCATGGGGAACTGTCATTCGCAATTTCTTTCATTCTCCATATTAATGACCTGTTCGATGTAGTCCGCACTCGTTAGTCCAACAGACCACATGGGTTTTCTTTGTCTACGCCTTCTAATCTTGTTCTCAATAATCCTTACCCCATTGTTAAGTGGCATTGTTCCCCAAGAGATTCAAGAAGTTCTTCTGGAAGAAACAGGAGATAAAAGATTCTAGCTACAAAGGAGATAGTAGCAAGAAGAACGTCATTATTTGCTTTGGGTGCAAGAAGCAGGGACAAAAAGAAATCCAAGGATTTCAAGGACAAAAAGAAAGCATTTTTGGCTACATGGGAAGAGTCTGATGAAAGTGATAGTGATAGTGATAATGATGAAGAACTTACAAATCTATGCTTCATGGCAAAGGATAGTGAGATGAGGTACAACACTCTTCAATTTGTTCCTTCTCTTTTGATGAATTACAAGACGTTTGTTATGAACAAAATCTTGATTTAAAAGTGTTTTCAAAGTACTGCTGTCTTAAAATGAACCTTGAAGTACTTTTTCAAGAAAATGATACTTTGAAATACCAAGTTATTTCTCTTAGAGAGAATCTTGCAAGAGTCACAAAAGAAAAAGAGAAAATCATACAAGAAGAGTCCAATGATTTAAAATCTGAAAACGTTGATTTAAAGAAGAAAGTTGACTCTCTTACTCAAGATCTTGAAGATTCACTCAAGGAAGAAGAAACTTTGATACTCTTCTGGGTTACCAAAGATGTTGTTTCAACAAGAGTGAGATTGGTTATGATTCGGTTGGTAATCAAAAGCTATATTCAGATATGATTATTAAATCATCTGCATCTTTCATCATGTGTAATTTTTTTGGAAAGAATGAACACATCACACACACTTGTCCAACTGAAAGAAATCCACTCATGGGATCAAATCTATATGATCCAAAGGACAAGGTGAAGAAATTTATTTCTAACACCAATGGACCTAAAAAGATTTGGGTACCAAAAATCAAAAGTTGATTCCTTGAAGTTCAATGAAACCAAGGATCATTGGGTCCTTGACAGTGAATGCTCCAAGTACATGATCGGAGACAAGAGTTGATTTAACTCTCTTTGTCTCAAGGGAAAGGGTTCAGTTACATTTGGTGACAATGACAAAGGAAAGATACTCGATGTTGGTAGCATTGATAAGTCTCCTAATCCCAAAATTGAGAATGTACTTCCTGTTGATAGTTTAAAACATAATCTCTTGATTATTAGTCAATTATGTGACAAGGAAAACATAGTCATTCTTTAATCATCAATATGTTTTGTTGAGAATATTGAAAGCAAGAAAGTCGTGTTGTACATTGATTTGAAAATGTGTACACTATTCATTTAGAGAGCATTTCATTAGAAAATATAAAATGTCTTTGAATTCTAAATGACAAGGATAGTTGGTTGTGGAGTAGAAGGCTTGCTTAGGCAAGTATGGACTTGATTTCAAAACTAGCTAGGAGAAGATAAAATTTGTGCAGCTTGTCAAAAAGGAAAACAAACCAAAACATCTTTTAAGCCCAAAAATGTGATGTCCACTTTTATTTCAACTTCTAGACATGGACTTATTTGGTCCAACACAAACGTTAAGTTTGGGTGACAAACGTTATGGCTTTGTTGTTGATGATAATTTCAGTAGATTCACATGGATTCTATTTCCTAACTCATATAGATGAGACTTTTCATGCTTTTGAAAAATATAGAAAAGAGGAATCAAAATAAAAAAAGGTTTTCCCTTTTTAGCATAAAGAGTGGCCATGGAAAAGAATTTGAAAATTCTACCTTTGAAAAGTTTTTTTGGTGAAAATGGTATTTAACTATAGCTTCTCGGCTCCTAGAAATCCTCAACAAAATGGTGTTGTAGAGAGGATGAGTAGGACTCTTGAACAGATAGCTGAAACCTTGCTATGTGAAAGCAACTTACTTGATTACTTCTGGGCTGAGGTAGTTAGCACAAGTTGTTACGTTATGAACCGTTGTATGATTAGACCTATTCTTAAAAAAAACTCTATATGAGCTATGAAATGATAGAAAACCCAACATCGGTTACTTCCATATTTTTGGATGCAGGTGTTTTATGCTCAACAACAGGAAGGACAATTTGGGTAAGTTCGATGCAAAAGCAGATGAAGGTATATTTATTGGTTATGAACTTCTCGTAAAGCCTATCGTGTTTTTAGTAAACGCACTCTAGTTGTTGAAGAATCTATTCATATTGTTTTTGATGAATCTATCAATCTTATGATGATGAAGAAATAATAGATCTTGACAAAGAAGTTGAGAAACTTGTCATTATTGAAGATAAGGAAGAAACACGTGTACAAGTGCAAGGATCTCAAGAATCACAAGAAAAAGTCCAACAAGTCAACAGTGATCTACCGAAGTCTTGGAATATGTCAAAATTCATCCTCTTAAGCAAATAATTGGTAATATTGAGAAATGGGTAAACATTCGCTCTTCTTTAAACCAAGATAATAATTTTGCTTTACTTTCTCAACTTGAGACTAAAAATTTTCTTGAAGCTAAAGATCAGAAAGTTGTATCCATGCTATGGAAGAGGAGTTAAAACAATTTGAGAAAAATCAAGTATGACATCTAGTTCCTAGACCCAAGGATTATCCAATTATTAGCACAAATGGGCTTTTAGAAACAAAATGGATGAATCCGGGGTTGTAGTAAGGAACATGGCAAGATCAGTATCCCATGATTACAATCAAGAAGAGGGGATTGATTTTGATGTAACTTTTGCTCCTGTTGCTCGTATAGAATCTATTCATATGTTACTTGTTTGCGGTCGCTATAAGAATTTTAAACTCTTTCAAATGGATGTGAAAAGTACATTCTTAAATGGATTCCTTATAGAGGAAATATATGTTGAGCAACCACCGCGCTTTGAAGATAAGAAGCTCTCAAATAATGTGTACAAGCTCACAAAGGCGTTTTATTGCTTGAAACAATCACCTTGGGCATGGTATGATCATCTAAGCTTTTTTCTCATTGAAAATGGTTTTTACGAGGTAAATTGATACTACTCTTTTCACTAAAGAAAAAGACAATGAATTTGTTAACGGTTCAAATTTATGTTAATGACAATGTATTTGGATATACTAATGAATCTTTGTGCTAAGATTTTTCTCAAGTTGTGCAAGGTGAATTTGAGATGACCCTCATGGGAGAATTGAACTATTTTCTTGGCCTTCAAATCAAACAATGTCATAGGGAATCTTCATCAATTAAGCAAAATACACAAGAGATCTTCTCGAGCGTTTCGATATGGACAACTCAAAACTTATGAGCACACCTATGAATCCATCTACTAAAATGGAAAATGATGAGAAAGGTAAGAATGTGAACCAAACCAAATACCGAGGTATGATTGGTCTATACTCTATCTTACCCTTAGTAGACTGGATATATTGTTTAGTGTATGCATGTGTACTAGATTCCAATCTTTTTCTAAGGAATCTCATATCCTTGCTGTTAAAAGAATTTTCAGTTATCTCATTGGCACTCAAAATCTTGGTTTGTTTTATCCCTAGAGTGCTAAATTTAAATTACAAGAATAGTCAGATGCGGATTATACGGGCTATAAAATTGATAGAAAGAGTACTAGTGGTGCATGTCAATTTCTTGGACCCTCACTAGTCTCTTGGTACTGTAAGAAAAAAACTATGTGGCTCTATCGACAACGGAAGCCGAGTATATTGCCTTGGGCAATTGTTGTGCACAAGTATTATGGATGAAACAATAATTGGAAGATTTAAATCTTCATTATTCCCTCATCCCAATAAAATGTGACAACACGAGTGCAATAAATCTTACCAAAAATCTAATTCAGCACTGTAGGATAAAACATATTGAGATTAAACATCATTTTATTCTAGATCATGCTTAAAAAGGGGGATATTGTTCTTGAATTCATAAATACCCACTTTCAATTGACAGATATTTTCACAAAACCCCTTAATGAGGATAGATTTTGCTTCATTTACCAAGAAATTGGAATGAGATTTCCCTTTGATTAAATTGGTGATTGTGTTTGATTTGTTTTGTTGATGTGTAAATTGATTGCATTGGATTTATTCTGATCTTTATTAATTGCTCTCTGTGAATTTTTTTATACTTGTTCATCATGAAAAACATCATAAATACTCACTTAGGGTTAAGAGTCGACACTTATTACTTCTCTCGACCTCACAAAAGCCTTCATTCTCTCTCAATCGGCCATATTCTCTCTCACACACAAATTTCCATTACCAACTGCCATTTAAAAATTTCCACCACTGACAGCCTCAAACCTTCACTCTGTTTGCATGTTTTTGAGGTTGGAATGACTGGGGAAGTAAAAGAAAAACCCAAAGACTCAAAGGAGTAAAACAAGAAAACCTTCAGTTGATGGGTTTTGTTCAAAATGATGATGGAGAATGGGTAAAGAAAGGTGTTGTGACACCTTGGAAAGGAGCTGAAGGGGGTTCAGGTTCTAAAGAAGAAGATGAAAATAAGGATGAGGCTAACACTGAAAGGACTCCTACAGGAACTAGGACTCATATGGGTGAGCAAACTTATATTTCTAATTCTTCACTGCAGATTGCATCATTTTCTAGAATATCTACTACTAGTCCTCATGAGCATCGCCTAAGTCAACTTGAGGCTTCAATTGCCGAAAATAAAGGATGAATAGAAAATATTGGGTAAGAATATGGAAGACTTGGCCACCAGTATGAAGACAGCATTTGAAGACATCAAGAAACTGCTTGCTGTTCATACAAAGCATTTTGGGACTCTTGATAAGGATATGAGGAGTCTTAAGCATCAATTGAACAACAACAATCATGTGGTGATTTTTGAATACTGTTGATGAGTTAGCCTCTACCTCAAATGAGCTTCAGGCATTTGTAAAGTCATCTATTGTTAAGGCCACAGAGGTGCATATGGACATTTTAGCTCCCCACAACATAGATGGAGTGTGTCACGCCCCGTGCTGGTACTTACCCCCTCGGCTCGCATATAGTAATCGCATGCACAAAATTCGGGGATTACCGTACGATAAAAGCTTTTATGATCGCTTGAATGCTCTCAAATTTACTAGAATTAAAAATAGAATTGTGGGGGGGGGGAATTGGAAAAGATTTAAGGTAAAAACTCTATGTTTTTACAAAAAGGCAATGAGTAAATAAAATCCAAATAGGTCAAAAGTGTTGGATTATAAGCTTTTGAGTAGAAATAAGAACTTTGAAATAAAAGATGAGGAAATAGACACAAAGGAGATTGAAAAACTGAAATAACAAGGACATCTTTAATATAAGGAAACTTCAAACCACGTCCTCCTAAGACCACATAAAAGGCTATTACAAAATTTCGGGAACTTCTAAAGTTCACATTACAATTTGAAAACTGGTACACAGGAACAACTCTGAGACTAACGAAACACTCTAGCAAGCCTAAGAGAGGTACTGATCCTCATCGTCTGAGTCCGATGTAAGATCAATAACCTCGAATCCTGGAGTGGCTCTACTATTCTTCTTCGGCGGGGTTAGGGGAACGAAATCGAACCTTAGCCACTCGAGCGGTACATTTGGTAAACCAAAGTCCTCAAATCGTGGTAATGAGGATAGTGGGGGCACAGTGAATGGTAGGGATGTCGGGGATTGGGTACATGGGATGGGGTTAAGGGCTCCCTAAAGAACCAGTGAGCCGCATGCTTCACTGATACTTCAAGAGAACCAATGGGCCTCATGCACCAGGATATAAGGGTAGAAATCATAGTTCAACTCTTCCTCGAATAGCTTCATTCTTCAATACCCAAGTCGCCAAATATTGCAAAAACAACATAAGAGAAAACGGTGAATCCTATTGACTCAGTAAGGTGGGGGCGGGGAAAACATGATCAAACAAATACAATGCATATAATTTACTTAAGCATGATGTAGAACTAACTTCTAGCATAATAAGTATGAACTTGGATAAATTAAAATATGCAATGCATCACACCATCATTGTGTCCTGAGGAGATCCCGATATCAACTCTATTCACCCCCAGAGTTGGGTTGTGCGTCCTCTCCCCTTCTATGGGACTGTCCTGTGCTTCCAGCACCAAGACTCTTAACATAACATTACGCCTTAGCGTTCATAAAGGAGCACACCCACTCCCTGTAGTGGGGGGTTACACATCTCCTAAGTGCCCGGTATCATCACTACCATTCAGGGAACCCTCGTAGGCTAGGTAGGGGGTTCCTCACTTTCATTTTCCCTCTTATAAATGCAATCACATATCCAAGCATTAAAGTACATATGTAACAATGCACATTAATCTGATATGAACTTGAAAGAAGCATAAACAGTATAACACATTCAAATAATAATCATTGATAATTGAAACGACCATGATAATAACTAGAAGATCTCAGACCATTAAACTCCAATGAAGGCCTATTGAGCCTCCTTAGACCATACTGGGCCTACTCCCAAAGTATTAGTGTACATGGTGTTCTTTTAGGGGTATTGGGCCTAAAATCCATTTAGGTTCCTACACGGGATTTGTGATTCGAGTCCTTATTCCAACTCGGATTGAGCTCAACTTTGGGATCCCCATTCAATTTTTCGTGATCTATCCAACCACGTAACCATTATCTCATTTTGGACCCTTTTACCCTGTCGAATTAGGTAAAATAACGAATATGCCCTCAAAGACCTCCGAGGGCATTTTTTGACCTTTCCTTCATCATTTTGGGCTAAAATGTTTACATGGATCCTAATATTTGGTAAAAATGCTATCTAAGAAGTTTCATACAAAAATAAACCTGTAGCTTCGGGTCAATTTGGGCAGCACCTATGTTTGCCTAAATGCCCAAGCTAAGTCTTCATGTCTTTGATTGATCTATGTATTTCAAAACTTTAGACTAAAAACAATTTTAATCTATCAATATAAATGAGATCACAGAGCACCTAACATGTGGATTTTTCAAGAAACTTAGAAGCAAACAAAGATTATTTGCAATATCATCAAGGAACATGCATAATGCATCTTTTTTGTGTCTTCAACTTTCATAACCTCTTTCTTGAGCCCATGGCTCCTTTCTTTGGCCCCATTTGGCCTTATCTTGATCAGGGATACTTCCAGGCCTCTTGGCCATCATCATTCTCAACAATGCTCAACATTTCATATCACATATGCATAGCATTGTATCACAAATCCATGAAGTGCAACTTGCAACACCATGAGCCATTCTTCTAGACCAAACTGTGGCCTATAAGGCTCCAAGCTTAGGCTTATCACCATTGCCATAGCTCATAAAGCATTTCAATAAGTCTTTTGAACAATCAAACCATCTCAGCAAGCAATCTTATACACATGCTTCAAGAAATATTCATTAAACCTTAACATGCAAGGCGTCTAGTTTAGGTTTTACTTCATGGCATCTATGAACCTTTCTTTTTGCAAAATATTGAGAACCAACATAACCCTAACATGTTCATCATTGAATCACAGCTTTATGCACAAAAATAAGCATGATCATTCAACACAAAAGAACATGTTATCTATCCTCCACGATACTCAAGAACCTAAACTCTTACTTTGGTGATCTCGGTTAGCTCTTGGTGTTCTCCTTGGCATGGAAGTTTCCACCTTCCTTCTCTTCTTCTTCTCCTCCGTCTCTCCTTTCTCTCCCTCTTGGCCAATTGCTCTCAGCACTCATTCCTCTCTCTCAAACTCAAATGGCCGGCTGTTGGTGTGAGAAATGCATCGCAAGGGTTGGCTTTTATAGCCAACCTTGCCATCATTTGGTCAAGAGGTGGATGACACAAGCAAGCCCCTTGATTGGGCGGCTTGGGAGGTATAAGGGCTAGAGGATCCAAATGGCACACTCCCCCTTCCCTAGGTGATGATTAAGGATACTTACACAAGCTAAAATCACTTCAAAATCAAATCAAATGTGATTGCAAGCAATCATGGCCGGTTGGTCCATCTTTGAATCTTACTATTCATGCATCACAAGCCAAAAACATGGGACAAGAGAAAAGGACAAGGAAAATAAGACAAAACAAAGATTTCCTTGTGTGTGTGTCGTGTGACCTAGGGAGGAGAGAGAGAGTGGTACCCACATGGCATCAAAGTAGACTTATGTTAACAAAATGATTAGCTAAGTTGTAAAGTTAATCAATGCATATGTTAGAGAAAATAAATAGGTAATTAGTCAAGTAATTAACCGAGATTAGTGATATAATAATCAAGATAGACGCTAGGTAAAAAAATTTAGATGTAAACAAGAGAATGAAAAGAGAAAGAGATTAAGCATACAAAAATCCATTAGGGCAATTAGAATCGAAATAAATCATGTGTCAAGAAATCAAATATAATAATTAGAAAATGTTAAATATGAGCTAATGAAGTATACTTAGGAAAAATATCATGTGTTTAAATGAAGCAAATAGGATTACTAAGAATTTAACACAAGAATGGAAGAATTTTGAATGCATAGAAACCGATAAAATAGAGACGATCACGATCATAATCATTAATTGGCTAAATGCGAGAAATCAGGGAAATTATAGAAATTGGGAAATTTAGGGAAATTAGGGAAGGAATATCACAGAGTCGCTGAAGAAGTTTGAGATTAACTATCCTCCTCCTCCTCCTCCTATCAAGAAGTCAAAACCTTCCACCTTTACTACAAAGACTCCACCTACCTAGCCAGTTGTCCATGTCCTTCTCCCTTTATCTTATTTTGTGATAATGTCAAAGAGAGAGAAGTTCTGAGTATTATGTTGACCTCCTAGTTCTTACTGAGGACATTTCATTTTGTATTAACCTTATTTTATCCTCTTTATGTTTGTAATTATTATGTTGGTTTAACACTTGACTTGCCTTATCTAATAAATATCTCTATTGGATTATTTATTTGTGCTTATTTCTGTTGGTTATCTAATGGTGATTATAAAGTACTTTTGAGTTTGTAAACTCATTGCACTCAATTATGAAATTTTGAGATATGCTTCACAGGTAGAACTTCCTAACTCGTGTTCTGAATGGTAAATTAGAAGTTTGGGAAGTTTGGAGGAAGTTCATAGAAGTGTTCTTACTTGTTTTCAAATTTTGGGAAACCTTCATTTACAAAGGAAACTATTACAAAAATTTTGTAAAATCTCAAAGTCTTTTTTGCAAAAAATGTCATGAAAAACTCCTGCTTGTTCTTAGGGGGAGCTTTTTCACTTTTTAGCAAAATGTCTTGTCTAAAATGGTTTGTCTCATAAAAAAGGGGGGAGATTGTTCGCCCAAGGATGTTTTGCAAACAATTCATATTTGATTTTGATGATTATTGTTAGCCCAAGGTTGTTTTACAAACAATCTATAAATGATTTTGATGATAACAAAAGTTTCTAAGTTTTTGAGGACTTTAGAATCTATTTTATCAATCCACAAATTCCAAGTTATATCTTGATAGGATTGAGTTTATCACTTTAAAAGCCTTCTTAATGCTTTTAAAGATCTTTACACATGAAGTTTGATAAATGCTTCAAGTGACACATTGCACTGACTCCCGAGCACTAATTTTTTGTTCAAATTTTATGTGTCAGCACATGTCATTTGAAGTGTCGACACATTACACGAGTTTGAGGATTTTCGGGAATGACATCAGAGACATCAAATCGCTCCTTATTTCATTGGCAACTTTCCAACGGCTATTCACACCTACCCAGTCGACAGTTGAAGACAAAATGGCTTAAATACATGACAGATTGTTGAAGAAAACAATAAGCTCTCACCTACACGATGATTTTGCATTTACTCTGTGACCTAACTTCTTGAAAAGGAGAAAAAGCTTTGAAGAAGAGTAAAGTTCCGCACCAAACAAGAAGACCTGTTATTTTCCCTGCCATATTCCAACTCCTCTATTGTACATCTTTTCCTCTTCATATAGTTTGTGCCACACATTTGTAAATTCGACTTCAAAGAGCCAAATCGTGGTTTTTCATTTCATACCCCTTCAAGTTAAATCTGAACGAATTTTTATGCGTTAGGGGAACTGAACGAATTTCGGTAAAAATTAGATTTTACAAACTCATTTAAAATGGTTGGCCTATTTTATGAAATTTGTAGTGTGAGCTAACTATCAAACTATTCTCGTGCTTGTGACTTTTGAGGTTTTTGTAACCATTAGGGTCTGTGTGACCATTGAGGTCTTCGTGACCATTGAGGTCTGTGTGACCATTGATAAATTCAATAAGTTGCTTGGCCTATGATATTTTGTTATAAATTATGTTTCCAGTTAGTACTGCTCACTATTTTTTTTATCTCGGTTATGCTTATAAACTGTCATTTTTTCGAACCCCCATTGATTGCTACTTACTAAGCTAGTTGTAGCTCATCACTTAATTCCTATCTTTCAGATTTAGCGGTCGATGACAACGAGTAGTAGGAGATCTCGAGTGGTAGTTTTTGAGAAGATCGCAAGTTGCATGGTTATCAAATAAATAGTCTTTTGGAGACTTTGGTAGTGATTGCGTTAAATTGGAGGCTTCAGTAATTTTATTTCATTTGGGAAAACTAGTTATTTGGATCCATTGTTAATTATGGGATTTGAGGATTTCGGAGTAGTGTTCTGATTAAAATCTTGGGTGTTGACTTTTGTGCACAATCGAAATTTTGATGATTTAAATAAATGGATCAAGTTTATAAAACGAATATCTTCAAAGACAAAGACGTTTTTATGAAAGAGCCAAAGACTTGAAGAAAGAAGATCAAGAAAATGCAAGGAGTTCAAAAGTGAAGATTCAAGACCTTAGGGTATAAGCATTGTAACTCTTTGTTTCACTATTGACAATGATTATGAATCACACTTGCATATCTTTCAAAACGTGCTTAAACTATTTTACCTTTCGTTTGAAAGATTAAAATGTTTTTAAAGGTTTCAAAATACCCTAAACAAACTCTCAAAACTTTTGTATACTTATGAGAAGTAAATCTTTAAAATTAAGTGTTTAAAAGTGGTCAATAGCATGGTTTTAAAAGAACTAGACTATGTGCCTAAGTTGAAGAGGTCGAAGGGCTGGTGAAGCGGTCGATCGGGCTTTGACCACATGGTATAGCAGTCGACCGGTTGATTTTAAAATACTGCCATTGAGCTTCTGACAATATGACCGTTTGGTAACGATAACTTGAAGCGGTCGGCCGGTTCATGTAGCGGTCGACCGACTCTTTTTAACAGACGACTCTCAACAGCTATAAACGACTATTTTTCATATGTGGCCTATAAATACACATCCATAACGTCTAAAAAAACACACAATAATCACATATCATTTCTACTACTTGAGAAATATCTCAAACCTTCATATTCTATATTTCTCATTTCGTTCACACAAAACACACTTTAATATCCTTGTCTTTGTGTAAATTAAGAGATAGAGTCTTCCATTTTCATATCTACTCTATCGAGAGAGTTTTTGTTCTTTAATTTAACTTATCAAGAGAGATATTTCTTTTAGTGAGGTTGTTCACTAAAAAAGAAGCTTAGAGAGAGTATATCTCAAAGCTTGGTTAGGTTGTTAGTGGTGAGCCCAAAAAACCACTTGGGTGGGTTTGAGTGTTGAGCTTGAGAAAACACTTTTACAGTTCTTTAGCACTTGGAAGCTAGAGATAGAGTCTTCCATTTGTGTGAATCAAGAAATAGAGTCTTCCATTTTCTTATCTACTCTATCGAGAGAGTTTTTTTTCTTCAATTTAACTTATCAAGAGAGATGTTTCTTTTAGTGAGGTTGTTCACTAAAAAAGAAGCTTAGAGAGAGTATATCTCAAAGCTTGGTTAGGTTGTTAGTGGTGAACCCGAAAAACCACTTGGTGGGTTTGAGTGTTGAGCCCGAGGAAACACTTTTACAGTTCTTTAGCACTTGGAAGCTAGAGTGTATGCTATTTGAAGAATAGTGGAAAAATCTCAAGGCTCGGAGAAGGAGCTTGAGGGGTGGATGTAAGCAGGTTTGCTGAACCACCTAAAAACCATGTGTTTTCTTCTCTATCCCTACTCTTTACTTGTAGCACGTATATACACTTGTTGCATATTATATACTAATGCTAAATTAGTAGTTACTTTGCAAACACGTCTTTGAGGGTTAAAAACGAAAAGTTTGGAAAACCAATTCACTCCTCTCAGGTTGTCTTAATCCTAGGACTCACATTGGGTATCATTGTTCTTCTTATGTTTTGGTTGGAATATGAGTTTGGATTATTATATTTAAGAGACGGAATAAATGTTTCTTTTGTATTTATTGTTTGGGAAATTGATTGTAAGCAGGGTGGTTAGTCCCATTTTTTTAGTGGAACTCTGTCTATTTGGACTTTTGGGTCGGGGTGTTACATTAATTATGTGATATTAATTTCCTAATGTGCATATGTTTTTTTCGTTTATAATTTTATCATTTGTTACGGTAAATTTATGTGATATTATCGTGTTTATGCACTTTTGTTTGTTTTGTATGTGATTTTATCATGCCTTATGATTAATATATGTGATATTAACGTATTTTCTGAGCTTATGTTTGTTTTGTATATGATTTTATCATGTGTTATGGTTAATTTTTGTGATATTAACATGTTTATGCGCTTATGTATGTATTAATGTATGTGATTTTATCATTTGTTAATATCAATTGTTGTGATTTTATCATGTGTTATGGTAAATTTATAAGATGTTAACTTGTCTAGGCACTTTTATTTATTTTTATGTAATTTTATCATTTCTTATAGTTAGTTTATGTGATATTAACTTGTTTATGCACTTATATTTTTTTGTATGTGATTTTATCATGTGTTATGGTTAATTTTTGTGATATTACAAGTGTTATTGTTAATTTATGTGATATTAACATGTTTATGCGCTAATGTTTATTTTGTATGTGATTTTATTATGTCTTATAGTAAATCCTATTGATATTAACAAGTTTATACGCTTATGTTTGTT
This sequence comes from Myrica gale, assembly GCA_963930655.1. NCBI lineage: Eukaryota > Viridiplantae > Streptophyta > Magnoliopsida > Fagales > Myricaceae > Myrica > Myrica gale. The sequence goes on along the minus strand of OZ005607.1, from coordinate 16,375,113 downwards.
TTGTATGTGATTTTGTTATGTGTTATAATTAATTTATGTGACTTTAACAGGTTTATTCGCTTATGTTTGATATGTATGTGACTTTATCATATGTTATGGTTAGTTGAGTTGATATTAACTTGTTTATGCGCTTATGTTTGTTTTGTATGTGATTTTATCGTGTTATGGTTGATTTTTGTGATATTAACATGTTTATGCGCTTATGTATGTATTAATGTATGTGATTTTATCATTTGTTAATATCAATTGTTGTGATTTTATCATGTGTTATGGTAAATTTATAAGATGTTAACTTGTCTAGGCACTTTTATTTATTTTTATGTAATTTTATCATTTCTTATAGTTAGTTTATGTGATATTAACTTGTTTATGCACTTATATTTTTTGTATATGATTTTATCATGTGTTATGGTTAATTTTTGTGATATTACAAGTGTTGTTGTTAATTTATGTGATATTAACATGTTTATGCGCTAATGTTTATTTTGTATGTGATTTTATTATGTCTTATAGTTAATCCTATTGATATTAACAAGTTTATACGCTTATGTTTGTTTTGTATGTGATTTTGTTATGTGTTATAATTAATTTATGTGACTTTAACAGGTTTATTCGCTTATGTTTGATATGTATGTGACTTTATCATATGTTATGGTTAATTGAGTTGATATTAACTTGTTTATGCGCTTATGTTTGTTTTGTATGTGATTTTATCGTGTTGTGGTTGATTTTTGTGATATTAACAAGTTTATGTGCTAATGTTTGTTTTGTATTCAATTTAATCTCATTTTATGGTAAATTTATGCAATATAAACGTATTTGTGCGCTTATTTTTGTTTTGTATTTGATTTTAACAAATGTTATAGTTAATATATGTTATATTAACATGTTTATTTGTTAATGTTTATTTTGATTGCGTTTTACAGTACGTTATGATTGATTTATAGGATATAAATAATTTTATGTGCTAATGTTTGTTTTGTATTTAATTTTATCTTAAGATATGGGATATTAATTGTGTTGTGGTTAATTTATGCGATGTTAACGTGTTTATGTTCTTATTTTTGTTTTACATGTGATTTTAACATTATATTTAATTTTTTTTATATTAACATGTTGGGTTAATTACACTTTGAGCCCCTTATCTTTGAGGTCATTTTCAAATAGCAACCCAGTCTCTCAATTTTGAGACATTGAGTCTGTTAACTTTTAAGTTTAGACAAATTGCACGCCAGAGGTAAAATCGACGTTAAATGAGACAGTTCTCGTCAACACGTGAGTTACAAGTGATTTCCTTAGGTGTGAATTTCCATTTTTGCCTTTAATTTTTAAAGCACCCCTCTTTTGAAAACTCTAAACCAAAATGCCCTTAAAAGTATTTACTTTTCTTCCCTGTGGTCCCCCCGATCTTGAAAAATCTTCTTCTCGCAGTACAATCGTTTTCTTACCCTATTTTTTAGCGTTTTTCTAATCTTTATTGGCTTTATGAGGCCTCGGACCCTCCTTAGTTGTCTTGAATTCTGTTAGCTTTTATTTGCTTCATTATCTATGAAATATAGTGTGTTTGATAATAAAAAAAAAATCAACATCTAGGACGCTTCTTCGTTGTTGAATTTGAATCCTACGTTCGGTTATTTAATGTATTTATTTTGAACTTCACTGGCTAAGAGTAATGATTTACACGTAAAATTATTCCAACATGGTTTTTGGGGGTTTGGAATGGTGTAAGACCATAGTTGACCTTTCCACAATCTAATGATATGAATATGATACTCTATATATCTTCCATGCAAACTGCCCGCTCTTGGCACCCTTGGCCTACATTCGGTCGGGCCTCGATATTGCACAAAGAGATTCAGAACCCTAAGGACCCGACTCCTTTTCCTTCTCCTCGTCCAGTCTCCGTCGCAGTCGCCGTCGCGGATTGTTGACTCCTTCTCCAATAAGTCCAATCTGTAATCACACATCAACTACTATGCTTTGCTCTAATATCTTGAGTCCTTTATTTCTTTTTGAGATTTCATGTACTCTTCGTTTGGTTCCTGCGACGGAACCCATCTTTTTATTTGATTCGAAAAATGATTTCTTTGTTCATTCATTAGATTTTCTGTACTCTTCGTTTGTGCCCTCTTCTTTACATACACTTCTAAGTGGATGCTCTGTTACTTAAAACTTTCTCTCAGACCCACTTCTCCAATCTCCGTGTTTGAGATTTCCTGTACTCTTCGTTTGTGTCCTTGATTTAGTTGTTTTTTGCAGGTTTTTTGGGTTTGATACACAGCCCGTGCTAATTGGTCTCATCATCTTTCAGGTATTGATATATGAAGCAAATAGCTATCATGAAGAAATGAAATATGTCTTTTGTGTTTGATATACTCATGCAATCTACTCGTGAGCATAAGCTGTTAAGAAATTGGATTTCTCATTTTTTCAGTTTTTGGAGGAAGAAAATCAACAATACTAAATCTTGTGAGCCGATGTTTTGAGTTTCAGGTAATCTACCGTTTCTATATGGGCACTTCATCTTGTCTTCCTTCTCCTCTCTGTCTCTCTGTTTGTTCCCCCCCCCCTCTCTCTCACACACTCCCTCTTCTCTCTTGTGTGAGCTTGGAATTGGTCCTGTTTAATTTATATTGTTGTCTAGGCTGATGCCTTTGCGAAGAAGCTTGGTTATGCCTCTGCACTTCGAGCTGGTCTTGTGAAACTGCAGGTGACATGTCTTTGGCTTCCCTCACTCATTTTCCTTATTTTTCCTTCTAAACAATGAGGATGTAACCTATGTTCATAACTTGCATTTCCATAATTAATTTTGCATACTACGGTTTTTTTAATCATGATGTTTCATCCTTTCGTTGATTGTGTTTTTCTGAAGTTTTTCTTCAATTTATAACTTGTATTGTCTATTCTTTTATCGCCCGCCCCAAAAAAAAAAAACACCCCCAATCAGGTAATTTATTTTTTGCATATAAGTTCTGATTTCCTCTGTTCAGTGATGGGTGACTCAGAAAATATAGACAAATTGCTTTTCCAAAGAATACTCTACACCTAGCCCTTTTACAAGCTATGTTTGTTTGTTTACAGGGAAATTGTTTACTAGAAAGGTGTTTGTTTTGCTTTCTCCAAGAGAATCGGTTGCAGATAAGAACAAGTTGTTTGGTGTTGGAGCTTGAGCTTTATTCAGGTAAAATGTTTTTAGAAAATGATCTTTTGTGGAGGTCAGGACATATATTGGTTCTGTTGGTTGATGTTAACAAGTTGTTGGTTCGGTTGGGTGATGAAGTGATCTTTTGTGTTTTTGATGATATGTTTATTTTTTAAATCTTGTTGGTTCATGTGCTTTGTTAGGTTTATTAGAGCTTCTATATAGTAACTAATTATTATGTTTGTTTGTTTGTTCGTTTGTTCGTTTGTTTTAGATGGATACTAATGATTATTCAGCAAATCAATCCATTCCATCCATTAATACCGACGATGAGACCATAGATGTAGATGAGGGGCCTTCGGCCTCGAGTAATCCTTCTCCCAAACGTAAGGGAAATAAGGAGGGGTCAGTAGTTTAGAATCATTTCACAAAATTAGATGGTGTGATCTAAGTGACCCACTTGCTAAATGTAATTATCGTAGCAAGCAGTATCATTGGCACTCTAAACAACATGGAACATCTAATATGTTGAACCATGTGTTACATACATGTCCCAAGTACCCATTTAGCAATGAATCAGTGGACAAGTATCAATCAGAAGAGGTTGAAGTTCAACTCCCACTACTTGTTTGGTTTGATGTCTTTATTTGAGGCTTTTATGGGTAAATTAGCTTGTTTTTCTTTTGTAGTGCCAACTATTTTTCCTTCTCCTTGACTTCAGACCCTGTCTGGACTGTGCTTGTACCCATCTTCCCAAAGGAAACAAAAGTGAACCAAAAAAAGGGAAATATACAAATACCACACTGAGTTTTAACGCCTTTTATGAAAACTCATCGGGTTTTAAAAAGTTTCAAATTGTTCACTAGGTTTATCATTTTTGTACAAAAACTCACTGAACTCAATGTCGTTAGCTTCGTTTAACGGAAAATTCATCACTTCTAATCACAATATGACATGTGTCACTAAATAAATAAAAATGAAAAATAAATCTAAAAATTAACAAAAAACCATTATTAATTTTTAAAAAAACAAAACGAAAGGATCGGGTCAAGGCGGAGGGGGAATCCCTGTCACGCCCCGAACGGCATCCCGCAGGGACCGTGACAACCGCAAGCAATCCCCCGGATAGCTCCAGCGTTCTTACATACATGCTTACAGCGGAATAAAGCAGAATCTCGAGAGAACGAGCCAACCCTCATCATAATAAGGTTCTCGACAATCTTTCACCTTAATACATATATAACATGTTTGATACTTAACCAATGACTGATCTCATCGATCGAGTCACATTGACAGAACATGAACATAATATTTTTCCCTCTGAGTCAGGTGATCCTCCTGACTTTCTTCACCTGAGGCATCTGGAATGACACAATTTTAAAAACGTGAGTCAAAAAGACTCAGTAAGGGAAAACATGAGCTTAAAACATGCTCTTGACTTGTACTTGCATAGTCATGAAAGAGAATAAACTTGATTCGTGATGCACATGCATGCTCATGGATATGCATATGCTCTTGCTTGAAGTTGGCCCCAGGCCCTTGAAAATATCTCTTTCGTGCTTGCTTGTGAAATCGGCCCTTGGCCCTTGAAAACCACTTATTCATACTTGTGTCACTCTTGGCCTTTTCATAATCATTTCATATCTCTTACTTATGGGCTCGCTCCATTTAACCCCTGAAGTCAGGGTTGTGCGTTCCCTTTGGAACCGTCCCTGAATTCCCTTGGAGACCTTACATACGGTCAGCTAGCGCACCTTCTCGCATTCGTCCTTCAGTGGCTAGACTTGACCCTTGGAGGTGCCACACCTTCTCGAGCAACGTTCCTCGGTGTGGTTTGCACAGCCTCGTGGATTCACCCATCCTTCTCGCATTCGTCCTTCGGTATGGGAGTCCATCTTGATGGTACGGTACCGACCAGTGCCCCTTAACTTAACTTATCGTTTCATAAAACTTTTCATAGTCTTTCCATAAAATCATTGCATAAACATTCTTCTTGAAAAATTCATGCAATGCACATGTCGTGTCATGCTCGATTAAACTCTCATGCTTGTTCATGAAACGATGCAGTGTGTCATTCCAGTTTTGAAAAAAAAGAACACTTACTGTCCACTTACAGTACTCCTCGGACTTATTGCACTTACACCAATCCACCCAAACTTAAGTTCGGTCTTCGCCTACAAGCGATACTGAAATGTTCAGTCATCCACATCAACAAAACGTACAAACGTATCATATACAACTTTAGTTTCAGAATTCATATTTTAAATCATATGATTATATTATGTGGCCTTCCTTGTAAACAGCGTTAACTTTCATAAATCCAGGTGAAAACAGCAAGGATCATATATATCAAACAATTCCAATTATGTGAACTTCTAGGATATTTCAATTCGATCCTTTAACATCTTTCATAGCCTTGATATCCAATATCAAATCTGTAACTTATTCAATCCTTATCGGAATGATCTGAAATTCGGTTTGAATTCTTTTATCTTTATTGCCCTTTGCTCTAACCTTGTGTCGGAAGGCAAACTATGCCGTCAAGGTCAACTTAAACCGAGTCTAATGATCTGCCAAGGTTGCATGCAACAATATACCCGAGCAAGTTGTTGTCTTTATTTTATTCGCCTCCGACTTGGATACAACCTTAGTACATTTATTATATCCTGAAAGCATCACTGAATTCAATTCCTTTGCACCATAATCTTACACGGTTACAAGTAACAACACCACATTTCCACACTATGGCATATTTGCCCAAGCATGCACAAAACGTATTTTAAAACTATGGTCCATACTTTGACCTCCTCTTAGGCTTTCTCTCTTAAATACCTCTGGTGCATTATTGACATCCTAGGTCAAGATCCATCCATATATGCTTCTTAGATTCCAAAATCGATATTAATCCATCAAGGGAAGACTAACAGGACCTTAACAACATCTAATGGTTTTCGACTTCCTTCATGTATAAACTTGTAAGGTTTATAAACTATAGAGCAATGGTGCCTTTCTTATTATCATATCCCAACTCTCCTAGCCCTTAATTCATCATGTAAACCCAATGGCATAAGGGCGGCAACCAACATTTCATATTAAGAATTCTACATCCAATCAGCAACCTATATCATGTTTAATTTCTATTCTCCTTGTTCCACACTTTTAATCTTCTCTTTATATGATCAAGGCTTCTTTAATCTTAAAATTCAATCTCATTCACTCATCGTATGTTTCGGCCAACCCTTGACCGATCTAATTAAATCCTTAATCCCCACTTAACACCGCAGGGCCTTGTTAATCCTTCTCGGCTCTCACTTGGCTTGTGGCCTCCAAAGAATAGGTTTCCTTCTCTATACTATGAGTGTCCGAGAAAACATATCGACACGCTTCGGTTCTATAACCATTTAGGAACCTATCGTGGAATTCACGAATAGCGATAATTAGGCGCTTAGCTTAATCTAACGGTATAATATAGTTGCCGGATTTTTCTTAATCCAATTTGAACTTCCTGTTCATCACTTGACTTCGTACTTTCCATTCATCGGAATATTTCCGAATGCACTACAAGAATTTTGGGCTTTTGGGACGGAGGGTAGGCGTCCCAAAAGCCCAAAAATCCGTCCCAAAAGCTCTTTTGGGACGGAATATGGCGTCCCAAACATATGTCCCAATAGGTCCGTCCCAAAAGGCTTTCTGGGACGCAAAAGTGTAATCCGTCCCAAATTCACACAGTCCGAACTACAAATACCTTAGTTCGGACAAATGGTCTGAACCGTCCCAAAAGACTCACTTCCTGCGATAGGCGTCCGAACTACAACACAGTTCGGACTACTATCAAACGGGTGAACCGTTTGAACATGGAATACATAGTTCGAACTAGGTCATAGTTAAGACATTCACGTTTGCAGTCCGAACTTGAAAACAGTTTGAACAACAAAACAACAAGTCCGAACCGATTTGAAGTTAAAACCAGTCAATGTTAGTTCGAACTGCTCTTAGGTTGGAACTTGTAAACTGTAGTCCGAACTTAATGTAAGTCCGCACATAATGAACATTAGTCCCAACATATGTGTAGTTCGAACCTGTAAAACGTAGTCCCAACTGTTATGAAGTTTCAACTGCTCAAGTGTTGTGCGAACTAAAAACAAAGTTTGAACATTTCAAAATACAGTTCAGACTAACTCAAAGTTCGGACTGTGGCTATATGTGCGAACTTAACATATATTGGTTGTAACGAATAAAATGATGTTGGAACTGTTTTTCGATTGGAGCAGATATTAGGGACAAAGACTTGTGATGTCTCAGTTCGAACTTTATAGTAGTAGTCCACACCACTGGTTGTCGGACCCGATAGAAATAAGTTCGAACTTCTATTATATAAGTCCCAACACGGACCTATAATTCTACACATGTTCGAACCTGAAAAATGTAGGTTCAAACTGAGACCTGTAATTTATGCAGAATTCCTAAAAATTAAAACCAAAATACCTCAATAAACCCATACATAAATGTGCTACAATAGAGCACAAAGTTCTATCATCCATACAAGAAATCAATATAGCTCTTCATAATTCAAAGTTACATAAATAACATCATTCTCCGTGGATATGAGAATAGGGTCTACAAACCGTGGATATGAGACTAGGGTCCAACATAAGTCCAACATAAGCATTGTCCAACATAAGCATTGTCCAACATAAGTCCAACATAAGCATCAATCCAAACTAACATAAATCCAAAATAATTTTGAACTAATAATGTAAACAGTTAGAACTACAAAATGAAAAGTATGAACTAAAACAAACAAGGTTTAAACAAATAAGACGGAGTTGGAACATAACCCATCAAGTTGGAACATAAGTGCACACACACTAATTTGAACTGAAAAACAACAGAAATACAATAACAGTTTCAACTAAGGGAAAACAAGAACTAAATGAATATAAACCAATTTCAGTTTGAACAGAAACTTATGTCCGAACTAAATGAATACTATGTTGGAACAAATAATATTTGTTTTCAACTATGTCAAAATGATCAAATTTCAGTTTCAACTATCAAGATGGAGTCTGAACAACTCCGGAAGGTTTGAACATGCAAATATAGGTTCAAACAACCTCGAAATAGGTTTCAACAGGAACAATGGAGCCAAATAAATTTTGGAACTTGTAGGGCCAAAGTTCGTACTGTCCACACAAATCATGGCTAAATTGAAGTTTCTGATTGTTGTTGTCTCTGATACAGTTTGAACTACAATAGCTCTAAGTTTGAACTAGAATCGAGTGTAAACCAACTTTCAGTTTGAACAGAAACATATGTCCGAACTAAATGAATATTATGTTGGAACAAACAATATTTGGTTTCAACTATGTCAAAATGATCAAATCCCAGTTCCAACTATCAAGATGGAGTCTGAACAACTCCGGAAGGTTTGAACATGAAAATATAGGTTCAAACAACCTCGAAACAGGTTTTAACAGGAACAATGGAGGCAAATAAATTTTGGAACTTATAGGGCCAAAAGTTCGCACTGTCCGAAGTTTCTGATTGTTTCTTATCTCTGGTACAGTTTGAACTACAATAGCTCTAAGTTTGAACTAGAATCGAGTGTAAACCAACTTTCAGTTTAAATAGAAACTTATGTCCGAACTAAAGGAATATATGTTGGAACAAACAATATTTAGATTTAACTATGTCAAAATGATCAAATTCTAGTTTCAACTACCAATATGGAGTCTGAACAAATGCGGAAGGTTTGAACATGCAAATATAGGGTTCAAACAACAGAGAAACAGGTTTCAACAGGAACAATGGAGGCAAATAAATTGTAACAACTTATTAAGGCCAGTTCGCACTGTCCACACTGCAAAACCATGGCTGAGTTGACTCAGCCACCGCAAATCACCGCCAAATGTTGGCAGAATGCGGTCCAACAACCATGAAAAGAGTTTCCTCCCAAACAACACCACCAACCAACCCAAAATCGACTAAATCCAAGCCAAAAACTACCCACATTCACCGCAAAAAAAACCGTCCAACCATTACCAAAAAATTGGATTTCAACACTGGAAAAACCCCTAAAATCTGTTAAAAGAAGAGGATAGAGAGATTATCAGGGTGGAGGAGGGTGCAGATGTTCTCCTAGAGCGACGGCACGGCCTCTCTGACGGTGGTGAGCGGCTGAGTCCGAGTTCGCGGTTTTCTTGCGGGAGAGGAAGAGGTTTTTGGGACGCATTAAGACCTTTGGTTCTTTTTAAAATGCACAGACCCTAGTCCGCACTAGTCAAATGCCGGTTCGAACTTACAGAATTAGATATCCATCCAAATGTGTGTATCCGCAAATGGCATTCGCACGTTTCATTATGATGTGCGCACAACCCAAACGTTAGTTACCACACATATCCCACTAATACAAGTTTCAACTGACATTTAGAAAGTTTGAACTAAACGGACGCATTTAATGAAAGGTCACATCACATCGCATCGATCTGCTGTGTCTGAGCCGTTGGAACTATGATATACCTAGTTCGGACTATTTTAAATAAATCAAATTCTAGACAGATGTCGAACAAGGGAAATTTAACAGTGCTAACTACAGTTCAAACCTAACACAATACTGTGCGCACTAGTGTGTTTAGTTGCAACAAACTTATTGGTAGTCCTAACTTGTACATTATTGGGACGTTTGTTTGCCGTCCCAAAAGTGTCGTTCGCACGTAATTATAAGTAGTTCGAACGAACATATATTAGTTCGAACTAGAAGTGTTTTTGGGACGAAATGTTGTCGTCCCAAAGTTTTTCCCGCCATGTTCCCGCCAATTTATTTGGGACGGATGCTCAAAATCCGTCCCTAAAACGCATCCTTTAGGGACGGAAAGAGGCATCTGTCCCTAAAGATGTTCTTTGACACCCCTTTTGGGACGACACCTTTGTTGCGTCCCAAAAGGGGACCTTTAGGGACGGTTTTGTGGCTGTCCCAAAGAAAATCCGTCCCTAAAGGTCAATTTTCTTGTAGTGATGGCAACTATATATATTTTATTTAATATTTTCTTTAACTAATATTCAAAACTTAGGTTATTTAATTATTTAATATTTTTATTGCAATATAATATCTATGCACATATACTCCTAGGTATCTCGATTAGGGTTTAATCAACACTAACGGATTTAGGATTATCTTTAAATCTCCCATTATTACATGTGCTCCATTAAAGCTTACATTAACTATTAATAACTTTAATCACAATTAAATCTTGACTTGGACCTTAAACCTCAATTAATCCGAAATACTAACCCTAACTAGGGTTTCGAATATTTTCATTACATGCTCATGGTTCCTCAATTTATTCCAATTAGCCAAAACCCCAATTTCAAGTATCCAACCATAACAATTATAACCTATTTATCATAATTTATACTTAGGGTTCTTTTACTTTAACCATTCGGCCAACACTAGTTTTATGCATCCTTTAATCACAACTTCAACTCCAATGGTGATCTCATCCTCCATTCAAAAATTTCACAACCTAGGATCTATAAATCAAAACACCAACACAATATATCATGCTCATAACATTCGGCCAACACATGTTTTCATCCAAATGATTAGGTTTTCTTTTGTTTCCTTCAATTTGCATGCATCTAATACCTAACATAATTATCTACCATGCATTAGGTCATAAATCTTGCACAAATCATGGCCAATGTCCAGATCTAAACATATACAAAATTATACATGAAGACCTAAGCATATAATATTCGGCCATACCTCAAAATGTCACATTTTTCATGCTAAAAATTATAACATGCATATCCTTTGCATTTATGACCTTACTAGCATGAATTAACTTCATATCTTCATCAAATACTCCCATCAACATAGATCTACACTTTAGAAACTTCAACAACAATAGATCTAAGGAAATATCCAACTTACATTCGGCCAAACATAACATAAGTCTAGATCTAAACTTATCTAGCATACATTGTTCTCCTTTTGTATTTATGACCTATTTGCATGCATAACTCCATAGATCTGAACCTCTATCACATGTACATTGTTTTTTACATCATCAAGAACATATTTAAACACTTAGATCTAATATTAGAGAGTCCAACAACACAAGATCTAAGCATATAATTCGGCCAACATAATACTAAGCCAACAACATCACATTTGGTCTTACCTTGTTGACTATCCCAAGCTTGAATACCTAGAAAAATAAAAATGCCCTAGGTTAGAACTTATGAGAAACTTTAAGCAAGAACACTCAATAGAATCAAGCCTACCTCTACCTTCACCAAACTTTTACCAAATCTCTTCCTTCTTCCAACTTTCGGTTCACCCTCCTTAGAGTAGTTCCAAGCTTGATTTGAGGTGCTAAGGTGGGTTTTATGGTGGGGGAAAAATATGGTAAGCTTGAATGATTTAGTTCTAAGGAGATGAACTAAACTTCTTCAAGAGAAAGGTGGCTAATGGGTAGGGTTTTCAAAAGAAGAAAATGGTGTTGCACAAGGAGAGATTTCGGTCACCACAAGGAGAGATCTAACTTGAGCTTTTGGAGTGTGATTTAGAATGTAAAAAGGAAAAGAGCAAGACTTGAGCTTAGATGGGTGGTTCGGTCAAGAGAGGAAAATGAGAGGGTTGAGAGCAATTGCAATATTTGGCCAAGTGAGGGAGAAATTGAAAGTGAAGTGAAATGCTAAGTGTGAATTGAGGCAATTGAATCTCCCAAGGAGAGTTATGGCTATGACACATGACAAGGACAAGGTTGAATGACAAGAGAGAAAGTTTGAAGAAAATGGGGGATGGATGTGGTGAGATGGCCGGCCAAGCATGGCTTCCTCTTCTCTCTTTTCTTTTCACTTTTTCCTCACATCAATTCTTGTTCCCTAAAGCTATGTCCTTGCATTAAATCTCCTCTCCTCTCTCACTTTGATCTTTACGTAAACTCCACCCCATGGCTTGATCTCCTTTTATTTATTTTTCTCTCTTTTCTCTTCCAATGTATTGTCTTGTCAATTAATGCTCTCTTTTCACATCTCACAACTTCACATGGCCTACTCTCCTTTCTCACTTTTCATTCCTATGTAAAACACCCCATAGCTTGATCTCCCTTTGCTTTTTCTCTTCTTTTCTCTTCCATGTGTTGTCTTGTCAATTAATGGTTCTCTTACACATCTTACAACTTCACATGGGCAATTAGCTTTTTGCTTTTCAATTCACTTCATGCTCTTTACGTAAAAGCCATCTTCCATTTATGTTGTTTGGTTGAATTCCAACCAACTTAGTTACTCTCACATTTGAAATGCAACTAACCTTCAACTTAGTTACTATTCCAACTAACTTATCTCCTATAAGCTCTCTAGCTTATCTTATCATCTAATAAGCATGATCTCTTATCTTAAGATAATGGCTCTAACCTATCTCTACAATAGCCACAATGACTTATCATCATGCTTGCTTATCACTATGATAAGCAAGTGTGCTTATCATTTTAATCTCTCTTAAACCTTATCACATGCTTAATAACTTATCATTTAATATTCTAATGACAATTCAACTTAGTAATCTAGGCCACATAGTAATAATATATGTCACATATTAATGACAAAATATTCAATAAATTCTCAAAAGAAATTCATGATTTTATCCATTAATTATTTTCGGCCTATATAAAGAAATCTTTAATCATAATTTAATTCATGGATCATGAAGTATACTAGGCAAATGGAAAATATAAATACATAAGAGAGAAACTCACCTAGCAAGTTTCGGCTCCTAGGAAAATATAATTTAAACTTTGCACAAAACTTCCCAAAATGACAAGAAAATTATTTAGCAAAATTTCATGAAATAAAATCCCATATTGATTGATGTACCTTAACATAAAGCTTAGGTCATACATTGACCAAAAATATGGCTCCATAATAAAATAAAAGCTAATATATAAGAAATAACATAAGAAATAATTGGGGTCTCACAATCCCCCCTCCACACCTGGAGCCTCCGGGGGAGGAGGGTCGCCCCCCTTCCACCTCTGGACGCCCAGTTCTGGGCAGCCATGGATGAACCTCCTCCACCCGTCAGTAGGGGTGGACCTCCCCCGGAGGCACCCTCCCTCTGGCCGCCCAGAGGTGGGGAGGAGACCCTCCTCCCCCGGAGGCGCTAGGTGTGGAGGGGGGGATTCCCCCTCCGCAATGAAAGGATCGGGGTTGCCCGATTCTTTTTTTTTTAATTAATAATGTTTCTTTGTTAATTTTAGATTTTTTTATTTAGTGACACATGTCATACTGTGATTGGATGTGATAGATTTTTCGTTAAACGGGGCTAACGACATTGAGTTCAGTGAGTTTTTATACAAAAACGATAAACCTAGTGAGCAATTTGAAACTTTTTAAAACCTGGTGAGTTTTCACAAAAGGCGTTAAAACCTAGTGTGGTATTTGTATATTTCCTTAAAAAAAAGCTCGAACCTGATTCGAGGGCGGGCTCAATACTCAAATATATCGGGTCGGGTTGAGACACTAGTGTATGTACCTGTACGGGTCCGACCGGATTGCCAGATGAACAACCGTACCTAATATGACAACTAACATTTTATCTAAATGGTTATCAACAGGCTTGAACAACCATTATTCTTTAATTCAGTTTCAGTAAGGTTCACATGAACAATGCAAAGTGAAAGGTATAAATGTATCGCTTTTTTTTCGTTTTCAATAAGTCAAGCACTTCAAATGCAGAGCTACTCTTTATCATCGTACTGTGTGGTGCATACTAGCAAAAAGGATTTTCCATAACTTACCCCAAAACCACCATCAATAGAAGGAAATAACAAAGAGCACAAAATTCAACAATAATATGCAAGTAATGGTTTCAATTATAAGTTCCGATAAAACAAACTTTAATCTCACCTAGCCAGTCAAAACCGATCGCGCGATAGTCCTTATATCTACTGCAAGAACCCTACATTTATGCATCATGACATTTATTGCACTAACCCTACTTTCATGCATCAAATGCAATCAGTAAATGCAAGGGGTATACATTAGATGAAACCAAAAATAACAACAATAATCAATAATCAAAGTTAGAGAAACCGAAGGATGAAACATGTGGATGTCTATTGATCTCGCTAAACGGACCTAACAGCTCGAGCGCGACTTAAATTACCTCAACTCCAGCTCGGTCAGTATAAATCAAGTATTCTTGGGAATAGGTAGATTTTTTATAGAAATATGCATGTACATATAAAAGGGATATATATAGGGTAAATTGCTCCGTACGTCCCTGGTGTATGACGTTTTCCCAATTTCGTCCTCAAGGTATGTTTTTCCCTACACAATGCCTTAAGTTTGGCCCTATTCCCAGAAGCGTCCTGCCGTCAACTAAATGGACAGAAATGCACATGTGGCTGACGGTGCACAAGTGGAAATTGACCTCCCCCGCCCCGGGCGCGACCGTGGAAATCGGATGGGAGAGGTCCCCAGCCGCTCCAGACCACCACCCCTCGGCTCCCTCCGCTGGCCACCCATCCCTCCTCCACCTGGCGGTGGTTTGGGGCGGCTGGGTGGCCTCCCCCATTGCGATTGGTTGGTAATCGAAAAGTCAATTTCCACGTGTTCGCCGTCAGCCACGTCTTCATTTAGTTGACGACAGGACGCTTCTGGGAATAGGGTCAAACCCTAGGGTCTTGTGTAGGGAAAAACATACCCTGACGACGAAAGTGGGAAAGCGACATACCCTAGGGACGTACGGAGCAATTTACCCATATATATATATCCAGACTGGTATATATGTATATGTTTCTATGGATAGCTTAATAGAATAATTATGATGGACACCTAGATATACTAAACGTCTAATCTACATGAATTCACACAAATGTTTGATATCTCAATCATTTTAGTTATTTTATATTAGAGAATAATAAGTGAATGAGCAACTCATTAACAAGTTCGAACTCATTCTAAAAACAAATAAGTCAATCTTTAGTATATTATAATCTTCCTCGGGCGACGAGCGCAAGCTTGGCTAAAGAAGAATCAAGATTTAACATCCAATGCTCAGCTTGCTCAGCTCAATTATAACCCGAAAATTTGGTTCCGTAGAAACAGCATCTGAGTAAAGATGAAATTTTTTTGACAGTAACAGGAATGCATATCTTTAACCACAGATTCGGCTGAGGAAAAATGGTCACCTCAACAAAGTTAAAGGGCTCTAGAATTAGACATATCAAGCAGTTACACCAGCCATAGACGTTTCAGTAAGGAATTAGTCCTCTGAACTCACTATAAATTCATTGTACTTATACCAGCTACTAATCCTAGGACAAACATATAGATTATGAGAGACAAGGAAGTTAAAATCGAAAGCAAATGGATTCTAGATTTCTAAAGAAAAACAGAGCATTTGGAAACTGGAATCGTATGCTTGATTTTAGCGTGCAACTTATTATTTATAACCCATTAGAAAAGGACAAACATAAAAGGTCGTTTCATCTATCGTGTAATAACTGAATCACAGCAACTGAAAAAATCGATTCTCAAAACTTATGTTGTTATAATCATAACTCATAAAAATAATAAAAAGTTAAATTTGTCAATGACAATGGAAGTCCTAGAACATATGAATAGTAATTTCACTTGCAAGAATAAAGGAAAGAAAGAAAAAAGGGCTCACCTGTGAAGGAAAACCATGGATTAATACGACTGGACGCTTATCAGCACTGCCACTTTCAACACAAAACCATCTATTGCACAAAATCACATATAAAGAGCATGTTTCAATTGGAAACCCTGCAAATAATCACACTTAATTTTTGCATACCAGATCATAAAATGAAACATACTGGCATGTTCAATATGACTACGATTTGAGGCAATAGTCTCTTAAAGATACTTCAGAATTTACCTAAAAGAATCCGCTGAGGTCTGAGAACCCGCACCCATTCTAAGACCAAAAATGGGATCTTTGACCTTCTCATCAGAACCAAGAGCATGACGAGTTCTCACCTAGGAAAGTTGACACTATCCACAATAAACTTCTCAAATACCCACAACGGAGTTGAAATCCCAAAGGAGTGGAACCTTACAAAAATTGCATCTATATTTTCCTAGGTAATGCAATAAAACCACTCAAAAAGTTTTCAAGAAGATATGGAAGTATTAATAATCATGCTTATCTGTACATTTAATACAGAGGAAATAGAATGAATCAACAAGGCGATGGGAAAACACTATTTCATTAGAAAGATGGTTTTTTACGGCCGCACATCTTTCACTTGGTACAACAATTTTGAATGTAACGGAAAATGTTCGGGAAGTATAACTAAAATATAAAAAGTAATGGAACAATAATACTCATTATCCTCCCTTGCTTAAACCATTCATCTGATGGGCTTGGCCCATCTGAATATTTCCCTGTTAGAAAGAACTCCACTTGTTACAATTGAGACAGACGCTCACATACAAGCTCTGAACTTGTTTGTAAACCAAGACAAGAAATACAACTAGTAATACTATCACAAATAATAATTATAACAATTATAAAAGCACCTCCACTGAAGGAGAAGCCATCCCCAACTGAAACAGGTGCATCTGTGAGATATTCCTACCACAATACTTAACTTTTCGTAATCTTTTGCTTTCCTTTTCATTATTTTTTTTCTTGGACCGAAAACTTCCTTCCGTTTTACCCCTATAATCAAGGTTGTGCGGCCCTTCAGGCTGGTCTCAATAACCTCAGATAACACGTTATTTGGTTACGTTATAGCCCATAACTCCTTTTTCTTGCAAGGATTTCCTCATCATAGTAGGCCCAGGTCTTATGGCTAGACTTAAACCATCGGGACAGTACCGCACATTACATCCAGTGGCGGAACCAGGACTCAAGTTGAGGGGGGGCAAACTCCTAAAGCGAAATGACAAATTTTTTTCTTACTTAATGCAAAAGGCGTTTTAGAGTTAAAATAACGAAAACTAATGAATAAAAACATTAAAAATATTGAAATACACTACTGTAATTCCTTAAAAAATATTCTTACTCATAATTTTTGAATCATAGCTCTCTAAAACCCCTCATTATTTTCTCATATTGCTTATTGGTTTTGAACCATAACTCTCTAAAACCCCTCATTGTTTTCCCATTTTGCTTTTTAGGAAAATCATGACCAACAAGCCAAGTGATTGACAAGGAATTTTGATCAAATACTCCTTACGAATTTAATCTCCAATCCCAACATCATATTCTTCAATGAGTTTACGTAACCTTGAGTCAGCAATAATATAATCCAGACTAAACAAAAGACAAGGTCTTTTCGAACTAATATTCACATCAAAAGTAGGAGTACTAAGCGATTCCACATTGGCTGACTTTTTTTTATCCAAAACTTATCCATAATCTAAACAAAACAAAATGAAAATTCATCAACCAATTCAATTCACTAATCAAATTTAAAAACAATAAAACTTTAAACACCAACGTTCTAATCTCTTCAAATATACAACATTTATATGTCTACTGGGTTACTATCATGTTCAGCATATTAAGTAATCAAAATATAAATAAACAAAGATTTATAAACTCCATATCTCCTCTCTCCCTCTCTCTTACGCATGGGATGTGAGAAATTTGAGACAAGTAATCAACATGTAATTCTCCTACCTACTCTACCGCTGAACAACTCTTCAAACTAATCTAAATAAATTTTCCCCAAAAACAATGGGATTATATTGCCAGATTTTAGCACTCTATAAGTAGAAAATATGTGTATTGAATATATTTTTATAGTAAAATAGATATAATGAACAGAAACAATAAAAAAGCCATAATGTTGAAAGACTTGACTTATAAACCACAACACATTAAACTATATATATAAAATAGATAGGAAAATACATATAAAAAATATATATATATGAACCAAGGGGGGGCAGCTGCCCCGGCTTGACCCCCCTTGGCTCCGCCACTGATTACATCCCACATGGCCGGCCACTAGGAGAAGAGTAGCTTGTTTTAGGAAATCTCATAATTATGCTCTAGGAGTGTTGGAGACACATGGCCGGATCTGCCATGGGCCAACCAAATTAGCCACTCCCTGAGATCATTAATAGTGAATTCGAAATTAGCAATTGCATTGAAGAAAGATTAATTAATTAGGATATTAACATTTGCTTCTATTTTTAGTGAAGGTTATTAAATCACATCTGTTTGGAATTTGTTTCGTTCTTCCAAATAAATATAGCACGTCAATTGAGGAGTCGGATACCCTATTCAAAAATTTTGTACGATATCCTTTCATTCTTTACCCCTTCAAATATAGCAAGCTCTCTCACCCGCAAATTCAGAAAATCATCTCTCTCTCTCACTATCTGCACGTATTCCTCCTTGTTTTGCAAACCACCCTGATCAGCAGCAATTAATTAATGGAAATTCCTCAGAAGAAAATGCGTCGTCATGACTCATTTCGGGAACAAGAAGATCATGCAGGTTACGTTGTTGCAGATTCAGAAGACGATGATGATGTTCAACCTAAATCACTCACTCGTCTGGTGTCAAACGCTGACACCAAGTCACTGTCCGAAAAGCCAATTGCACGCCGTCCTTCGTCCCATGCTGATGATAGACCTAAGAAGACTAAGAAACTCAAGGAAACCCCAAGAAGAATTTGGAGAACGCTCAAGATCACTCGAGTGGGAGGCCAAAGATCAGTCATTCCGGGGAGGACGATATGGCTAAACCCACGTTCAAAGAAAAGGAAGAACAAGCATAGTACTGGGCCGGCCTATGTTGCTGATGCTCCGACGACTGACGAAGCAAATACCGATGTAGCTGCTACTCCGATTGATGGAGAAGGATTCTCTCCTAAGAGGGAATTATCTAATGGTTCCTAACAGGTCGATGACAACATATTAATGAATTCATCCAATGGTCTGTATTAATGACAACACATTAATGAATTAATTAAGAAAGATTTTCTTTTTTATTTTGTATTTTTTTAACATTTAATAGAGATCATTGGATGGATTCATTAATGTGTTGTCATCCATCCAATGACCTGTTAGGACCCATTAGGTAATTTCCTCTTAGGAGGGAATCCTTGTCCCCTATGGAATCCTTGTCCCCTATTGATTAGGGAAACACCACTGATGCTGCGAACTTGAAAAATGGCAAGAACCCCGCTGAAGCCTTCAAATCCCTAACTTCAAACTCCACTAAGAAAGCAGACGTTGATACTGATGATATAGATGCTTCAAAAAGTATCTACGAAATGGCTGGGACATCCGAGATGGCTTTGCAAGGCCTGGCAGACCGTTTAAATGAACTGGGAGTAAAGCTGGACTGGATCGACGGAGACAAGGTAGCAGGACTCGTGGAGTTGTGGAAATCTTTCAAGGTCGCACTATTCGAATGCAGCATAAAAGAGGCACGGTTCAACGAGGAGGTTTTCCAGAGTATCCTCAGTTCCTTCCACTAACGTCCGCTGAATCTGATTCAGTTGGTGCTACTAATTGAGGTCTACTGATTCACATACAGAAGCACGAGCTCTATTAGTGTGACTTTAGTTTCTTAGAAGTTCTCTGCTTTGTGGTGTGCCCACAAAGATTAGGTCTAAACTTTTGATCTTAATAGTAAAGTAATGATAACCTGTTCAAATCAGTATTGTCCAAGTTTGGATTCGTTTAATGGCGGACTCAGCATGAATTTGTATGATAGAATCAATGAAATCTTGGAATTTTTTTCTAACACGAACGAACTAGAACTAGCTGTAACTGAAGCTTTTGGGTAAGCTTACTCTCATTTGGTTGATTTCAGATTCAGACTGACAGAGAGAAAACAATCAACCCCAAAGCTTTGGTAAATATTATTGTTGCTGATTCTTGAGAAGAACAGGTAGACCCTGCAGAATTTCGTTAAAATAAGCACTCTGTTTAAGTAACTACAATCAGAAACGACTTGGGAAAAAAAAAACTACAACCAGAAACGTTATTGCACTCTGGCTCGATTCTTGCCTTCTTAAGTTGACTGACTGTGCAAGACCATATATACAATGGATGGGAACAAGTGAAGAAGGAAACAAAACAAAGAGACTCTGCATAGTGCATAGTGCATAGTGCATTGGGATGTCTATATGTGCCACTAAATATATATGTACGGCCGTAAAGTGGAAGAGATCAACAGAAAAGAACGATCTATGGATTTTCGCATCTTTAATATAAAATTTATTATTATAGACAAATTCTTGCAGAGAGAATTAAAGAAAGCAGATAAGAGGAAAACGGATTTTGAAGTTAATCCGAGGATAGAAGAAGACAATTAGTGACTTTGTAGACTAAAGGTTTTTTTGAAGTCTTTGAATTATACTTATGAGATTTAAGAAAAACTCTACATCATTGTCTAGATTTGGAGCTAAATTATTTTTACAAAGGAAGTCGTTAGGGATTTTTTTTGTACCTACCTAGATATTTATTTCGAATTTGAGATAAATAGACTTTGTACTCTCCAACCCTAAGGGTCTTGACATATTACACCTGTAAACTATTGATTTCAAATACTTTGTAATTATTTTTACAATGACTATTTTATAAGGATAAAATCGTCAATTGAGAAATAGTGGAAAACTCAAGGGAGAATCCTTAGTGGTGAACATGGGCTGGTTTTGGCCAAACCACCGAAAATCTCTGTGTTGTATCTCTCAACCTTACACCGTATTTACTTGCTTTAATTTGATTATTTGTGCTAAGGCTTTCTTTAATACTAAGACTGTTTTTATCTTGAGAGTAATCAAAGTCTTTATCGTTGCCACATTTTCTATTGATCATCGCTTCTTATTAATCTGTGCATTTATTGTGTAATCACAGCAGAAGCTATATTATCTCTCTTGCATTCTTTATTGATCTAGCTTCATGCTTTGTACTGGTTTGACTATAACTCGCATATACTTTTGTAGCTCTGTTACTTTGGGTTTTATTGTGCTATATTCACAAGAATTTTTGTAATGGAGACATTTAAATTAATTAATTTTACATTATTTGGTTGTAATTTATATTTTGATAGATTAGTAGTTATTATGTTTTGTTAGACTTTAGCCAATGTGCTTTTAGAGATTGCTTATAACCTTTTGTTTTATATTTAAGGTTTGTGAGAACCTTAAATTATTGAGACTGAGATTATAAAGTTTATTAGCGGCTGTCTTTTACACTCAAATGTGTTGTTTCCCCCCTCCTTGGCTTTATTCTTCTCTTCTTCACTATTGTTTCTTGATTTCTCGATCTCCTTGGCTTTATTCTTCTCTCCTTCTCTATTATTTCTTGATTTCTCCATCTCGTTCCTATTTCTCCACTATATTCCGCATCATTTTGTAGCTCTGTTACTTCATTTATGGCGAAAGAATATCGGGATAACAATCACACTTGGTTATATAGAAAAACACCATAAGCCAAGCAAAAAACCGAACCAAAGAAAATGACGATAATAAAACAAAAACAATATGTTAGACGCATGAAGATCAAGCCAGAAATGTTATTCCAAACCTGTTACTCCTGTATTAGCCAGAATATCTGCTAAATAGAGTTAGCCTCTCTCTATATAAATGTGTAATCTCAAAAGAAATCATGTCCAATATAATCCATCCAACCAATTTATATGGAATTAAACCAATCTGTAAGGATATAAATTGTTGAGTGTTGATTTGTAGAGGGCTTTATATATAAATTTTGTGGAAATTTTAGAAGCCAAAAATCATGGCTACCTATTTTGGCTGGATATTTCAGCTAGTGTGACATATGAAGGCAGCAGCCAAGTAAGCAGGTAATTCCCACAGAAATCAAAATAAAAGTGGAGTTCTGGATTCTTCTCAGACGTTACCAGAGAAAAACTCGACCCAAAAAGACAAGGACAAGCATAAAGTTGACTGATGAGTCCGGACGATTGAGAGAAAGAAGGAGAAGTGAATTAACTCTGGAAAACAAAAAGCGTTTGCCCGAGTAGGGAAACTCGAAATGTGGGAATCAACAAATAGCAGTACAATTGTGTCGAAGATGTAAATGAAACTCAAGGGAACTCTTGTGAAATTTGTTGAGGTGGTAATCAATGGGTTATGGCTCAATTACCCAGTAAAAGAAAATGAAGAGATCAAAGGACGACGCAGGTGTATCTTCTTGGGGATAGAGAACGGTGCTTTGCTAGCTAGTTTCTTTAATGGGGGAAGTGAATTCAAGGGGACGGGAAGGACAAGGGTCTGTCTATTCCGCTGCTCAAGAAATTCCTTACGAGTGATGTTGAAAATTTGCTGTAAATTCTAGATTGGCTTTTTGGGGTAAAGAAGTTTGATACCCTTCTTCTTTGACTTCACCTTTGTCTATTTGCATAGTTACCATTGTATAGTCTTAATTACAGATGTGGGCTGGGCTGCTATCTATAAATCCAACGTGATGTGCCTAGTGCATCTTTTTCTTATTTTAAAGCATGTTACTACCCTCTGACTTTTCTATTTTCCCCTGTTTGGTAGGCGTTGAAATTACTCGAGGAAAACCCTATACTTTGAGGATGAGAGGGCGAAAGGTTACCGATAACCCAGGTTGATTTTAAGTATCTGACTTTATTACTTTATATTAGACCCGTTTGTTTTTTCTTAATCTAGTGTCCAGACTAGCTTAAGCGCACTTTGACTAAATTGAACGTTTTTTCTTAATGAAGTGTCCAGACTAACTTACGCCCACCTTGACTAAATTGAACCCTACGAAGAGACTAATCTTGACATGGTTGCTCTAGAGATAAACGTTAGTGATGACCCTGAGAAAATCAGACAATCAGCTGAGCCTGAAACACCAACCCTCTCTCACTACGAAGCCTAAAACAAAACCTAAAGGTATGCTGGGTTTTAACCTTTTGGCTCCTTGGAGTTGTTCGATGGAAAAAAAAATAGAAGATGCATTTTGCTTGGGAAGAATCTGGACTACTTTATAAATCCTGCTAATTATGAGTTGTTTTGTGGTTGATTTCTATACATGCTGTTCTGTTTCGGACACAGATTGATTTGCTGTTAATTAAACGAGACCCAAATATATGAATTCCTCTTAAAGGGCGGAATCATATGAAATATATGATTTGCTTTGTTCTTCCTCTTCTTTAATTGGATGAGCACCAAAAAAGTTCCTGTTTTCTTCAAAATTTCAGCTGGATGCTTATATATTGCAGGTAAACAAGATGTATAAGAGAAGAATCTAGCATCAGCTTGATATGGACCTAAAAAAAATCTCTGTAGCCGTGCCGCCAATAGGGGAAGACCATTTCAGTCACAGCACCAAGAATATATTCGAGGATACAAAATATTGTTAGTTCCTACTTGCCCAAAACAAAAACAAAAAGAAAAGGAAAACCCTGTTCTCATATGTACCAGGAAAGTTTATCGCAACAAGTTGGCACGAAGTGATTCAGAAAGCAAAAGTGCACTCTTATACCACACTGGTTGGCACACAGAACTGGGTTGCTGAGGCCTAATCCTGCCTATTGAACTTAAAACTAAACTTATTAAAAGGAACAAAAAAAGAAGTGGGAAAAAAACAAAAGCAAACCTCACCAACTCGTCAGTTATTAAATATGTGCAAAACACCTAACGGATTTTATGTATCTTATTGATACAATACAGGACAATTCAGGTCAACCTACGTCGCTAGACCAGAAAAAAAGGGGGGAAGATAAGCAAAATAAAAAGTAGAAGCAAATAATGAACATTCAAAAAAACTTTCTTGAAGATGAATCAAATTGGACAATCGACTGCCGCTCATGATCTTTAAAGTGCCTAACCTCTTCGATTCAATTTCCCTCACACTCTGAACTATGTCGTCAATGTTTCTTGATAGGTGATTGGAATGGTCCTCCATATCTCGTAGGACCATATCAAGCTGCTCTTGAAAAGGTGCAGATCGTTTCCGCTCACACTGTAATTCAGCAGTCAATTCTCGAATCTTTACATCTTTCTCATCCTGAAACATATAATATCAATTAGCACTGAAAAGATGATAGAAGGTGCAAACAAAGAAGCTTTTCCCCCTACAGGAACACTGAGAACATGATGGTAGGTGAAAAACAGGGTGGCTCTAACAATCAAATCAACAAGATACTACAATTAACGTACCATCTCAAGTGATGCAGGAGCATGATTTTAATTAGTTAGCTGGTTATTTTATAATCCTACACTTTCTCTACTATAATCTGTTTGGTGCTGGATTTGGATTTTACTCCTCTTGGCTTCATTATTGAGGCAAAAGTTCATTGGCTGGTAGAGAGACAGAAGAACATTCCTTATTAATCCTAAAGCAATATATTATGCAAAAATATCAGAGTCAGGTTTCAACACTATTGTCAAGGACAGCAATCTTCATAATGTTAGTGGATTAACAGATTAGGATACTAATTTTGTCATGCATATAAGGGCTAATACCAATGAATTTCCAGCTCTCCCATCCATCTTGAGAAAAAGCTTGGTTGGACACAAGAACAACTCAGCTGATTGTTCTAGTGGCCTCTAGTGAATTAGTGATGCAGGGGTCTCACAGGACTTCACTAACCTATGATAAAACCAATTGATATCTCAAGAGCTATACGACTTCTCAAAGTTTCCGAGAAACTTCAAAATCAAGTCACTTAACTTCCTGCATATGCCGCTTTCTTCAAGCTTCTAGAACTACTGTAGTATCGTATTCAGTAAGATGAGGAATAAAAGTTCTTTTCAAATCTCGGTAAGTCGGGGCATAATTAGGCATTAGAAATGTGACATAAAATCTTCCTTGAAGAAAGGCCTAGAGTCTCACATTGTCAAAGAGAAAAATTCCATTTGAAAGAAACGACAGATTTCCAGATGAACCAAAACAAGAACATCTCTGCACAACTTTTTACCTTAAAATTAGATGCCAATTAAAACATCAATATCATTGACGTATGGTCATTCTCCCAAGTGGCATTCATCCAGCAACAAGGACACAAGGAAAATGTTTGATACTTTATTATAGAGTTAAATGTATGCTCTCATCACAGTAAGATCCTGGCACGAAGTTACATATTAGTTTATTAAAGAGTACAACCACCACTTCTCGACGAATCAAGAATATTTTTATTATAACACCAGTATTGTTTTCTCAGATCATAGGCAGAGAGAAAACGAGAGAAGCACTGTGATTTTCCAAACCCTCCCCAATTGGCGGTGTTTGGGGGCCAAAATTTTGGCCACCATTTTGGCCCTAATAAAATAAATACAAAAAAATTTCTCTTCCCATCAAATCATTTCTTTTCACTACAAATAAATATCAAAAATTCATTCAAATAATTTCTCTCTTTACTTTTTCACCAACTCCAACACCCCAAAATTTTAACACTTGAACACCAAGATACATACAAGAATGCAATACA
Organism: Myrica gale; assembly: GCA_963930655.1. NCBI lineage: Eukaryota > Viridiplantae > Streptophyta > Magnoliopsida > Fagales > Myricaceae > Myrica > Myrica gale. The sequence goes on along the minus strand of OZ005607.1, from coordinate 16,349,563 downwards.
TATAACCCTCTTGGTTAATCTTTTGCTTGGACCATAATACACACTGACCATGAAGATCCCTAGAAAGTATCCGAGCGAACAATAAAGGGGAGACAAAAAAAATGTCTTCCATTTCAATATGCATGGCACAGAATGTCAGATATAAAAGACTCGAAGGTCGGCTATTGTAACAATTTTGCACTATACTGACATGCTGTCTAAATATTTTGCAATTATTATGTTCAATATGCAAACATTGCAAGACATACCACATGCTTGCAATTAAACTCAGACATTAGTAGGGTTCAGGCATCACAATGTCAAGTATGAGGAGTTCTCGTGGCAAGGACACATATTCACAGAATATTACTGCACACACAATCCATCTTCATTTTGTTTCTAAAGTAAATAGTACATTTGGGTAGAATAAATTTTTCAGTTTTCTATAAGAAGAAAATTTGTTAAGATGTTTTTTTGGAGTGTTTACGAAAGTGGTGGGATATCTTAAGAGATGCAATTTTACGATATTTCGTTAGGGTTCATGAAGGTGGTGTTGTTCAGAAAGGAAAATTTTAACAAGAAGAGCAGTTTTTGGATTTTTGTAGATTTGATCGCAGAAACTTTTTTTTTTTGATAGGTAAATAAAAGTTTTATTAAAACGAAAAAAGAATTAACAGTACAATAGGCTGTACTGAAAACATCTAAAACATACAAGCTAGAAAGCTACAAAAATCTAGAAGATCCAAAAACGGAAACCCCAATACAGCATTAGACCAAAGGAAAAGAGTCTGTAACATGTGACTCTTAAGACTCTCCATCGTTGACGCTTGATTCTCGAAACAACGAATATTTCTTTCTCGCCACAAACACCACCAAATACAGGAAGGTATCATCCTCCAAACCACCAAAACTGTTGTGTCGTCAAACTTCCTCTTCCAACATCGCAACACCTCAACCACCCTAGAAGCATAACCCAAGAGAAGTTAAATATAGATAAAATATGTGACCACAAACATCGAGCAAACGAACAATGAAGTAGAATATGATCAACAGACTCCCCATCACATCTACACAAATAACATCACTCTGTCAAGCAAATACCCCTCCGCCTCAAATTATCTACTGTCAAAACTTTCCCATGAGTAGCCTCCCACACAAAGAACGAAACTCTTGGGGGTGAAAAAGCATTATGAGAAGATGAGATAATCTTTGGCAACATCACCTTCAGTCTATTAGCCAATACCTTAGCAAGAATCTTATAAACCCCTCCCACAAGACTTATAGGACGAAAATCCTTTAGCTCAACCGCGCCCACTCTCTTTGGAATGAGAACAATAAAAGTAGCATTCATACTTCTAACAAGCGTCCCCTCCTGGGCAAACTCATTAAACATGGACATCACATCTTCCTTAACCACATCCCAGCATGATTGGAAAAAAGCTAAAGAAAAACCATCAGGACCTGGAGCCTTGTCCCCATTAAAAGTATGTAAAACTCCCGAAACCTCCTCCACATCAAAAGGATGCTCTATCCACTGAGCCTCAGCATCATCAATACTATCAAATACCAACCCATCTAAAGAAGGCTTCCACGCATAAGACTCCTGATACAATAATTTATAAAAATCCACAATCTTCGTAGAAACCACATCTTCATCATCAATAAGAACCCCATCTACCTCCAGGTTTGAAATAGTATTGACTCTCCTATGAGAATTGGCGATTTTGTGAAAAAATTTGCTACACCTATCCCCTCCTTCAGCCAAAGAGCTCGAGATTTCTGTCTCCAATGAACTTCTTCCAATTCAATCAATTGGCTCAACTCCCCCTCCACCACCAACTTCCGATCTCTACCTTCAGCATCCAACATACCCCCCTCATCCAAAGAATCCAACGAAGACAACTCCCCCATTAAAGTATTCTTTCTCAACTCAATATCCCCAAAGACTTCCTTATTCCACACCTTTAAATCTTTCTTCAAAGCTTTTAGCTTTGAATCCACCACAAAACTAGCAGACACAGAGAAATCATAAGATCCCCACCATTCTCTCACTCTCTCCACAAAACCCTCCGCCTTCAGCCACATATTTTCAAATCGAAACAGCTTCTTCCCTCTCCTAAATCTGCCATTCTCCAAAATAATAGGAAAATGGTCCGATAGCAACCGAGGAAGTCTTTTCTGACTAATCAGGGAACAAAGCCTCCCATTCTGAATTAATCAAAAACCGGTCAATCCTAGACCAAGCCTGATGGGTCCTATTATTAGACCACGTAAACCCACCCCCCATCAAAGGAATATCCAATAAACCATTTTCTGAAATGAAATCTGAAAACTCAAACATATCACCGCCAATCCCACCTATGCCCGACCGCTCACTATGGAATCTTACAACATTGAAATCCCCTCCAATACACCAAGGAAGATTCCACCACGAAAAAACACCCACCAACTCATCCCATAATAATCTCCTACGCCCATCATCATTAGGGCCATAAACCCCAGAAAACATCCAAAAAACGCCGTCCTCAACATTCTTAAACATCAACAACACAGAATAAATACCAATAGAAGACTCAATCTTCTGTAACACCCTAGAATCCCACAAAAGCAAGATCCCCCCCGAAGCACCATCAGCCTCTAGACAACACCAATCCACATGAGGACCACTCCACAACTGCCTAATCACGCTTCTCGTCACCCTAGCCATCTTAGTCTCCTGCAAACATACTAAGTCCGGTTTCCACCCACGCAATAAATGTCCCACCCCACAACGCTTCACCCTATCATTTAACCCTCTAACGTTCCAGCTCAAAATTTTTGGCTTCATTTACAAAGTGTCAATACCCTCCCTCCACTCCTACCCTTCCTTGAATTCACTATCTTTCCATCATAATTGACAGAACTTTCCAAACCCTTCAACTCCCTCAACAACTTAACCCCCGCTCGACACGAAGACATTGAACGGGGTCTCACTCTGTCCTTCTCCAACGCATGAAACAGCTGCATAAGGTCTCACTCTGTCCTTCTCCAACGAATGAAACAGCTGCATAAGTTCAGCTTCATGTCCCGCACATGAGACTCCCACCATTTGTCGAACTGAGGACACCATCTCCAAGACCCAATCCGACATCCCTACACTACTTATACCCTCCCCCAATTCTCGATCCGGGAAACACACCGCCAATGGTTCCACCTCCAACTCACTAACACCATTTGCCCCACAAATCAGAGCGCTATTCTCCAAATCAAACATTTTCCCAATTTGGTCATTAACCCCATTCAACACCTCACCATCTTCCAACACGTCACCCTTATACAAAGTAGAAGCCATAGTATCCTCTACCATTGTTCCATCTTTCCCATGCCCACCATTAGTGCTTTTTCGAACATACACCTTTGAGAAAATTGTAGCATCATCATGGGTGTGTTTAGAATTCGCCAGAAACCCAAGAGCATCCTGTGTCTGAACATCGTGACCCAAATCTGCTCCAGTTAGAGCCACAGACAGCTCCGATGGGCCCTTGCTGACATCAACCAACCTCCGGCGAGCCATTCGCGCCTCCCCCACGTTGGACAGAAGACTATCCGCCTGGATAACCACCTTCCCGTCGTCGGAAAGCAACGAGGCCTTCAGCCCGCTATCGTCACCCTCCCCCACGTTGGACAGAAGGCTTTCGACCTAGAAAGCCACCTTCCCGTCGTCGGAGAGCAACGACTCCTTTTCCACCAGCTCGACGACATCATTGGCAACAGACATGGGTCCCGACGCTCCAAAACTCCCAGTCGGGTAAGACCCATGCTCTGTCTCAGCTTCAGATTGGCCCAAATCAGTGCCCATATGCGACGTACTACCTTTCTCCAACATAGCAAAACCCACCCGACACCCCACCCCACAATCTGACTTCACACCTTCTAATTCCTTGGCTGTATTAGGTAGGCCCACAACTGACTGATTCCCAAGCCCATTCATCAAACACACATTTGCGAGCTGCGCCCCTTTATCTTGTGACGTATAATGCAACTCCTCTTTAGACTGTTGAGCCGAATCATGGGCTTTTAGTAAAAACCCACAAACTTCGCACTTAAAGTGCTGAACTGAAGCAACAGGAATATATTTTCTGTTACGAACTAAAACCATGAGCTCATCAATCTGACTCCGTAGACTCAGCACCTTATTCCAAATCGAACTCTCCTCCATAACCGACAAATATCCCGGATTCTCCTCACAACTGCCCGCGGGAACAAAGGCCTTAAGTGTCACCTTATTGGGAATCGCAACCGCCGCCGCCAAATCTACAGATATTCCCTGAGACGGTTTTTTGCCATTCAAATTCTTTCCATGCTCATCAATGCCAGCCTCTCGGTTTGAAATCTTTCCTCCGGCTACCGCCACCGACGTACTAGACTGCAACACCTGAGCATAAGAAACACCATTCCGAACTCCAGAATCATCATGGGGTAACACCTTACGATTATAGGAACTCAAGAAGAAGACCACTTCCTGGAAAAGCTGATTCAAAATCTGCCATCCATATCCGAATTTTCCTTCAGGGATCATCACCGTCCCTTGTTTTTTTCCGCCACTCTAATCAGACAGAGCTAGATAACGACCGCCTCAATTCAAACAACGTTGCGCCAAGAAAGCACGACGGGATTCATTAAACTTGGACAAGAAAGTGATATCAGGAGATCCTCCCATCAATTTATCCGTCATATTCACCATCCACAACGCTCCAAACCGCCCCAATTGAATGGAAGTCAGTGTCTTCACACTCCATTCTTCCAACCTTATAACTCCCCCAGAAGAAATCAGAACTTGAAATTCCTTAGACTCGATACGAAACTTCCGAACAAAATCCATAAGAACGACTCAAGATACTATACTTGAGATATAACTTCACCACAGAGATGCTAAAAGAGGTGCTTCCCCATCAGTTCATCTTTGAGAGGGAAAAAAGAACTAAACCACTGCTCACTACCATAAACACTATACTTTTAGGCCTTCCTTCTGACAAAGGCACTCACTATCCAAGAAGTCAAACCTGCTATATTTTCAGAAAAACTACCTCTGAAGTCAGAAACTGAGAGTAATGCTGAGATGAAAAGTTTTTTTTGGAAGATCGAAAAACAAAGTGTTAAAATGTTTCTGGATAAACCTTTTGGTTTTAGACCAAAAAACATTTTTTAAATGTTAGACAAGCATAACATCTAATATCTTCATACAAATTGTCTAGGCTCTAACTTATGTCTATGATAACCCCGCTGTATGCTACCCTTTGCTCCTACCATATGGCTAATATGTGAATTGATATTGCTATTTGATGATATGGCTATTACCATGTCTCCTACAGTTCTCAGCTTAATTTTCTGATGAACAGACCAATTTCAGTTCCAAAATTTAGCTTCTTTCATAGCAGTGTTATTGAAAGAACCAGGTGCCCTTAAAGAAAAGGCCTCTTGGAGCCAAGCGGAACTAAGTACCTAACTTAAGGGAATCATACATTTGTTGAATATGAGTGTGGTAACTTCCAAGAGAAATTTGTATTAAGATATAAAAAGATACTTTAAGACAATAAAACTAATAATCATTTTACAAACAATCAAAGGTCATATTATTACCGTGAAACAATGAGTAAACTAAATAGTTCATTAAATTTATTAATCTGTTCACGTACTAAAAAATTAATCAAACCTGAATAGGCAAGGTTTCTGGATAAGGCATAAACAAACCAGTCATTTACATCTGGGTTACAGAAAGCAAAATTATAATTAAAAAAGGACCAAAATAATTGCTCTTTCTTTAGAGGGTTTTCGAAAGATTGAGCAGGAAAGCAAGATTGTTCTTTTTTTGAGACGAATAGAGAGATGAATGTGTTGTGAAGCAAAACCCCCCAAAACAGATTGCTCTCTTTTAAGGGGAATATAATAGGGGGAGAGGGAGAGAGATTTTCTTCTTTTTTGTTTGTAAGCAAACGGAAGAGAGAGAGAGAGAGATTGAGAGAGAGGACAGGAAAGGAAGAGACCAAGGGCTTTGTTAATTTCATTCATTTTAAGGCCTCAACTAAAATTTTTTCAAAAATTTAAAAACATCTTTTGGTTCGCACTTGAGCACTCCCAGGTATACTTTTGACAACAGAGTTCCTTAGTTTCATCAAAGAATGTCTATTTAATATGAGTTATCTAGGTCAGAGCATTAAACCGAATTTAAACCATCATGTTCCTCAATACAGTTGGGAGGACAGATATTGCTATTGGTATGTGTCCTGGTTTGCTTAGTTTAAGCATCAACTGCCAAACTGAATTTGGTAATGGTCAAGGTTCTTCATTAGTTCCTCCAAACCACACCTAATAACTTATTAGAAGCTCTTCCTGCCATTGGTCTTCAATTGCTTGTCCAATCCCAATGCCTGTAATGGATCTTTCAAGGCTTTGGCCAACAAATCTATAGGAATGGACAATTTCTATGATAATGTCACTGCCAGAGAAATTTCAGCTTGTTACCTTGTTATGTACCACTATAGGGATAACGACTTGATATTGCTAATTGAAATAACTATCACACGTTTCCTAGAGTTCTCAATTTAAGGTTTGACCCCCAGACTATCAATTTTGCACCTCAGGTTCTCCCTTAGTTTCTCCTTATAGTATCTAAGATCCTCTTTACGGGTACACTATAGCATATGATTGCCCACTTCCAGTTGTCAGCATTTTCTTTAACTGGGGAACAATGAAAAAAAGCAAAGTAGTTTACCAAAGGCAAGCAAAAAGATAAAAAAAACAACGGACATCTCTACATGCAAGCAATCTAGCATTCTAATCTTATCCACCTAGTTCTCTACCTATACATTTGCATATTCTAAGCAAAACTAACTTCCAACAAGTAAAAACTATCAATCACCTAACCTTAAGCTTCAGTTTCTCTTACGCAACAAAAAAGATTCAGTAATAATACATGCTACAAGGGAATTATCACCAAAGCACCATACAAACTTTTCTAAACCTACTTACCCAAAAAATAAAACTTATCTAAACCAGGTTCTATATTCAGATATTAGCAAAGAAACCTAATCACAAATGACTGAAGAAAAGATTCCAGTAAAGAAATTCAAACCACAAATGAGGCAATGACAGATCCCAATTTAGTAGAAATAGATATTAAAAGAAGCGCCTCCATGGGAAGCTTATTCTCTTTTTCTTTTAAATCTCTAGCATGTTTATAAACTACTGCCGTTAGGAGAGAGATCACAACGAATTTTAGTACTTGGATGTAGAGGAAGATGAATTAAACAGTAGGCTTGAATGTCAAATAGAAAAGTAAAACACAACAAACTAGAATGGAATGTAAACTTTCTAAGAACTAAAAGATGTGGCAACTCCATTTCCTTCGCCTGATTCACCATTACTTTGTAATAGCATTTTTATACGATTCTTGCCACCAAGTAAAAGTTTGTAATATTATAAAAGCCAACTCCAGGTCCTCTTTGATAGCTATATAATCCACAACTTGAAAACCTCTATGATGCAATATGTTCCCCAAAGTATAATAAAAACTAATTTTAACCACACTATAAATACAGATAATACGTGTAAAAGAACGGGACATATGGACAAGTAGTACTGCTGTGTAAGATAACTGAGCACTCACAGGTGTTTGAGATAGAAGCACGCTTCGACGACCATTAGCAGGTGTCACTACCAGCGGATGATTATGCTCCTTTACAAATCTCGTTACAATCCATTTTCCGGTTTTCTCTTATTTCACCACTATCATTGCCTTACACCCTTCCCTTGTGATTGCCCGAGGCTTTCTATTTTCACTTCTTTTGGGCCTCAACTTGCGGAAACCCTCTTTATTACACACAAGTCGTCGCCAAACAACCTTCCCATCACACATGGATCGCCGAAATGCAACAACATGCGTGATGAACCCCAACCGCGTGGCATATGCATCATAGAATACCTTGGCAGCCTCTTCAGATTCGAACTCCATACCCACATATGGTTCAATATCTGAATTTCCTTCATCCGTACCTAATTCCTTTTCAATAGAGCTGTCCATCATGTCCCCGTACTCGCCTGTAGATGGGTGTTCATCCACTGACACAAGGCAAATTGTGCAACCCCATAATACTTAAATCTTCAAAAATAAAATAAAATAAATAGCACACGCTTACGTGACCACCAACCAATCATTCAATAGCAAGCTTATTTCTTCAAAGGGCAATGTTATTGTAACAGATTCTGAAGATTAATGGTTACAGAAACGCGATTAAGCATATTTTCAAAGATTGGTATAAGTTTACACCCCATGTATCAAGCAAACCCATAAAACCGAAGGGAATATATCTTACTTCGGTCCCGGCGATAGCACTCGAATAATCTCATAACAAGTTAAAATTCGAATTGCTATTGAAAACTTTTACCGCCATGAAATTGCTTGTCATCTCCTAAACTTTCTAGGCATCCAAACAGAAAGCAAGCAAGTTTGCCAAATCTTCAAATTTATTCACAATACAGCTAGAAATTCAATTTCGAATGAAATGTCGACAAAAGGAAGCAGGAAAAAGAAACAAAAAAAGTGACTCACTTGATTGAGAGAACGAAGTACAATAGGGTTTTGGGGTCCAATACAACCAGCGAGAGAGAAAGATGGAGCTTGAAGGATCGTCTTCGGTAATGGGCACCCTGCCGCACCCAGGCTTCCCCTAGGAAATGCTGCTAGTGTTATTTGCTAATGTCAAATCTTTTCCTTTCATTTTTTTTCTTCTTTTTTCAATGAAATGCGAAATCTTTCTGTTTAGACTCAAAACTGTTTTTGGTGTTAAGTGTTTTTTTTTTTTGAAAGTAGGATAAATTCTACTGAAATTGATGAAAAGTGTTGGATTTCGAGTTGATTAGAAACTATTTAATTTTGTCTTTCATATACCTGTTGAGTCACTTCTTTCTATTGTTAATTGGTTTTAGGATGAAACTTAACATATATCATAGACAACTATTTATGGACTTAGTCCACCGTTTGTTATCTACATGCATGAACTATGTTCATTCGGTCTACAAGTAAGGGGAAGTGTTAGAGTCTCACATTAATTAGAAATAATTTAATTTTGTGCTTCATATACCTGTTGAGTCACCTCTTTCTATTATTAATTGATTTTGGGAAGAAATTTGAAAAAAAATATTTATTAAAAATTATTAAAATTTGTTGAAAGTTAGTAGAATTCGTTTTTTTATTCTATTTAAGTCGTCCCCTGTCATTTATTTATTTTATGTTTTACTCAGGCAACGTGCATAAGTCATGCATTGTTGTTTTTTTCAAAGGCGGGAATCATTTTTGTTCCTTCGTACCAATTCTTGAAGATAACCGGCCCAGACTTGGATTTATATAGCCCAACTCAAAAAGCTCCAAATCAAAGAAATTAAAACCTTAAGCCCAACAAAATTCATCGATCAAAGGCACAACAACCCAGGAAGATAAGTTTCCACGATCGGATGCACTCGATAGAAAGGAAACCGTCCAAAAAAACTGGTTTGGAAGATTGAATCCGAGAAAGAAGCAACAAGGGAAAGTTAGGAAATTAAGTATAAAATGAAAGACAAAAGAGAATAGAGGTAATCAATTCATAACACATCAATTTCTTATTCTAAAAAATACGATACAAAATAACTAACTTAATCATCGGGGGATTCACTCCGAGGTGAAAAAAGCTTTTGTTCATATATTTCAGGAAGAATTTGTGAGAAGACGGAAGTGCATTTATTCGGAATAGTAAGCCACCCGATTCATCAAGTTTAACACCAATCTAAAAAATAAATGATTGGATTTGAAAACTCAACTTTTAAATTCAATGTTTGCAAACTAAAATTTTAGTTTATCGAGTGGGTGAAAAGTAAAAACATGATTTAAGTGAATTTTGTATGTTTATTGTAATGAGAAGAAATGATTCAATAAGACAAAGATTATTTTATAGTTATTTTATTATTATTATTTTTTTACAAAAAAATTTGTTTGCCAACACTAGTTTTTATAAGTTCTTACTACTATATTATTTCGTTGATCTGGCCGTTTGACCATTAACAGAATAAAATAACCCCTTTCTTCTTGGAAAATTTGAAAATCACTCATTGGATTTTGAGGTGATAAAAAATAAATGTCTTTAAGTTTTCATAAAAAATGAGGAGACAATACATTTTTTACCCACTAACTACCACATGTTTTGCACATTACACCCAAAATTTGTGACATTGCATTCACAAACTACTCATCATTTAACACATTGTTCCTCACTCTCTTTTTTCCCTGAATTGATTTTTTAAAACAAAATGACAATTATACCCTTAAAAGGTCAAATAGCAAAAATTACATTTAAAGGAATAAACGTCATTTCGTTTAAAAAATAAATAAGTTTTGTCCAATTTGACGGGAAAAAATAGATGAAGGTGCAACATGTTAGTGATGGATAGTTTCTAACAGTAATGTCTCAAATGTAATAATTTGGGATGCAAAGCTCAAAACTTATGGAGTTCAAAAAGTGAATTTCCCCCAAAAAAAATAAATAATTGCTCGGGGTTTGCACTTTTTGAATTTAATTGTCTTTCTACATGAAAGTTAACTCTCATCAGCCACGCCTCGCCTCTGCCACAGCCTATCCAAGGGGTACAATGCTACTTCAAAGGGATGCCTCAACATGTGGTAAAGTTTTTAATGACATGGCATGTGTGAGTCCCTTTGGACAATTTAAGTGGGGTGAATTGGCATTTATGAAATTTCTTGCAAATATATCAAAATAAAGTCCAATAAGACAGTACTTTGAAAGATATACAAGTTATGATACAAAAGCACAAAAAATTTACAAATAATAAAATCAAGGGAAATTGGCAATTTGGTCACTAGGTTTATACCTCGCTGACAAAACAGTTAGTATGTTTATTTTTTTTTAGGTTTTGGTCACTGAGTTCATACTCGTGTGACGATATGGTCATTTCGGCCATATGTCGTTACTACATCTCACGAAAATGTTGTACACGTCATTTTGCCACGTTAGCAGCCCATTCAACAAAAAAGAGCGTCAATTAAACACGTCAGCTCCCCATTCAACAAAACGTTGCGTTTATCAATGCCTCATTTGATAAACGACATATAGCATACTCCATTCGTCCTCCTCCCTCTCCAAGTGAAACACACCGTAACCAGGGTCAGGAGAATTCTTCAAATCACTGACATGAACGATAGTGGTCATACCACCAGGGATGAAATCCAACTTATACTTCTTTCCAGGAATTGAATTCGCCTCATCAAGAATTTCAGCCGCTTCTCTTTGTCAGAGAATGTTTTCTGATAGAGTTCCTGGTTCTGGATTCCCCATTGACATTGTAGCACACATGGTGCCCTTCCTTATCAAAGTTGTGCATGAACACTACCTTCTCTAGATCACTACCAGGTCTTCTTCAAGCAGCTCATCAATCCCAAACTCTTTCCTCCAACTAACCATGTTTTTTTATCATAGCGAATGCATCTTTGACCTCGAAATTTCTTGCACAGAGAAATTTCAAGAGAATGACATCACTCCTATCATCGGCGACGAGTTGTATCCCCCAGATGGATGGATACCTCCCCTGGAGTCAGAGGAGCCAATGCCCCATGTTTGTCTTCTTTTTCTTCCACCTCGGAAGGTGAATCATCCTTCTAATCCTCAGCATCTTTTGCTAGAGGTGGAGAAGGCTGCTCTTGTGAAACTGAAGAATGTATAGTGTGTCATTTATCAAATGATGCATTGATAAAAGCAATGTTTTGTTGAATAGGGAGCTGACGTGTTTTATTGACGCTCTTTTTTGTTGAATGAGATGCTGTTGTGGCGAAATGATGATGTGTACAACATTTCCGTTAGATGTAGTGACGACGTGGGTATGAACTCAGTGACAAAAAAGTAAAAAAATTAAACCTTGTCAGCGGGTATAAACCTAGTGACCAAATTGTCAATTTCCCTAAAATCAAGTTTAATGAGTTAACCTCCTTTTAAAAGTTTGAAAAGAGAACGAGTTGTAAAAATGTTGTGATCAAAGATTAGTTAAAACAAAGAGATAAGTATTTTGATTACACACAAATTTAAAACATGATATCGATTTTAAATCAACCTTAATAAATGAATAATTCAAATCATACGACACCGAGATTTTAGGTGGTTCTGTTTAAACTCAAGCCTACGTTCACCACCAAGGATTCTCCCTTGGGTTTCTTCACTATTCACACTATTCTCAATATTTTAGTTTTTTTAGTTTAGTTTCTACTCAATAGTTTAAACTTTAATTTCATTTCAAGACGTAGTATTCTAGAAGCATGACAAGGTCTACTCAATAGTTTAGTTTCACCTAAATATTTGAGATTTGTTGTTGGTTTTGTCTAATCAAATACTTACATTGAAGTTACTAAGAAACTTGCTAGGTGAATGAACTAGTTATTTAGAATTTTGGTAGAAAAAATTACAAATTATTGTGTTTATAAGGGTATATATGAAGGCATTAGAATCATAATTAAAGAGTTTAATGTCAAACTTTGGTAAGTACATCGCATAATATAAGTAGAGAGGTCGAAATTCTACCACGAAAAATTGACAAATCACTTTATGAGTTTAAGAGTTTTTATGAAAATTGTCTAAATTTATAATTTATAAAATTGACAAATCACTATTAAATTTATACCATGCTTGCAAAATTAGTCACTCAATTACATTTTAGTTCAAATTTCTAATACATTTTAGTTTAAAAATTCAGACAGAGTCATCACGTTTGACTAGCGCTTGACAAGCGCTCGAGCGCCTTCCAAAATTGCTGAATTTTTGGATTTTCCTTGTGAAACCGAGGGAAACCCTACTAGGTTTTGAACATGTTTTAAAATTGTTATTGATTTGCTAATTAGATGGAAAACACATATTCTCCCCTCTAAGTGTTGTTAGGGTCTAAACTGAATTTTTCAATAAATAATAGTTTCTAATTACAGTGATGTCTCTATTACTTTGGACTTTAAATTCTCATCTTATCTTTTAAGATAATCTTTAATTTTATTGATTTTGGAATTTGGATTTCATTAGTTTAGATTTTATTGATATAGATTAATGGATCAAAAGAAAAAAGAAAAAATACATTGGGTCAAATGCGTAAAATGCTAAAAAAAATGGCTCAATATGAATATAGGATAACCGGAAACCGCCACCGCTAAGGGCCGGTTTTTGCTCTTAACAGTATAGGTGTAGGTGGCAATTTTTTCAAAACCGGCCTACCCGGTGTAGGTGTTTGGCCGGGGTTGTGCAGCCCTAGGTGCAAAGTACAAAAGTCATGGTAGTTCGAGGATGAAAAGTGTATTTATACCTTTTTTAATGACATGACATGCTTATGTGGCTTGATGATGACTTGGCACCATAGGACTCAGGTGAGTTGGCTAATAGACAACGTCAACATGGAAATTTTTAAGTCATTAAGACGTGCCAGAGGTGATGTAACGATCTAAGAGAGCATGAGCCGCATTTGCACTTTGATTTCAAAAGGACTAGTAGGTTACTTTTGATGTTCCTGAATAAGCTTATAAATTAGCTAAATGAAAATAGCTTATTACATAACTCACATGTCACAAATTCACCCCATTAGCTCATGATTGAGAAATCAACATTACAGGGACCAATGCACTTGCATACACAAATAGTCACTACTACATGATTCGCTAATTCCTGCCAATCAAACTGTCGTTTAGAACAGATGTAAAACAAAAAGTAGAGTGGAAACAATTAATCAATACATTCATGCCAACACAACTTTTTTACTTTGGTGTAAAGCCAATCTCAGATACCTTCAATATTAGAGATCCGATGCAATGGTAAGTGATAAATTCGCCAAGCAATTGGTATACCCTGTAATTCGATAGTTTTAAAACAAAGAATGGCAGATAGAAAATAAAAATAACATTGTACCATAATGTTTTTCGATTGAAAGAAGAAACAGAGACAAGAAGAATTACCCCAAAATTAAAAACAGAGACAAGAAGCACAATCACAAATTTTTGTGGGGGAAAAGGCAGAACATAATGGCTAAACTTGTCCCAATTGAACACATAGGTCTTCCATAATAAAAACAAAGCACAGCCACAAATGTAAGAATGATCTAAAAGACCTCATGGTCTTTGGACTCAACTTTTGCTTTTGCATTTATCTTTAATACGTTTCAATTAGAAGCCCCTGTCGATTATGTCTTCAAAACACGAGTATAACAACAAAAGTTATTGTGTGAGTGGGGTTATTGTGTGAGTGTGTAAGTCGACGGGTGAGATTAGAAGTTGAGAAATATAATGGCTGAAAAAATGCCACGTCATTTAATGAACACGACCCGCGAATCCAACTCGCGAATTCGACCCGGTTTCATTAAATAACGTGACATTTTTTCAACCATTAGATTTCTAAACTTCTAATCTCACCCGTCCACTCACACACTCATACAATAACCGGCCTCAAGTATAAACTAATTATATTAAATATGAAACAAAACTCAAAAATCAGCCAAAATTCGGTCACCCAGAAAATCCTATCCAAAGTCCAAGAGCGATTAGACTACACCACACTGCATAGATTCTCGATGCCGAAAATGGTAGGAATCGTTATCTCATAATAGTCCATGTAATCGCAAAACAAGATGGAAAAAATAACAACTTGATATATCTGGTGGAAGAAAATCTCAACAACTTTGAGACATAAATAAGCGCCTTCCATCTACACGGGTGAACCGACGACAACTAACGTGGAAATCCTTCAGAAAGGTGTTGAGAAAGAATGCCTCACTGAGTACGGCAGTGCCTTGTGTGTGCTATGGTTGCAGTGGGTTCCATGCTCAGGTTTGAGTTTTCAGCACATAAGAAAAAGATAGACTTTAAGCTGACTTCAATAATCCAGCGACATGCGTTAAAATATGCCACATCAGCAAAAACAAAAAATTAGAAATTGTAAAATATACAGCGTGTAACAATGACCACGACTATCGAAATGACACTGGAGCACCAGAACGAATCCAGCGTTATGCTGACGACGGATACAACAGAAGAGGCGACGGAAGGGTTCCTAAGGACTAGGGAGGAGCCACTCCGTGACTTCTAGGATTCGAAAGAAATTCCCGTGGCTGAGATCGCCGTCATGCTCGCGGACATTGATGTCAGATGCGAAGGAGAATAATACGATATCCTTATCAGCTCGCGATGCTCGGAGAATGAAAGCGAGACTTCAACGGATGAGATCGACCGCACATTAGGCTCTCAATGGTCTCAGATTCATCAGTGGAGCTATGGAGGAAAGTAGAGGCAAGATTCAAGTCACTGGCCGAAGATGGCTTGCTAGACAAAGAAGACTTCGGTGAATGTATAGGTACCGTAACTCGTCCGCATTAGAACTTTAATTTCATAAATAGTTAAGTACAATTTTTTGAGTTCAGTTATGGTGCTGAGATGTATTGTGCTGGTGGATGCTGGTGGACGGCCCAGATTAAAAATGGGCGATCCAACCGCTAATATCGTGCCACATCATTTAAATGGTATTCGACCCGGATCCCGACCCGTTTCCCACATCCGACCCGTTTTCCATATACATCTCCACACCCATTTTTACGACATGTTCACATTCGAATTCCAATTACCAGCTGCACCTCCACCTCCGTCGCTCCCAGCTCCACCTCCGGCGTGCCGCCATCGCCGTCGCCGTCGCGACCAGCTCCACCTCCGTCGCTCCCAGACCAGATCCGTCGCTCCCAGGCCAGATCCGGAGCTCCCAGCCCAGCTCCGTCGTCCCAGGCCAGATCCGTCGCTCCCAGCCTTTCCCACTCCAGGTCTTTGCACTTGATAGCTTGATAGCTTGCTGCCCCCAACCTCTGTAAGTTTGATTACTGATTCTGTTTTATTCATCCTTGATTTTCAATATTGCAATAATTCTTATGATCTAAAATAGGTGGAATTTAATATTTGTACTGGTTTTGTCTAGTCTTTACGGGATTTGTGGTAGTGTTAAACTCACCAACTACGACCAAGTTGGAACAGGTCCATCCAAATCTAACCTACAAAGGTGGTCACAGATTGTTTTGCTATTTTTGTTAGACATAATATATGACTAAAGTATGTGTAACATCTTTAATTGACAGCGTTTGAATCCTATTTTTAGGATTCACAACGTTTTGAATTGATCCAAAAAACGGATTTGTTTTCCAATGATGGGTTGAAGATAGACCTTATTAGTTATATCCAAAGAATTTGGGGTTAGAAGTATTTCAAGGGCTTTGAAAGAAAAAAAGAAGAAGCTAAAGAGTAAAAGTTAAGAGAGGGAAAGGATGAATTAGAGAACTGCACGGTTTATTTGTTGGTGGGTGGATTGCTCTGTTCTATTGTATTGGCTATTGGAAATGAAAGTAAAGCCAAAAATATAAGTTGGAGACATTTGAAAAGTTTGTACAAACAGAAAACGCATGAAATAAGAAGAACCATGAGAGAAGAGACGTGCATAGACAATGCATAGAACAAGTCCTTGTAGAATACAGAACGGGGGAGTTGAGTGAAGGACACGAATCCAAAAACCTTCTGGTGCAAGTACCCCCCCCACCTGTAATTCAACTCCACACAGTAACAAAACTTAGGACTTAATGGATGCGTGTGGTGAGTAACTATGGCATATGTCTGTTGTTATATGCTAACAAGAATGCTGTATGTAAGGTCCAATTATTGGCACCACTACCATTGCATTTTTAGCTTCTTATTGGAGCTGACTTTGGGTTCAGAGGTTGTACATATATAGCAACTAGTGAGGTCTCTGCCTTTTGTCATTTCAGTTTTCCACCTGTAAAGAATGCATTTTTCAGGTAGATGTCATCCCACCACCAAATTCCCACTATGAAAATGTTAAACTTGACCCTGTTGAAACCATGTAAAGAATGCATTTTTCAGGTAGATGTCTTCGGTATTGTCTTATGGTAGTAGCAGCATTGGTGCAAACGTTCCACGCCTTTCACCTATGAATGCAAGTGTGGCCTTCCAGCTCAAATAAAGACTAGCAAGACGCCTCAAAGTAAAGGACGTCGTTTCTATGGTTGTCCCCATTGTGGAAAACAGGTAGTATGTGTCATGTTCGTAATAGATATTTTTGGACATATTGTTGTTAACTCTCTCATTTAAATTTCTAAATTCAATTTTGCAGAATGAAACCGCTTGCAACTTTTTTAAGTGGTATAACCAATCTGATTCAGAGCTCGAAGATGTACACATTCGCGATCTTATTGAGGAAAATAAGAAAATGGATCACCGACTGAACACCATGGAAGATCTTCTAGCACGAATGGAGGATTTACTAAAAAGAATGGAAGAGAAGATGCGAGTGATAGAAGCGCAGCTTCAATTAAGAGAAGAACTGCGTGTGAAACAGACTGAACGTTCTAAAATGCTGAGGATGATGTTGATTTGTTTGTGTGCGGGTTTTGTTTTTTTTTGGGCTATCTTGGTTTAGTTTAATTATGTAAGGATGATGACGTACTGAATTAGTTATGTACTCAATTAGTTAGGTAAGGAACTGTTTGTACTAATTAGTTATGTACTCAATTAGTTAGGTAAGGAAATGTTTGTACTAATTTGTTCATGTCGGCCAGTAAGGAACTGTTTGTACTAATTTGTTAATTATGTAAGGATGATGACGATTGCTTGTATGCAGCAGAGGGTATTGTTAATTTTATTGTCTGTGTGGTTCATGCATTTTGTCTGTGGTTCATGGTTTGAAGATGAACCTAAAAACTGCAGTGAATCCAATGTCTGTGGTTCATGTTTTATATGTCATAAGACCTCATCATTACTTGTAGATGAAATCAATACAGAGAGATGGACACCTGCAGACTGCAATCCAAAAATTACCAATATTGTCACAATCATTTTACATCTCGAAATAAGTAACAGCTTAAATGTTCACATAGACCATAAACATTTACAATCAAAATACTGAAAAACATCATAGACCATAAACATTTACAATCAAAAGACTGAAAACATCATCAAACATCTATAACTCGTCAAGGCTTCTAAATCGTCCACTTAGCGATTCGTCCTCGTCCTCATCCTCGTCCTCCTCCTCGTCCTCATCCTCGTCCTCCTCCTCCTACAAAAGTGGAATACAAAAATAGTGAAATGTTACACAGTAATAAATTTAAATTTCAACTCTAAGCATCAAATTAAAAAACATACCTCCAAGTCATCAAATAGTTGCAAACGACGAGACACTGGTTGTGACGAAGCACGTCCAACCCCACTGCCACGACCACGACCACGTGAACTCCTTCGTTCAAGTCCACTCTTTAATTGTTTATTCCTTTTATGCTTTGGCTCCCGCGTTTTAAAACCTTTTGCAACAATCCCCGTATCGACATCCACTCCAGAACCCGCGCTAACAAGGGCAGAAGGATCTTCATCATCATCATTCGACAACTGAGAAAGGAGATTTTCCAGTCCAGCAAGATGACTCTCAAAGATTGGCCAAGATTTTTTCCTATCCCCATAACGTTGAATAGTGGAAGCGTACTGATTTATATACCTCCTGCGTTTTATCACTTTTACCAACATTGGATCAGCTGCAGCATGTGACTTGGGGATTGGAGCAACTAACTGTCTAACATCTTTTCACCACCTGGCCAAAATATACCCATCAGGAATACACAACTCTCCCTTTTGTTTCAACACCCAAATAATGTGACTGCAGATGACACCTAGAAAGTTGAATTGTTTGCAACTACACTGGTGAAACCCATTTTCTGTCTTGATCACATAACGCTTCGCTATTGAACAATCATGAGTGGCATCCCGACTGCATATATGCATCTCAACCTCTTCAGTCTCAATACTTTGCCTCCGACAATCAAACTTAAGATAACCAACTTTCTGTGCTTTCTCCAGAAAAATAGTCAACATAGTGGGCGTGTAGACTTCTGCTGCATGATCACACAGAAAATCCCCGAATGGTTTAGTATATATTGTATCGAGCATCTTAAAATTTGCTCGTGACTCGTTGTATCGCAACTCATCAACTGCTCGTTGAAAATTTTGTAGGAACCGATCCATATTCATACTTGTTTTCAAGTACCTACGCAATGTCGCATTGAAACTTTCACTTAACTGGGTTGTCTTCTTCCCAGCACAAAAGACATTGCGTACGTACTTTGGCGCCCACTTCTCCCGTTTCTCATATATCTTCTGCAACCACTCAATGCATTGGAGTTCATGCTCCTCAATCATTTTACTCCAAGACTGTTCAAAGTCATCTACCTCATGGTCGAATAGAAGCCTCGACCAGTCTCTTTTGAAGCCTTTGTTGCCAAACAGTGGTCCCAAATTCTTCAATGCATTCTGAGATATTTGCAATGCACACAAAAAATGATGTGTATCTGGTAGGGCAGAGGGGATTGCAGCCAGCATACCTGTATCTTGATCCGTGAACAGAGATTCGGGAGCCTTCCCATTCATACACTCAACAAATGTTTGAAATAACCAACTGAATGTTTGTGCCGTCTCATCAAACAATAAGCATGCCCCGAACATGACCAATTGTCTGTGATGATTCACCCCTAAGAATGCTCCCAATGGCCTAATCATGTATAAAATAATAATGTAAAACCTAATAAAAAAAATTCTAAGTACTAATCTATCAAAGATAAGGATCATGACTAAATAAATATAAAAACATTACATTAAATGTGGTCATTACCTGTGCTCGTTGTTCGTCCTGTATGTGGTGTCAAATGACACGAAGTCCCCGAATATGGCATAGTCATTTTGCATGGAATGGTCCGACCAGAAGATATTAGTAATGTGCTCATTTTCATCCATCATGACCCGAAAAAAGAACTCAGAATCTTTCTTCAGCTGATCACCAAACCAATTAACAAGAACACCCGCTACACCAACCTCCATTGTCTTAGTTCTTATACCGTTCAGATAATTTTTGTAATCCTGATGAGTGAAGCCCAAATGTTGTCTACCCCCAGCTTGGGCCGCCATTAAGTCGTGGGCCAATTTAGGGCGAATGCCTGCTCTATCTGAAGCCACTGCCTCCGCACACTGCAACTCGGTCATGTGTCTTTGAGAACGGAGCATGTGAACTTTCGAAGGTGTCGCCAACGCATGATTATGTTGCGAACACCAATCGAAGATGCAATACTTCCCACTAGGCTGCCGCTGAACAGTACAGCTTGTGAGACACCCACATCTCGTATTTCATTGAACTCGTTTCACCGGCACAAGTAAATCTTTGTCTTTTTTCATCCCTTCTTTAATACAAACAAAAACTTTGCTTGTCCAATACCCATGCTCTTTGTGCTTGAAGCCGGTATGTATACGAATGCTGAAACCTTTGACTGTTGCGTATCGATTATACCAATCGTACGCATCCTCGACGTCATTCCACTCTAGGCTCCAAACATCTACTATCTTTTCGTTGTCAACTTCTACCATGTCACCTGAACGTACGAGTCAAAGATAAGGATTAAACAAGTTCTAATACCATTTAAACCGCTCAGATAAACGACAACCAACTCACCCTCTGAGTTAGAAGTACTAGCAGACCCTCTTCTAGTGATATTGGGATTGATCCCTTCCATTTCAGCCATATTGTCTCCTTATAATCTAAATATAAATCAAACCAACAACTAAAATTGAGTCTTGCAAGCACCAACATTAAATAAAGCAACATACATGAAAATTCAAGAATATTATATAGCATTGTCTCAGAGGTAATTGAGACATGAATTAGCCCGTCAAAAATTCAATATTGGTAAGATGATCGCTCATAGTTTATAAAATTTGTTCGATCAACGAATAACAAATTCGGCCTACAGAATATGCTCTATATTCAAACCAAGCTGATGTTGGGGAAGTAAAATAAGAACTCAGTTCGTGACACGTACGTCCCTTTAATAACATTAAAGCTCTTGCCAAACTTCTGTACATCATTGATTGAGAATTGATCTTCCATTAAATCAATTAGGAAAATCATTCACTACAGGAAAAAGAAAAAATAGATACATCATAAAAGGTGAACCCCATGTCTCATGTTACATAAAAATAAAAATAAAACATTACAACCCCAATGAGCTACAGCTCGAATTCAAAGGGTAGATTAATACTAATAGGACTTATGAGAGCTAAACATTATACAACAAGTTGTCCAAAGATTGTTATCTGCCAAAGGCGTCTTCAAATTAAACACTTGTTTTGATACCTTTGTTTCAGCTGTTAAATGCCTTTTCGAACAAAAAGCACCCTTTGTTGCAGGGACCTGCAGCTTCAATGTAATAACAAAAGATGATCGAGTGAGAAGGGTTCAACGAATATTATATCATATTACTAACTAAATAAATTGAAACGAATTCAGCAATCATGTAACAAGAAACAGAGGTGTGTCTGGAAACATCTAAGGGTTTGGTTGGAAAACCTCATTCGCTTTCCCATGGGCCTACAACCCCAGACACTGCTCTCAGCAATGAGAACTCTAAAGAAACCCATTGTTGCCAACGAGAAACTTGCAAAACTTATATTACCTATTCCTACACAGAGAGAGCACACAACAATTAAAGCCTTGGAACTAATTCTGGATAAATTCAGTCAGATACTACCAACAACAACGTTGACACTAAAACCAAAAAATTATGAAGACTCCAGGAGGGTTCAAACCAGAGAACTCAGTTATGAAGACTCCAGGAGGGTTCAAAAAATTTTATTGTGCAGTGAATTTATGCTTCACATAAATGCGAATTTTTTTCCCCGTTTTAATTTCTCAAGCCACACAGTCCTAATTACTTTCAATGTGTAAGAACTCTAAAAAATACACTATTATGGTGGAATTCCAGCTTAGAAAGACGTGGTGGAATTCCAATTAATGCACTGACTCAAGTGGAACCGGTTCAAGTAAAAACTACTCCCATTGACCCAAATGACGCAAATGGAAAATTCCAATTTATGGGCCAGCCTCGCGTGGGGCTCATAGACGTGCTTGCATTTAACTTTTTGAGGTGGTTTTTGACGTGGTCCGAGTAGACGATTACGCGACGCTCACCGTAGACAACGTTGAACCTGGGGATCGAAGCATAAGATTGTTTTGGCAAAATTAATTTGGAGTGGGTTGAGATAAACACCTGGAGTGGGGGAGCTCCGGATCTGGGCTGGGAGCTCCGGATCTGATCTGGTCGCGACGGAGGTGGAGGTCACGACGGATGTGGAGCTGGTCGGGACGGCGACGGCGATGGCGGCACGACGGAGGTGGAGCTAGTCGCGACGGATGTGGAGCTGGGAGCGAAGGAGGTGGAGGTGGAGGTGGAGCTGGTATTGGGCATTCGAATGTGAACCTGTCGTAAAAACGGGTGTGGAGATGTATATGGAAAACGGGTCGGATGTGGGAAACGGGTCGGGATCCGGGTCGAATACCATTTAAATGATGTGTCGCGATATTAGCGGTTGGATCGCCCATTTTTAATCTGGGCCGTCCACCAGCATCCACCAGCACAATACATCTCAGCACCATAACTGAACTCCAATTTTTTTGAATTATGAATTAGTCAGTTACAGAGATGGATTTACAGTTAAATTTCTAAAAGCATAATTTGTTGCGGAGGTTTTGTAGCGATGGGGAAGGAGTCAAAGGAGTTTGCGTTGGGGATATTCGACACACTGGCCTGGAGGAGGAGGCAGAAGGGAAGAAGAGCTCTACCACTTCTGGTTGCAGATATAGGACCAGAGTTTTGACTCCCGTCTTCAGATTTTCTTTGACATTTACTGGAGTATTGCTCCTCTTCTCCTCTTCCTAATCTCCTCCTCTCTGTTTCGCTGTCAATTGAGTCAAACACAGGCGGAACGAGCAGGGAGCGACCTCAAAAATCAGTTCAATTTTTTTTTTCATATGGGTTAACCAAAGGCCGCCCCCTTTAACCCAGCGCCAAGGAATTTAATGATCCTCTTTCTTCTTTTGTATGAGTTCACGACCCCAATCTCTCTCTTATCTCTCGTGAGTCGGTCCGTTAGCTAACTTTTTCAAACTGGTTATTATCGAGACCACTGCTTATTGGTTGGTTGATGATAGCTGTAAATATATATTTTTTATTATTATTATTAACTACTACAGATACGACAAAGGTATCTTGGAGTAAAATCACCAGTACTTCGTTAATATTTTTGTTTAAGAGTAATTACCTTCAAAATCTATATATTACATGTTCAATTCATATTGATTATTAATTATTTATTATCATAAATATTATCCTAGTAATTTCTTTCACAGATTTTTAATTAAATAGTGTGATTTGAGGGATTTTAATCCTGTGTATTTATCAGGCATCAGATTTTCTACGTTTATACTTTTTCAATCCTAAGCTTAGATACAAAACTAAGGTAAAGTCTTTTTGTGGTGGCAATAAGCAATTATAAAGAATTCATTACAAGTAACCAAACACGATAATGTATTTTTTTGAGATAAATGAAATTTTCAGTTATCAATCGTAAAGAGTTATACTATCAATTTTAATACATTATAATTTCTAACTATTAATATTAGATAGAGTACTCTTTATCTAATTTTTCCGTGAAATTGCACAAAATTTAGTGTTTTGCACTTAAAATAACAACAATGCTCCCACTGACTTGTAAGTTGACAACAATACTCTCTCTTTTTTTTAAAGTATACAATAATACTCTTTGTCAGGTATGAAGACTGACTTGCCTTATAAGATAGTTGACAACAATACTCTCTTTTTTTTTTAAAAGTATACAATAATACTCTTTGTCAGGTATGAAGACTGACTTGCCTTATAAGATGAAATATAACTGAATGAATAATAGTATAATGGTTTACATCGAGAGAGAAAATTTTGAAACTATTAAGAACGAAGTCATTTTGCAACGTTTTTAGAAGATGCAAACTTGTAGGATCCAATTGTCACCTTTCAGTCTCAACAAATAGTACAGTACGTATATTTCAATATAATATATATTTTTAATATTTTTAGTCCTTAATTTTCGATATTTTAACTCTAAAATACTTTTTTTGCATTACATAGTCAAAAAAAGTTTGTTATTTTTCCTTAGAAGTTTACCCCCCTTCAAATTCGTTCCTGGTTCCGCCACTGAGTCAACAAAGTCTACGGTCACTGAAGCATCGGGCTTACACTCTCTGTTCAAATATTTTCTTACGTGATATGAAGCACCTGATTTCGCTCTACCCCCATCTATATTTTTCTTTGAGTAGCACATTAGCAATTAGACGTCAGTAGTCAAAATAGAATTTTCCATTTTTGTTTTTATTGGTGTGACATATTTTAACACGTGTCACTAGGTTATTGGATCGGACATTGTTACCTTCAGCCGCGTATGCAATTTTGTTGGCCTATATGATGGCAATACCATTCTGGGAAACATTAGAAACTACAAGGATACCCGTATGTAAAAATTACCTTAGGGGCCAATCTGGGAATATGTCAAACCCCAGGGACTGAGGGAGTATCTTAGCCATTTTCTTAAGTGATAAATACATTTGACTTGTGCACAGTGCCTAATTTCAGGTTATTGCCTACTGTATGGGTGCACAAAAGTACTACTACTCATATAAAAAATTGGATTAATTACAAAATCCCCCTCAAACTTTCCCACTTATCCTACAATCTCCCCTAAACTTCAACTCGTCTCAGCCTGGCTCCTCAAACTTACGCAAACGTCTCAGTTTTGTTTTTTACTTGGATTTAACCAAACCGTACACGTGAGTTCCTTCATATTTAGAAGACCAAAATGCCCCCATTAATTAGAATGTTGAAATTGAAAGTGAAATTTGTCCCTACCTACACTTCCCAATATTCGTGCACTTGTTTGTCTGTTTACTAGTTCTTTACAGTCCATATACTTTTCTCTAAGTCTTGGCATTTATATAATATAGATATAGACTAATTTTTATGGTGCATTCCTCACATGTAAGTCTTAGCATTTTCTATAAGTCTTGACATTTCCTGCTAATTGTTTGTCTATTCTCATTTACTCCCTTTAAACTCAGAGAAATTGGAACTACCATTGTCTGACAATGAAGTCATGAAAATAATTGGTATTTTGGTAGATAGCTCCATCTCATCATATTTCTGAGAGCCCTGTATTTATGAGTCATGATATATAGTTTTTTTACATTGATTATGTGGGAAGCTTTTTAAATATTGAAGCATCATTTCAATTATATGGGGAGTTTCTCAAACCTTGCTAGTGTGCCATTTTAGCCTAATGACTTAACAGACAAGAAAGGCAATTCCTAATTTGTAAATGAACTACAAATCCTTAGAGTTTATCTAGCTTAATCAACTACACATTTTCATCTGAATGAAACTTGAAGGGCTATTTTTTTGTAGATACATTGAGAGAAGTTGTTCACTACAGGTTACCTGTGATATGAATGAGAATAGAACAATTGTTGTTTTTAATTTTCTGTAGAGTTTGAACCTGGTTAATAGATCTCAGTAAACAAGAAAAGTATATGGACTGTAAAGAAGATGGGGGGATGTGTCGAAGAAAAGTATGTACAAGAAAAGTACGGGAGAATGGCACTCGGCTTGGGTAAATGTGAGACCCCGATTTTCTCCTACGTAATTGCTATTGTATTATTTTATTTTTCCAATGTAATAGTTTTTATTTCTTAATGGGGCTATGTTTTGGCCAATGTATGGCCTAATTTTTATGTTATGGTATTTCGATTAAAATGTGATTTTATTTCATAAAATCTCTTTAAATAATTTTAATGTCATTTTATGCAAGTATAAATTATATTCATATTAGGAGCCGAAATTTCAAATAAGTTTTTCTCTTGCAAATTTATATTTTTCATTTGCTTAATATGATTCATGGACCATAGAATTTGAATTATGATTTAATTATTTCCTTGTATAAGCCGAAAATTATAATAGATTAAATGATGAATTTTTTGTGAAATACATGGATCGAATATTTTATACATCTTCTATATGTGACATGCAATATTATCATATAGCCTATATTATTAATAAAATTTGAATATACATGATAAGCTATGTAGTTATGTGATAAGTTTAGAGATGATTTAATTGATAAGCACACTTGCTTATCATAGTGATAACCAAGCATGATAAGTTATGAAACTTTTAGAGTGATAAGGCCTTGTGATTATTGTAGAGATATGCTAGGGTCATTATCACATGATAAGATATCATACTTGTAAGGTGATAAGCTATTGGAATGGATAGTTAAGTAAGAGAGCTTATAAAGTGATAAGTTAGGTGATAAGTGAAAACCAAGTTGAAAGTTAGTTGCAATTTAATGTGGAAGTAACTAGGTTGGTTGGAAAGCAACCAAACTAAGCAAAAGGAAGGCCTTATACGTGAAAGACTATGAGGAGAAGGTTGAAACCCAAAATGAGGTGTCATGTGATGTGTAAGAGGTGTGTAAGAAGTGTAAGAGTGATGAGACAACACATAATTGTAAAAAAGAAGAGAAAAAGCAAGGGAAAAGAGTGAATGTCGATGGAAATGCATGAGAAGAGAGAGAGAAGGATTTCAAAATGCAAGTGTCACGCCCCGAACGCCATCCCGCAGGGACCGTGACAGCCGCGAGCATTCCCCGGGAACACTCCAGCGTTTACACTAACTCTTACAGCGGAATTTTTTTTTTTTTTTATACATAGGATGGCTCACTCAGGATCCACATGTTGGCTGAGATACAAGCTCAAAGATCATAACCTCTCGGTATATGCATCATAATTCAGAAAAGTCTATACATTGCATCTTGTTCGCAACTTATACAAAACGTACTAGGGCAACATACTGCCACTTGATCAAAACCAGCACTCCCAAGTGCTACTTCGGAGTTCACCAACTCCGGCTCCAATCCCCAAACTTCCAGGATTTCTACGTGAGATACTCCTCTGCTCCCCAGTTATCTTGTGGATCTGGAATGATACGTTTTCAAACTATGAGTCGAAAGACTCAGTAAGGAACAACAGTTGAAACATGAACTTTAATAAAACATAGCTTTAAAAGCATACTTACTTCAATACACTGTAGCGATAAGAGAAGAAATGCAAAACTGTAATTCATGAGTTAGTGCATAAAAAGCCATGATGCATATGCATGCTCCGTGATGCACATGTCATGCACTAAAATCTCTTGCCACTCTTGGCCTTTTCAAATGCATTTCAAATCTCGAAATTGGCCCCAGGCCCTTGAAAATCTTTCTTTCATTCTTGCTTATAAAATTGGCCCTTGGCCCTTGAAAATCATTCTTTCATTCTTGCTTATAAAATTGGCCCTTGGCCCTTGAAAATCATTCTTTCATTCTTGCTTATAAAATTGGCCCTTGGCCCTTGAAAATCATTCTTTCATTCTTGCTTATAAAATTGGCCCTTGGCCCTTGAAAATCATTCTTTCCATACTTGTGCCACTGTTGGCCTTTTCACAACCATTTCGTATCTCTTACTCTTGGCTCGCTCCATTTGACCCCTGAAGTCAGGGTTGTGCGTTCCCTTCGGAACCGTCCCCGAATTCCCTTGGAGACCTTACATCTGGTCGAGCTAGCCCGTAGTTGCCCCAGGCCTGATGGCTAGACACGACCCTTGGAGGCGCCACACCTTCTCGAGCAACGTTCCTCGGTGTGGTTGCACATACCTCACGGACTAACCCATCCTTCACGAACAACGTCCCTCGGTATGGGCGTCCATTCATCCATCCTTCACGAACAACGTCCCTCGGCATGGATATCTCAGGTTCCATCCATCCATCCTTCACGAACAACGTCCCTCGGCATGGATGTCGAACCTCACTTAACTTGGTACGGGTTCAACCAAAACCTCCGGGCTAAATCATGACATAAATGATTTCTCATTTGCATAAAACGACTTTTCATGTTTTCTATGCAATGAACATGTTATGCCACTCTTGAAAACATCGTAATTTCATTTGCATCAAAACGTCTCTCATGCGTTCATGCAAATGATCATGCTATGACATGTTCGAAACATCATGCGTACTTGAAACATTCTTCATGCAATACATTTCATATGTATTAAAAACATCTTGCCATGCACAATAAAACATGCAGTGTATCATTCCAGTTTTCCAAAAGGGGTAAGATTCACTTACTGTACTCCTCGCAAATTCTCCTTTGCTCACTTGGCTCCTCGCCTACAAGGAATAGGTTCAATCTTTCAATGTACTGCGTATAGATGAAACCATATCGGTATGTGTCGGTCCTACGAATTACCCGACAGTCCTCTTGAAGTCCACTAAGGACAAGTAGCGATAATTCTACGCATTACTTAATTTAATGGTATAATATAGTTGCCGGATTTTTCTTAATCCATCTTGAACTTCCCGTTCATCACTTGACTTCGTACTTTCCATTCATCGGAAATGTTTCCGAATGGCAACTATATTATATTTTCTTTTTGATAATATATATATATATATATATATATATATCAATATAATTCTTTTAATCATTAAATATTTTATTTAATTTATTCTTTAACTAATATTTAAAACTTAGGTCATTTAATTATTTAGTATTGCAATATAATATCTATGCACATATACTTATAGGTATCTTGATTAGGGTTTACACTTTTCTCCTCATAAGGTCAAGACTCTCTAATCCTTAGCTTTGATATACATATCATTACGATTATGTCTCACTCTGCCCTAAATAGGATTTGGTCAACATTAAATCATTCTAATTGAATCCTTAATCCATGCTTAGCATCACAAGGCTTGTTAATCCTTTAACTCGATCCTTTAAGCCTTAACATCTTTTAATTTGTTCGGCCACAATCCAAATTTTATTTATTCATCACAAGCAAATAAAATTTCCAATTGTTACAAGCTTGTAATTTGGGTTTCTCTTCCTCATGGCATTCGGCCAACACCAATCTTATGTGTTCTTTAATTACAACTTCATCTCCAATGGTGATCCCATCCTCCATTCAACAATTTCACAACCTAGGATCTAAAATCAAGACACAAACACAAGATATCCCACATTGTATCATTCGGTCAACACCAAAATATCATAACACAACTAGATTTTTCTTCGGTTCTCTTGCTTTGCATGCATCCTTCACATTTCATGGTAAATTTTCATGCATAAAGTTACTAAACTTACACACATCATGGCCAATAATTAGATCTACACTTGAACAACATTATATTTGAAGATCTAGGGCATACCATATTCGGCCATCATCCAAATAACACAACCCTTTATGTTAAAAAAATCACAACATGCATATCCTTGCATTTTATAACCTAACTTGCATGCATTAATCCCATACCTTCATCATATCCAACCAACATGACCAAATCTATACCTTAGACACATCAACAACCATAGATCTAGGGAATGTCCAACTTACATCCAACAAAACATAACCTAGGTTTAGATCTAACTCCATCTAACATACATTGTCCATTTCTTACATTTTCCAACATTCAACCTTAGATCTAAAGCATGCATGGCCAGATCTAACACTTACACAACCATGATCAAAATCCAACCAAATACAACATAAAAATCCAAGATCCAACTACCTAAAGGGTTCGGCCAATAAGGAAGAAGTGAGATCCATATATTACCTTGTTGTATACTTGTTTTCTCCTTCTTTTTCCTTGCACAAATCCTCCTTTTTCTTCACCTCTTTCTTCTCCTTCTTCTTCTTCCTTCTCTTTCTTCCTCTTACCCGAGCTTCCCCTTTGATTCAAGCTCAAAACCTCACTCTTTGGCTCAAGATCTTCGGTTTCCCCTCTTGGTTCTCACTTTCTCTCTTTTGGTTTGCCTTCTCTCTTTTTGGCTTGGTTTCTCTCTTCTTCCCTTTGTGTTGGTCGACTAAAGTAACACAAATGAAATGGACAAAGGGTGATAGACGTGTAGTGTCACAAGTGAAGACAAAGAGTGTGAACTTGGCCATAATATTCGGCCAAGTAGTGTCTCTTCACTATTCTTTAACTTTTCAGCCCTTTGTCACTTCATGTCCCCTTGTCTCCCTTGGTTTAGAACTAGTCTAGTTCACTTGGTTGCAATCCAACTAAATGGGTTCATGGTTACTTAATGGGCTTGCTAATCCAACATCATAATCCAAGGCCCATTAGGCTAAATCTCAAGTCCAATTCAAAAGTTTAAAGAATAGGGCCCAATAACACCAATCTTTTAAGCTAGGCCTAATAACATAAATCTTTAAAGTTAGGCCCACTAACATTTCAATCACATAAGACTTGGCAGCCCAATAATATTTGTCTAAGGCCCAATATCACAAGTCTCATGTCCATTTCACAAGCCTAAAGGCTAAGGCCCAATAACCTAAATCCTTAAAGCCCAATAACCATTCGATGGCAGCCCATTAGCATACATTTAAAGACCCAATAATCACCTAATATTCCAAGCCTTATAGCAGCCCAATAGCACAACTTCAAGGGCCCATCATCACATGTAATTGGGCAGCCCACTTGATTAAATTTCAAGGCCCATCATTCCTAATTTTCGGCCAAGCTTGGGCTGTCCATTTTCAGCCCATTCTTTTAGGCTTTAAGTCCCACCATTTAAACCTTAATAGCCCAATAATATTGTCCATAACATAATCCTTCAAAATTTAATCAAGGATATAGAAAATAAATAAAATTCAGCAACTTCAAGTTGACTACCTTAAAATTTAAATCTCATCCATTGAAATTCCATAATGCTCATTAAACTTAGATCATACCATGACCTTCATTAATTCAAAATAATTCACCAAATCCTTAAGCTTACAACGGAGTACGTATTGATTTTTCGGGGTCTCACAGCAAGACAAGCTTTTGGAGACAATTGATGTGAGAGAAAAAGGTGAAAAGAAATAAGAAAGAGAGAGAAGACAAAGGGCCTTTGCTTGGTCGGCCAACACCCCCATTCATCCCCTCTTCCTCTTTCTTTTGCTCTCTTGTCAATTCACTCTCAAACTTTATGTCAAGAGCTTTGGGAGACTCAATCTCACACATTTCCTCTTGACCTAAACACTCAAGCATTTCACTCTCAAACCTCTCCTCTCTTGGCCGAATGTTGCAAGTTCTCTCAACCCTTACCATTTTGCTTCTCCTAGCCGAACAACACACTCCACATTCAAGGTTTGTGCTATTTCATTTTGCACCTAAACCACTTTCTTCTAGCTTACCAAATCTCATTCCAAAAGCCAAGTAAATCTCTCTTGTTGTAGACAAAAATCCTACCTTGAAAACCTAGCCATTTGACACCATTTTTTCTTCAAGCTTACCATGTCATCTTCACCACCATAGAGCTTCCTTTAAACCAAGCTTGGACATTCCTAAGGAGGGTGGACCGAATCTTTGAAGGAGGAAAAGGATAGGAAGAGTTGGTAAAGAGTGAAGGTAAGATTTGTTTCATTGATGTTCTTGCCTTAAGCATCACAAGTACTAACCATAGATGCTTTATTTTCTAGGTGCTCAAGCTTGGATAAACAACAAGGTAAGGCTAAAATGATTTTGTTGGGTATAGCATAAGTGGCCGAATGGTTCATGTATAGATCTTGAAGTGTTAGTTTGTTAAATGCCTTGATGTTGTTAGATCTTGGATGCTTAGGAACCCTAGGTTGTTTACATGCTAGATCTAACCATGGAAGCCCTAGATCTAAGGTTGTATGTGAAGAAAAATGTAAATGAAGAACAATGTAAGCTAAAGGAAGTTAGATCTAAATTTTGATATGTTGGGTTGATGAAAAATGATATCTTTGTTTAGATCTATGGATATTAGTGTGAATAAAGAGTAGATCTATTGTTGATAGAATTATTTGAGGAAAAGATTAAGTGCATGCATGCTAGTTAGGTCACAAATGCAAAGGATATGCATGATATGATTTTTAGCATGAAAAGGTAACATTTTGGGGTATGGCTGAAAATGAGCTATGTGGATTTTCATGTATAGTTTTGAATATGTGTAGATCTGGACATTGGCCTTAACATGTGCAAGATTTATGACCTTAATGCATAGTAGATGATTATGTTAAGTATTGGAAGCATGCATATTGAAGGAAATAAAAGAAAACTAATCATTTGGGTAAAAACATGTGTTGGCCGAATGCCATGAGTATGGTGTATGGTGTTGGTGCTTTGATTTATAGATACTAGGTTGTGAAATTGTTGATTGGAGGATGGGATCACCCTTGGAGAAAAAGTTGTGATTAATTGGTGCATAAATGGTAGTGGCCGAATGTTGTAAGAAAAGGTAACCCTAAGTGCAATTCATGATTTATGGATTTTCATTTGTTGTGTGGGATAAGAAAATTGGGTTAGGCTAGTTGGAATAATATTGTAGAGCCATGATCTTTTATTAAATACTGTTGGAACCCTAGCTAAGTTTCACTCGGGTTTTATTTGAGGTTTAAAGTCTAAGTTAAGATTTAATCATGAATAATTTATTAATAGTTAGATATAAGGATTTAATGTAGTACGTGTAATAAAAAGAGACTTAGGTTTAAGTCTAAACCTATGAGTATTATTTAACCCTAATCGAGACATGTACATGGATAAATATTTTTTTTTATTTCAATAAAAATATTAATGATTTAATAAGCTAAGTTTTGAATATTTGTGAAGGAAAAGAATAAAATAATTATTTTGTAATTAAATGAATTTCAGTGATATGTATAGATATATATATATATATATATATATATCTTCGATTGATGACTGATTTTCAAAAAGAAATGATTTCATAATTCTTAAAGTCTAAAAGAATATTTGAATCGCTTGTAGGCGATCCACGTGTCTGTATACACGAACAAGAAGACCAAGTGTAAGTGGATACTATAAGTGGACAGTAAGTATTTCTTTTCAAAACTGGAATGACACACTGCATCGTTTCATGAACAAGTATGGATTTTAAGAAAGCATGACATGATATGAATTTCATGAACAAGCATGAATTTTAAGCAAGTATGAATTTTAAGCAAGCATGACATGACATGTGCATTGCATGAATTTTTCAAGAAGAAAATTATGCAATCATTTTTATGGAAAGAATATGAGAAGTTTTATGAAACGATAAGTTAAGATTAAGGGCACCGGTCGGTACCGTACCATCAAGTTGGACTCCCATACCGAAGGACATTTATGAGAAGGATGGGTGAATCCAAGAGGCTGTGCAAGCCACACTGAAGGACATTGAGAAGGTGTGGTGCCTCCAAGGGTCGTGTCTAGCCATCAGGCCTGGGGCCACTTCAAGGGCTAGCTCGACCAGATGTTAAGGTCTCCAAGGGAATTCGGGGACGGTTCCGAAGGGAACGCACAACCCTGACTTCAGGGGTCAAATGGAGCGAGCCCACAAGTAAAAGACATGAAATAATTATGATAAGGCCAACAAGGGCACAAGTACGAATAAGCGATTTTTAAGGGCCAAGGGCCAGTTTTACAAGCGAGTATGAAAGAAAGGTTTTCAAGGGCCTGGGGCCGAAAACACTAAGCAAGAGCATATGCACAATTCATGAGCATGCATATGCATCAATTATCAAGTTTTCTTTCTTTCATGATTAAGCGGGCATAAGTCAAGAGCATGATTTAAGATTTACGTTTTTCCCTTACTGAGTCTTTTTGACTCACGTTTTTAAAATTGTGTCATTCCAGATATATCAGGTGAAGAGAGTCAGGAGGACTACCTGACCTAGAAGCCCAAGATTATTATGTTTCACATTTTGCTGATAGTGGCATGAGTGTCACTAATTGGGTTCTGATTGTGTTAAATATATGTTTTGTATGAACTTAATGAGAACCCTGATTATGTAAGAATTAGCTCGAACCCCTCACGATCCTGTACGTTTCCGCCGTAATCAAGTAAGAAAATAAGTAAGAACGCTGGAGCCATCCAGGGGATAGCTCGCGGCTGTCACGGTCCCTGCGGGATGCCGTTCGGGGCGTGACAGTAAATGACTACTGTTTTACAATATTTCTCATTTACTGTTTTGGATTGTAAATTCTTGAATGCTACATTAATATAGAGGTCTCAATTTAGATAACTTTTTTTCCTTTTCTCTTCAGTATATACAGATAACCTTCTTATGTTGTTGCCTAGAAAATCATGTTATTAATGTGGAAATTCTCTTTATGGTAGGTGTTGTTACAATGACCAAACGGGTCATCTTGTTCGAGGTAAATCATGGGGGGAGGTTTCAAAGGTCACCACGCACCGAATATGTCAGAGGTAAAAAATTTGTACTCAATGAGGCGTGGGATATGGACTACCTGTCATTTTTTAATCTAGAAGCTATATGTCGTGAGTACGGGTACACAACCAAGGATCTAATGTATTATGTGCACCCAATGAAGTCACTCGATGATGGGCTGGTTCTTAAGTCAGATATGGATGTTTTGAAAATGGTAAGCTGCCACATAGATCACAATATGATCATTCTGTATGTCGTTGGATTTCAAGAAGAAAGCAACAATGTTAAAGTTAAAAAGAAAAGGTATACGTTGCCCGTGAAGAAGGAGGGGGCAATGGACAAGGGGAAAAAAGTTGTTCAAGATGAAGAAGAGGAGCCTCAAAGTCCCCAACCTGATTAATTTTCTGATAAGGTTGTTAGTGGGGAGGCTGGCGTATTTGAAGAGGGAGGGGATAATGCAACTAGTGGCTATCAGCCACATGTTTTGGGTGTTGAAGAGGACCTCGAAGACATGGAGGATGGACCTCATATGGATGTAGGCTGCGAGGGTCGTCAAGATCTGATTTCAGACACTGATTTAGGTAGTAGTGAGAAGGATCTTGGGCTAGATAGAACACGGACCAATGTACCGGAATTTGAAGAACAATACCTGGGAGACCCAAGACTTGAACTAGGGATGAGATTCCCTAGTGTGGATGTGCTCAGACAGGTCGTCAGAGAGGCCAACATACATATTGGGAAAGACCTCCATTGGACAAAGAATGATAGAGATAGAGTCATCGTCTAGTGTAAGCTAGAGGGATACAATTACAGAGTTTACGCACGAAATGTGAAGAACAAGCTGACGTTCCAAGTAATATCATACTCAGGCAACCATCGATGCACATGAAGTTACAAAAATACCCCAAGTATCTTCGAAATGGATAGCGAAGAAGTACTTGGAATAGTTCAGGCATAATCCTGATTGGCCAATTTAGGCGTTAAGGGTAGAGGTGAAGAGAACTTGGAAGGTGGATGTAAGTCGAATGGAGTTATATAGGGCGAAAAATAGGCATGCAATGAGATATTTTGGACGAGCAAAGTGTAGTACAAAAGGCGATGGGATTATTGTGCAACCCTAAGGCAAACAAATCGGGGTTCTTCAGTAATTTTGATGGTCGATATGCCTCAAAGGGAGTTGCAACACATGTTTCTCCTGTTGTACGTCTCACTATCATCTATGTAAGATGGTTTCAATACTGGTTGTACGCCCCTAATTGGAGTGGATAGCTGCTTTTTGAAGGGTCCTTATAAAGGAAAGCTTCTTGTTGCTATCGGTGGTGATGGAAACGAGAACATTTACCCGATTGCTTTTGCCGCAGTGAAGGCCGAGTTGAAGGACAACTGGTCTTGGTTTCTACACATTGGTATCTGATCTCGGTCCTAATTTACGTCACAAGGTAAATAAGTGTGTTTGTTATTTTCTTGGGATTGTAATTCTGGTTTTGCAATGCAAGGCCTCATCCCAAACTTCGAAGAAATTCTCCCCACCACGGTTCGTAGGATATGCGTACAACATTTGAACAACAATTTCAGAGATGAAAGCAATAGGGGTCAACTTTTTAAAGATAGATTATGGGCAGCCGCGTCTGCATAAGTATCTCAGTGACGTGGACCCAACATTGTGGTCACGGTCACACTTCCCAACCTACTTGAAGTGAGATTTGTTGGTGAACAACCTGTCAGAATGCTTCAATGTGTATATCATGGAAGCGCGTGATAAACCTATCATCACCATGGTTGAGACCATAAGAAAAAAGCTGATGCGTCGGTACCAAGTGAAACAAGATGGGATGGGGAAGATGGATGAAAAATTGCGTCCGACTATTATGAGGAAGCTGGGTAGGAATGTCGAGATCTCATGCGAGTGCATCTCCACGTTTGGTGGGAATGGGTTGTTTGAAGTTGAACACAAACAAAAGTAATTTGTGGTGAATTTGAAAATGAGGACATGCAGGTGTAGGTGATGGGATCTCATTGGAATCTCTTGGGCATAACTCAAGGTATTGTTAAAAGAAGAAGAATACACCTGCCCCTCCTACCTCACAGTCCATTCCCACTTTTGTAAGTCTTCATTTAATTCAATTACGTACATATGTAAGATTTCCATTACTTATAACGTACATTGTCACAGGTTCCTAGTTCTCAAGCTTGGTCCTCGAGGGTTGGTGCATCAGAGATGATGCCCGTTGAGGTGGGATTCAAACCACTTTTGTCACAGTATGAATGAAGCGTACGTTGGCATTTAATGGAGCTCTTGATTTTTGCTGGACCCACCACATCTTCATGATCATTATTCCCCGAACGATGAAAACACAAATGATGACCATTACTCTTGGCTGAAAGTAGGGATTATGCCGCCACCTGCCTGGGGAAGGAGGAGAAGCCCACCAAATGCAGCCGCTGCAACTCCAACTCAGCAAAGCGACAAAGCAAAAGGAGCCCAAGCTCGTGGTGGTGGTGGTGTGGCATCAAGAACTCGAAGCTTGGGATTTGGGGACTCCTCGGCAACTCTTCATCGACCTCACTGAGCCAGTTGAGGGTACATAGACTAGTGTCGTGACAGAGCGGTAAGTAAAGCTTAAATAAGTAACGATCATTTGCTTCATGTGGTGTTCTTGTAAAGTTTATATTTGTTCATTTTCTTCGCACAAACCTCAAAGTGGCCCCTCAAAGCATAGGGAAAATACACGGATTGATAACCCAAGTGGTTTGAGGATGACTAAAAAAAGATGAACAAGACGATGTAGATGTGAAGGCTATTGTTGCAGTCTTGTTGTTTTTTTTTTGTGAATCTGGATATTACATATGGGCTAGTGGTTGTGGTGCTTTTTGAGGCTGGGATATAGTGCTTAGTTGATGGGTTTTTTTGGAGGCTAGGTACATATATTTTTGAATTTGAAGCTGAATTTATAGCATGTACAGATTTGTGAAGTTGTATCATGTTTTGATATGGACGGATTTGTTAAGTTGTATTAAGTTTTGTGATGTGTAATTTGTGGAGTTGTATTGCTTTTTAGCTTGGACAGATTTGTGATGGCCAGTTTATGAAGTTTTATTACGTTGTCGCATGGACAGATTTGTATTATTCAGTCTGAACAAGTTTGCAAATACAAGTAGTTCACGTTGTATTACGTTTTGTGATGGACAATTTGAACAGATTGTATTAAAGGATGTCTTGAAGATATTGCAAATAGATTTACAAAAACCAAAAAGGTGCTAGACACAAAATTGGGATAACCAACGGACATATGATCTCAATTTCCCAAATGGATTACTAATCTAGAAGATAAACATACTACAACAATTGACAATACTGTCAAACCGACCGTGTACTTCCTCACATGCTTGCGATGTTTTTCAACCCCCTCCTTATACTTCTTCTCATGCACGCGATGTTTTTGAACCTCCTCCTTCAACATTTGCAGTTCTTTTTTATCGAAAATTAAGCGTTCTTGCCTATGGTCACACATTGGAGGATCAACCCACACAAAAAATCCACACGCACGTTTAATCTTATAATTAAGACAGCTATAGAATCGACATCCAAAATTGTGCTCCGTGTACGAGGTCTTCATGTAGGTTGTAAGACCTCAATAACATTGTGGGCCGCCAGAGTTTGCCCCATTTTTTGTAACCCAAGAGCTCAAACTACTATTGGAAGAAGACATGACAAAGGTATGAAAATTTCAACAAAAGGAGAAAACCCTTAGCTGAAAGACATTTTATAATTCATACGTAAATGATAAGAGAACAAAATGAGACAAAGGGGACACAGAATGAGACAAAGGGTGCATTAAAATAGTGTATAATAGAATGAGACAACTAGTGACCAATGAGAACCAAATACAACACTTCATTAAAAAAATGACCCCCTTTTTTTGGATAGTTATTTAGGTAATACTCAAAGAGTGCATTAAAAAATTTCATTATCCACATGGCATTTCTGCAGCATACGACATTAGCATAATATAATCTTTTTTTTCCACTTTTTCAACAAAGTAATAGTCCTATCACATGTCTAAGGAGGTGACGGTGCTAATCTTTCTTAACCACAAGTAGTCATGATCATGCCTTTAGCAATATATACATATATATGTTGTATATCCAAAACAATTGTAGAGCTCCACGTGGCATCTCTGCATCATACGTTCCAAATGATGACCATTATTGCTTTGTATAATACACGAAGGGTGCAGTAAGCTATTCCCCCTTTTTTAAGCTTTTTTCAGATCTTGTTATTTATTCCCCTATCTGCATTAGCTTGTTTTAGAATCAGCAGTATATTGATGTAGAGAACAGGTAAGATAGTGTCGTTTATTTTCAAAGCTTGCTTTTAGAAACCAGCAATGCTTTCGCTCTCTTTCAACCATATTCGCAAGCCCTAACAACATAACAACATATTGGCAAACAAAATTAGGGGAATAGAGAAGGATTACAGAATGTACCTTGAGAATATGAGAAGAAAATGACAACGCCTACTAGCCCCAGATCTTGCGTGGAGTTCCGACAGCCTCCCCACTGGTGGGTTTCTTTTCTTCGGACAACTTTGAAGGGGGCACGAATGGGGTTGGTTTTCAATTTCAACGTTCTAATTAATGGGTGCATTTTGGTCTTTTAAATATGAAGGAACTCAGGTGTGACGGAATGCGTTGT
This sequence comes from Myrica gale, assembly GCA_963930655.1. NCBI lineage: Eukaryota > Viridiplantae > Streptophyta > Magnoliopsida > Fagales > Myricaceae > Myrica > Myrica gale. The sequence continues at coordinate 16,310,660 of OZ005607.1, read as the reverse complement.
ATGGTTTGTTTAAAAATGAGTCAAAAACAAAACTGAGACGTTTGTGTAAGTTTGAAGAGCCAGGCTAACCCGAGTTGAACTTTAGGGGGGATTCTGGGATAAGTGGGAAAGTTTGAAGGGGTATTTGTAATTAACCCAAAAAATTGGATTGCTCCGAGTTTTTCTTTATTGTCTCTATTGTTGGTGAAAAGGCCACGTGCTTCAAGATGTTGCTAAAATTCTCGTTGCCAGAATTGTTTTTTATGGTCATCATTTTGTGCTTTAATGGTCACAAACGATGACCCTTTTACCAAGATTTTGTGCTTTTAAAAAAATGCAATGGCAGCGCATTGTTTTTTACCGTCTCTCCTATTTAATTCTATGATTTTTAACAACCATATCTTTGACTAGTTGCAAAAGGGTCATCGTTTGTGACCATTAAATACCAGTTTCCATTGTTTAACTTTTAGCAACGAATCACTCGTTGTTAATGTGTATATCGCAACCAAAAATAGTTAGCAGCTTGAATTCGCAGGCAAAAAAATTATTAGCAACGAATTTTGAAAATTGGTTGCTAAAATGTAACTATTGACAACCACATTTAAGTGGTGGCCAAAAATTTGATTGCGACAGATCCTTTTTCTTGTAGTGTATAATTTGCGTTGAGTTGACATTTAAAATCCGCGTAAGCACTATTCTGTTTGTTCGCTAAAGACAATAGGACAGGAGATCGATTGGCTAAAAAAACTTACCTCAGGAACCCGACGATTGAAATCGATACCTGAAGGACTCAAATGTAAAAAGTTTAAACTACATAGACTTGTACGATAAGTAATCCTTTTATGTAAATACATAAATCATTAAGCTTGTCAAACATCAAAAAATATTTTCTTGAAAATATTTTAAAAGAATAACGAAACACTAAAAAGGAAATTTTTTCTGGAAAAGATTTTAATGAAAAGATATTTATGTAAAATAATAGTTTTACAAGCAAACAAGCAGAACCTTAGAGCTGTTATTCTTGTTATTGTTAATGACCCATGTATATATGCACTATCCACGCATACTAGCCACATTTGTGCTTTGATTTCAAAAGGATTAGTCAAATGTGAGATTTAGTCTAACATCATTCCCCTCTAACTCCATAAGGGAATAGGGATGTTACAATCTCTCCACTTAAATCCCTAATGTCCTCGTTAAGGCTTGGTAAGCCCATTTGTAAAGACTAAAAGAAGCACTAACTACATCTGCGCTTTGACTTCAAAATGACTAATGAACGGTCTTTTGGAACCTTGAAATTGTTTTAACGTGAAGTTTTACCCATTAAGGAACCAATGTGGGACATGCCTTATACCCTTCCTTTCTCAGTACTTTTCCTCTCCCAATCAATGTGGGACTTTAGGTGTTACAATTATTCTCTTCCACTAAGTCTAAGGACACACTTAGATGAAATTTATTTTATCCTAAAATCTCTTTTGTAAGTCTTTTATCGCATCGTACTTGAATAATAAATGTAGCTAGTTAAATATTTTTATAAACTTATGTTTATTTAAAAGGTTGGTTTCCCTTATATTCTATATTTCGAAATTTATGGTATTGTACAAATTGTGATAATTTTCATTGACGTATTACAATTGACTCCCGAGATAATGAGATTGTTTTTATGAAATCTCTTTTGCTAATAGCTACCGAATAATATCACTAATTAAATCTTTACCTCATAATTCTTAATCCTTCGTCTGTACCGAGTAGGACTCCAAAAAGTTTCAAAAATAATTTTCTCAAATAAATATATATAAGTAAATAAAAACTGTGAAAACCTTTTTCACAAAATTCGTTGCACGACGTTTTTCATTTGAGTCCAATATTATATAGACATAATAAATATATTGCCTAAACAAGAGACTGATGTGTTCCATATCGAGCCGTTACACAAATCCACTTACTATGCACAAGGCCTAACATTATCTGAAATATTTGAATTAAGAAGATCATCACCAAAAGACATAGTCAAAAAAGCACAAGCACACAACAAACAAATTTTCATAACTCATTCAAGTCTAAGGACAACGTAATCTAATTGTGTCGAATATCATTCTCCACATTAGTGATCATTTTTAGAAGGTATTCATGTGTGATTCAGTTCAGTCCATGTACTCTTACAGTGCACTCAATCGGCTACTTAAGGTCAGAACCTCATGACAAAGTCCATCATTCTATCTTATAGAGGCACAACAAGTGTAGACTTATTTATACATTATTATGTATCTCAATTTAAAATACAATGAGTCAACAAGGATCCGAAAAATCATATTACCTACAGTTGATTAATCATTAATCATTGATTCATTAATCATGTCATTAACCAATGTCATCCAAAGTATTGTGAAATCTTTAACAATACAAGTTTACCTCTTTGTAAGCATATATGCATTGGGAAAGGGCATTCACAGCTTTCGAAACATGTAAATGCCCTTGTTTCATAGCAGCAATGTAACACTGGTTCAACGATTTGGAAGAAATTACTATAACAGACACCTAACTATTAAATGCTTGAAAAATTCTTAATAGATTTAGCAGGGCATTCAACGGTTAATAGATTTAGTAGTAGAATAAAGACAACAATTCTGAGTACGGAATGAAACCCTTGGACGACAACAGTGATGCCCAGTAAGCAAATGATTCGAGAAGAGTAGCAGAAGGTTGATAGATTTAGCAACCGTACCCATTTCACAAAGAAGGAAAACAGAGGAATCAGCAGCAACATCTAAATCAATTTGTTCTCCTTCTTACCCTCTTCCTTTCTCAGATTTGAGATTTAAGATTGGAAACGAGAGATGAGAGATGAGAGAAAGAGAGAGATAGACAGAGACAGAGAGAGTCTTGACAATTGGGTTGCCTGCTTGGAGGCAATAGTGGTGTCTGGCAAGCACTCATCGCTCAATGACTATCGTGTTAAAACTCGAAGGACTGAAGGAGCCAGGGAGTGAGGCATGCCCTCATGAGGGGAAGGAGAAGGACCTTATTGCTTAGGGGGTTCTCCTCCAATCAATGTTTAGGAAAAAGGTGGGTTGGGTAGGGCTAAAGTGAAACCAGAAGTCTGGGAAGCATGACCGCACGAGGGGAAGGAGAAGGACCTTATTGCTTAGGGGGTTCTCCTCCAATCAATGTTTAGGAAAAAGGTGGGTTGGGTAGGGCTAAAGTGAAACCATAAGTCTGGGCCTCAGCCCTACCTTATTGCTTAGGCTGCATGCTTGGAGGCAATAGTGGTGTCAGTTTCGGGCAGGTCGGGCCCAACATCTACAACCCTACCTATGCACATCCCATCATTCATGTTGGGGGAAGCATCTTGCTTCCACATCTTGCGCTACTTACAACTTGTGGGTAGTATAGGGTGGCCGGACAGGGTTCCCCCTCTACCATGTACATGTTATTTATCTTTGGGCAATGAGTTTTGATGTCTTTGTTATATATGTATTTATAGAAGCTTTCTTTCAATGCTTATCTTAATTGTAGGTTTAGTTTATGCATTGAGAAAAAGAGCATTTGAATGCTCAGCTTATGATAATTCACTCAATAAAAATACATCAAGTAAGAAAACATTGAAAGAGATATATGAGAACCCTCTTCTTCTTTTTGTTGTTGCTTTTATTTTTTGTTTTCAAATTTTCTACTTTTTTTGTTCAAAAGTAATCGCATATATTATACAAAACACCGCTTGACTCTCAAGACATATTGTCGTCCTCAATTATATTGTCAATACTATTTTGGGCTCAAAACTACCAATTTTGTGTAAAATACGTATGTGAACTATCAAAATTTACCAATTTGCATAATTTAATCAATTTCAATGGTTGAAATGAGTGAAAAAATTAATAGGCTATGTGGTACGATGTTGGCGCACTACAAGAAAATTGACCTTTGGTGTAAAATTTTCGGGTGACAAAAGAAAATTTGTCACCGAATCATGTCATTCTATGTCAAAATAAAAATTTGTTACACAAAGTGTGCCAGGAATTACAAAACCTTCCGGACGTCCTTAAACAAAGTTCGAACAACATTCAATATTGACAAAAAAAAACATCACATATTTGTGACTAAAAACATTTGGCAGCAAATGCTAACACGTTCGCATGGAAAGTGAAGACGTGCGCACATATGTTGGGTGAAAAAACTCCGTTGTCACCCATCAGTGACACAGGTGAAATCGTTAAAAGTCTGCATCATCATCCACACGGTTCGACATAGACGTCCGAATGTCCGCGACAATCCGCTCGTGATTGACATGCTTCTATTTTAAAAGAACGAGGAGAACAGTTGCGCATGTCCGCACGCTCATACACCATCCGGACTCGTATGGAAATAATTTCAGTTAATGGTGGTACTTCACGTTTCACGTTACAGACGCATATACCATCTGCGCAAACTCATCCCGTCTAGATGCCTTCATTTCGAGAGATTTTGCAAACAATTCACGATTTGGAATTTAATGCGAAGGAATATGATTGGTCCACGTGGAAAACGATAACGTCCCAATAGAAGTGTATGGCCCGTCCGAGCGGAGTGGACCAGTAGCCATTTATCTGTGACTAATCCCTCCCTTTTTCCTTTCTTTTATTTTCATTTTAGAATTTTAAAAATGAGAATAGAATAAGTTGAAGGTCATTTTATGTACAATGGAAATTTTTACACCTGCAATTTCTCTCATTTCACAACCTACTTTCACGCTTATCATCCAGTAATCTTTCATTTTTCGTTGTGTTCTTCATATCCAGGTTTGTTTCTCATGCTTTTACTTGGTTTTTTTGCATAAAATTCGTATTTTTTAAGTTATTTATGAATAATTTCTGGTCACTACAGTTCTTTGATGACCCATATTTTTATTGATATGAATTGCATGATGTTTTAGGATTGTTTGGGCTATAATTTGGTGTTGTTTGGTGTTGGTTTGGTTGAGTTTTAGAGGTGGGAGAGAGACGGGCCATGGTTGAGTCGACTCTATATTCTTCCTCACGACAGGTCTGGACAGGTTGAAGCCATCCGGACAGATACTTTTAAATTTTTGTAGGTTATATTTGAGAACGTTGTCATTTTAATTAAAACATGGGGAAGGGTTTTTGTTCTATGCGGACGACGTTTTACGAAATATACACATGTTGAAAAAAAAATTAGGAGTATTTTTGTTGCTGACACTTATTATACAGTTCGCATGCTTGTCCAATAAACTATGTCATTTTACCACCAGTGTGGAAGAATTACTTTGAGTGCGGACATTTGTCCCCTTATAAGCTATTGTTTGGTTGATTATCTATACATATATATTAAAAAAAAATTTCTTAGGACAAATTTGGTTGCAGACAGTGCTATAAGCGTGCACACATAACTTTTCTAAAACTATGTCGTTTCTTTAGTCGTTCGAACGGTTTGTTTGTGCGTTGGGACGTGTTTCAGATATACGTTGTCCTTTTATTTAGGATATATACACATATTAGAATTTTTTAATGATTATTTTTGTTGCAGACGGTTATGACAGCGTTTGCACATTTATTCAATGAAACTAATTCATCTTGCATAACGTTTGGACGTTAAATGAGACGTTCGGGTTGTATTTAGATTGTGTTCAAATGATATGTAACAGCGTTTGTCATCTACCCCATTTACAGTGAGCTCTGCACAGGAGGATCCCCAAAGTTAGGAGTATTACATGACGTGGGAGGAGCGGCTGGCCCAATAGCGGGCTAAGATCCTGAGCCAATCAATCATTGTGGAGCGTGAGGTCTACGAGGCTGACTTCGAGGAGCTGAGGTATAAAGGCGAAAGTATTGGCGATGTTTTAGAGGATCAAGGTTGGATCAGGTACCTTAAGAGAGAGGGCATGACATCTGTAGATTTAGTCTGGGAGTTTTATGCAGCTCTGTTGGACATTGTGGACATTGATGCACAAGTATGAAGTGTCGTTGTACGTGGGGTGACATTTTTGTTGTCAGTAGACATCCTTGCTGGCTTTTTGGGGATGCAGAGACAGATTGGAGCATTCCTTGCAGTGGAGATGGAGAAAAAGCCATCTGCGGAAGACGTATTCTATACATTGATAGGCCAAGACATGGTGGTCGTCGAACCCTTAGTAAAACATAAGTTAATGCTCCCATTCAGGCGTATTTTGCATATGATCTTTGCCTACAACATTAACCCGAGAAAACACATGACAAAGTGCCCTATAGCGAGAAGCGAGCAAATGCTTTACGTAGCCACATGAGGTATTGTGGTTTTGCCGCTATACATCTTCATGAGTCTTTGAGTTGAAGGAAAGATCAGTGGGACTACTGTGTTGTCGTACAGTCTACTTCTGACATAGTTCCTCCACGGTGCGGGCTGCGTGGATAGTCCAGAGGAGGAACGGGTGCACCTATTAGTCCCATCTGTCGAACTACTTTGAGCCATTCCGAAGCTCAGATTAGGCTACAACATCAACCATAAGGTCCTGTTCCTAGAGAGCCACAACTAGAGGATAAGCCCCTTCGTCATGATGTCGGGACGCGACCAGCCTGGGCTGATATTTTTTATGGCTGACCTGAAGGTAATGGTTGATGCTACTATTTTATCGACACGTCTATTGTCTGTCGGCTTGGGGACCCGTTTTACCTATATGGAGTCTCAAATGACACCTTACGTGTGTTGTCAAAGAGGTTGAAGCTATTGAGGATCGGATGGGGAAGATGAGCGAGAACCCGGGAGATAGATCTACTGAGCCCAGTCGGGAGGGCGATCCTGTTTTATGTTTTATGTTATATTTTTGTAATAGCTCGGACCGTGAAGATCTCAAATGTTGTCTTATAGTAATGAACACCGCTATTAGACTGAGGTTACAGCCAGTGGGAGGATCGTGAAAGCAACAGGATTCTAACTAAAGCAAAAGTATAACCTTCTATTAATACTGAAGTATTACAAAAGAGAACCAACTTCTTATAATGTACATACTAAAAAGAAAACAACAGCGGAAAAAACTAAGAAACATAAAACATCTACTCCTTGCCAACAGAATCACATAAGTTTGTTGAACATGCTAATATAGTCATTCGAGTTTGGGGTCTTCCATCAGAACATGTAAATCCGTAGTGACATATTCACGAAATGATAACACCAGAATGGTCCATGCATGTTGTATGACCTTTGTAAACTCACCTAAACATATTTCAAACATATGTTAAAAGAATTTAACAAACAACAGAGAGTCCAAATGACTCAGTTAAGCCAGCGGTTAGTACAACAAAATAGCAGATAGAATAAAAGACATTGAAGAAATCCTTCAACAATAAAATCTCAATAAAAGAAGAAAATAAATGAAAAGACTCAATTCTTAAAATTTTGATCTTTTCCATTTTTAATCACGACTCCTCTTACTCTCAGAGTGAATCACTGGGCCAGAGTGACACAAGTAACCTTCGTGTCTTTACGACATTACTCCCAAAGTAGAACACGGACCATATCTTTTCGGCATTACTCCCAGAGTAGAATACGGTATCCTCATAGAGGATCTTTCCACATACGACGGAGAGACCAGAATTTCATAGCATGCGAACACATTTTATTGTGCACAGTACTGTCACGTCTTCACAATATGCGTTAAGTATGCAAGTCTCATGTCAACGCCCATACATATCATTCATGATATGCAACACGTTAACCACACTTGAACATTGCTTTCCAACGTACAAGTTAAGTATTCATGTCTCATATCAACACTCATACATCTCATTTATGAAATGCAACACCTTACTTCATTTCCATCATCACAACATTATAAAACATTTCTCAAAGGAAAGTGTTGTCAAGGCAAAAACAACACTTTGATTTCTCGGTTAAAAACTGGCTTAATCACCACGTAGAAAATACCAATTTTGACAATAAAAGTATTGAAATCAGAAGGAAAGAAATATGTTCAAGCTTTGAAAAATAACTTTTGGAAGAAATTTTGAAATGAAATGGATCAAAGTTGAAAAACAACTTGAAAACAAATCGAACTTTGACAATGGTACTTTTTCGAAAAGACAAGCTTGTTCTTCGTCAAGAGCATGAAGAACACGAAGAATATCAAGAACAATTGGAAGAATAGAACAACGCTAATAACTACAAGAGATGTTTAGAATAAGAAATACAAGAGATTCACAATAATCATCTTGAAAAATTGAATCGAAATCAAAGATAACCAACTAGACTTTACCTCTAAGTGAGTTCGATCTTCAATAATCTTCACGAACTGATTTACTCCTTCTTGCTTCTACTTCACTTCCCTCTCAATCTCAAAGCTATCTGACAGGTTTAGGATGAGATAGTGTAAGTTTAGATGGTCGGCCCCCCTCTATTTATAGGCAAGCTATGTTCGCCACATCGCGACACATGTCAAGCTAGCTTCGATGACTCAAAAGGCTAATTAATCCACACATTGACACCTAGCACACCTATGGCCGAAATCCTCCTATGGCCTTGGTGAGTCGCCGCCTAGTTCCACCGATTTTTGACACCTCGAGCTACCTAGGTCCTAGCCTTTTGTGTTGTGCTTCTTTCATCGATTTGTCGTGCTTCTAGCTTTTGATTTGTCGTGCCTCCTAGGTGTCATCTCGATCCACATTTCATCTCTATCCACATTTCATCTCTATCCATAATTCAATGGCTAAGTTTCGCTAATCCTCAAAATTCGAATGATGTTCACTAATCAACCTACCTACTTCTAAAAAACGGCTTACTTGCTTCTGAAAAATTAAAAGTCTCCAAATTTGAACCATAACCTCGTGGATGATCCCCCAACATATTAAAAGAATAAAAATCTTATGTTTCGGTTTTCCAGACAAAAACGTCCTACCTGCTTAAAAAAATTTATCGATCCAATACGAGTTCCTCAACATTCTGAACAATAACCTAGTTGCACGCAAACTCAAAATCTCACTTAATCATGTCCTAATCAAGGTTTCGAACTGAGCATCTAAAATACTAAATACTCTCTCTTAGTCACTAAATATCCCTAATCTCACTACGAATCACAAACAAGAGAGCATAAACAATATGCATGTGATGTTTGAAAGCTCGGGGTATGACAATTTTCCCTGTTATGTATATTTATGGTCTTACTGGATATTTATTTTTGACATTTTAGTATGGTTTGTATTTGAATATTTATTTTGATTTCACTTTATCATGATTATTGCATATCTTTTTTATTATTGTTTAATATTTGTGTTTGGATATGTTAAGTAAAAAAGAATATTAATTACATATGTTATTAAAAATAATTTTTTAATTACTGTTAATACGTTATTAAGAAATGAATACCATTATGAGACGGAACGTTCAGATGTTCTAAAAACCGTTCGCACGGTCTCTATGTCTAAATGAAAACATTTGGTAAATGGAAAACGTGTCATGTTAATTGAAACAACTCGTCCACACAGTTTTAAGTACGGTGCGAACGACCGTGGGATAAAATGACATCGTTCAGTTGTATTTAAAACAGTGTCGTTGGCATGTACGAATAATTTGTTTTATTTTATTTGTGACTGTCCGAACGGTTGGCTTTAAAGAAAGCATCGTTTCTTCCCTAATAAAACGGGGCCGTCTGTTTTTGCAAACGGATTAGAGTACCGTCAGGACGGAGACAAAATTCTTGGCGGCAAATTTTGTTTCCAAAATTCTCATGCATGGCTTGTGGACGTAACTTTTAAACGTCTGGACGGGTTTTACAGAGAATGGAAGTGTCGAAACCTAGAGAGTTATCATTCACTCTGTATACTCTCAAATCCTCTCAAAATACGTCATTTTTCGAGTTTCTTGTCGAGAAAGTGTTTGTAGGATAATAAATGAGGTTCAAGCATAGGTTGAAGTAGTTTTGGGTGGATTTGGAACTATTGTGAGATTTTGAAGTATTTTGAGGTACGGTAGTTTACGATTTTTGTGGGTTTTGAGTGGAAATGTGTTGTTTTTGTTGATGTTTGATTATTTAATTCTTTGGGTAGGTTAGAAACATGTTGGGTGTTGATTGGGAGCAAAATGGTGATGTAAAACTTTTTATTTTGGGATTGAAATTGGTTTGTGGAGCTATGGATTGTCGAAGGATCTGTTCTTCCACAATTGCAATCCAGACGTTTACTGTAGCTGTCTGAACAGTTAATTTGGCAATTGAAACTGTTTGTACGTTCCTCATGGTGTGCAGATGTAGTTTCATGAAACGGATGTGTTTTGTGTTTGTGGCTATGTGGATTTTTGCTTGAAGTTTATTTGATATTGGATTTTTTATGCATTTAGTAGCCCATATACCCGTTTGGAAATTACTGCATGTTGTAATTGCTAAACAAGCGATAATTCTTGAATTGTCCAAGTTGTGGACAGTTTGAGATTATATTATCTGTAATGTACGTAAATGTTCTCGTCATTGTGCGTGACGTAGTTAAAAATTTTGACAATGCTCTCGTTTTGTCCTTCGGATGCATATTCAGCGTTGTGCTTACACACTTGCCTCTTATCGGCGGGTGTGTAACCTCAACGTTGAATACTTGTATTTGGGTACTAAGGGGGAGATGTTGCAAAAATTACTAGCGCGTCGGACACATTGCTCGGAGTATTTACGCACATTACGGATAATCTAAACCTGAATGGGATTGGACCTTTCACCTTGTAGGAGATGTTTGCGGTTGAATCTTATTATGGATGCATATTGCAAAACTTTTATGGTTCAAGAAAACACAATGTGATGAAATTGATAAAATACTTGAGACCCGAAAATGATATTGAGACAGAGGTAGGTACGGAAAGTGAAGTTTTCCCCTTTATATTGTTTGTACCACTTTGTTTGACATTATACATCATTGCATAATAATAACATTTTATTTATAGAACTATATTTTTCTTCAGGTCTCCTTACACAATGCTCAAATAGCTATAAAATCCAAACAAAGAACAAGATCCAATATAAAATTGGACCCGAAATGGTAAAATCAACAGAGCTTAACAACACAAAAATACCACAGAAATCTATGTTGTAATATAGATTCTTGAGTGATATTATTATTCTCCTTCAAAACCTTAAAACTCGAAAAGAACTCTTCACGTACACAGGCAAAGCTCTAGCTTATGGAATCTGCTTATAAGGAACACCGTCCCAGTTCTTATACCTTTCGTGACAGCCTAGGAAGCATTTATGGATAAGACGCCTCGGAAGCAAAATACCACCCTTCCTGATAGTATCTACGATGCAATTATCCATACACTCTTCAATGAGAAGAACCGTAGGGTCGCCAAAAGCTCTCGCAATATCTGCGCAGAGTACCTTACTATAAATGGTGCAAACTTCAAAAGGAAACCTACCAGGTGGCCCCAGTTTCTTCCAATGCCGACAACGTTGAAACCTCCTTCTGAGACAATCACTCATCAGTCCTTGAGCTATATCAAGTTCAGGAGAATCCGGAAATGGAATGGAAAGTGAAGAAGCTGGACCGAGAGATGATGTAGGGGAAATATTGTTATTTGCACGGGCCTGCTTAAGGGGAATTAATACGATAAGCAACACCATTATCATCACCCTCGTAATTCTGCTAATGCATTTTTCTGCCATTTCTTTCTCCCACTTTAGAAACTTTCTTGTAAGTTCTAGATCTAATTTCTAAATTCTCTGTATTCAATTGAATGATCATATACACTTATATAATATTAATTTGGTTGGGATTAAAGAATGCAAAAGGAGTTGGAGGCTATATATCATGTAAGATCTAGAAGAAAAATGAAGGATACTCGAGTTTGATTAGTTTAAATGAACCAACTAAGAGGGGATGACCCAATAGGCACCATATGTTATGTCAATACATCCACTTAAAATAGTTTGAACAAATAAAGTATACTTTTTTTCTATGTGTATATTTTTATTACTTCTGAAGCTCCTATGCGTAGAATGAAGAAATACTAGGAAAAAAAACAACTTCGCAGATCATGAAGAGACGTGAGTTGTAGCAAATAGAATGGATCAATAACTTGATCACATTAAGAAATACGAGTCTGGATGGCTAGATTAATTGATTTATACCTAAGCAAGGCAACATGCTTGGTCCTAAAATATTTTATTGAGTAATAAATATACTTTTCACCCTTCAATTTTTGGGGTGTTGATACTTAATTTACACTGAAAATTATTATTTTTATCACTTAGCACCAATAAAATATTGATTTCAGATACATTCCAGGCTCTGTTTGAATTTTCTGTCAATTTTGATGGAAATAATTTTCTTAGCCTTCGAAATTACGATTTTATGAGGATTCAATTATAATTTCACTTGCCAAAAACTTACTTTTTCTGTCAAAATTGTTAAAAAATAAAATAAAGAATCCAAAGTGTCTGAAATTAATAGTTGATGGGTGCAATGTGAAAAAATAATAGTTTGGGCTGCAAAGTGTCGAGATTTCCATAATTTGGAAGGTGTAAAGTGTATTTATCTTCTTATTTTTTGACGAAAGTGTCATTTTAAAAGAAAAGTATTTAAAAACATTACCTTTGGTATAGTTGAATAGTTTTAATTTAAGTGGCTTTTCTTAAGAAGAGAAGAATGTCCTTATACTACTTTTATTAATTAATCATGTAATTAATATGTCATCATTACAAACAAATCATCTTGACTTAAAAAGGTCAATTAGTAATCATAGCAATACTCGATTGCGAAGAGTTCTTTCTAATCTGAAATTTCATCTTCGAAATTGTAAGGATGGAGAGTAATCCCTTTTTTTTTTTATGGGTTAGCAAGATTGTCTTTTTGCTCTCTCATGTTAAGTTCTTCCGGGTGGAGTAGAGGAGCACTTGCAGCTGGAGCAAGAGAGCTTGCGGGCAGAAATATCGAAGGAGGTGGAGCAGCGCATGACAGCCATAATAGAGAAGAAAATTACCAACATGACAAAATAACTACTAGGCCAGTTAGGGAACCAATGTTAGATGTTAGATGTTTAGTTCGATTCTTTTTAGTTTAATTTCGTATAATTATTTTCGATTAGTGATGTTTATGGATGTGAATTAATGTATTGTTACGTTTACGTGTTTTGTATAATATTTTCGTTTATTATAATTAGAATTAAAAAAATCTATTTCGTAAATCTCTTTCTATCGTCAAATTAACCGTTCTATTGTCTTCCATCATTTTCATGACAAACTATTGTCTTTTGCCTGCCTTTCTCTTGAGCGTCTACTTAACTGATGGGAACGCTCATGATAAATGTCTGATCGTAAAAATTTCACCGTCCTATCGGCAACATTATGGCGTCTTACCTAAGGCAACAATACGTCCGATCGAGAACATTACACGTCCGATCTGCTGCGACAATCCATGTGATCGAAAATGTAACATAGTCGATCGTCTACAACAATACGTTCGATCGACCAATTAAAAAGTTCTATCATTCGTCGTAATATGCCCAATCGTCCACTACAAATGTCTGGTCGTTGAAAGTCAGCCATGTCCAATCGCTCATCCTACACGTTCCGTCGTCCATGACTATGATCCCACATCTAAGCGTACATGTATGTTCGTCTAGTAACGATTGTCCAATCAAAATTGTTGGCTTTTAATCACAATCGATGTTTTGACGATAACAATAAAAGCAGTTGAAAATGGATAAGAGAAGTGGCTCAAAAGTGAAGACTCAAGAATTTAGGGTAATCTTTGTAACTCTAAGGTATCACTTTTAGCAAGGATTTGAATCTCACACGTGCATATTTTTCAACCATGCATAAATCTTTAAACTAGGTGATTTAAGACTCAATATAGAACACCCGAAACTAGAGGGGGTGAATAGGTTCTTTTAAATTCGTTTTTTGATCTTTGAATTTACTGCACACTTCACAAGAATAACAAGTTCAAGAACTCAAAATGTTAACCAAGATTTTATATATGCTAATAAAAAATGAAACTATGAAGCAATAAATCTTTTTTTCTATCAAAATTTCGAGATATTCAAGATAACTATCTTTAGACTTAAAAGATAATATTGGAAAGATTTATTATTGAATCTATAGTAACAATTCGACAACAAGAATCAATTCAATCAGACACAAGTGACACACGGATTGGTTATGAAGAGAATCCTCATGAAGACAAACTTTAAGAAGAAATACTCTACCGGCCTTGTGGCCGGGAAAGGTTTTCACTAGTATAAGAACTCGAAGTTATACGGTGATCCGTTAAACAAACACAAATACCCTTGCTACTCTAACCCACCAAACTTCTTACTCAAATCTTGAATCTGGATTTACACTCTTTGCAAATGAGACTCAGTCTCCTCCATTCAAAGACTCTAGAACCTTATGGAGATCCACGCTTGTATCTAATTACCATCTCTTTTTTTTTATCCTTATGGAGATATAGTATATAATAAATCATTTACATAAATTTTTTCCATGTGTTTCAGTTGTTAAGTTGTTGGAAGAAAAATAAATCAAACTATTTTCCTAGCAGGACATCATGTTCAAGAAGATCGTGCCGCCACCACCAGACGAAGCAAAATACAATCAAAATATTTTCCTATCCCTCGGACTGATTCTTCTGCAGTTTGGGTTCAGTTTAAGTTTGAAAAACTTGCAGACTTTTGCTATACATGTGGTCGGATTGGGCATACGCTAAAATCTTCCAGAGTTTTGAGCTTTTGGAGGGTAAGCTTCCTTTTTATTATAAAATGAGGGCTGAGTCTCTTTGTCTCATAAAGGACTCCATTGTTCCAGTTGTCCAATCTACTCGTAGATCTGCTGTGGGTGGTGATGGTAGGCCACCTTTCTCCTCTCCCTGGTGGTGGTGGCAGTTCGTCGGTCAGGCAGCCTTTAAAATTGCAACAGTCTATTGGTGCTTCAACAGGTGTTTTGGACGGTTCCCCCAATTTGTCAGGGAGCTCGGGGAAAGAGTTTTATTCTTTGGTGAATGCAGGCTCCTTGTACATTCCGAACCCTGCCTTGATTCCTCATCTATTTCAATCACTAAATGGAAAGCCTCACACCTCTCATGATTGCAGGTCAACTGTCCTCGTAAACAAGGTCTCAGCTCGTTCAAAAGCATAAGACTTCTCTCTCAGGAGATCCACCCAAGTGAATCTCGAGAAGTCATCCACCACCACCATGATGTACTTCTTGCCACCTAGACTTTAAGTTTTAGTTGGTCCCATGAGATCCATATGCAATAATTCCAGTGGTCTCTTAGTTAGAACATCAGTAGTTCTTTAATGGACTGACTTTATTTGCTTACCAAGCTGACACGGTCCACACACTCAATCTTTAACATTTTCTAGTTTAGGCAAGCCTATAACTAGTTATTTCTTAGAGGTTTTAGATAAATCTCTATAATTCACATGCCTGAGTCTTTGATATGTCATAGCTCATATTCATCAATTTTGGCACTACTACATTTCAAGTCAGTATGTTGACTAATATCATAGTAGTTATCAGGCGTGCGAGTACCTTGCACAAGACATTCACCATCATAATCAAATACAGAACAAGAATTCTAACCAAAGCGGACTTCAAATCCAGAATCACAAATTTGACTAATACTCAGCAGATTTTCCTTCAATCCAATAACAAACAAAACTTTCTTGAAGAACCTTCAACTTCAACTGTACCTTTTCCAAGTATTGGTGCTTTACCACCATCACCAAAAGTCACAAATCCAGCTTTATGACCTTTAAGTATTGTGAACAGAGATTTGTGACCACACATATGCCTGGAACAAGCACTATCCAAATACCACAACGACAGACATTGAGATTTAAAAGCTACAACAGAATTGAAACAATTTACCTCATCTTTCTTGATCAAAACTTTTTCTCGAACATTTGATTGATTTGACAAATGCTAAAATTTCTTGTTTAACACCATGGTTTGCTCAGTTAAAACTTTAACTTGTTGAAATAAATTCTCATGACTGTTACTAAACAAAGATTGATTCAAGGATTTCTCTTGTTTGTTCATTTTAAAGCATCTTGGTCTAATATGACCAACCTTTCCACATAAATGACACATAACAATTTTGTGTGGTGTGTGATTCCTAGCATTTTTCTTGTGTGACCTATAATCAACAAATTTAAAAACAATTTTTCTTACCTTTTTAAACCTACGGAGCTGGTTTATTCACTCATGGAATTTTTCCATGTATTGATGCTGGAACAAATATCGTCTTTGAAGTTGAAGCACCCTTAGACTCAATGTAGCCAAGTCCTTTCCTATCTCCGGATAGAATTATAAGATTTAACATATGATCAAGCTTCTTTGTTCCACTGGAAAACTGTTGAAGTTGTGTATTGGACTTGTCGAGAGCATACCTCAACATTTTTACTTCAGCTTCGAGTTCCACATTTCTTGCACTGACTTCTTCAAACGTACTCATAAGTTCACCTTTTTTACTTTGGACTTCGTGCATTTTCTTGAGAAAAGATTTGTTTATCTTTTGAAGCTTCGGACTTTCCTCAAACAATTTATTATAAGCTTCTTGAAGACTCTCTTCAATATTGTCATCATCATCTGAATCCTCAAAAGCATCATAATTCTCCAGCAAAACAAAAACATCAGTACTAGCTACAAAAACCATGAAATTTACCTATTCTTTTTATGAAGAATCATCATCACTGCGGCTTTTTGACTTATCATCACTCAATGAAGCGTTCATAGCTTTTCCTTTTAACTCGAGGTATGTAGGACAATCTGATATGACATGACCAAATACTTGACATTCAAAGAACTTCAGCTTTTTACTCATGGAGTCATTAGACATGTGTTTGTCCTTTTTGTCCTTTCTGAACCCACTAGAACGACCCTGATTCTTTTCACAATTCTTGTTAAATGTGTGAGTCCTAGGATTAAGGCAACCCAAGAGGGGGTGAATTGATTTTCTAAACTTTTCGCTTAAAACCCCCAAAGACGTGTTTGCAAAGTAACTACTAATTTCCACAAGTACATAATATGCAACAAGTGTAAATACGTGCTAAAAGTAAAGAGATTGGTAAGAGAAGCAAACACTTGATTTTTAGGTGGTTTGGCAAACCCGCCTACATCCACCCTTGAAGTTGTCCCATCAATTGAGGCGCATATTCCCTTATACTGCGATAACAATGGTGCAATTGCACAGGCAGTGGAACCAATGTCTCATCAAAGGACAAAGCACATAGAGCGTAGTTTTCACCTAATACGTGATATCATATCCAAAGATGATATCACAATGGTGAAGGTTGCATCAGCTGATAATTTAGCTGATCCATTTACAAAACCTTTATCTCAGAAAGTGTTTGAGAAACATATTAAGGATATGGGTTTGAGATATATGTATGATTGGGTTTGATGTTTTATTTCTTTATTATCTGATAATAAAAGTTTATTTGTTTCTCACATATATTATTGTTGTTATGGGTTTATACGTAACATGAGATGTTATGTATGTAAATTTGTTTAGGTAACATTGTAGAAAAATCATGGTAGAGATTAATGAATCAAAGACAGGGAATAATGATTTTTCAGTCCCTTGTAAGCCTGAAATTGTTCTAGACTTTTGTAACATAAAGTCTACACTTGTTGTGCGGAGAATGATTGATTTCATCATTGAGGTATGACCTTAAACAGACGAGTGTGTGTCATGTAACAAGTACATACACTGAACAGGATCCGATTAAGAACACCTTTTGGAAATGATCACTGTCAGGTTAAAGGTTGTTCTATCACAATTCAGTATTGTCTTTAGACCTGAGAGGTTTGTATTTATTCATGAATTTTGTCCACATGCTTTGATATTGTCAACCGGTGATGTTTATTCAGGACTATATCTGGACATGTTTGGTTGTGTGCGTGATAACTGAGTGATATGAATGATCAACAAGGAATCCACCAGTCTTTTGGAAATACAGTATATTCAGTTAGTGTTCGTGAAAGAGTTGGACCAAAAGAAATCCTGCCGGAGTGTTTTTACAAAACTATTTTATGAATACATAAAAGTATATGATATATATTTCAAAATTGTTTTGTGGTCCAATTGAGTTATGAACTAAGAAATCAAGTTTATATGAGATAGGGACATGACGGTGATATTTGGTTCTGAGGGCAAGTGGGAGATTGTTAGAATTATGTGCCATCGATAACCAAATTGATTAATTCAGTTTTAATATCTCATATGGAATATAGTATGGTGGATGGAATTAATTGTATGTAAATGGGCATATTTGCAATAATCTCAAATTCCAGAGGTCAATTACAATATGTTGATGGACTTGATTGTAATTAGTAGAAGCTCTGATTGTATTAGAAGAAGAGTTCTCCAGTGTTATCCTACAGCTGGAATTTGAGATCCCTAAGGATCATATGTCTCATGCTCTTTCTAGGGTTTTCCAAGGTCTATAAATATAATTGTTATATTCAAGGGGTTGGTCATCAGAACCTAATAGAGAAATCCCGATAACGAGATAGTGACATAAATCCCTTAGGAGTTATTGTTCTGAATTGCTGGAGCTTTGGATTGGATCGTAAAGCGGCTTAAGGTTTGTAGGTTCCTATATTCCTGTGTTAGGTATGGAATCGAATCTGAAATTGTAATCATAATCTTGATTGATGTTTTGTTGAAAACATGTTGTTTGTTTATAGTTTAATTCTGCATAAACTATCAAGGGTGCCCTATAATTTCGCAATTTATTTTTGTTGAAACATGGCACCAGTTCAGTGTCATGCTTGGCATTGATACCAAACGGTGACATGAAGGGTGATCACGTCATTGGTCACCCTCAACCCAACAGCGGTATCTCTCTGTTGGGACTTCTCGATTACCGAATGTTACAGAAAGGTTGCAACAGTTTGGTTTGTTGCTGTTAGAATTATGTGCCCTCGATAACCAAATTGATTAATTTGGTCCTAATATCTCATATGGAATATAGTATGGTGGAAGGAATTAATTGTATGTAAAAGGGGCATATTTGCAATAATCTTAAATTCCAGGGGTCAATTACAATATGTTGATGGACTTGATTGTAATTAGTAGAAGCCCTAATTGTATTAGAAGAAGAGTTCTTCAGTGTTATCCTACGGCTGGAATTTGAGATCCCTAAGAATCCTATGTCTCATGCTCTTTCTAGGTTTTTCCAAGGCCTATAAATATAATTGTTATATTCAAGGGGTTGGCCATCAGAACCTATTAGGAAAATCCCAATAACGAAAGAGTGACATAAATCCCTTAGGAGGCAACACATCTGAGTTGCTGTTCTGAATTGCTGGAGCTTTGGATTGGATCGTAAAGCGGCTTAAGGTTTGTAGATTCCTAAATTCCCGTGTCAGGTATGAAATCGAATCCGAAATTGTAATCATAAATCCTGGATGATGTTTTGTTGAAAACATGTTGTTTGTTTATAATTTAATTCCGCATATATAAACTATCAGTGGTATCAGAGCGTTAGGTTCACATGATTGCAATTGTTGGATTAAATGAACTTTGCTAAATTTTGATAGAGAATCAAAACCCGATAATTTTTCTGTTACTATTCAAGTGAACAGTACATAATTTTATTAAACTCGATTGACTGTGTCAAGTGTTGTTATATAAAATTTGTTTTATAAATAATTATGAACTGTTCGTGAGAAAAAAATTTTTCTCTTCAAAATATGTCCGGCGGCTATTAGGACGGCAGCCGCCACACCACTGGCCGGAGATGCATCCGGTGGGACCGGTGCAACCTCCTGACCGGAACAGGTGGAGGTCCGACGGCCATAAGGCCGTGGACCACCACCAGCACACCCGTGTGAGACACGGGTGTGAAAGAAATAGCCCAAAACGGCGGCAACCGCTCGCCGGTAGGCTGCACGGTGGCCGCCGATGGCAAGGCCGGCCAACGTCCGGCATGGGACTGGCCGGACGTGGCCAGCCAGTGGCAGACGGCGGCCAGCAGCGCTGGCCGCTGTCCTCCCTCCCGAAGGCCACGAGCGGCGCCCAGGGATGAGATCCCCGGGTCGCCCGCTTGGGCCAAACGGGTAGGGCATTGTTTGCCCTACCCGGTTCAGTAGCCCAGCCCAAAAGTTGGGCTGGGTCGAAATTTTTTATAAAAAAAAAAAAAAAAAAAAAAAAAAAAAAAAAAAGAAGAGAGGAAAAAGGGGCTGTTCCCACGGGCTGGGCCTTCATGGGCCAGCCCATGCGGGGCTAGGGCCACGGGTTGGACCCGGGCCCGTAGCCCAGCCCAGGTCCGGGTTAGACCCGGACCATGACAGGATCCGGTCCGGGTATGACCCGGACCGTTACCCATTACCGGCCGGGTTAGACCCGGACCGGTGGTCAATGGGTCAAATCGGTTTGACCCGTTGACCGGGTTGACCCGGTTTGACCAGAATTAAAAATAATAATAATAATAATTGGAAATTTGTTTTTCAAATTTTTGGTGCTAAATAGGATTAATTATAGTAATTTTTCCTATGGTCTCTATTATCAATAAATAGGAGTTTTACTTGATTAAAATTTGTTGAAGCCAAAATGGATAAAACCGATTTTAATTTTGTAAAATTTTCTTGTTTATCTCTTGGGAAGATAAGTGTCTACATCTTAGTGGGAATGTCTTCTAAAATAGTGACATAACTCACAAGTATTTGGAACACACTTAGATAATGGAATGCACAAACCAAATAAACGCTAGTGCTAAAATAGTACAAGACGTGTTTATTTAGGTAGACCAAAAGTAAATCGAGAATCACAAATATTTTTAAAATATTTTGCATATGATGTAAATTTTGATGAATAGTAGCTATTCGCCTTTACAAGATGTGTACAATGAGTACCAAAATGGATTTGTTGTTGCATGTAAGGTAGAGGTTCTCGATACCCGTTTAGAATATTATAAATATAAATGTTATATTTTCATTATTGTGATATATGTGATATATCTGTTTATTGTTCGGATGGGTGGTACCATTAGTTATTCAAAAACCTGAATCTAATGGAATTATATATGTGAATGATTTTGCAGATTCAAAATGACTTTTAATCCTTTGGCTAGGATTCTGGATGACAATCGGTTGACAGGACCGAATTATGTTGATTGGAAGAGAAATCTTATGATTGTTCTCTCAGCCGATAAGATCGGTTATGTTCTAACCTCTGAGACACCTGAGCTTGCCCTGGACAATGCCACTGAGGAAGAAAAGAAAGTCTTTAACAAGTGGCATGATGATGATAATATGGCAAAGTGTTATATTATGGCTTCAATCTCAAATGTTTTGCAGAAAGATTGTGAGGGCATAGCTACTGCTGCAGGCACTATGTTGCATCTCCAAGAAATGTTCGGAGAGTAGAGCAGATCTGCTAGGCAGACTGCTATGAAGAATCTGATGTCCACCAAAATGGTGGAAGGGAGCCCAGTTCGGGATCATGTCTTGAAGATGATTTCTTTCATCAACGAACTGGATTTTTTGGGAGCTGAGATGGATAGTGACACAAAAGTTGATGCCATACTTTCATCTCTGCCTGATTCTTTCAATCAGTTTGTCCTTAATTACAATATGAACAAGATGAGTGTGACATTGTCAGAGCTGCTCAATATGTTGCAGTCAGCTCAAGATCTCATCAAGAAGGACAAACTTACTGTGATGGTCACAGAAAAATCTAATGCCTCTATGAAACTGAAACCCAAGTTTAAGAAATTCAAGAAAAATAATAAGGGGTTTCAGGCAGCAAAGAATGTTCAAGGTGGACAAGGAAACAAAGGAGGTGACAAGAACAAAGGCAAAGGAAATTGTTTCCATTGCGGCAAGCCCGGTCACTGGAAGAGAAATTGCCGAGTTTACTTAGCTTCTCTTAAAAAGGGCAAACCTTCTGAAGGTGTGTCTAATATGCTTGTAATTGAATTGAATTTAATGGATGGTCCATTTAATTCATGGTGTGTGGATTCTGGTTCTACATCTCACATCTGCAATATGTTGCAGGGGTTCAAGGAGACCAGAAAGCTCCATGAAGGGGAGCTGATCCTTAAGATGGGGACGGGTGCAACTGTTGCAGCGACTGCCATCGGAGTGTTTAGTTTAGAATTATCGAATAATAGAATTTTGATTCTAGAAGATTGTCTTTATGTTCCAGAAGTACGTAGAAATTTGATTTCTGTTTCGAAACTTGTTTTATCTGGATATTCGTTTCTTTTCAATTCAAAACTTATTATAAAGTTTCAAAATAAATTTGTTGCTTCTGGAATTATTTGTGATGGTCTTTATCTTTTAAATGTTGATAATTCTTTGAATAATGTTGAGAATGATGATTCCAGTGTGTTATCCCTTAAAAGGAAGAGGGATGTTAATCCAACCTACTTGTGGCATCTAAGACTTGGTCATGCCAATATTGATAGGATCAATAGATTGGTAAGGGATGGGCCATTGCAATTTCTAAAAATTGAGCTCTATCCAATCTGTGAGCCCTGCTTGCAAGGAAAGATGACCAAAAGTCCTTTTACAGGAAAAGGAATAAGAGCCACAGAAGTATTAGGATTGATACATACTGATGTTTGTGGTCCCTTCAACCACATGGCAAGAGGAGGTTTCTCTTATTTCATTACTTTCATTGATGATTATTCCAGGTATGGTTATCTATACCTGATGAAGCATAAATCGGAATCTTTTGAAAAGTTCAAGGAATTCCACAATGAAGTTGAGAAACAGATTGGAAAGTCCATTAAAATGATTCGCTCCGATCGGGGAGGCGAATACCTCTTGGATGATTTTAAAGATTATCTTAAAGATAATGGAATCATATCTCAACTCACACCACCAGGCACACCACAACATAATGGTGTTGCAGAGAGAAGGAATAGAACCCTATTGGATATGGTTCGTTCCATGATGAGCATATCTGAGTTGCCCATATCATTTTGG
The DNA here is from genome assembly GCA_963930655.1 of Myrica gale. Lineage (NCBI taxonomy): Eukaryota > Viridiplantae > Streptophyta > Magnoliopsida > Fagales > Myricaceae > Myrica > Myrica gale. The sequence goes on along the minus strand of OZ005607.1, from coordinate 16,287,802 downwards.
GGACATGCTTTGGAGACCGCTGTTTACTTGTTAAACAGGATCCCTACAAAATCAGTTCCTAATACCCCATATGAGTTATGGACTGGCAAGAAGCCAAGTCTTAGTCATTTTAAGATATGGGGTTGTCCAGCTCATGTTAAAAGGTTTAATGTGGATAAACTGGGATCAAGGACTGATAGATGCCTATTTGTAGGCTATCCCAAAATGACTACTGGTTTCTACTTTTATAATCCTAATGAAAACAAAGTGTTTGTTAGCAGAAATGCTACTTTTCTTGAAGAGGATTATAGTTTGAATGAAACCGAGAGTAGAGTTGCTCTTGATGAGCAAAGAGATAGTACAGTGACTGTGCAGAACGAGAACAATGAGGATCAAATGGTTGCTCCCATTGATCAAAGTGAACCTGTTGAGACACAGGAGCCTCGTCGTAGTAAAAGGATTATAAGACCTCCAGTAAAATTCAATTTGTTAAATGAGATTTACCAAATGGAATCTGAGGGACTGGAGATTGATCCTTGTGGTTATACAGAGGCTGTTAATGACAAAGATGCTAAGCATTGGCATGTGGCCATGGAATCAGAGATGGACTCCATGTTTTCCAACAAGGTATGGACCTTGGTAGACAAACCAGAAGGCATTAAGCATATAGGTTGCAAATGGGTCTACAAAAGGAAACTTGGACCAACAGGAAAGGTAGAGACCTTTAAAGCTAGGCTGGTGGCAAAAGGGTATACTCAAAAGGCTGGTATTGATTATGAGGAAACCTTTTCACCTGTAGCCATGCTAAAGTCCATAAGGATTCTATTAGCGATTGTGGCATACTATGATTATGAGATATGGCAGATGGATGTGAAAACCGCATTTTTGAATGGGTATATCCATGAAGAAATTTATATGGACCAGCCAGAAGGTTTCATATCTCGGGAAAATGAATCGAAAGTATGCAAATTGGAGAAATCCATTTATGGCCTAAAACAAGCATCACGTTGTTAGAACATCCGTTTTGACGAGTCAATCAAAATGTTTGGTTTCTCACAAAACATGGATGAACCTTGTGTCTACAAGAAGGTTAGTGGGAGTGCTATTACTTTTTTGGTTCTTTATGTAGATGACATACTACTCATTGGGAATGATGTAGGGGCTTTGTCATCTGTGAAAATGTGGTTGTCTAACCAATTTTCAATGAAGGACCTTGGGGAAGCATCCTACATACTCGGGATCAAAGTGTTTAAAGACCGAAAGAAAAGATTATTGGGTCTTTCACAGGTCAATTATATTGACAGGATATTGGCTAGATTTAGCATGGTAAATTCCAAGAAAGGGTTTCTACCCTTTAGACATGGAATTCATCTCTCTAAGCAAATGTGTCCAAAAACACCTGAAGAAAGAGAGAAGATGAGTAACTGCCATTATGCTTCGGCTGTAGGGAGTCTCATGTATGCTATGCTTTGCACTAGGCCTGATATCAGTCACGCAGTTAGCGTTGTGAGTAGATATCAATCCAATCCAGGTCCAGAACATTGGTCAGCAGTGAAACATATCCTCAGGTATTTGAGAAATACAAAACACTATTTCTTAGTGTATGGCGGTGAGGATCTGACTGTCCAAGGATATACAGATTCGGATTTCCAATCAGATATTGATAATAGAAGATCAACGTCCGGATTTGTGTTCCTTATTGGCAAAGGAGCATTTAGTTGGAGAAGTTTCAAGCAAAGTACTACTGCTGATTCTACAACTGAGGCAGAATATGTTGCTGCAAGTGAAGCCGCAAAGGAAGCTGTGTGGATTCGTAAGTTCCTTCAAGAACTTGAAGTTGTCCCTTCGATTGAGGCACCTATTCCCTTATACTGCGATAATAATGGTGCAATTGCACAGGCAGTGGAACCAAGGTCTCATCAAAGGACAAAGCACATAGAACGTCGTTTTCACCTAATACGTGATATCATATCCAGAGGTGATATCAAAATGGTGAAAGTTGCATCAGCTGATAATTTAGCTGATCCATTTACAAAACCTTTATCTCAGAAAGTGTTTGAGAAACATATTAATGATATGGGTTTGAGATATATGTATGATTGGGTTTGACGTTTTATTTCTTTATTATATGATAATAAAAGTTTATTTGTTTCTCACATATATTTATTGTTGTTATGGGTTTATACGTAACATGAGATGTTATGTATGTAAATTTGTTCAGGTAACATTGTAGAAAAATCATGCTAGAGATTAATGAATCAAAGGCAGGGAATAATGATTTTTCAGTTCCTTGTAAGCCTGAAAGTGTTCTAGACTTTTGTAACATAAAGTCTACACTTGTTGTGCGGAGAATGATTGATTCCATCATTGAGGTATGACCTTAAGCAAACGAGTGAGTGTCATGTAACAAGTACATACACTGAACATGATCCGATTAAGAACACCTTTTGGAAATGATCACTGTCAGGTTAAAGGTTGTTCTATCACAATTCGGTATTGTCCTTAGACCTGAGAGGTTTGTATTTATTCATGAATTGTGTACACAACTTTGATATTGTCAACCGGTGATGTTCATTCAGGACTATATCTGGACATGTTGGGTTGTGTGCGTGATGATTGAGTGGTATGAATGCTCAACAAGGAATCCACCAGTCTTTTGGAAAGACAGTATATTCAGTTAGTGTTCATGAAAGAGTTGGACCAAAAAGAATCCGGCCGGAGTGTTTTACAAAACTATTTTATGAATACATAAAAGTATATGATATATATTTCAAAATTGTTTTGTGGTCCAACTGAATTATGAACTAAGAAATCAAGTTTACATGAGATAGGGACATGACGGTGATATTTGGTTCTGAGGGCAAGTGGGAGATTGTTAGAATTATGTGCCCTCGATAACCAAATTGATTAATTCGGTCCTAATATCTCATATGGAATATAGTATGGTGGAAGGAATTAATTGTATGTAAAAGGGGCATATTTGCAATAATCTTAAATTCCAGGGGTCAATTACAATATGTTGATGGACTTGATTGTAATTAGTAGAAGCCCTAATTGTATTAGAAGAAAAGTTCTTCAGTGTTATCCTACGGCTGGAATTTGAGATCCCTAAGGATCCTATGTCTCATGCTCTTTCTAGGGTTTTTCCAAGGCCTATAAATATAATTGTTATATTCAAGGGGTTGGCCATCAGAACCTATTAGGAAAATCCCAATAACGAAAGAGTGACATAAATCCCTTAGGAGGCAACACATCTGAGTTGCTGTTCTGAATTGCTGGAGCTTTGGATTGGATCGTAAAGCGGCTTAAGGTTTGTAGATTCCTAAATTCCCGTGTCAGGTATGAAATCGAATCCAAAATTGTAATCATAAATCCTGGATGATGTTTTGTTGAAAACATGTTGTTTGTTTATAATTTAATTCCGCATATATAAACTATCAGTTGCACACCTTCCAAATCGACAAACATGTTCTATATATATAAACAGTGCATGTTTATCGTTGAAAACGTATGAACTCATTAAAAACATAAAAACACACGAGTTTTAAAGCATTCGGTGCCTCCTAGATTTAAGAGTCACAAGGTGACTTCCTATAGATCATAGGTTTGGCTTTTTCCATTAGTGGTATCAGAGCGCCGTTGTTGAGAACTTGAGAATGAAGAAGGAGAAGCCGAGGGTAGTGCGGGACAATTACTCAAGCGAATCGAGAATACAGTTCTTTGACAAATTCTCGGTTCGGGTTCGGCTTCGAGTATCGCTTATTTCAATCACATCAGAAGCATTCATCAACCGGGGTGTGACTTGTGCCGTGTCACCATTGAAGGATTGCAATACACTGGAAATTTGGAGGATATGACAGAAGGATTTTACTGGGGAACATTCTGTTCCCAGTCCCTTTAACATCAAGAAGTGATCCAGACAGAAGTTAGTGCACCAACGGGGTTTGAAGGTGTCGAGCAGTCCTCTAGGACAGAATTTCCAAAGCAAGAAGCAATGCAGAAAGAAAACAGTGACTAGCTACAGGCGCTACAATGAGTCGGAGGAAGAAGACGAGTGGAATATTGACAGCGTCTCATCCAAAACTAAAATTTCGTCGTCTCTGTAGTCGTTTTAGAGTCCTCGTTTGCCACCAAGTCATCAATTGGAATGAACGACGTCGTCCATCTAAAAGAAGATGACTTCATTGAGAAGAGGAATTACAGTAGAACATTGCTCCATATTGGATGCAATTCTGAACCTTTGACCGTCCCTTTTAAAAAACGTTTTGGACTTGTGAAGGTGAACCCAGCCCATAGACACAGAGGCGGAGGGAGGGGGTGGCAAGCGTGGGCGGCTGCCACCCCTTGGTTTTGTAAATTTTTTTTTTTTATATATGTATTTTTCTTTGTGGGCAGGCCCTCCTATTAGGCCCAGCCCATTCTGCCCCCCCTTTGGATCCAGCCCCTCAAGTGACCCAGGCCCAGCCCATTCCGCCCCCCCTTTGCTATAGCCCAGTCGCAGTCTCCCCCTCCTCTCCTCCCCACGAACTCAGCCTGTCAGCCGCCCCTTCTCCCCTCTCGGCTTCTCCTCCGATCTCCACCTCCAGTCCTCCACGGCTCCAGCCTCCAGGCTCCACCGGCGGCCTCTCGAGTCTCGGGGCAGTCTCCCTAGTCCCTTCTCCCCTTTCGGCTTCTCCTCCGACCTCCACCTCCACGGACCACGCCTCCATGGTCCAGCCTCCACCGGCGGCCTCTCGAGTCTCGGGGCAGTCTCCCTAGTCCCTCCTCCCCACGAACTCAGACCTGTCACTGACAGCCAGAGCCTCAGCCTCCCCTTCTCGGCTTCTCCGGTCTCCCCTCTCGGCTTCTCCTCCGACCTCCACCTCCACGGACCACGGCTCCAGCATTTTGTGATTCTGGTGAGTGGTGAATCTGTGATTTCGATTTTTGTAGTGTAACTAGTGCTGCTGTTGCTGACTGACTTCAGTGACTTGGATAGTTGGATGCAATTGTTTGTCTCTGTGATGTAAACCTTATGCCATATTGCCATTGTTTGTCTAATTGTCTCTGTATAGTGTATGTAAATTGACAACACAAATATCCAGCAAAATAAACAGATCTTTTCACTCGGCCCAAGCTCCTTTTGTTTTGTCTTGGATGACTTGGGTGCCTAGACCTCGAAATGAATTAATTAGCACATTTCGGCCCTTTTGAGCAGCTCTTGTGGGCCATTAAACCTTGCTTTTTCTCTATGAAACTTCTCTTTGAACCCAGATCATACTAAAGTAGAAGATAGCCCAGCCTGCTAGTGCTTAGAAAATTGAAAAGAGGAAAAACGATACCCCTCAAAATGATTCTCTTTTTATTGCTCTTTTTTTTCAATAAACATGTTTGTTTGTTCACTTGCAAAAGAAAAGGGGGAAAATGATCAACTCATCCACAAATAAATAAAAAAGCCTTTTTTTTTAATACAATTCAAATCTTATCATGGATAGTTGAGAGAATAAAATATGCTGATTAAATAATATTGATCTGGCTTTCAAAATGAACATCACATGATCCCTTGAGTTAGTTCTGTACTGGGTAGCAACAAAAATAATAATACAATAATAATAATAATAATTTACTCTGAAGACTATCAATATTACAGGCTGGATAACTCATTTTTTACTGGATAACTCATTTTTTACTCTACTCTCGACTGAAAAGAACCCATCTAGGATCCCAATGGACCCTTTGACTCACATTTCCTACTGGTCTTGACTACTACTTTGCCCAGAAATTTGAGCTTGACAGTGAGTGCAGAATTCTTTTGTAAATGTTCATAATTTTTTTTTCTTTTAACAAGAAAAATACTGTGACAGGTTACGAAATTGAACCCATCTAATGCATACATAAATTTTAAAGAGTTAATACAAATCTATTTACACCATTATAACTTTTATTTAAACTTGTTATAATATTCACTTAATAAAAAATCAACCATATAACCTGTGCACCCATTTTCATACACAGATTCGCCCTTATCATGGAAGTAGGTGCACGAGAATTGGTGCTGCTGACGACCTAAGATATTTTTCCGTACTCTTTTGATTAAAATAGCTTAACATGATTTTCGGAAGTATGTCATGTTTCCTCTAGAATCCGGTTACATGCCATGTGATATGTATGCAAATACGTTTTTTTTGTCTCATTACAAGCGATTATAATAGGACTCAGAAATTGGACCGAACCATATTCTAAATTCTAATCTCAATCTCGCGAAGAGCTAAATGTGTTAAAACCTCTGACCATTTCTTTCTGCAGTTACAATCACTCACTTTGGTTGGGCTCGAATAGCATAAATTCACAAGGGAGGCTTCGGATAGCATAAATTCACAAGGGAGGCTTCAAATATTTGGTTGCTGGCTCATTCAGGTAATTTATATTCTAAACCCTATTAGAAATTTACAAAATGCTCCACTAGATTGTTAGTTGATATTTGAAGGTGATTTTGTGAATTGTTGAAGATTGGAGGTCAGGGCTTTTGTTGGTTCTGTTGGTTTGTGAATTGTTGGAGATTGGAGGTCAGGGCTTTTGTTGGTTATGTTTGGTGATTTTGTGATTTTGTGAATTGTTAGTTTTTTGTAAATTGTTAAATTTGTGAATTGCTTATTTTTGTTTTGTTTTGTTTAGATAATGGACAAATATTTGATAAAAAAGTCAACCAGCGTGGATTCGTCTAGTACTCCTAGTTCTGATGCGAATACTAGTTCGAAAAGACCTCGTTGTTTGTTTAGTCTGGATGATATTATCGCTGACCCAGGATTACGTAAACCTATTGAAGAATATGATGTTGGGATTAGAGATCAAGTTCGTAGGGAGTACTTGATCAAAGGTCCTTGTCAACCACTTGGCCATGATTTTCCCAAGAAGCAATATGGGAATACAACTAGGAGTTTTAGGGAGTTATGGTTTAAAAATTATGAATGGTTGGAATACAGTGTATCAAAGGATGCAGCATATTGCTTGTGGTGTTATTTGTTTAGGCAACCTAAAGGAGCAAGATTCGGTGGGGAGGTGTTCTCATCTATGGGGTTTAGCAACTGGAAAAAAGCAACAGAAGTTTTTGCTCAACATGTTGGTTTATGTAATAGTGTTCACAATGATGCTAGAGGACGATGTGAAGCACTCAGAAATCAACGTCAAAGTGTATCGTACATGTTATCTGCACATGGACGCGAACTAGAGGATTCTTATCGTATTCGTTTGACAGCTGTATTAGATTGCATTCGTTTTCTTTTGAGCCAAGGATTAGCTTTTCGTGGCCATGACGAGTCCGAAAGTTCATTGAGGAAGGGCAATTTTCTTGAGCTCTTGGAATGGTACAGCTTGCGTAAGAAAAAGGTTCGTAGGACAACTCATCTTAATGCTCCTGGAAACAACCTAATGACTTCTCCAAAAACTCAAAAGGAATTGGTGAGTGCTGCTGCAGCGGAGACCACACTTGCCATAATTAAAGATATTGGGGACAACTTTTTTTCTCTTATGGTTGATGAGTCTCGAGATAACTCAGTGAAGGAGCAGATGACAGTGGTTTTGAGATATGTGAACAAGTATGGACAAGTTATAGAAAGGTTTCTTGGTGTGGAACATGTTACCGACACTTGCTCCCAAACGTTGAAAAATGCTATAGATAAACTGTTTGCACGATATGGGTTATCAATATCCAAATTGAGAGGCCAAGGGTATGATGGGGCATCAAACATGCAAGGTGAGTTCAATGGGTTAAAGGCGCTCATTTTGAGAGATAATCCTTCTGCTACCTATATCCATTGTTTTGCTCACCAACTTCAATTGGTTATTGTGTCTATTGCAAAGGATAACATGGAAGTTTGTGATTTTTTTGGTTACACTTCTGTTATTGTGAATATATTCGGAGCTTCTTGTAAAAGGAAAGATAGTCTTCGTCAAAGTCAACATGAGAAAATAGTGGAGCGGTTGGACAATGGAGAAATTTCTAGTGGAAAGGGAAGAAATCAAGAAACTAGTCTGGCACGACCAGGGGATACTCGTTGGGGTTCACATTACACTACACTAATTCGTCTCATCACTATGTGGTCAGCAGTGTTAGATGTGCTTCAAAACGTAAAAGAGGATGGTAGTTGCAGAGAACAAAGATGCACGGCTAGGGGTATGCTTCATAAGATGCAAAGCTTTGAGTTTGTATTCAATATGCACTTGTTGAGTAATATTCTGGGAATTACAAATCAACTGTCACAGACCTTACAGCAAAAGGATCAAGACATTGTTAATGCTATGAGTTTAGTGGGAGTTGTGAAGCGTCAGTTGCAGGCTTTGAGGGAGATAGAATGAGAAGCTTTTTTGGAAGAAGTCAAAACTTTTTGCATGAATAATTATATCTTTGTGCCCAATATGGAAGACATTATGCCAACTCGCGGTCGTCCGTGTAATGGAGGGCAAACGATAACTTATTTGCATTATTTTCGTGTGGAAGTGTTTTGCCAAGTTATCGATTCAATCGCTCAGGAGATGAATCAACGTTTCACAGAAGCAAATACAGAGTTGCTTCTTTGCATAGCATGTCTTGATCCAAGGAACTCATTCTCAGCGTTTGATAATGTTAAGTTACTTCGTCTTGCTGAGCTTTATCCAGAAGATTTCTCAGCAGCTGATCGTATGGTTCTTAGACATCAACTTCAGACCTACATTGATAATGTGAGAGATACTGATGCTTTTTCTGGGCTTCAAGATATTGGAGCTCTTGCTGTGAAGATGGTTGAGACAAGAAAGCATACTCTATATCCATTGGTTTATCTTCTTCTTGAGTTGGCATTGGTTTTGCCAGTTGCGACTGCGACCGTTGAGAGAGTGTTTTCTGCGATGAATATTATCAAGACTAATTTGCGTAATAAAATGGGAGATGACTGGATGAATAATAGCATGATAGTATACATCGAGAGGGAAATCTTTGAAACTATTGAGAACGAAGCTATTTTGCAACGTTTTCAGAATATACAGAAGCGTAGAATCCAATTGCCACCTCGTAGTGACAGTACATAGGACAATACATGTATTTCAATGTTTTTAATGCTTTTTAATTTTCGATATTATATCTGTAAGACATTTTCTACATTACGTATGAAATTTTTTTGACATGTCATTGTGCCTTAAGAATTTGCCCCCCCCCCCTTCACTTGAGTTCTGGTTCCGCCACTGCATAGACACAAACCAATTTAAACCCAGATTTCCAAATAAGAATTGTTCACGAAACAAGTACTGGATTTCGGTCACTTGTAAAAAAAATATACTGGATTTCGGTCAGTCAAAGGCAGACCGATTTTCAAATATTGGTAACCTACATCGTTAAGGGCAAAAATCGATCTATAACGGTGGCGATTTTAGCGGTGGTGGTTCTCGGTTAACCTGCATTTATATTTGGTCATTTTTTTAGCATTTTTTATACTTGGCCAATATTTTTTTTCTTTTTTCTTATGGTACATTGATCACATATTAATTAAATCTAAAATTAATAAAATTAAATAACATCTTAAAAGATAAGACGAGAATCTAAATTCTCAACTAATAAAATCCAAAATAATAAACTTAAAGAAGTAACAAACTCAAGGACAGGAAATGTTTTCTAACATCCATATGAAAACCCCCTTAATTAACTTTTCAGCTCTTCTGTTTTGAGAAAACAATAAAACATCCTTGAGTTTCTACGCGACCAAAAAAACCAAGCCTTTAAATGAACTCCCAAATTGAAAATTTTCATCAGATTGCAAAAAAAAAAAAAGAACAGTAACTATCAAAGTTATATAAAGCTAAAGGAAATTCTATCATGAGGGAAGCTGGAAAGTTCAACCAAAGCATTCACATTTTAATGAAAATCTCAAACCAACTTGAACTAAACAAACCAAACATTGCCATGGTTAAGAAAAACCCTAGAAAATCAAAGTTGTCAGCCTCAGAGAAAACCCATTATACATCATACTTCTAATCAAGCTTTTACATACAAGAACCTCAATAACCAGACAAAAAACAAAAACATCAGTCACAACTCGAAATCCAATCAAAATTCTTGCAACGTCCAAACTGAAGCAAACCTGATAGAATCTCACATGAACAAAGAAGAAGACAAATCACCGCACTTTTTTTCAAAACCATTTAAAATTCTCAAAACCCAATATGAACAATAGAAATAAGAACCGCCAACCACTAAACAAAAACTAAAAATCGTCATATACCATCATTCAATCGTAATTCTCCGGATTGCAGTACACCTACAAGAAAACCACAGCGCTCCATTCCAAGGAGATACCCGGATTGTGCTTCATGGCCGGCGTGGTGGTGGCAGGGAGTTTACCGTTTGGAGAGGGAGGGGAGGGAGAAAGAAGCTGTCGACCTTGAGAAGGGGGGGATCGAAGACTGAAGAGAGGAGGGGAATTTGGAATTTGGGAGGGGTTTAAACGTAAACGACGTAGTTTGAGAAAACTAAATTGTTTAATATAAAAAAAATTAAAACCCTATTTCCCGGGTACGGAATCGGGATTTTCCCCGGGTCTTGCTAAAAATAGGCCATTGACACCGACAGTCATGCCGAGTACTGGCACCCGGTGCCGGTGCCACCGAATTTTATCGGTGGCATTGAACAACCATAGTCAAAGGTAAATAGAATCGAGATTTTGGGCAATGATTTGAAAACTTTGGTTAAAAAAAAAAGTCGTATCCAAAGGAGATTGGTTGAAAAATAAGAAGAATTTTGGAAGCTTTCTTTGTTGTTTTCCACGGTACCAGATTTTGCAAGAGCTTGTTTCAATGCGAGAGATAATATAATTCAATAATAAAATCTTCTTTTTTATTAGCTTAAGTTTTTGAGATGAGTGAAAGATTCACATGATATCAAAGTTAATGTCCTGAGTTGAGACCTGACTCCGCAATTAAAATTTCAATTAAATATTTCACGTGTTAAAAAATATAATTCATATAATAAAATTTTCCTATTAAGTTATTTTTTGGGATGCAAAGGGGGTAAGTAAGAGTTCAGATGATCAGAAACACGCTCAGGGTTGCCTAAATAGTCTTTTTTTTCTTTAATTTTCTTTTATACAAATTGCAATATTTGTTCACAAATTTCAACACCGTTTTGACAGAAGAAAATAACTTTTTTATAAACTTCAAAACACACTTTTTTTTTACAAACCCCAAATTGTGGCCCTTGTTTTATGTCATCTTTGTTCAAATATTTTCTTTTTTTCTTTGTATGGGAAAGACATGCTGTATTTTGATTCTGCGTATAAACCGAAGTGGCCTGAGGACCAAATGCTTGGGCCCGTGGGCTTATGCTCTATTACTAACCTTAGCGTCGGAGAGTTCCCTGCTCTGATCTGTCCAAACCTGCCGAGAGAACAGAGACAGAAAACTCGGCGGAAAATGGCAGCCCAACGTTTAAAGCTACCCGTTAACTTCATCTCAATCTGTGTTAATAGCAAGCCGAGCTTATCTTTCCTATCTCCTTGCACCTCTCGAAAGCTTTCTGGTAGGCTCCACCGTCTGTCTCTTTGTATTCTAGTTTCTCCTTCTCTATTGGGTGCTGGGTGCCAGTTGGTTGAATCATTTTAATTCCGACGGCTTTCTATTTTTCTTTTCATGTATTATTTTGATCTAATGCTGGTTGTTTTCGAAAAAGAAAACTCAGTGGGATGTGTCAAAGCTCGAATTCACTGTCCCGTTAGATGTTATGCTGTTGCAAAGTCAGGAAACATTCAACCACGAAAGAAGTAAGCATTTCTAGCCCTAATACCAGTATCTTCTTCTACTCTTCATTATCCCCCACCTAATTCGGTGCTAGTTTCTCATTAAGCAAATGCACTATATTGTATTATGCTCTACTGTTGTCATTTTCAGGAAAAGGAGGTTGGATGAGATATGTCTTGAAAGGTTTCAGCAATACAGCCGAACATTTATTCAGTCATGGATACTGCAAGGTCAGAGATATTCTTTGATAGCTTATGACTTATTCTGACTCAAGCCGAGGAGTTTACCAGCCCATTATCAGAAAACTAATGAAATAAATGCGCACCAAATTTTTGCTACAGGTCAACAGTTTAAGCACTTTATATTTCAGATGCTTCGTCATTAAAAAAAAAAAATTGAGACATTGTCTTGGATGTTCAGTAGGTATAATTTTGCATCTGTGCATTTTTAAATTCTGCACTCATTTTGTTTTCCAAGTGGAGTCAGTAGGGTTGATGTCAATGGTGAGTGCTTTTATATTGGTTCCAATTGTATGACATGGGTTTTACGGTAAAAATCCATTGCACTCATGCTATAGTTGCTATTATTTCTTAACTTCTTACACCATTTTTATACAAACTACTTGCCAAAAAAATTGGGATCCAAGTCAAGAAGATCTACAGACCCAAAAAAAGAAGGCATAGAAAGCCATCAAATGAGGGCAGATTTGGAGCTTTATCAGCCCTCAGTTTTGTAAGAGCCCATGCCACCTTCTCAAAATATCTCCCTAGCTGGTTCCCATGAACGAGATATTCGAAGGGAAGTGTAAACCATATATCTTTGGACAGCAAACAGCCAATTTGCTGTAGAGGTTACTTTAAAACCACAGAATTTCAGTGTTCTTTCTCCACTTTCCTCCCTCAACGAGGAATCATCAACCACTAGCTTGGAATCAATTTTGCCTTAGATGGAGTGATCGCTGTATGATAAAGAAAATCTGGAATTATTGTTCCCTCTTTCAACCGTAATGCCCCAGATATCTGTGCCAAAGATTCACTCTGACATGGAAAGCGTTTCCACTTCTGTCTTGGGCATACCTCTTGGGGTCTCCATCACCTTCTGATAGACCCACTTGTCGTTTCAACTTAAGGCTTATGGTGTTTCCTTTTTTGATTACCTTCTTGATGGCAAAGATTTGAAACCAATGGTTAGAAACCTGGACAGTAAAACCAATGACTTTTGTATTTGCTTTGAGTAGTTTTTAAAGGTCTTAGTCTGAAACTTGGGGAATCGCCATATGCGCTGAGAATAAGTGCAGCTGACAAACTTAAAGACACCCGTGGGATAGCATGGGAGCCCCAAGCCTATGTAAGAATATCAACACTTAGGAGATAGTTTAGCATCACTCTACCGATGAGTTTGGAGGACATACTGGTGAATCAGGCAACCCCTCTAGCTGGAATTCATATCTTGCATAGTGAGTTGCATTTACATCTTTGCCCGTGATCGGATGCCCCTTTCCCACTCCACTAATCTACGAGTGCTGAAGGAGTGAATCAATTGATGCAACCAATTTTTGGGGCAGGAAACTGGTGAAAGCATAACTCTTATGAAGTTAATGGGTGACAGCCTGCAACTGCAAGCCTTTTTTTTGTTTTTCCAAAAAGCAACAACACTACTAAAGCATTGTGGACCATCTTCAACTTTCAATCAAAATGGCCCAAGATGGACTTTTCATCAAAATAGTTTAGATGTCCTACTTGCCTTGAAAGCTGGACTAATCGAAGTGTGCAGTTTTATTTTGTTTTGGAGTCCTGCTCCTCTCTAGCCCCATCCATGCTCTTACCACCCAAGGTGAAGTCCAAGGGATGTCAGTTTTTTTTATAAATGCATATGATGCGTCCGAACACCCTTAGTTTTTTTTTAATATGTAGATAACAAATCCACTAGTCATCTAGTCAGCATAATTTTGGAATCATGTTCATTTTCCTCCCATAAATTTATCACATAGTGCGTAGTTTTACACTAATGTGCATCTGCCACATGATTTTAGTCTGCTCCACCAGACTTCTTTTTTTTTCCTTTTTTTTTTTGTCTCTAGCTGTCTTGTACATTTCTTATAGCGCTTCATTAATGCAGAAAAATTAATTTTGGCTTGCAATGTAGGTTCTTTCATTCTCTATAATTGTCAGAAGACGCATATTTGATATGGGAAGCTAGCTACAGTCATCTTATTAGTTTTGATGAGTCTCTTTCTCTCTCTCTCTCCCCCCCCCGCCTCTCTCTCTCTCTGACACATTTATGGTGCAGGCAAAGTGTTTGTTAATGGAAAGGTGGTGAACAAAGCTGGAACACCTGTATCGGAACAAGCTGTTGTGCAGATAAGGGCTGAAGTTCCGAAATATGTATGTAGGTGATGACTCCCCTGAAGCAACATATCATGCACTCTCAATACTTATGATTGCTTCCATACCTTTGGTGATACTGTTATATGATTTAGAAGTTCCAATTTTTTGTTCCAGAGCAGGATATAAGTTAGAAGCTGCTATTGAACAGCTAGGGATTGATGTTTCTGGTAAAGTAGCTCTTGATTCAGGGTTGTCCACTGGAGGATTTACCGATTGCTTGCTTCAGTATGGTGCATCGTTTGTTTACGGAGTTGATGTGGGTTACGGTCAGGTAACATAAGGGTCTAAAGTTTTTACTTCTTTTTCTGGGCAAACTTGTACTGAACATCATCTGGATAATCAGTTCCATTCCCTTTCACTATTGAATGGTTTTACAGAAGAATAAAATGTAAATGCCATTGAACATATGAATGCAATATTTACGTGCAGTTTCATACTTATAATGAATGTTACTGTCCCTTGTCTACAAGTGTCTTTTGCTTTATTGATGGATCTTTAGTGGTTCTTGATTGTTTATCTCTTCTGACTTCTTTAGGTGGCTGAAAAAATTCGTCGAGATGAACGTGTTTGTGTGATAGAAAGGACAAATCTAAGATATCTTTCTAGTCTCCCCCAAAAAGTTGATTTGGTGACTCTGGACCTTTCATTCATCTCAATTCTACTGGTAAGCTTTCTAGTGGCAGTGATACAACAATAATAACAACAACAACAATAATAATAAGGGTAAATTCATTTTAGATCCTTGGGTTTTACCTGCTTTTCAAAACAGGTCCTTGGTTTGCATTTAAAAAAAATCAATCCTTGAGTTTACACTCCCTTTAAAAATTAATCCCACTGTCAACTGTGCACCAATTCCGTCTAAGGAGTTAACAGGCACGTCAGCAGCATCCAAGTCACCTGCCGACCGATCTCAAGCAGACCCTAAATTTTTATTTGGCCACGTCATCAAAACTTCTTGTACAGAGGAGATAAAAACTAACCGGGTTGACTGTGTGTCATGAACTCGAAAAGCTACGCATGGAGCTGGCCAGTGCAAAGAAGAGAGCGGCAGCAGCAGCAGCAAAGTCGCATAATTCACCTTTAACTTGATTGTTTTTTCATGAGATATGTTTGATTGCAAATTGATACATCTGCAGAACTCAAGAGATCCATTGAATTCAACTCTTTAACCTTTGGTGTGATTTATATGTATTTTTAGTACAGAAGCATGTGGATCTATTCCACACTGATCTAGCACCTCCTTTAACTACTATAAATACATATATTGAGCCCATTCTCTTCAACTCTAGCTAAGCTTGTTGGCAACATTTTCCTCCATCTGCTCTTCCTATTTCAAAGGCGAACATCTTTCTTTTCTTTCTGGGTTCGTTCTTGAGTGAACTGCTACCTATCTACATGGGGGGCTTCTTCACCCTGTGCTTCCTGCAAGTTGTTGAGACGCCACTGGGCGAAGGAGTGCATCTTTGCTCCTTACTTCCCTTCTGATGACCCTCACAAGTTTGCCATTGTTCACAATTGGTGCTAGCAATGTCAGCAAAATGTTGCAAGTCTCTCTCTGCTCTCTCTCTTTGCTAATGTGCATCTTTCAATTTTAAGTGTGTTCTGTACTTTCCTTTCAATTCCAGTAGCAACATGCAAGAGTAAGTGACCCTGTTGACAGATCAGTACTCAACTGGGTGGACCGTGATCGAGTTCTTCAAAACCCAAAGTGATTGAATTGTTCCGTGAAAGAACACTGACCCAATCGATCATTCCAGAATAGAACACCAGACGCTAATCGCAAGAGAAAAAAAAACTGAAGAACACCAGACGCTTCAATCCAATCGGGCTCGAGTGTTTCGAGGAAATAGAGTACAAAGACTGCTTCAAGTGGGGTTGAAGAATACTAAGGCCTTACGATGTCGATTGGGGTTGAGGAAAAAGAAGAGCTTGCGGCGTTGTTTTGCATTAGTCTGCGTGGTTTTTTATTTCCTCGGTAACATTTTGATGACGTGGCCAGCCGAGAAAAAATTTAGGGTGTACTTGAGACCAGTCGGCAGGTGACTAGCATGCTGCTGATGTGTCCGTTAACTTTTTAGACGGAATTGGTGCACAATTGACGGTGAGATTAAATTTTAAAGGGAGTATAAATTCAGTGATTGATTTTTTTAAAATGCAAAGCCAAGGGCCTATTTTGAAAAGCAGGTAAAACCCAAGGACCTAAATGAATTTACCCTGATAATAATAATAGTAATAGTAATAATAATAACAGCTACAATAAGAATAGTAATAGTAATGAAGCTTTGTGTTGACCGATTGCTTTCAAACTCTCCTTTATCAACTGGGAGGGGGAGATTTGAAGTATCAAGTAGTTGTGTGACTGTGGTTCTTCTCTATTTCCTTTCTGGACTTCTTCAATTCCTAGTCCGAAATTTTAGAGCTTTTAGGTGTTCCACTTTTACGCTATCTTGGAGCCATAATTAACTATATTGCTTCCAAAACGAAAGAGAGATTTTCCATATTTGATAGAGCCACTACTCTTTTACACAATGCACACGCTCACAAACACATGTCGTGCTCTTTCCCTTTTAACCTTGACCCCTGAGGTTTTGTTCTCGTTTAATATATTTGTTCACTTATCAGTATACGTTACGTTTGGATCTTCCTATAATAATTCTTTTTGGCCCACCAAATGTTAAGATATGTTTTAAAGGATGTACTTTCTAACAGGTCATGCCTGCTGTAGTCACTGTGATGAAGGAAGATGCAGGCTTGGTTACCCTGGTTAAGCCTCAATTTGAAGCTCAAAGATCACAAGTATTTTCTCATTCATCCTTCTATGTTTGAAGTATATTTCTGTTCCTCTCTCTTAAATTTACACGTTTCTGATCTATGCAGTCATATGAAGCCAGTTTAGGCTGAGTTTCATTGTGCTCCTTGAGATAGAAAAGGGATCCATCTCTCTACTCTATTGGACCATGGCAATACTACCAAAGTTATACCATTTCTTTTGTCCTGTCTTCGTGCCCCATTCTCCTGTTGTTTGATAAGATAGTGCTTGCTTTTTGTATTGATCCTTTAATCTTTCTAGTGCTCAAGGGCATTCTCCATTCCAAAATTTTGGTTTGCAATCATAACAAATTCACACTTTTCTCATCATAGAAATAGAAGGCACAGTACTCGACGCGTCACTGTAAGAGGTCGTCCCACAATTTAGAAATTTTCTCAAAAGTTAAACTGATGGGAACAGATAACTTTTCTCACCTAAATAATTTTTGAGAAAGAAAGACTTCCATCACATGTGGATCAGACTTCCTCTTGACAAAGTAGACCTAACCTATGGAGTATTTATGTGAAACAGGTCCAGAGAGTGAAATCAGTGTTCAAACTTAGTACCTATACTATGATACTATATTAAATTGTCACGTGTGCCAAACATTTTAGCTGGTGAGAAGAAGTAAATCTGATCACGTATCTAATATTTATATGGGGTTGATGAAGTTGTGTGTTTGTTTTTTCTAAAACTTTGTATTTTTTGCATCTGTGTAATTTTGATGACAAAAAAATTGAAGGGTAATGTTTGATGGTAAGTGGTGGTAATTTATGCAAAAATATACTATGGTAAGAAGGTGATCTTTGTTTTCCAACAATATATATTCTCTATTTGTTTCTAAGTTTAAATTTTCACCTTTCAGGTAGGAGGTGGTGGAATAGTGAGAGATCCTATAGTGCACCAAGAGGTATGCACCTGTGTACTCTTTGGTTGTTACTTGGCTTTCATATGCTGCACGATGTCTAAGAGCAAAAAATGTGCTGGAAATGATAACTTTCCTTTTTTAGGGCCTTGGCTGATATTTGTGACCTGGTATCGAGTTATCACAAAACTTTATGAAACCTGTCACAAACTTGAGTAAGCTAGCATAAAATTAATCTTTTTAATTTTGCAAGGCTTTCTTGTTTAATTTTGCCGAAATGAACCCATTGGTTAATAATGTTCAAGACAAATCTATTAGCCAGAACAATCAACCTTTGTTGATGAATCACACTGACATTCCTTTCTTTGTTCAATTTCTTAACCATTTGGTCCCTCAACTGCAGAAACAAGTCTGGTTTCTCCCCTTTAGGACACTTGGGCCTTATTTTGGTAACTGAACATGGTTCAAGTCTTTCATTGCCAATTTTTTTTATACCCACAATATCTAATTGTGGGAGGTTCTTTCAATGTAAAAAAGGTCCGAATGAAGAAATGGGGCGACCCCCGGACTTATCGTGGTGATACTTTCAATATTTGAATCGAAGCTTTATACTATAATATAAGACTTATCTGATCTTATCAATTCTCAGAATAAATCATGAATTTTTATAGAACAGTAAAATTTGGTTTTTCATTTGAATGTTACAAAATTGGGTTGCACATCGGTTTTAAGCCTCAAAACATAGATGATGTTTGTTTTCAAAAAAAAAATCTAAGATTCTGGGATTTTTTTATAGTGGTGTGATATTTATGTAGGTTGGAGTTTTATAGGTTTTTGTTTAAAAGTTGGTGAAAAGTTGTAAAGATATTTGATTTTTATTGAAGTTTGTAAAAAAGTGTAGAGAGGGATAATTTGTATGTAATTTTTTAATAAAAAAGCATTAGAGTTTGGTTAAAAAGTATAGAGAGAGAATATGTTTTGGAAAGGTGTTGGAGTTTGTGTGAAAAGTTGTATGAATTTGTGTAAAAAGGTGTTAGTGTAGAATTTTTTGAGATTTGGGATGTTCATTTTGTAAATTTTTTTGCATTCAAAAGGATCGTAGGGTGAAAAATGTAAATGATCCCAAAGTAAAAAGTGGAAACTAATTTTCTTATGTTCTTAAGATTCAGAAGTTTGTACCCCTTTCTCGGAATACATATAGTGTCTGAGAAACCCGAAACAAGATATGCTAGTTATTGTGATTTCTTGTGCAGGTTCTTGAAAAGATCATAAAGGGTGTACAGAATTTTGGATTCTGCAGCAAAGGGTGGATTGAGTCGCCACTGAAGGGTGCTGAGGGTAATACTGAATTTCTGGTTTTCTTTAGCCGAACAGCTGATGCAAATTGATTCTACTGGGTAGAAAGTGCGCGAGGCTGCTGAAAGTTCTGGCACTTGTGGGGGACAAATTATCTTTCTTGAGAGAATTTTCCTCAAAATTAATGGTGTAATGAAACTATCTTCGGACTGCTAGGTGGCAGTTAAATAGATTATCCAGGTGTACTTGTAGTTCTCATGTGATTATAGGCACATATGACAATTTGATAGAAATTACTCCAAACCAGTTTACTGGAAAGTTTCGCCTTAGACTCCTGTAGTCTCATGTTAAATTAAAAACTTCTCCATACAAGAATTGGCCCCCTGAAGTTGGAAGATCGTACGTTCTGAGTGACATGTTTCAATAGCATTCTCTTGAGGGCTTTTTGTTCAAAGAGATGGCTAAAAAAAGGATGTCTGAAAGAGATGCTTAAGTTAGCTATAGTCATGAAATAAATTGTTGTGAAAATGTAGGATTCTGCTCTCCTAGTGCCTTGTATGGTATTTGGGAAGATGGAAAATGGGGGAAAAAACAAATCTTGAAACATTGTGCTGTCTGAAAATGTTGGTCTACAATGACAATTGGAATATATCTACAATAAAGTTGGAATTAATCAAATTCCAACTTCATAATTTTAGGACGTAGTTGGAAATTGTGTGTATAAGGCATAGCCCTATGTTTTGATTCCTCACGAAATTCATACTTAGAGCCTATTTAAGTGGGAGTCGTAAGGGTGATGTGCATGCGTTAGCTCTTTGATGTTTGTCTGTGGCTTGAGATTTCGTAGTGCATCTAACTTAGATTTAATCTGTACGAACCCAATAAATAAGAGGTGCTCGGGATTTTCTTCCTTACCCAAATAAAATATTAAGATAGTAATTATGCAAAAATGAAGAAAATAAATCATATAGATTGCATTCTTAATCATCGGTATGTTAAACATTCTTTATCAAAAGCTCGGTAATGATTGGTTAAAATTATTCTTGAAATAAGGGTGAAATTTTGAGGAGAGGTTGTATTTTGTAGTCTCTAATTATAACACATTTTGGAACTTCTACTTTAAACAACAAACATTAAGATGTTGCACTTCTATCTACCAATATGTTTACACTTTAAACTTGATGTTACAATTTGACTATTAAGATTGTGTCACGTGGTCTATTTTTTTATTGAATTTAATGGTGACATCTTAACCTTAGATACAAATTGTAAAACTATGGATAGGGCTATGCTTCTCATACAGGTTTAATTTTTCTATTTATATATGACCAAGGTGGTACTAGTAGATATGTTTCTGTATAAAGATTAAAGCCTATCCGATCGATAGTGCAATGGCGAAAAGTCAAATAGTCAAATAGTCCACAATTTTGTCACGAAAAGTCATTGTGACGAAAAAAATTTTGGACAATTGTTCGTTTTTGTGATGAAAATGAAACGAAATATTTGTCAAGAAAATTTATTGTGACGGAAGTAATTTCGTCACTAAAAGTTTTCGGTAACAAAAATATTTTCTCACGAAACGTTATTGTGACGGAAGTAATTTTGTCACTAAACAATTTCAGTCACGGAATTATTTTTGTCACGAAACGTTATTGTGACAGAAAAACGTTTGTCACTAAAAGGTTTTGTGATGAAATTGGAGACAGATCAGATCGCCTATTTTCGTGACGAAAGTTTTTATCACAAAAACGTTTTGTGACGGAAACAAATTTGTCACTTAAAGTTTTTAGTAATGAAATTCAAATTTGTCACGAAAAACTTTTAGTACACTCTTCCGCTCCGTGACGAAAAAAAAATTTCACTAAAAGATTTAGTAACTGAATTTTAACTTTTGGTGACAAACTTTTGTCAACAAAAGTCAAATTTTATTTTTTGTAGTGCGGTTATATTTTAGAAATGGTTGGGAACTTTTAAAGATTTGGCTTCAGCAACATCTTTGAAAAGATTGCTTTTAAAAAATCTCCTCACTGGTTGGGATTTAACGCTATTCTGTGAAACACGCCGCTAAATGGTTAGGCTTTAGCAGAGCTTCTTTTAAAAATGCCGCAACTGATCAAGATTTAGCGGGGTTTCTTAAAAACACTGTAAATGAACAAGATTTAGGGCGCAATAGCGAAAATGATCAAAATATAGCGGCTTAAGGTGGTGTGCTTCCATTATTTAACGCGGTCAGTAGTTCCTCACATAAACGAAGATTCGCATTGCGTCATATAGCAACGTCGATCGTTAGTCTTTCTCGCTTGCCACTTTCCTAGATCTCTCGTTCATGGCTTCGATATTAAAGGGAAGAGTTCTTGGAAAAGGGTCATATGGCACGGTGTATTTAGCGGAATCCATTGACGGCACCCTGATCCCGCAGATCGCCATAAAATCGTGTCTTCTTCAGAAGTTGGTCTCGCTCCATTTAGAGGAGAGGTCGTTGATGCGTTTGCATGGCTGTCCGGGAATTGTTCGGTGTTTTGGAAGCTGTCTCAGCGTCGAGAACGGCGCCATGTTCTACAATCTGCTCCTGGAATACACTGCCCGTGGTTCTCTATGGGATTTGATTCAGAATGGACCAGCCTTGTGCGAGCGGGACTTGCAACGCTATACCGGTATGATCCTCAGAGGTCTCACTTCAATGCATTTGTCTGGTATGGTTCACTGTGATCTAAAACCCAGCAACATATTGGTATTCCCTGGATCACCAGAAGGGTTTAAACATGATCAACTTAAGATCGCCGACTTTGGGCTCGTCAAGGAAGTCGGCTTTTTGAATGAGTGTGAGGATCACTGGAAGTTTCGTTTTCGGGGAACTCCCAACTACATGTCCCCAGGACCCCAGAGTCTGTTTGCTCGTGGTCAGATTGGGCCAGCGTTGGATGTATGGTCGCTTGGTTGTATTGTGGTTGAGATGCTTACTGGGAAGCCAGCGTGGTGGCCACAATGCCAAGATATAGAAACACTCATGTATCGTCTGGCTCGTCTTAAAGAATCGCCCAAAATACCAAAGAATCTATCCAAGGATGGCGAAGACTTTCTGAGAAAGTGCTTTGCAATAAACCCCTGTGAGAGATGGACAACCCGAAGGCTTCTGAATCATCATTTTTTTTCTTGGTGTTGTTGGAGTTATCGGTAGGTCAGTGGCGGAGCCAGAAACCCAATTAATGGGGGGCAAACTTTTTAAGGAAAAATGACAAATTTTTTTTTACTACTTAATGCAAAAAAAGTCTTAAGAGTATAAATAAAAAAAATTAAGGACTAAGAACACTAAAAATATTGAAATACACGTACCGTACTATTTGCTGATACTGAGAGGTGACATTAAAAATTAAATTCTTGTTGTTCAAGACACCAATAGAGCACCAACTAATCACACAACACAAAAGTATTTATATATATATTCTTTGTAAAACAAAACACATAAATGAAATAAAATATTTTCAACAATATAATTTTTTACTTCCATAAATGAAGTACTTATTTTTGTTGCTAGAAAGGATGTGTCCTATGCTCAATAAGTCCTGCTGAATTTGTTGGGATATGTAAAAAGAAAACATAACACATAAATGAGAAAAATAAACAATTATTGTATTTCTATTATTCTTGAAAGAAACAATAGCAAAACGAAGCATATTGGAAAAAGTAGCCAAATTATCCAAAGTTCAAAAAGAATCCAGGTTCCAATGGTATAAAAATACTTCTCACCCTTGCTATAGTTTTTTTTAGTGTGACAGTACTATTGAACACGGGCTTCTCAAGAGTGGAATATCTATCAACAATAAAATAACCCGAAATTGCAAGGAGGAAATACATACTTGGTAAATGATAATAGAAAAAAAAATTTGGACAAAAAGTTCAATTTTAACATCCAAATAACTATTCTACTCCCCTTACAAAATGAGAAAACAGAAAAATCGTAGTTCAAAGTGCCCATTAAATGGCTAAAATTTTGAAGAAATATATTTATAACTTGATCCAAACGTCACAAATTACAATGGAAAAGAAGTTCCACCTTTAGAGAAAGACAATTAAAAACAAGTTAATCTCATGGGCTATGAAAAATCAGACCTAAACAAACAAAAGATAGATGAAAATGAGTCTTACTTCAACTTTGGATTTTCATAAATTGTGGAGAAGTCAGACATGTAAAATTAGATGATGATAGTGACAATAAAATGATATAACCAATGATTCTCTAGTAGTAAAGATGGACACGCAGCACACTTGAATAATTGAATTATCATTTATCCAACAAGAGCACACCACCCCCTTTCTCAGTATTTGCGATATCCAAATTCTCAACCAAGTCCAACATAAAAGGCAAAAGAACAAAAAAAAAGCAGTACTAGAATAGTGAAAACATCTATTTCAATTATTACAATACACAACGATTATCAGGACTCAGGAGAAGTATATGAAATATTCGTCGCAAAATTCACGACAACGTCGACAAGTTAATGTAGGATTTCAAGTTTTGACATAAATAAATATCTCTCTGCTTATTTTTTTAATTTGATTTTGAGGTATTGGGCTGCTTGAGTTTTAAGGGGGGCGGGCTGATTAATCTAGGCAGGCAAGGGGGGCAAGCATAATTTTTATTTGGCCAAGGGGGGCAAACCTAATAAAAATAAATAAATAATAAAAAAAATGCATGTAAAAATAAAAATTTGGGGGGAGCCAACCGGGGCAATGGCCCCGGTTCGCCCCCCCCTCCCTCCGCCTATGCGGTAGGTTCAAGTCGTTGCAGTCTACTACCTCTCCTTCACCAGCTCGCGTTCTCTCAGAATGATAGCTTCCCTCGGCTTCGGTTATTATACGACTTCATGAGTGTCTGAGTGATCCGGTTCGACGGTCGAGATCGAGTGGGGCATGTTGGACGGTCACGATCTTGCCAACGAATAATGAGTTCAACCCGCGACCCGCGACCTCCCCCCAACTTCTTCACCCTTCGTCCAGCCTTCCTCCCCCAAATTTCCTCCCCCAAATCTTCCGAAATCAGTCAAATATCATAGCAGCAACCCAACTCTCTTCGGTTCTACATGCATGCAACAGAGAAGGATGACTCAGAAAAACCATGAGAGCTTAGTCATTTTAAAACTGACCAAAGCAGCTTCACAGTACGATATCTACATATCACTGGAATATACATTAGACTGCTATTAGTTGTTGTTGCGCTTCAATCCTGATCTCTTCCTTCATTTTTCTTATAAATTCTTCGAACCTTCTGTTTAATTCATCATTTTCTGCTGTTGGTACTTCTTCTTCCTCGTCTGGTCTCACTACCCCACTTTCTTCTTCATCTTCTGTAACAAAAGCTCCACTTTCTCCTTTTTCTTTTCCTGTGTATGACCACCCATCTTCTTGTACTTCTCCTAGTTTTTCAGATTCCGCTGGTTCTTCTTTTTCTGTATCTTGTTGTTCTTGTTCTGTTTCACCTACCAGAGCAATAGTATTCTCCGGTGACCCAATACTTCCCACATGTTCTTCATCCTCAACGCTTGATGTCTCCGCAGCAGATACTTTGATTTGGGGGAAGAAGTTAGGGCAGTCGAAGAAGTTGGGGGAGGAACGGGTCGCGGGTCGAGGGTCGCGGGTGGCGGGTTGAACTCATTAATTCGTTGGCAAGATCGTGACCGTCCAACATGCCCCAGTCGATCGTGACCGTGGAACCGGATCACTCAGACGCTTCTAACATCGTATAATAACCGGAGCCGCTTCCCTCTGCCATGAACAAAATGATTCATTATAGTCTTAATTAGGGCTTCTGAATCATCCTTTTGTTCTTGGTGTTTTTGGAGTTCTCGGCAGAGCCAAGTCATTGCAGCTTACCTTTCCTTCACCAGTCCACGTCTCACAGTGATGGCTTCCCTCCGCCGCCACGAACAAAAGGATTTATTATATACTTAATTAGAGTAATTAAGCCTTATATTATTTCATTGTCTTCCGTAGAAGTTTAATTAGACATTCTTTCATATTGATTAATGAAGCAATGAGGTTTTGATTAATGTTTTTCGGAATTAATTCTACTAGTCTTGATTACTTGCCTCTTTTTCAACACTGTATCTGGGCGATTGTACGTGCACGTGATAAGCACCACTGGAAGTGATTACATGTCTCCGGAGTCTGACGCTCGTGGTGAGATTGGAGCAGCGTTGGATGTATGGTCGCTTGGTTGAGATGCTATTGCTTACTGGGGAGGGTCTGTGGGGCCCCAATGCGATGATCCAGAAATAATGGATAATGATCTCCGAGAATACCTGAGCAAGTGCTTTGTAATAAACCCTTGTGAGAGATGGAGTACTGTCCAAAGGCTTCTGAATCATCCTTTTGTTTCTGGTGTTGTTTGAGTTTGTTTAGCCAATTGATTCATCTTTTGTAAATTTCCACATCGACTATGAAATATAGAGGTTTTTATTAATGTTTTTCGAATTAATTCTGATCTTCCTTTTCTTCAAGTCTATGCCTCTTAACAGCAGCAGTTCATATGAGGATAACACCATTACACCAAAACCTTCCTTTTCTATACTTTCATCTGAGCGTGACTGTGATAATTACGTACACTTTCTACGTTCGAAATCCATGGACTGTCAGCGATCTCCCAGGAAAATTCCGGAAACTATTTCCATTTCCAAGTTTCTCATTAAATTACTTGATAGGTTTGAGCTTTTGGATGAATTTTAAGTAGCCCAATGCAAAACTATGAAAGAAAAACAATTGACACTACCGAAACCCCAACTCAAAGATAAAGTTGCAGCCAGAAACACATTGAAGTGTGGACAGTATTGAGAATTATATTAGTGATACCAAGATATCATATTAATGATCCCGAGATATCAAAAATCAGTAAATATCCCAAAGTTCCTCCTCTAAGATTATACTCTAAGAATCTGTTTTGAGCTCATGTTGTTCTAATTTGATGTCTGGAACACCTGACTCCTTGTCTTGAGCAAAGCGATAATCTTTGCATGAGCGTTTGTGGCATTATGATAGTTTTGCAGAAAGCAGAATCCCTTCCTCCCGGTGCCATTGAACCTGCTGGACGAAATGAATCCTCTGTCAATCTCTGGCTGAGCTAAATAGCTGTGACTTGTCCAGGCCGATGCTTAGACATATTCTCCGACCCTTCATTAAGAATAAATCAGCATCTATTTGTAGCCTGTGCTTCATAAAGCGTTAAAAGGATGTTTGTTCGATGAACGCGCCGGTGACTGACTATTGCAATACGGACTGCAGTTAATTCACTTCCGAGGTTTGAACCTGGTGCACCATCTTATAAGAAGCTCTTCAACATTGGCGTCCATTCGGGTACCAATTCCTCCCCAAACCAACATGTGAGCATAATCGCCAAATGTTGAACCCGTTACTTCATGTACAAACTTGAAACCAATTCGACTGTAGAACCTAACAAGCTGAGAGACGGAACAAATCAATTTCAAAGTATATAGAAGATATATGATGTATCCTAGCCAGGGGACTTGACTCACAAAAGAAAACAAAAGCTCTAGTTGAAAGAATTTATATCAAAGCGAAAAGCATTTGAATAAACCGGTAAGGGTGGCTACCGGAAGCTATGGCCATTCCAGTTCAGGTACCTACTGAAACCAATCTGGTAATTGGTTCTAATTCTGTTTCAGTAAATACCGCCATCAAACAGGAAATTCCGGTTCCGACTAGCCAAGAGAGGGAGGAGGGGAGAAATTGGGAACTGGGGGAGAGATAACAAGAATGGCCGGCAAAATGGTGCTTGGTGATGGGCTCAACGGAGGGAGGGAGATTCAGCAGGATGGAAGTGGGGGAGAGAAAAAGGAGTAACACAAGTTTGAACTTTGAAGTTTGGAGATTCACATGAGTCCCTCGGCAAAATGTTGAAGTTTTTTCTTATACCAAGGCTCAAAACGAAAGCATTTTCAGCCTCTCTTTTTTAAAACATAAAAATTCCAGGATTGGAAAATTCAGCCTGTACTGGTTCCACTCCAGTTCCGAAAATGGGGAAAAACTCATACCGGTTCCGGTACTGGCATAAGCTGGATATGAAACAGAAATTCTGATACTGGAACCGGTGACTGGAATTCCGGTTTCCAACGGAATATTTGCACACCCTTAAAAACCAGGTAGTACTTAGAATTTGAATTGTGTGCTGAAACTAGTATTGGGGTCTCGTGTTTGGTAGTTGAGGAAACAAGAAATTCAAATGGAATGGAGATGTTCAGGATATTATTTTCAGCATATATAGGCTGTAGAGTTCAGAAAGGAGAATGAAAATGAAAGCTATCTTTCAAAAAGAGGGAGTACAACCGGAATTTCTTCCTTTTAATAAAGGGGAATGAAAATTTCAGCCCAAAAGTTCACATCTTTAATGAAGGGAATGAAGCGTTCAGCCACTTTGAATGGGAATGCTTGCGAGGAAACGGAAAGGAGCCAAGTTTCATTTCTATATCCTTTCCTCTGGAAACATTCCACTGCTTCCTTTCCATTATGTTCCACCAATTTCCAATCATCCTAGCACTCTTAATAGAGGAGACTATTTTTTTAATGTAACTGGCTGACAACTTAAGATACTTCTTCATTTAAAACCAACAATTAAATGCAACCAAAGCATATAAGGTAAAAAGCTGCAGTGTAGACAATAACCTTAGAATGGTAAAGATCAGAGTCATTGATTGCTAGTAACTCAGCTGTCTTGCAACCACAATCATATCCATACCTTATCGCAACAGCTCCAATGAATAAACCAATACCAAAGATCGATTTCTCCATTCCCAATGTTTCTCTCATCAATCTAATCGATTCCAAGTGAAGAATTTTCCCTCTTAGCCAGACCCTAATCAGCCCCTCTGCCTTCCCAAGCTCTTTTTGGGTTCCCAAGTTCTTGGCTGTTATTCTGAAAAAGGGCCCTAGAGTTTGGAGCTGCAGGTCGAGGTTCTGGGCCCTAGATGCCTCCAATATCTCTGACATATTTGGTATAGTGGCCTCAGTCTTGTTCTTTCTGCTTTCACTGTGCGTGGTGCTTTTCCGGAGGGAATGGGAATGGACTTTTGTTGTGGCTTGGGATGGTGAAACGAGCAGTGAGATATGGGACATCGGGAGGATTGAAAGGTATGTGGGTTGGGTCCTAGTCGGGCTTCTGAGATCATTTGGTAAAAGAGATGTTGAACTGGGAATTCTCCCAGTTATGGCCATTCTGATCATCTGCGGGGGTTCTTTTGGCAACGAGATTCAAGATCAAAGCCCAGATATGTGTTTGTGAGAATAACGTTATTGCTCTTGTTGATTATAGGATAGGAATGAGATTGCCATTAAAGTATTGTCTCCCTGCATTTGTGTAACACCACGAACCTAAAAGCAAACACCTCAAAAGGGTCAATATAATAAATAAACAAAATCAATTCCAAGGTTGCGCAGTTTCGGAAAACAGGCCAAAACAATCTATAACCTCAAAAACAATAATACCAATAGCTAGTAAATCAACCACACATTTGCAAATCTAAAGTACTCAATGTCAGCAAATCGATACCCTAAAAAAAGTTCATAAAATTTAGACCGTGTTTACAAAACACGATTACGTGAGATATCTGAAAAATTTGCTAAATCTTACATGCAAACATAAAACATGGTAGATTTTTTCCCCAATATTTGGCTTAATTGACTCTTTTGTCCCTATAAATAATTTCCCCAATGCCTTCACCCTCAAACTACATTGAATTTTAAATGTGTTAAAGGGGCCCAATGGTCATTTAAGGACACAATGGGTCC
Source organism: Myrica gale (assembly GCA_963930655.1). Lineage (NCBI taxonomy): Eukaryota > Viridiplantae > Streptophyta > Magnoliopsida > Fagales > Myricaceae > Myrica > Myrica gale. The sequence goes on along the minus strand of OZ005607.1, from coordinate 16,258,932 downwards.
CAACACAATTATTTGAAATCAGGTTTTTCTCTCTTCTAGTTGATTTACCAAAAAGGACCCAAGCAAGAAGTGCATTTCTTCAGACGTCCAAGGATGAGTTGGTAAACAAAATTTTCTCTTTCTACCTTTTTCACCAACTCCAATCATCATTATTTAACAACCCAATTGTTGGTCTAAAAAGTCTACAACCATCTACCACAACATTTTACATTACTTTCATACAAAATCCAATAAAACTCTAATCTCCTAAATTTTCACAACATTTCCAAAAAACAAAATTCAGAATTTTTGAGTTTGCAAAAATGACCTTAATAAACTACCTTAGGAAGTAGAGATGATTAATCTCAGTGTGAGGTCGATCCATTTTATAACATATGTACTTTTCTTTCAACATGCTTTTCAGAATATGCAAAATATATTTTTCAAGAATAGGCACTTAATATCATAAAATCGTCAATTCTTATATCAACGCCGAAACGTCACAATATGCAATTGAATACTAATTCAACATTGAGCAATAAAACAATTTCAAAAAATATCAAAACTCACTACCAAGGGATTCAACTTGTCAGATGTTTCACCTCATCTGATTAGGTTGTGCTATTTCATACACTCCCTTTTTTTGAACTTACCCCATACACCTCCTTTTTCCAGAACTCATACACCCACCTCATTTCCAATTACTAAGGTCAATCCTCAGGTTGCTCTTTTTCTCCTAGACTCAACACGGTCACACTATCTTCTCTTGTAAGCTACTGTACTCTACTGCAAACTTACATAAAGGTGTTCCCAACAGTAGAAGAGTGCCCCCTAAAAAGATGTTGAATTTCAGCAGTACAACTTGAATCGTTTGTACTTTTTATAATTTTCTGAATTTTCTTTGATCAAAATTAAAAATCAGTTTCAATTGAAGAAAAAAAAATCCAACATAATTGCGCCTATAAAACATTAAATGTGTTCACCTTTAATGCTTTTTTTCTCCAGAAATATTGTTTCCATGGCAGCCCCCAAATTACATATTTTTATATGTAAATTTTTCTCATCAAATCTCTTATTCACACCTTTATTTCTCTTTTGTTTGTTATTTTCTTCTATTCATAGTATATCTATTGGTGTTTTTTCTCTATCCTAATTCACCTTGCCAAGTAGCAACTTCAAGCAACATAACAAAGTTGTGACAATATATTTGTTACTTTGATACTGAAGTTGAAAATATGTGGTACGATTTTTGGTTGAAAGAACTAAAACACATGTATAAACAATTTTAAGTTTTATTAACAACGTCATAACTCATGTATAAATAAAAATATAATTAAAAATTATTTTTAATAATCCTACCATACTGTCAACAAAAATATAAAAATATTATTTTACGCACCCTCAAAAGAAACATTCTGGCTCCCACACTGGTTCACAATTATATATAATTCGTTATTAAAATGACATAGTAAAATGGGTCAAAATCATTTTGTACTCTTTGTGGCATTTTATCGAACTCGTCAGGCTCAATACCATAACACAAATATTTCTAATCAAATACGTCAAATACACATAAAATTAAATTATGCACCACCACAATCACAAAATCTAGCTCGATTCACAATTTTCGTACTCAAACATGCATTTTCACATATACCAACAATAGAAAATGTACAAAATATTATATTAGAAACAATCTAATAAAAATTGAGTTAACCAAATCCACTTACTCGCACACGGACATTTCCATTGAATTTCCCCTTTTTCTCTATCTATCTGTTTCCCTTTCTTTCCTGTCCGCTCGGCTCGCCTCTTTCTTCTTCGTTCTTTTCTCCTCCTCTCTTTCTCTTCTTTTGTCTCGCCGCCCGCTCGGCCCCTCTGTGCAATATGGCGTGTGGTGTGCGTGAGTTTGTGTATTTTATCTTCTATTGTATTCTTATTTTTTTATTATTATCTAAATGGCCACCTGCGTGAATCTCAGGCCCCGGGGCCGGGGGTGTGCACAGCCTAATAAAGATTTGCGGTGTGCGACGGTTTCTCTTTCTTCTTCCATTTTCTAAAAATTAGCAAAATGCCATCAGCTTCTCAGTATTTACAACAATGTCATTTGTTATTTGTTTTTGTACTCAGATCGAAAACGGCTACATTTGATAAATCATTTTGAGAAATTTATATTTACATGCTGGTTTTTGACACGTTTTTAAAAATTTCATTGAGTTTCTAAAAACATCTTAAAATTTTTTATTTAAGCAGTCAGTACAGTATGTCACTCACCCCAACTTCTTTAAGGTTACAATCACAATTCGCCATGTGTCATAAAAATTAAAAAAATTATAAAAGTTATAAATTTAATTTTATATGACACATGGCAAGTTGTGATAGGGTTAAAAAAAATTCCCATTAAATTAGTTTAAGGGAATAGAGCTTAGTGGTCTATTGTACTAAAGGCCAAAATCTAGTACGTTTTAAGATTTTTTTTTTTGAAATCTAATGAATTTTTCAAAGTCGTATCAAAACCTACTGAGAAATATAAATTTTCCAAACATTTTTTTATCTATCAAAACTTTAAATATCCTATTTAGAGAAACGTACTCATATCAAAGACTAGTAAAAATTTGGAAAAAAATAACTTTGAGCCCTCTAACTTCTAATACAATTTTAAATAGAGGTCTAAACTACCAATCTTGACACATTGAGTACTCAAACTTTCACAAGTAATCAAATTGGGCCCTGAAATAAAATATGTGGCTCATTCACAATACACATGACACGAATTTGATCGTTGGATCATTTAATAAGGCCCAAATTGATTAAATTTGATAGTTCGTGGGTTCAATGTGTCAAAGGTGATAGTGTAGGCCCCTATTTTAAATTTCATTGGTAGTTAGAGGGGTCAAAGTTATGTTTTCTCTAAAAAATTCTATTATAATTACTGATATCTACTTTCTCTGTAGCTCACAATGTCATCCTTTCTGATAAGGTTTCAAACTTATGCTCAGTTGGGTTTAAAGTATATTTGAGGAAGAGAAAAAAAGGACATCCGAAGAATTAATCATATGAAGGTTATTGTGAGTTATGAGCCACTATGTCTGATAACCTTTCTCTGCTCGGCATCAAACATTTTGAAAATTTGCTTGCGAAATAATTTTTACTAATTCTCTTATCTATCTTCGGTCTTTGATAATTCTTCAAAAAATTTGTCTTTTGAATAGTCTTAAGATAATTTTTCATGATGTTGTTTCTCACCACTTGAGTTGTCGATTTCATAACTTGAACAGTTCAAATCTTCTACCTCATTCATTTCCACGTCTTACGCCATCACAGAGTTTCTTTCAAAGTTCTGATGGCCAACAGTATGACTAACTATATAGTTTGTCTTTAAATAAAATCCTAATTGTGATATGGCGTGAGATCGTTACGGATTCTAGATCTCAGTCATATAATTCTTAATTTTTAATTCTCAATCTGTAACCCTTTGGACTTTCAAATTGTTTCCAAAATAATTTCAAAAAAATATATATATTAATTTTGAAAAATATTTTCACAAAATTCCATTGGCCAATGATTTCCTGGTGGATTCCTTATTAAGTATTTATACAAATTCATTTATCATGCACAAGACCCAACGTTATCTGAAATATTTTACCTAGAAAGATTATCACCATAATAAGTAGATTTGCACGAAACTCTCAGGTCTAAGAATGTCATAAGTTAATTGTGTTGAATATCATTCTCACCATCAATGATCACTTCTAAAAGGTATCCATATTTGATCTCGTTCAGTACATGTACTCTTACAGTGCACCCACTCGTCTGGTTAAGGTTATCACTCCAATGACACAGTCCATCATCCTATTTAACAGAGACACAACGAGTGTAGGCTTATTTAGACATAGATATGTACCTCAGTCTAGAACAAAGAACCGAAAAATCATACTTCTCGTCTTTGATTCATTAATATTAGCATGACATTTACCATGTAACTCAACAATATCCATGTAACATATTATGTCACACACATAATACCCAACAAGCAATAAATATATGTGACAAATAAATAAATAATTATCTCATAATTATTCTAGACAATAGATTTTAAGGGTATATTTCTAACACATTTGTGGTATCTAGGCTCCTTAATGGGGTCTCGCAGATCTTCCTTAGCAGTTTGGTTAAGGTCTATTCATAGGTAGAATTTATTTGTATTCTTATTGTTTTGTTTCTAACAGTGTAATGTAACCTTTCGGCATTATTCAGACTGGAAAAAAAAAAAACGTTAATCTGCATAGAAGATGGATCTGCTTCCAACAAGTCTTGACCCTTCATTTTGATGAGGTTTTGGATCCGGGATATTCACCTGGACAAATATATAGCATAATCCACAAAAGAGAAGAGGAGGAAATATTTATAAAGATCATCGATGTCTTATCTTCTAAAACCCTCGTACACTTGTCTTCATTGAATTAAAACAACTGCAGACCTGACATAAGCAAATGGTACATATTATATATAAGCCCCTACAAGTTGACTTGTACTCTGTTTTAATCCATGTACAGTCTAATAAGGGTCGATTACGTCATTTGACAAGAAATTTCTGGCATCCTCCACTCCTTGTAGAAACCAATTTATGATCTAAAATTGCTTCAATAACTTCCTTAGGTTTAATTCCATTAGGAAGTTGAACAGGACCTTCTTCGTGGTGTTCTGTATATTGTTGGAAGTCTACAACATTGAAAATTGGCTTCAATTTAATTAGAACAATGTATCATTCCTTAGACTCCACATGATGTCGATGACCATCAAGTTGTTCCTTGTTTTTCGAATTATTTACAGTATTTTGGCGTCCTGCTTCTCCAATCCTCATAATTCTTGTCCAAAACAATATTAAGCACAAAACTTTATGAGATAATGTCATAATATGCTCCTTAATTATATGCTAAAATTAATCTTGTCCTAAGTTTCAAAACGATGATTTGCGCATTTATGTTTCGAACATCATCAATTCATACCATTCGTTTAAAATAACCGTTCAATCACATGCAAAATGATCGAAATGCTCTCTAAGATAAAATTAATAGAATTTATTAAAAAGTAAAAAAAGAGATAAAAATGTAATATTTTTTAAATAAAAATATTAAAACTATTTCAATAATTATTTTATTTCTTAATTTTTTTTATCTATTTCCGCACTGAACCGAGTCAACAAGGACGGAAAATGCTGTAAGTATATATATATATAAAAAAAAAGCCAAAAAAGCAAGTGCCAGTCGCAACCTACGTGCAAGGGCGGACCCAGGCCCGGGCGAACCTGGGCGGCCGCCCGGGGTCCGCCCCCTGAAAAAAAAAATTCATTATATATTTTTTTTAAAAAAATAAGTTGGCCTGGGCCGCCTTGGTTGGCCCAGGCCAACAAAAGCCCGCCGGGTGCTGAATGATGAATATTTGTTCCACTACATAATGGGCCAGAATCTCATGATCTCACTGTCTTCTTCCTCCGCCTGTTCCCTCTCGTCTCTGAGCACAATTTCAGAATCAGCAGAATCGAAAACGGATCAAAGAGCTCTTCTGTGTTGTTCGATTGAGGAGGTTGGAGTACACTGTTGGGATTTTTTTGATTTTATTTGTCTTTGGTTTTTGTGTTGCAGCTCTACTTCTCTTTGGTTCCTCCACCGTTGAACTCCCTTCTTTTTTTCCTAACTCTCTCTCTCTCTTTCCTCTGTTGGTGAACATGGAATCAGCTCTCGACACTGAACAGCCCATCCCCGGCTTGGCACTTTCCCTTTTTGCTATTCATGAAATCGTGTTCGTATCTGGTTGTCTGAGGCCAAAGTTCTGTTGGATTTGTCAATATTGAGGGTGGATTTGCATGCTTGGTGTTCGAATAAACGTCTAAATGAGTGATTTGGTTGCATTTTTTCCTAATTGTATTTAGGGTCTTTTCTACGGTGCGTGCTTCCCCTTCCCGCAGGGGCGGACCCAGGCCCGAGCGAACCTAGGTGGCCGCCCGGGGTCCGCCCCCTGAAAAAAAAATTCATTGTATATTTTTTTAAAAAAAATAAGTTGGCCTGGGCCGCCCTGGTTGGCCCAGGCCAACACAAGCCCGCCGGTGCTGAATGATGAATATTTGTTCCACTACATAATGGGCCAGAATCTCATGATCTCACTGTCTTCTTCCTCCGCCTGTTCCCTCTCGTTTCTGAGCACAATTTCAGAATCAGCAGAATCGAAAGCGGATCAAAGAGCTCTTTTGTGTTGTTCGATTGAGGAGGTTGGAGTACACTGTTGGGATTTTTTTGATTTTATTTGTCTTTGGTTTTTGTGTTGCTGCTCTACTTCTCTTTGGTTCCTCCACCATTGAACTCCCTTCTTTTTTTCCTAACTCTCTCTCTTTCCTCTGTTGGTGAACTTGGAATCAGCTCTCGACACTGAACAGCCCATCCCCGACTTGGCGCTTTCCCTTTTTGCTGTTCATGAAATCGTGTTCGTATCTGGTTGTCTGAGGCCAAAGTTCTGTTGGATTTGTCAATACTGAGGGTGGATTTGCATGCTTGGTGTTCGAATAAACGTCTAAATGAGTGATTTGGTTGCATCTTTTTCCTAATTTTATCTAGGGTCTTTTCTACGGTGCGTGCTTCCCCTTCTCGCAGGGGCGGACCCAGGCCCGGGCGAACCTGGGCGGCCGCCCGGGGTCCGCCCCCTGAAAAAAAAAATTTTCATTGTATATTTTTTTAAAAAAAATAAGTTGGCCTGGGCCGCCCTGGTTGGCCCAGGCCAACACAAGCCCGCCGGGTGCTGAATGATGAATATTTGTTCCACTACATAATGGGCCAGAATCTCATGATCTCACTGTCTTCTTCCTCCGCCTGTTCCCTCTCGTCTCTGAGCACAATTTCATTGAATCAGCAGAATCGAAAGCAGATCGAAGAGCTCTTCTGTGTTGTTCGATTGAGGAGGTTGGAGTACACTGTTGGGATTTTTTTGATTTTATTTGTCTTTGGTTTTTGTGTTGCAGCTCTACTTCTCTTTGGTTCCTCCACCGTTGAACTCCCTTCTTTTTTTCTTAACTCTCTCTCTCTTTCCTCTGTTGGTGAACATGGAATCAGCTGTCGACACTGAACATCCCATCCCCGGCTTGGCGCTTTCCCTTTTTGTTGTTCATGAAATCGTGTTCGTATCTGGTTGTCTGAGGCCAAAGCCGGGGCAGACCCAGGCCCGGGCGAACCTGACATTTCCGTGTGGGAGATGCACTGCACTTGAGGTAGGCTACATTACTTTTATTACAATGTTTGAGTCCTATTTAAATATCCTGTTTGTATGGCATGTCAGAACATGTTCTCTTTTTCTTGAAGTGCTATTTGACAAAGAATATGTTTTTGGGTTATGAATTTTGGTCTAGCCAGCATGTGTTAAACCGCATTTCCAGTTGTCCGAAAAGATAATATTTGGAAAATTAGATACATTATAACACTCCATTGAGGCCTGCCCAGCTTTACAATCAATAAAATGAGTATGAACTTTTGCAGAGACAGTGAATATAATGTTGACACCTTCAATATGGCAAACACATATCAGCCACTCTTTATGACCCCCTGATTTTGGTCTGTTGGTAACTCCACCAGGTTTTGGAAGTTCAACTTCCTGGGAAGAAGGTTGTCAGTGCCACTGCCTTCTGGAATGGCTTGCGAGGTCAACTGCTGAGAAAGTTATGACAGAGAGATCATTTCATGTAGGCGGCATCCAAAGATATAAGGTTGAGGCTAGGGTAGGAAAATTTATGAATTTCTATCATTTATCTGTAATTTATACTTTTGTGCAGTTGTCCATCGTTTCCAGTTGATGTACCACTACCCACAAACTTTCAATAGCAATAAATCATGTGCACTTCGAGAACGTACGCATTTGTGTGCGCATTTGTATATTACAAGTAGATAAATATACGTGCTTACACAATAGTCCATTTGGCAAGTTCTATTGTACAAGATTTTTCATCCCATTAACACTTACCTACATTTGTAACCTTTGCTTGTAAAACCTTATAATTGGGCTGGTTTGGATTATACTAGTCAATTGCACGATTTTTTGTTAACTTATTGTTCTTTATGTGGATTTGTGTAGTGAAGATCAAAATCCATTGCTGGAAGCACGTTTGAACTTTGCCAATATACTTGCTTATTTGCTGGAAGGACATTTGCGGTAGGTAATCTCCTTTCTTTAAAACTTTTTTTCATTTCTTGCTTAACTCTAGGCTTGATTGTGAAGGAAACCGGAGGAAGGGATGTTATTTGTGTAGTAGTTTTTAGGTTGGATTGTGATGCTGTTGAGCCTAGGACAACCTTAGTTGAGCCAAATATTGTTTGCTATTATTCTTAATTATTCTTTAATGTTTTGATATTGTAACTCTAAGACAATTTTTTACATTACGTATGAAAAAAAAATTTAGTCATTTTGCTTTAAAAGTTCGCCCGGGTTGGTTTTCATTCCTGGTTCCGCCACTGCCTACGTGCCAACCTTTCAAATTTAAATATCTTAAAATTCAAAGTTTGGTGTAAGGTATCCCCACAGTTCGGAGGTAAAATGTGTATTTATCCCAAACATTTTTCTGCTGTATTCACGACCTATTGGCATCATGAGTGATTAGTATATCACAACGAAAACCTCAGTATGATGGAGGAATTATCATAAAACCCAAGTTAAATTACGGGGTTGAGAGGATGGTCTAAAAGCAGCAGAAATAGAACAAAGCGTATCATGATCAATTCAACAAATTTATTGTGGCTCATCGCAGAAACCACGTCCCACATGATTCTACATATCTCAGAAACCTTATTTATTTAAAAAAAAATCAAGCTCTATACATTCTCCGGTATATTGATTTTTCGGGGTTGGTAACTTTTGACTGAGAGTATTCATATATATCTAAAAACCTTTACTTTTAACCCCTCAATTTTGTAAACATCGTCGCATTATTAAAATACATCAATATTCACCCTCTAATTCTTACGACGAAATTACAGATATGACAATATGAACACTACTGAATTTTGATAGATTTTCAGTTAAATATTACGATTTATAAAAACGAAGATTCTCCAAAATCATATTTAATTAATTTTAAGATAGGTGCACTGCTCAACATTTCTCTGTTTGCCTTGCGGATGCTCGAGAGAAAAAACAGACAGATAACGAAGTAAAAGAAAAGATAATACAAAAAAAGACGATAATAGATATTTACAAAATTAAAACATTGTGCATATATTAGAGTACCCAATATCTTCTTGTACAACTAGGAATTAACAAGACATTTTTTTTTTTCTTTTTTTCAGTGTTTTTTTAGATACTAAATTCAGTCATTTAGTACAACATACAAATAGAGCTTCATGGTTAAAACTAACGGTTAAAAACGAACGCACCGGAGTCACCTTTTCGCCATATTTGCTAACTAGTGAAGATAAGGGGTTTGGTACTGGTAGCCATTTCCGAAGTAGTTGCCATGACTCGGGGACAGGTTGTAAGTAGCAGAACCCAGAAGTGGGGGGCAGTGGTTGTCAGCAGGTCCAGGATAAACATATGATGCCCTATCATAACCGTACTGAGGATACCTATCAGTGACTCTGGGATAGAAAGACTTGTCAGGAGCAACGTTAGTGACACGAGGCCCATATCCTACGCCATTTGCGCGGGGTCTTTTTGGTTGAGGTTTTGCAGCTTCAGTTGCCCTTTTCCTATCTGCCTTAGCCTTCTCGAGCAGGATGACACGCTTTTGAAGAGCGTCCACGGGATACTGCGGCTCCAGTTTATGATCTTCAATGCACTTGATCACAGCCTTAAGGGCAGTCAGCTCTCGCTCATTAACCTCATTCTGAAAAAAGAGTGGATGTGTTAGTATCTTCAAATACAACAATACACAGAACAAGTAGAGCATGGTAAACCCCATCAAACATCTGCATCTTGCCACATTCTAAAAAGAAGGCCCGAGATCAGCAACACGTATTTCAGTCCTTCATGCACCGGACATTGCATACACAAATAGCACTCTGTTAGTGAAAACACTTGGTAGCTCAGTACATAATAGTAACAGCTTAAGAATTGACCAGAAGACGGGGGGGGGGGGGGGGCATTAGCAAATGAAAGGGTTCCCAACCAAAGCAGGTGTTGATTATGGAAAGAGATATAGTTTACCATCCATTCTGGAAAGAAACCTAATTTAGAAAAAATAATATTTTTGGCTGTCCACTAAGGCTGCGTTTGCAACCAAAATTTTACCCAAAATTTTATCTCTCCTAATAAAATACTTCAATATAATCTCTCTCTCTCCCATCAAAAAATATAAACAATTACAAAAACTATAAAATATTACCTCTTCACTTTTTCACTAAACCCAATACCAACACTAAACCCAATACCAAAAATTTTATAACACAAACACACTCTAAGAAGTAAAGGAGCAGCAACCTGCTGCCATTTCCAGGAGCTATTCCTAAGATTGACAGATTGAAGCCTCTCAACTCACTTGGTAATATGGGAGGGATGCAGTGGCACAAGGTTTTTTACTTTTACTTTTGTTTTTTTTTTATTCTTTTGAGTTGGTGGAAGAGGAGGACTACGCCCGCTCCAGTTAGGGTGCGTTTGCGTCCTAAAATTTTACAAACTCTAAAATTTTAACACGATAAAAAATTACAATATAATCTCTCTCTCCCCCATCAAATCACTACTGTTCACTACAAAAAATATAAAAAAATTATCTCTTTCTTCACTTTTTCACTAAACTCAATACCTAAAATTTTAACAACACTAAAATTTTACAACACAAACACACCCTTAATATGAATGGAAGTTGTAAATACTACAAACTTACTAAACCTCCGATACACTTTGAAACCAATTCAAGAAGTTGATCAGATATTCTACAACCAAATCCACCAGACTGACTGACTGCCTACTAATAAATAATCCAATACATTGTTTTATTCCATAAGCGCCTGACACCAAGAACGTTTTATAGGACTTAAAACTGGCACACAAATTGGTCCAACCTCATGAGTCACATGAGATAACTGTACGTCTCATACCAGCAGATATCTGTCCTAAACACTCTAATTAAAAGACTGAAATCCAAGTGGCCAGCTGCCAGTCCAGTCTAGTTCCAGTAGTACTTCAACATATATACAGAACTTACATGAATGCGCGACTGTGTCTCAGTGTTACCAGTACCAGATAACGATCTCTAGCCAATTATAATATGATGCATGTGCTGTAGACAAGCTTACTGATATAAATCATTTGTGTTCATGACCTACCACCAGGAATCTGTATCTACTTGTTAACTCACGATTCATAGTTGAAAAAGAAAATATCAAATAAGTTATTTTAGCAGAGTGCAAACCAAAAAACACACCTGTACAGAAGGAGATGAGTTTCCTGTTTTAATGGGTGAAGAAGCTTTTCTTGCCTCCTTCAAATAGGATTTCAATAAAGGCACAGGAGAGAACTGCTCAGTAAGTTCAAATGCAAAAGCCAAGTTAACAGCATCAATTTGCCTCCCACTATTTACCAAGACTTCAATCACACCTGAGGAACACAGGAAAGATACAATTAACTATAAAAGCTTACTGAAACACAATGGCGAAAGAGAAAACAATCGATCTTGTCAACTTCAATGTTCTCTTTCCATCCAATGCATGGGAGCCTCATAGTCAGCCCATTGCAGGATCCTACTAAACTTTCATATCCGAGCAGGTTGATGATAATCAACTCAATCAAGCCTTAATCCCACCTATTGGGTTCAGCTACATGGGTCCCAATCGGATTCATATTGATAAGCCGTAACAAAAACTGTAAGCAAACTGTAAAACATACAAACAGTCAACATATCACAAACGTCCTTTATCAGCGTTTATGACTAGGCGTGCGTAAGGATAGGACACTAAGGCATGAGACAGGTAGAGTTAGGATATTTAGATACACCGCCAACTACTTAAAAAGTAGAAAAAAGAAAATAATAGCCTACGCTATTTTATTTCAGATAAGGTGGTACTTCCACTCTAGTAGTAGTAGTTTATGGATGCTTTGAGAGTGAAAGCAGGATCTCTTAGTTTGGGCAGGACATGAATGGGTTTTCATCAACTAAAAGTAACTACCAGCCTACATTGCTGATTCTCTGAGCTTATAACTGTAAGGGATCTGCGGGAGAGAATGGCGTTTGTTCGCAGTTTAGCGATCGAGGCTAAGACTTTTCTTTTTTCTGTGAGTGCGGCTGGTTTGGTGACGTTAACGGAACGGAATAGGAAATTGCAGAGCTCTATCCGTTTTGGCAGATATGGTGCGGTGTGGTTGGCTAACTTGTTTGGTAAGCTGGTGGAGGGAAAAGAGCCTCGTGACTTCTCGGAGAATTTCAATGAAGCGACGAGAGCGTTTTTAGCTCAGAAATGTGCGAACGAGAATGGCAGATATGTGGCCCTTGCTGAGTTTGGCGAGAGACGCCGGTGAGGGGCTGTGATGATCCCGGAGGGGAAGAGGAGAGAAGGGTGGCGGTCTATAGTTGTGCTTTGTGAAGAGTTGATTAAAGCTATCGGTGTGCTGAGGCGTAGAAGAATGGGGAATGCCGCGTCTACTATCTGTAAGGATGTCTCCTTTGCCGAGATGGTGAGGTCGGGGTCGTCGGAGAAGATGGAGGTTGGAAAGAGCGTGGGCCCCCCTGCTCAGCACGTCGTGGGCAAAACCGGAAATTATTTGACGCTTGGACTCCCTTTGGCGACGCATACACGTAACGCAGAGAAGGATGTGATTTCCCAGGATAATTATTCTCCTGGGATGTCTGCGTCGGCGGCTGGGTCAGATGGGGCAATGTGGGTGCATTTATTGAAGCTCAAATCTGAGCTGGATGGGTTAATTGAGCTGGTGCGTAAGTGCGATGTGGGTGAGGTTCTTAGACCCGAGCCCATTGTTTCTAATTGCCCAGTGTGTGGATTTAAAGTGGAGACTCAAAGGACTGCTTCTGTTGGGCATTTGAACCGGCGTGATTCGGAGCTTTTTTCTGGGCCGAGAGATACTGGGCTGGAACATAAGATTGGAAAGCTTGAGTCAGGCCCTTGCGAACAATTGCGTGGGCCACAGGAGATTTTTCGTGGGCCTAGTCCATCCTCTCTGTTCGACGAGAAGAATGGCGTTGTTGCTTCTTCGCCTGGGCTGGGGCACTGTCGGGCTTAGCCTTGCCGCGAATGCCATGACTGAGGTTGTTCTGGAAGATTCGTCGCCGGAACAGTCGTTGGCGGACTCCAAGCCTCTTGAAGCTGCCGATATGGACTGTGGAGGCTCTGGATTGCCGCAGGTCCCGCTGGGGTCCACCGAGAATGTGTCTTGTGCTCTTTCGGTGGATCGGGAGCTTCGGCTTCTCTCCGTGGATGAGTTGGGTGATGTTTGGAGCCAGAACACGTCGGTGTTGGCTTCTGCCGAGCTGGTTTCAGCTGGCCCTGGTTTGGCTGGTGTTATTTCGGCTGCTGATGAGGCGGTGGACTTGGTGTTGTCTTCGGCTGTGGGCCTTTCTCTCAATCCCGAGGTAGAGCCTTCTCTTCCTTTTAGTTTATCGGGTAATGACCAGTCGGAGTTGGGTCTGAATTTTGGAGGAGATTTGGTAAGTTGTGAGGAAGGGGTTAGTGAGGTGGGTGTTGTACCTTTGCAGGTGTTGTACCCTAGGGATGATACAGTTGAGGGTCACGGGTCGGTTGTGCCATTGAAGTGGGTTTTGGAGATGGTTAAGTCTTTCAGGTTTATGGTTGGGGTCTCGTGTGATGGGTACGAATCCAAATTAATGAAACTGTTTGCTGCATTGGAGATGGAGAGGGATAGTGGCAGTAAGTTTTCGGGCAGATCTGGTAGCAAGATGATTAGGGAGCTAAAAGCTTTGGAATGCTCTGTGAACTATGATGGGAGTGCTTCTAGTTCTAGAAGGAACAGGAAGGTGGGGAGGGCTTTAGTTAATTCTTTATGAAGCCTCAAATCATTAGCTGGAATGTGAGGGGTTTGAATGATAGGAGGAAATGTTTGACGGTTGGTAATTTGTTAAGAGGGTGGAAAGGAGATTTAATTTGTCTTCAGGAAACTAAGGTTGTGGAGGTGTCCCGGGCTTTGGTTAGGAGGTTGTGGGGAGGGGGGTATCATGTTAAATGGTGTTGTTTGGGGGCTGATGGTGCGTCGGGTGGTATTTTGTGTCTCTGGGATTCCCATGTTTAGGAGATGGTGGAGTCTTGCATTGGCTTATTTTCCTTATCTTTGATTTTTATGAATGTTGAGGATGGTGTTCAATGGATTTTTTCCAGTGTATATGGTCCTAACGATGATTGTAGTAGGAGGATTCTGTGGGACGAGTTGGCGGGGATTCAGAGTTGGTGGCATTTACCTTGGTGCATTGGAGGAGATTTTAATGTAACTCGCTTTCCGAGTGAGCGGTTGGGGGGTGGGGGTTGTAGGCGGGCTATGTTGGAGTTTTTGAATTTTATTTTTGATCTTGGGCTCATGGACCTTGAGTTGGGTGGTGGTTTGTACACTTGGTCTAATGGTAGATCGTCTCAGTCTTAGTCTAGGATTGACCGTTTTCTTGTTAGTTCGGGTTGGGAATCAGTGTACCCAAAGCATGTCCAGAAAAGGTTGCCCCGTATGCTCTCAGACCACTTCCCGATCTTGTTGGAAGTGGCAGTTTTGTGGGTTCGAGGAAGCCGTTCTATTTCGAAAATATGTGGCTTAAAGAGGATGGGTTTGTGGATTTGATTAAGGAGTGATGGGAGGGTTTCAATTTTATTGGTTCCCCGAGCTTTGTTCTATATTCGAAATTGAGGGCCTTGAAGCAAAATCTTAAGGTGTGGAATCAGGAGGTGTTTGGTGACTTGGGTGTTAGGAAATCAAATCTTTTGGTTGAGCTTGCTAATCTGGATGGTGCGGATGAGGGAGGCACTATTGATGAGGCGGGTAGGGTTAGGAGGTTGGAGGTTGCTAGGGAGCTGAAAATTTTGATTTCTATGGAGGAGACGTGTTGGAGGCAGAAGTCTAGGGGCTCTTTGGCTCAAGGAGGGCGATCGGTGTACTAAGTTCTTTCATAGGGTTGCTAATTCTAATAGAAGGGCGAACTTGATTTCAAGATTAGAGGTGGAGGAGGATGTTGTGGAGGATCCGGCGGGGATCTCTGCGGAGATCGTTGATTTTTACTCTTCTTTATATGAAGAGCCTTATGCTTGGCGTCCCACTTTGGATGGGTTGGAGTTTGAGAGTATTTCGGAGGATGACGCGGAGTGGATTGAGAGGCCTTTTGATGTGGAGGAAGTGACTAGGGTGGTTCATAGTCTCAATGGAGACAAGGCTCCTGGCCCGGATGGGTTCTCATTGGCTTTCTTTCAAGCTTGTTGGGAGATTATTAAGATGGATGTTATGGCAATGTTTAATGAGTTTGCTAGGGATGAGAGGTTTGTTCGGAGCCTGAACTCTTCTTTTATTGTCCTCATTCCAAAGAAACCGGGGGCGGTTGATCTTAAGGATTTTCGTCCTATTAGTTTGGTGGGGGTCGTTTATAAGATCTTAGCCAAGGTTTTGGCTAATAGGCTGAAGCTTGTTCTTGACAAGATTATTTCACCCTCTTAGAATGTTTTGTCAGGGGGAGACAGATTCTGGACTCAGTGCTCATTGCTAATGAATGCATCGATTCGAGGTTGAGATCTGGGGTGCCGAGAATGCTTTGCAAGTTGGATGTGCAGAAAGCCTATGATCATGTAAACTGGAAGTTCCTTTTGTACCTTCTCCGCAGATGTGGTTTCAATGAAAAATGGTGTAGGTGGATCTCTTTCTGCATCTCGACGGTGAGGTTTTTTGTGATGGTTAATGGCTGCCCAGAAGGTTTTTTCGGTAGCTCCCGTGGTTTACGGCAAGGGGATCCCCTCTCTCCCCTTTTGTTTGTAATTTTCATGGAAGCTTTTAGCTGTATGTTGGGAAGAGTGGTCGAGCATGGAAGCTTAGAAGGGTTTATGGTTGGAGGTGGTTCAGGGGGAAGCGTGTGCATATCTCACTTTTTGCGGATGATACTTTGGTGCTGTGTGGTGCGAATGCCAGCCAATTCAGGAGTATTAGATGCCTTCTTCTGTGTTTTGAGGCTGTTTCTGGTCTTCGAATCAATTTGTCGAAGTCCGAGGTTATTCCCATTGGTAGGGTTGATAATGTTCAGGAATTGGCGGGAATTTTGGAGTGTGGAGTGTCCTCACTTCCTTTGAAATACTTGGGTCTTCCGTTGAGGGCAAGCTTCAAGTGTGTTCACATTTGGGACGAGATTATTGAAAGGATGGAGTGAAGACTTGCGGGTTGGAAGAGGATGTATCTCTCTAAGGGGGGTAGGCTTACTCTCATTAAATCTACTCTTTCATGCTTCCCGACTTATTTCCTTTCTTTATTCCCTATACCGGTTGCGGTGGCTAATAGATTGGAAAAGATTCAAAGAGATTTCCTTTGGGGCAGCGATGAGACTGTGCATAAGTTCCATCTTGTGAGGTGAGAGTTGGTGTGTTCTCCTCTTCATGATGGGGGTTTGGGGATCCGGAGTTTATCCATGTTCAATAAGGCTCTGTTGAGTAAGTGGTTATGGCGTTTTGCTCATGAGAGGGATAGGCTTTGGAGGCTTGTCATTGCTGCTAAATATGGGAGTTGTGTGGGTGATTGGAGATCTCGTTCTCTCCGGGGACCGTATGGTGTTAGCCTTTGGAGATTCATTTGCAAAGGGTGGGCGGTCTTCAGTAAGTCTCTCAAGTATGTGGTGGGGAGTGGTGTAAGGGTTAGTTTTTGGCAAGACGTTTGGTGTGGTGATATTCCTTTGTCTTTGGCCTTTCCGGTGGTCTATTCTTTGGCTCTTGATAAGGAGGCTACGGTGGCGGATTATGTGGCGGGGAATGATGGTATAGTTGTGTGGAATGTCTCCTTTGTTATAGCAGCTAATGATTGGGAGTTGGAGGATTTCTTCGCGTTTTTCTCCATGTTGTATGGGTTAGTGATTAGGAGGGGGGAGGAAGATAAGATTGCATGGACTGGCTCCAAAAATGGTATTTTTACGGTCAAGTCTATGTACACTTCCGTTGTTAGTAGGAGCAGAATTCATTTCCCTTGGAAAGGAGTGTGGAGGACGAAGTGCCCTTTGAAGGTGTCTTTCTTTGTGTGGGAGGCTACGCATGGGAAGATCCTTACGTCGGATAATCTTCGAAGGAAAGGTATTTATATTGCAGAGTGGTGTTGTCTTTTGTCGTGATGATGGGGAGATGGTTGACCATGTGCTCCTCCATTGTCCGTTCTCGCGGGGGCTTTGGAATCATGTGCTGGGCATTACAAATTTTCTGTGGGTAATGCCGGAGAAGGTTTCGGGAGTGTTGTGGAGTTGGAATAGGAGGTTCTCCAATCCGATTGCCAAGGCTATTTGGAGAATGATTCCTTCATGCATTTGGTGGTGTCTTTGGAAGGAACGAAATAATAGATGTTTTGAGGATTGTTCCTTGTCTTTAGTGAAGATGCAAGAATTTTTGTTAATTTCCCTTTTTAGTTGCGCTAATGTTGTGCTTGGCTGCCCTTTTGTTGATTTTAATGATTTTCTTAGTTTTTTGGCTTGTTTAGAATAAGTGATTTCGGTATAGCACTTTGTACTGTTCTCACTTTTTTCTAATGAGATTGGTTACTTATAAAAAAAAAGGTGGTACTTCCAAAATATATCGGTTCTGAGAATATTTTGACTGTATAAGACAATATAAGACTAATTGAAAGATAAGGATAAAAAGTTAAGTCTTAGACCTTAAATGAATAGTTACTTCAGTGCTTTTACTGAATTAGAACAATGATGGAAGAACAACAGACCACAAAGTGGGTAGGTGTAAACACGCTTCCTAGCACAAAGCATAGGCAAACTTATGAGAAAAAAGAAGTGACTCTGAAGTTTGGAACAGTGAGGAGATTAGAGTGTAAACTTCATCTAATACACTCATATCTGCTTATCATTAGTTCATCCATAAAAGACAACTGGCAATTTCTCCGACAACCCAAGGTTATGACACATGCTCAATAGAACAAGACATTTTTTTTACTTCGTTTGGCAAACGTTAGATACTAGATTTCAGCATAGTTCCAAAAACAAAAGCCAAAATTCCACAAGATGATGCCCTAGAACGGGTTCTCATCCATGGTTCTAGTAAAGATGAGTCAAACCTGGCATTTTCTCTGATAACCCAAGGGAACGACATAGGTCAGCTGTTTGGCGACGCCTTGAAACCATAGGTATTAGCCTAGTCAACTCTCCCTCATTAAAATCAGAGGCAATACCAAAAGTTGCCAGAAGCTGCAGAAAAGCATGAGCCTCCAATGAGTTCCCATTGCTAGCATCAATGTCAAGAACATCCAATTTAGGTTTCCATTCTTCGGCAATTGCCTTAGCCTGCCACTTAACTTCTTCCGAAACAACGGGAATGGGGAGATCTTGGCTTGTAAGCAAAAGACAGAGACACTCCATCAACATGATACAGGTTCGACGGAGACCCAATAGGCTCGAATCCTTCTTTCCATCAACATTGGGGACTTCCATATGATAAAACCCATCCAATGAGTCCAAAACCAGCCGGGCAGGGTTAGCTGCAGCCTTTAGTGCTAGTGGAATTTCCTCCCTTATGGCAGCAAGATTCTTACGGTTGTCCGATATGAAGGTGTGGAGACCTTTTGAGTCCATCTCTTCAATAAGTGTTACTAGCTCAGGATACAACTTCACCTCTACATCTTCACTTTCAGAAGAAACTACGATATCTTCTAAGTTACTTTCAGCAGCCAGGGCATCAGGTGGTTTCTCTTCCATGCTTGGTGCCCCACCTTGGCCCTCATCAGGGACAACAGCAGGTTTTTCTTGAACATTAGCAATGGCAAATATGGCAGCATCTCTCTTCTCTTGAAGCCTCTGCAGTGAAGCATGTTCCTTGGCCACAACTGCAGCTGCCCGCTTCTGCAGCAATTTTTGAGCTTCAATTGTTTTGTTCTCATATTCCTTTTCTTGGTCTTCCAACACATGAAAACGCCTCTTTAAGGATTTTTCGAGCCCATGGAAAAGTTCTTCTAGTTCTTTCCACTTCAAGTTAAGGGTTACAGCCCTGTGACTTTCAAGTTCAGCAAATGCTTTCTGGAGCTGTTGTATCTTTGAGGTTGTAGAGTCGATTAGTGTAGCAACTGAGAAGGTATCTTCCATGGCTAAGGATCTGGAGGTAATAAATAAGTGAGAGGAGAAGAAAGGAGACCACAAAGGGGGGTTGTCAAAACAAATTTAGATAAAATAGGACAGAGGAACATCAAAACAAACAAGAAATCTCATATCTTATATTCCAAGCTATAAAAAGGTCCTCATGTCCTGGTAAAACTGACAAAAAGGATGCATAAATGAGCATACTAGGCTAGCCATATAACTTGGCATATAAGAAGATTGCAACTATTAAGATAATTAACACTCATTTGCTTGTATCCAACAACATGGGACAATCTTTAGATGAAAAATGTTCAGGGGGCCTTCTAGGTCTGGATAAATGGCCACCAGTCAATGAAATGTTAATCTGAGATGATTGGGATTATTAAAAAACACACTGAAATTAAAGCAGCAGAATCTGTGACAACTTTTACAACTTCTTGGACTACCTGACCAATACACCCATAAATCTGTGAAGACTATAAGCAATTGAAGACCGGACCTAAACTCAGGAAGAAGTACGGGAAGGGCCAGACCAAGTGTGCAGAAGCCATTTTAGCTAACTCCAAGAATTATCACGGTGGCCGCCAAAGATCCCCTAAAATTTCCTATTACAAACAAATTGTAACTAGTATCCACAGTCCATTTTAGCATCCATTAGATACAATTCAACCATACTGCGGTACTAAAAAAATGGGGAAAAGTAGTATGCGAACCATTAAAAATCGCCCAGACTCAAGTCTATTCATGAGTAAAGAAGAACCAAAACAAAAACCCCAAACCCTCCGAGGCCTTCTTAATGAACTATGCTAGAGACCCCAGACCCGATCCGTACCACCAGATAGATAAGAAAGCGGAACTAAGGCCAAATTATCTTGGAAAACAAGAGTAATCTAGGGAAAATGCAACAGAAGAAAGTAGAAAGTAGAAACCACTAATCAAAGACATCAGACCACAGAAGTCCATTTGCTAGAAACCCTACGGAGCAAATTTGAAGTAAGACCCGAACATCGAAGTAAATCTAAGAACCAATTTAAAAGAAGGAAGACAGAAAGACTCGGAATAAATAACATTAGGAAGAGATACTTGCCTCAGATCATGGAGATTGAACAGCCTGCGTAGTTCGTGTGTCCGAGAGAGACGGCAGCAGTCGAAACAAAAGGGTGTGGGTAAGATCTCATTGGGCCATTTATAATGCCATCCATTTACTTACTTCATTTAATATAGGGGTATTCTGGTCAATACCTATAGTTGGATAACGTTGGGTCGGGTTGTAGTTATGCAAGGACGAATCAGTTGCGAACCAGGTCCTGTAAGGGTTCGATCCAAGGGAAATAGAAACGAAAGCTTCCCCTTAGACGTATTGTCGCTTTGGCCGATCGTGCGCCATTTTGTTCGCAATAGAGTAGATTTTCCTCAACCTTAATGTCCATGCGCCAATTAATAGCAATTATTGGCTGAGTTAAAGGCTGTATTTATACCAACAGAGAGTCCCCTTCTAACTCCACACGCTTCGTACCCAGCTTCGTTGCTTCCGAAATACCCAGCTTTCGAGCGTCGTCTGGCATATTCTCTTGGGCTTTCTGGCGCCCCATCGGTCATTTTGGCAAACTTTTGGTCTCTTCTCTACTTTTTATCGATAGCCTTTCGTTGCCACGTGCCGCCACCCGGTCCACTTCCAGCTAGGGCGGAACAGAATCGGACCGCAGACCGGACCGAACCGAAAAACCGGACCGGATTTGCGGTCCGGTCCGGTTTATACATTTTTGAAATGCGGTCCGGACCGGACCTCATTTAATAAATTTTTTAATTTTTTTTAATTTTTTAATTTTTTTAATTTTTTAATTTTTTTAATTTTTTTTAATTTTTTTAATTTTTTTAAATATATTAAAAAAGCGTTATGCGCATAGTAGTGTAGCTCTGCGCAGTGCAGAGCTACACTGCGCAGAGCTATACTACGCAGTGCGGCTCGCGCAGTGCAGTGCTCACATTGCGCGAGCACTGCGCAGTGCAGTGTAACTCTGCACTGCGCAGAGCTACATTGCACAGTGCGGCTAAGCAGTGCAGAGCCTGCTCTGTGCATAGTAGGCTCTGCACTGCGAGAATAAAATTTTAATTTTTTTTTTTTAAAAAAAAATAATTAAATCCGGTCTGGACCACTTAAGTGGTCCAGACCGGTCCTTTATTATTGAAGGACCGGAAATGCGGTCCGGACCACATTTCCGGTTTTTACCCCTACTTCCAGCCATATTCGGACAACCATCCATCACTCTGTGGTCAACTTTCGGCAACTGTCTACCATCGTCCAACATCTTTCGGCCATCTTCCAGTAACTTTTAGGTGCCAAATATTTCTTATAGGAGATTTTTTTTTCGTAAATCCAAACTCGACGTGAAGTGTTCCCAATATTTCTTATGGATCAAACCACTTAAAATATTGTATTTCTTCTCTAATTTTCCTCTCTTTAGTCTAAATTATTTTCTATCTTATTTAACAACTATCACAATATAAAATTTTTCCCGTACTGCAATATCGTAATTCTATTTGCAGAAACTATCCTGTGAGTCCAAACAATCTAAGAGGGATGAATTGAGTTTTATAAAATTTCTTGCAATGAGATCACAATAAAATTCAATAAATATTTCTTTAAAGAATATACAAGTTCAAGCACAAAGCACTAACACTTTTCAAGTAACAAAGTCAAGATTAATTATTTAACCTCTCAGTGGTTGTGCAAATTTAACCTTAAGAGGTTTTTCGATTTCTAAAAGCACTCAATTGAGATTTTAATCCACTTTTAGGTGCAAATTTGTCAAAAATTATATTTATCGAGTTTGAGCCAAAATTTGGGTGTCAAAAGTATTTTCGGTTGTGTTCTCTTCGTGAAATTTGTACCGCAATTGCCCGTTGCCCTTCAAGTGAAATGCTCCAAGCATCTCTGATTTAGCATCCAACTAGTCATATTGTCATCACCTCAACATTAAGGACCTGTAAGTTTGACAACTTTTGGGACGTTCGCAAATAGAGTGTTTGAGGAGTAGTTTACCATAATTGAAATTATGGTCTTCCTGGTTACAACATTCTTTCATTATAATGGAGAAAAGCTTCAACATGATGCGTTGCTAAAATGTTCAACATGCACAGTCAAATCCTGCAATTCTGTGTCGTGTTATGAATCTCATGTAAATTCCTTTGATCTCTAAATTATACAGGATTTTCAACTATCATGACTTTCACATACATTAAAAACCATAATGCAAAATTAATCATTTACGAGAAAACACTCAAGAATCCATGCGACGAGACCTCTTCTGCTTTCCTTTCTCCTTCTCCCTCTATCTCTGTTGGTTTCAGCATGTAAAAAATTAGCGTAGAAATGGTTTCTCTCAATTCACCTTTGTAATTTCATCGAGAGAAATGAATGAGAATCCTGATATGACGGGTAGAGAGATGATAGTTTTCCCATGTTAAAAAACGACGCATCAGTCCAAATCAGAGTGGGCTAATGGAAAATAACTTCCCCTATAAAATCTTACTAAGTGAACGCGCATATACTTCCTGGAGCCACTACCTCATTCCTTAATATTCAAATAATGCCTATTATTGTCCATTAAATAAGTCACGTGAGACATTAGATCCAACATTCTCCCACTTGGCCCATGTGACAATGACAATTACTTGAATTTATAAGGTAAACATAATATGAGCATAACATCAACTCATTTGCACCTTAGTGTGATTACGTTAATATCATTAAAGTCATATCTCTCCCTCCATACACTACAATACTAGCAAATCACTTAATTATAATCTATAATGAGAATTATCAATGAAGTCTCGATAATGTTTTTGTCAAAATAGGTTTTCTGTTATCAATAATTCATCTCTATAATTACATAATTGATGGTAAACAAAAAAAATAGAAACACAGTCAAAGAAATCTCTATAAATGTCTTAGAGCGAAAATATAAAGTTTCAAAACATACCTCAGGGATCGTACCCAAGGCTCATATGATCAACGTGTTCCTTAAATGTCTTTGGTTGTAACCCTTTAGTTAAAGGATTTGCAATCATGAGCGCAGTCTTAATTTGCTCTATTGACACTCTTTGTTTCTACACTTCCTCCTTAATTGCTAAATATTTGAGCTCCATGTACTTAGCTGATTAAGCTAAAATATTGCATGTTTGATACATCCAAAATTAATATAATATTAATTAGACTTAATTTTACCAGGGCCCCTGAGGTAACACATTGTTGCAAATAAGTCTCCAGGTAAAGTTTTCAACAAATAGACACTTGAGGTCGAGTTCTAAGAAAAAATAAGTTCCTCCGTCCATTTGTCGTCAAACCTGTTAATGACAGTTGCTGACTAGGATTAAAAATCCACGTCAATCCGAATTAGAGAGCGCCACTTGTCCACTTAAAATTGTCTCGCCACATGTATGCTACCTCATTTTATTTTACAAACAAAAAACCATTTATTGAAGACGACGTCGTTTATGGGTCACAATTCTATTTGCTTCTATTCGTTGATTCTCGAAGAACACGTGGCCATTTTCACAGTTCTTGGATGGGGATGATGCTAAAGACTTTAGTCCAAGAAAAAAAGGTGGGTTTTGGTCATTTCTCTACTTCTCTTCCTCTTCTGCTTCTTCGTCTTCTTCAAAGGCCAGTGCTTCCAAGTCTATGGACAAGAGTTTCAGAGACAACTCCAAGATCACAGCTTTGACGGCGGCGGCAGCAGCAAATGGTTCAATGGGGAAACAGAAGGAGACGTGTGTGGGTTTCTCTTTGGGAAACAAAAGTGACATTGTGGAGGAAGACGATATTCCCAATAGCCAAGCCCTGGCTTCCGCCTCGTCCTTCGAGCGTAAGGTTTCAAGATCCAAATTTGTTGGGTGCAGTAGCAGGAGCTTCTCTAGTGACTTATTTGAGCCAATCAATAACTTTCCATACATCTCCTGAATTAAAGAAATTTGTGTTTCACAGGACATCTTCAAATTATACTGCTTCCTGTTCTTCACATAAAGATAGCTTTTTAACAAGGGCAACAAGGAAAAGATATATATAAACAAACAACTAATTCCATAGTAAGAAGCCAAACAAACAGTCCCTTCTAGAGAAAAGCATTGTGCATTCCAAAATCAGTTGTTACATGGCCAAAATATCCGGGCGGAGACCACCACCACCACTACATGAAAGAAAGGGTCAAATGCGGTGGAATATTTGGTGGGTTTATGATAACTTCCTCATCTTCTTCCTCGTCTTACTGGGTGTCATCTTCAGCCAAAGACATGAATGGGAAGCCAACAAGGCTACTCGTGCACAATCGAGTAAGAGTTGGGGGTGGGTGTTTGAAATGAGAGCTTTACATCTTCTAAGAGATCGTGAAAATGGCTAAGTGTTCTTCGAGAATCAACGGACAGAAGCAAATAGAATTGTGACCCATAAACGACTCCTGTCTTCAATAAATGGTTTTTCGTTTGCAAAATAAAATGAGGTGGTATACACGTGGCGAGACAATTTTAAGTGGACAGGCGGCGCTTTATAATTCGGCATGACGCAGATTTTTAATCCTAATCGGTCATTATCGTTAACGGATCCGACGACAAATGGACGAAGAAGCCTATTTTTGCTTAGAACTAGACCTCAGGGGTCTAGTTGTTAAAAATGTGACCTGGGGGGCTTATTTGCAACAATGTGTTACCTCAAAGGTCCCTAGTGCAATTAAACCTATTAATTATTTGGGAAAAATTCATAGTTAACCCCGTATCTATAGGGCAAAATCAATTTCATACCCACTATTATCAAAACAGCGATTTAAGCCCTTTATCTTTTGAAAATCATCAATGTGCGTCCGTCCAAATTAGGTGTTAAATCAGACAGAAAAGTATTCAAAATGACCGAAAATGCCATTCCAAGTCAAAATTTTAAAAATTAAATAATAAAAAATAAAAATTTAAGAAATAAATTAAAAAATAAATAGATTATTGAAATAGAGTGTGAGTAGTTTTATTTAATTTTTTTAAATATCATTTTTTATTAATTTTTTAGTAATTTTATCTTGGACAGACATTTTGGTCATTTTACATACTTTTCTGTCTGATTTATCACCTGATTTAGACGGAAGACGAACATTAATAATTTTTAAAAGATAAATGGTTCAAATCGCCGTTTTGATAATAGTGGGTACGCAATTGATTTTGCCCTATAGATACGAGGCTAATTATGACTTTTTCCCTAATTATTAAATGTTTTAAATATTGGTTTTATGGAAAGATGTTTAAGAGGTATAAATCTAAGTTGTGCATTTAATTTTTGAATTTATTTGACTTTAGATTTAATTTATTGCACATGTCATTTTTCCTCATCTTTAGCTTGCTTGTACTTAAGTCATACCGTGTCCAGATACATTCTAAAATCATTGTTTTTTTTCATTTGCACTATAATTATTGACATTGTAATTATTTTATGAATTTAATTTCGTTATATGATGTCATGACCTAATTAAGTATTTTTGTGCAGTGTGATAAAATTAATTGATTTCTAGACTCGCAGAGAACAAGAACAGTCTATGGGACACATGACAGAGCAAGTGAGATTCATTAATGACAATGCAGTAATTCTATGAAGTAATGTGAGATACTTAAATCTCAGACCATCTCCCTTTTCACTTTCCTTTTCTTTTTAACCTAACAAACCCTATATCTTATTCTTCTCTTCTCTATTTTTTTATAACTTAGTCTCATTTTCCCTATTTTCTTTCTCTCTCCTTTTTTCTTCTCTGCTGGGCAGACACTTCTCCCTATCTTTTCTCTCTCTATTATTTTTATTTTATTTTCTCTCTTTTGCCCCTCACTTTTTTTCTCTCTCTAATTTTGTTTTCTTCCATTTATCTTTCTCTTTGCCCAAACCATACTTTCTCTCCTCTATGTTATGTGTTACTCTCTTCTCTCTTCCCTCTCCACTGCTCACCATTTCTTTTTCCTTTTCTCCCTTCTCATATTTTTTTCTACCTTAGTGACCATCACTATTCTTTCTACTCTCTCTTCACTTCTTCTCTTTTTTTTTTATCATGGTTTCAACATCAAGTTTTATTTTTCAGTCATTATTTTTAGTTTTTAGATTAGTTTTCAATTCATAGGATTTGGATTTAAGTTTATCGCTTTTTAATTTCCTGTAATTTCTATTTCTATTTCAGATTATGTTCTCGTTGTTTTTTTCTTTTAACTTGAATCTTGGGTTGTAATAAGATTATATTATTTAATCCAAGAATCTTGTGCTCTCTTTTTTATTCGTTGTAAATTACTTATTATTGTCATTTAATTTTAGTCCTTTACTTATTGTTATTTATTTTCTATCATTTAATTTCTGTTATTTAATTTACGTCATTTTACTTTAATGCATGTTATATTTTTAGTTTACGTTTTGTGTTGCCTTAATTTCGTTTCAAAGTCTCCAAAAAAAAAAGGAATATGCACTGTGTACAATAAACATTTTATATTCTCATTGTTTTTACGCAAGTTTAAAATTAATTTATTTTTCCTAAGGAGACAATCTGGCATTTTGGACTATTTATTACATGACAAAACTCTTATACTTGGGATAAGCCTTTGTGCTGGCTTATTTTAGAGTGAGTCATTAGCGCCTTTAGAACATTTGTTCTTGGAGAAACTGACTACTACAGAATTATCACAATACAACATTAGTAGCCTAGCAATGATATCAACAATTCCAAGTCCTGAGATAAAATTCTGCAAGTACAAAGCATGAATTGAGGCCTCAAAGAATGCCACAAATTCAGTTTCTATAGTAGATGCTACTATGACAGTCTGTTTGGTACTTTTCCATGATATTGCTCCTTCACCTTTATGTCATTGAATATTGTCATTACAATCACATTTGGTCTTAAAGACCCATTTACACCTGACTATCTTAAAAACTTCAGGCAATTCAACGACGTCCCAAACCTCATTTTGTTTCATTGATTTCAAATTATCATTTTATAGCATTAATTTATTTTTCAAATCACTACTTCTAATGGCTTGTGAAAACGAAACCGAATCTTTACTTGTCCCTAAATCATAATCAGATTATTGCAAATATACCAAATAATCATATGAAATAGATGATCTCCTTTCTCTTTGAGATCTCTTTAATGTTATTTCTTGTGATTGTTCTGCAATCGGTTCATCGGTGATGATCTCATTATGGAGTGATTGATCACAAGATTGTTGTTTGATGATGTCATATTGTTCTACAACTGTGAGACAATAATATTCGTTAAAGTTATGAGTATAGGGACTAGCACCTGAATTTCTTAGATGACCACATTACATGATACATCACTCCCACTAATTTGATCATTCTCAGAGAATCTTGCATTTCCAGTTTCTACAATCCTCATATTATGATTGGGACAATAAAATCTATACCCTTTGGACTTCTCTAGGTATCCAATAAAATACTCACTCATAGCTCTAGAAGCCAATTTCTTTTCATGTGGATTATAGATTCTAGCCTCTGTTAGAAAACCCCAAATGTGAAGGTGTCTCAAGCTCGGTTTCCTTCTCGTCCACAACTTAAAAGGAGTTTTGTGAACTGCCTTACTAGGAACCCGATTAAGAAAATAAACATAGGTCTTTAAGGGCCTCCATCCACAATGAAATGGGTACTGTGGAGTTATTCAACATACTCCTCATGTGACACCCCTCACCTTTTGAGCTACTTGTGAGTGTGTTAAGGTTTTCCTTTTAATACCTTTAGTAATTGTGTTCTTTTCCTTAGTATTTGCTTTATTTTCTAAATTTGTGCATTGTTTAATATTTATGATTTAATTAATTTCTTATAAGATTTATTTCCTTTAATTTTTAATCTTTGAAATTGAGATAACTATTTTTAGTGCAAATGCATGTGTTTAAATTGTCTAATTGACTTGATTTTATTTCATCTAATAATTTAAGTAATTATGCTCTCTGGTATTTGTTTTATTGTTTTGGTTTCTATATTCGTGACTTTAGTATTTTAATTTGTCTTTTTAATTTAAATTTTGTATGTGTTTTCTTTCTTTAATTCTTAAATCCTTGCATTATTTCATTTAATTTCATGTGCTTAAATTTCTCATTTGACTTAAGTTTTGTTTCCTTAAATTTTTAAATTGAAGAGGGCCGAAATTTCTTTTTCTTGGTTAATATTTTATTTTCAGGTCTTGTTTTCATAATCGCTCCTTACTCATAATCGCTAGTGTGTAAAGCTATTTGAAGAATAGTGGAGAAACCTCAAGGCTCGGTGAAGGAGCTTGAAGGGTGGATGTAGGCGGGTTTGCCGAACCACCTAAAAATCGAGTGTTTGCTTCTCTTATCCCTACTCCTTACTTTAGCACTTATTTACAGTTTCGCATATTATATACTTGTGCTAAAGTAGTATTTACTTGCAAACACAACTTTGGGGGTTTTAACCGAAAAGTATAGAAAACCAATTCACCAGGACTATCATATTCTTCACTTGCACACTTAATTCTCACCATTTGGTCGCACAAGCTAGAGAAGAGAGAAGGAAAACCGTGAGAGAAATGGAAAGGAAGAGAGAAACCAGAAGGAAAACAAGAGAAACCGAGAGAAAGGGGGAGAAAGCTCGGCAAAGAAGGAGAAGGAAGAAAGAAAAGGAAAAGGAGAAGAGGAAGAAGGGAAAGAGAAAGGTTGACAACATGGTAAGGCCAAAATTTTGGTTAGTACAAAGACTTTCTTGGCCGAACCCTTGCATGTCTCATTTCCTTCTTAATTTGGTTGTATACCTCTTGCTTTTCTCTTGAATATTTGTTAGATCTAGTGAATGAGATGTGCTATGATGTTGAATGAACAAATGCATGTGAAAATGGTTCTGAGATGTGAAAGAAAAATGTATGTGAAGATGAGATATGGTAGTTTAGGTTTCGGCCCTTTGATTGTTATGACTATGCTTTGCCGAATGGTTTTTCTTGCAAGATCTTGGATATATCTTTTGATTAGCACCTCTTAGGTTGTGAACTTGATTGCTGGAGGAGGGAATTTCATGTTGGATGTGAAGAAGATTGCATGCATGTGATTTGTTGATGGTCGAATGACTTAGAAATGAAAATCTAGGTAATGGCCGAATGGTTTGGAGTTAGAAAACCCTATGTTTGATGTTAAGGTTTAGTTTAATCTTGCATGCAATTAGAGATCACTAATAAGGCGAAGATTTGAGGTTCATTAATGGTGTAAAGAAAGACTTATGGTGTAAACAATGGTGAAAATTGTAGCATGCATCATTTTGAGATTAGCATTAGTCATTGCATGTGTTGGCCGAATACATTATGTGCAAAAATGAAATGAAAACTTGGTGTTGTAAGTGTTAGGTTAAGATGGAAAGAAACCCTAAGTAATACAAGAATAGAAAATGTGATTAGTGATGCAAGTATGTATAAAATGCTTATAGCCAAATAGATGAAGGTGCTAAATGAAAGTTCTGTTGTGAAATGTAAAACCTAAGCATTTAATGTTAAGAAAAGTGTCACGGGTTGGATGGAAAATGGAGAAAATAACCACGGGTTAGCCATGATTAGGGTTGGAAAAGATGAATTAGTAAGTTAACAAAGAATGACCTTAATGCATGAAATAAAGAAAATGTCAACCTTGAATTAAAACACTAAATAGCTTGTTGTTTGGAGTCTTGAATAAGATATGAAAATAATTGGAAGTAAACCATGTAATTATGTTAATTAGGGCTTCGGTCAGTGGTCTAAACTTAAGGAATTAATGTGAATTGTAATGATTAAAAGAGTTGAAGGTAAACAAGGTAAAATGGTCATGATTAGTCAAGAGTATATTGGTTAATTGCATAGGTCAGCAAATTAATCACCTTAATACCAAATTGATTTCATTGGTACCTTGAAGATAATTGTACTTGAGTTCATAGAAGATTAAATTCATGTGGAGATGGTATGCTCTTATAGCACGAATTGGGTGCATTTGTGAAAGATGGAAGTCTTAGAGCTGAGGTTAATGTATATAGGTTAATTTTGGCCTCGGGTCAGCCGAGGGATTGTCACTAAGTGCAAAGAAAAGGAATATCAAGCCTAGGTTAAATCCTATAATCATTGGCAGCACCCTAGCATACGTAAGGTTGAATTGATGGAATTGAATCGATGAAATTGATGAGTTTAATTAATGCAAGTTGTTGTTTCGGTATATAGATTTCATGGATAGGTTTTGGAATCGATATGATTGATGGAAAGAATAATGATACAAGAGTAAGTATGAAGTTGATGTGGGATAAGTGAAACAACAACCGTTCATGTATCGAACGATAAATTAGGTCAAGTAATTAAGTTAGATTAATACCTAATTGGTATCCGATTATACGTTGATTATTAGATTTCACGTAAGACTTTACGTAAATGAAATTACATGTTTTACGATATGAGGTTTCTAGCCGAGAGCATATATGAATATTTTGTATGCTTCTTTAAGTGTTTATTCTTAAAGTATTAAGTGAGGTATTTGAATCGCTTGTAGGCGAATTTCAGACCAAAACTCAAAGAAGACCAAGGTAAGTGGAGTAAGTATAAACTTACATTTTTTCGAAAACTGGAATGATACACAGCATGGTTTTACATGAGCAAGCATGCCATCATAAGCAAGCATCACATGAAACGAGCATTGCATGATTTCTAAAAGAAGTTTTATGCAATGAAGTATGAAAGTTTTATGATAAGTTAAGTTAAGTTAAGGGCTCTAGTCGGTACCGTACCATCAAAAAGGGCACCCATACCGAAGGACGAATGCGAGAAGGATGGGTGAACCCTAGAGGTAAGTGCAACCACACTGAAGGACGAATGCGAGAAGGTGTGGACCTTCAAGGGACGTGTCTAGCCACTGAAGGACCAATGCGAGAAGGTGGGCTAGCTCGACCAAATGAAATGTCCCCAAGGGAAAGGGAAACGGTTCCGATGGGAATGCACAACCCTGACTTCAAGGGTAAAATGGAGCGTATGTAGCCCACAAGTCAAGAAGAAAATACTTTCCAAGGACCATGTGTCATTTTAAGCTCAAGAGCATGTTTTTCAAGATCAAGATTGTTACAAGTGCAAGCATACATTTTCAAGAGCAAGTACATGTGCATATGCAACCATGAAACATGCTTGTGCATCAAAATCTATGTTTATTCATGATATTCATGTTCAAGTCATAAACTCATGTTTACAAGTTTACGATTTCCCTTACTGAGTCTTTTGACTCACAGTTTTCAAAATGTATCATTCCAAATGTTTCAGGCGAAGGGAGTCAGGAAGATTACCTGTCTTGAAAGAAATGAACTCTATGTATTTTTGATGTTATGACTTTGATCGATGTGATCAGTCATTTAAGAAATGTACAGGCTATGTGTTATGTAAATAAGAAATTACTACTTTTCTTCGAGGTTTATATGCAGTTAAGTCATGATGAGTACTTTGGCCCGTCTCTCTCTCTCGATTCTATTCCGCTGCTATGTATGATTAAGTTCGCTAGGGCATTGGCCCTACGGGATAGCGTTTGGGGCGTGACATTATGAGCTCAAAGGTTGAGATTTGATGCTTATCATGAGCAAAAACTTTCCTCATGTGTGACGGTACCAGGCACATGAGGAAAGTTCAACCCCCTACTACAGGGAGTGGGTGGGCTCCTTCTGGACGTTACAATGTCGTTTTTAAAGGTTCTGGTGTAGGTGGCACGAGACAGTCCCACGAGGAGAGGAGGGATGCACAACTTGACTCCGGGGGTGAACAAAGAAGAGATCGAAAATACCTCAAGGAACCATATGATGAGCGAATACATTCCAAATGCATTGCATGCATTCTCTGTATTATTGCTATGTCATTTCTCATTTCACAGTGCTAAGTCAAGATCCAAAATATCAAGATGAAACTTAATTTGTTCTTTCTCGTCAGAGAAATTATATCCATTAATGATCGGAATAGAGGATGCTAGCGAATGAAGTGAAACTGGAAGTGACACTGCAATACAAATTACAACATTAGTGCTTTAAGAAAAACATTTCGTTAGTACTATTGTGGTCAATCTTTGGATTAACTGATGCAATATACTAACATTTAAATTTAATGGTGGTTCTCACTCACCTGGGCATAATTGATCACTTCAAAGATCAATTGGTTTGTTACTTTTGCATCCATTCCAATATCACTATTAATTTATCAGATATCCCACTTATTTAATGATTACTTGAAAGTTGGTAAACCTTTGGGTCAAACTGTAATAGTCAAATAATCATTCCATAATTTTGCAAAGTCATAATTCAATTCAACATTCGCTACTTTCTAGCAAGCTCACTTTGGTGATGACAAGCTAACCAAAGTCATATTCAATTCAACATTCACTACTTTATTGATGAAATGACTAAGCAAAATAAAATTTAGACCACGACGATGAAACTAGATAAACATTTATATCTTTCAAAATATGCACTAATATTTCGCGTCATTAAAAAACCAGTTAGAATTTAATTTGGCCAATATTATCAATAGCATGTCAATTAATAATTAATTGCATGTGGCAACAATTTTCACATTAACGTGCATTATGACAGTAATGAATGTCTAATAGCTCACATTCATTCGATCCCGCAATTTTTAACATTTCACCGTAAGACAAAATAAAAATAGTTGCTCGGTGAAACATAAAGGCCAATAAATGCATGTGTGCCATAAATGTCGTCGATTAATTATAAAACCAAAGCAAAACAGTACAAATCATTTTTCAAGAAAGAGTCTTCATCAAATGATAATGTAAGGTCTATCCAGTCTATGCCGGTGTGGTTTGCTTTCACGAAACCGTGGAAACTCTGGTGGCAGATCCTTCGGGATAAGGTAGAGCTAGGAGTCCACGAATACTTCTAGGCCATCAGTTACTAATACTCGAACATGAATGACCAGTACGTGTGTAGGAAGAAGTCAAACACAACCATAATTTGTCTTAATGAAATAAATGTGGACAAGAAAATAGGATGAGTCTTAAGGACTCAGTAAGGGGGGGATATGGGCATGTGATGACAAGCATATAAACAATTCCTACATACTCGATAAACAGTTCATAATTCAAAGATAATATTAATATAATCATCATATGCAGTATGCAAGCCATGCTCATTTCTGTAAAAATGCACCGTGTCTGTAAAATCATTTGCCTTTCATTTCCACTGTTTCACCCTCAGAGGCAGAGTTGTGCGTCCAATCTCCTCTGTACTTTAGGACAGTCCTAGGCATTCCTTTGCCCTAGGATAATGAGTAAAGGCCCATTCGCCTTCTACCTCGGGGCCATCCACTACCCGGTAGTAGGGCTGTACAATGCCACCGGAAAATCCCGGTGGCACCGGCATCGGTACCGGCACCGGGTTTCCGGTTTTTGGTCTAACCGGTGTCGGTGTAGGTTTGGTTTTTTGAAAAAACCGGGATTTTTTTTAGTTTTTTTATTTTAATTTCTACTCAATAGTTTAAACTTTAGTTTTACCTCAAGACATAATATTTTAGAAGCATGACAAGGTTTACTCAATAGTTTAGTTTCACTTGAATATTTGAGATTTGTTGTTGGTTTTGTCTAATCAAATGCTTACATTCAAGTTACCAAGAAGCTTGCTAGGTGAATGAACTAGTTATTTAGAATTTTGGTAGAAAGATTACAAATTTATTGTATTTAAAAGGGTATATATGAAGACATTGGAATCATAATTAAAGAGTTTTATGTCAAACTTTGGTAAGTACATCTCATAATATAAGTCAAGAGGTCGAGATTCTACCACAAAAAATTTTAAATCAATGTATTAGTTTAAGAGTTTTTATGAAGTATTAACAAATTGTCTAAATTTTAAAATTGACAAATCACTATTAAATTTATACTATGCTTGGAAAATCAGTCATTCAATTACATTTTAGTTCAAATTTCTAATACATTTTAGTTCAAAAATTCATATAGAGTCATCACGTTTGACCAGCGTTTGACAAGCGCTCGAGCGCCCTTTGAAAAAATTCAGACAGAGTCATCACGTTTGACTAACGTTAGACAAGCGCTCAGTGCAAATTTCAGACAGAAACATAAGCGCTCGACGAGCGTTTGACCCGCGCTCGAGCGCCTTAAAAATTGCCGAATTTTTTTATTTTCCTTGTGAACCCAAGGGAAACCCTATTAGGTTTTGAACATATTTTAAAATTGTTATTGATTTGTTAATTAGAGGGAAAACACATATTCTCCCATCTAAGTGTTGTTAGGGTCTAAACTGGATTTTTCAAAAAGATAATAGTTTCTATTTACAGTGACGTCTCTATTACTATGGGTTTTAAATTCTCATCTTATCTTTTAAGATGATCTTTAATTTTATTGATTTTCGAATTCATTAGTTTAGATTTTATTGATATGTGATTAATGGACCAAAAGAAAAAAGAAAAAATACATTGGGCCAAGGACGTAAAGTGCTAAAAAATGGCTCAAAATTAATGTAGGATAACCGGAAACCGCCACCGCTAAACCGCCACCGCTAAGGGCCGGTTTTTGCCCTTAACGGTGTAGGTGTAGGTGGTAATTTTTTCAAAACCGGCCTACCCGGTAGTAATGGTTGCACTCCCTAGAGATCGGTACCGTCACCCAGTAAACTGTAAAAATTTTCATTGGTGCAAATGTCATGTCCTTTATATCATTGATGCAAATGCTATACAAAATGTCATAACCATAACATTGATGTATATAAAAATATGCCCTTACCTTTAAGCATGTGCATTCTTTAATCTCGCTTAAAAAATCACATGTAAACATGTCACATGGTAATTTCATTTTCATAATAAATCTTGTAAAAGACTTAGCATTTTATTACATCCATGATTTTCCAAGAAAACTTAATACTCTAATCACATCCATATCTTGTACTTATTTCCAAATAATTATCCTTAAACTTATACTTAACCAAACTAAACTCCTTAATCAAATCAGCAAACAATTAGGGACTTAGATTAAAAACTTTCATTCTTAAAACACAAGTCCAATTTCTATGTTTAATATTTAAAGTTCAATGGGACTTGAACTTGGGCCCACTGACAAGTGCAATTTTTGACAAGATCATTAGCTATGGAAAGCTACTTGGTTCAGCCCAAAATAAGGAAAAAGAAGCACAACACATATGGCCACTTAATTAAGCTAGGCTTTTTTAGTACAATAGGGACCTATCATTGTGCTCCATTTACAAAGCCCATAACCTAGAAAAATTCATAATTATTTCAGCCCATTTAAATAGTCCAAGTGACAAAAAACATGTCTGATTCGTGTAGCCATAGAAAAGACCCGTTTTAATGCCAGAACCTAGGTTTTGTCAGTAACTTCAAATAATCATAATTTATCCATCCTAACTCCAAATGACTCAAAATTTTAACTGAAAGTTTCTGATAGTGTATATATAATATCTCCAAATGTGAGATCAATATGTGGTTGTTTACTACATGAAATAATTTACCAAGTGCACTGTTATCATTAATTAAGCAAAACTAGACTAGGTTTGACCTAATTAACCATATCTTCTTTATTCCATGTAAATCTTTGCATGAAACATCACCTATATATTTATAATACTTCTTAGCACTTAGAAATCATGCCATGCGAGGTAATTACACAAAATTAACTCAAAATTCACAAAGGGGCTATATGATCTAAACTCAACAATACTTCTTTTTCTTCAAAATCCTCTTGTATCTAACCATTATAATCTATTATTTAGCTCATATATAGCCTAATGAAAGGTAATAGATTACTACATATCACATTTCTAAACTAAAATCATCAAAATACCAACAATGTCATTTACACATAAACTACCCTTACCTCACTTGAACTGTCTTGGTCTTTGATGAGCTTTATGCATTATAAAACCTACATAGAGCTTACTGTTAGAATCAAAATAACTTCAAGGATATCAAAGCTCAAGAGAACCTCAACCTTTACTACTTTTCTTCAAAAATTCCTCTCTTTCTTCCTCCTAGAGAAATTCGGCTACTCATTTCCTTCTTCTTCTTTCTTCAGCTCTCTCTCACTCACCCTCTCTCTAAGGATGGCTGGATGTGTTGTGTAAAGAAATCTCTCCACAAAGCATCCTATTTATACTACTCCTTGACCATAGTTTGTCTCTAGTGTTAATTTAACTATGCTAGGGGTTAAATAGACCATATGATCTTGTCTACCACTAGATTAGGGAGTCTAAGCAAAGATGATAGCTGAATTGGTGAGAAGGGGTAGCAACTCAAATGGTGAAAAGTGTTGCATGGTTTTAATGATTTCTAATCACTAGCAATCGTGACATGCAATCCTAGAGGCTTTGACCGGTTTTGTGAGTCAAAGGGAGTGGTGGCATGGGCTGGGTGGTGGGCTGGGCCGCATGATGTGTTTGGGGGCCTAATTCCAAGAGATTTCCAAGTAATTGCAAGCCTAAGGTCATGAAATCCTATTTTCTAAGTCCAAAAATTCTATTGCTTGCAAAAATTCTTAAAAATAATCAATATGGTGCACGAAAATCCTAGATTAAGTCCTATTGACTTGGTAATTAAGGGATTAATGTAAACCAATAAATGTTTTTAATAAAAATAAGGTTTTATAAGAAATTAGGGCTAAAAACATGAAATATGGGTATTTTAGTATTTTCCAACAACAAAATATATTATTTAAAAATGTTTAAGGTACTGAAATGAGTAAAATATGTAATTAAATTAAAGAGCTCAAAAAGATAAGAACGAGGATATTTTTCTCATAATTTTTGTCTATGTATAACTATTCTTAGGGATTTTCCATATTTTTAATTAAGGAAACTATAGTAACTAATAATACCTAGAGGGTCGGGGTATTACATGACGAATGCATAGAAATAGAATCATCATGAACACGACAAAGCCCAAAATTGATTACTGATAATAACAATAGAGATGATAAAACAAAATTGACTAAAAAACATCAATCAAGATCTCTATACTAATCGAAAAGTCATAAAAGTTTTAACCTAGCTTTGATACCACATGTAATTTCCTTTGATCTCTAAACTAGACAAGATTTTCAACTATCATAAATTTCACATACATCAAAAACTATAATGAGAAATTAATCATTTACAAGAAAACACACCAGAATCCATAGGATGAGACCTCTTTTGCTTTCCTTTCTCATTCTTTTTCTATCTTTGTTGTTTCAGCCTGTATAAAAAATAGTGTAGGAATTGTTTCTCTCAATTCCCCCTTGTAATTTCATCAACAAAAATGAATGGAAAACTTGATACCACATGTAATTTCCTTTGATCTCTAAACTAGACAAAATTTTCGACTATCATAACTTTCACATACATCAAAAACTATAATGCGAAATTAATCATTTACAAGAAAAATACACCAGAATCCGTACAATGAGACCTCTTTTGCTTTCGTTTCTCATTATTTCTCCATCTCTGTTGTTTCAGCCTCTAAAAAAATAGTGTGGAACTGTTTCTCTCACTTCACCCTTGTAATTTCATCGACATAAATTAATGGGAAACTTGATACCACATGTAATTTCCTTTGATCTCTGAATTAGACAAGATTTTCAACCATCATAACTTTCACATACATCAAAAACTATAATGCGGAATTAATGTAAGACCCCGAAGAAACCTTGCTTGGACAAGGCATGATTTTATGTTAAGAAAATGTATGTATAATTATTTTGAATTTCTAAAATATGATGTTATGATTTAAATTCTATGGATGGGATTTTAAATTTTATAGTAACCAATTTCATGTTGCTAGATTAATTATATATTTTCCTTAAATATTCTTGATTTTAATTTTTGAAGGATTTTCTTATGAATGATTTTAAATTATTAAGACTTGCATGTTGGGCTTAGAAACCTCAAACAATGGGCTGACATTGGGCTACCCATGTATGGCCGGTTATTAGATGTATTTGGGCCTTGAAGTTATGACATATGGGCTGCCCAAGTACATGTGATGATGGGCCCTTGAAGTGAGATATTGGGCTGCCATGAGGCTTATAACATGTGGTGTATATTGGGCTTATAATGGCATGCTAATGGGCTGCCAAAATAAACATGGAAATGGGCTTGGGAAAGCATGATATTGGATTGCCATGAAGCCCATGGCAATGGGCCTTGTAATGGTGCTATTGGGCCTTAAGGAAGTTGGACATTGGGCCTAAGCCCTTAGGCTTATGAATTGGGCTTTAGGTGGTAATATTGGGCCTTGGATTAAGGATTTATTGGGCTGCCCAATGGGCCTTGAAGTCAAGTTGATGATATGAGATTAGTATTGCTAATCTTCATTTATTTTACTAAGTAAACTAGGTAGTTGGAATTCAACCAAGTTAACTAAATGGTGGAACAAGTTTCAAACTAGAAGTTGGATTTATGTGGAGGGGGAGGACACACGTGAATGGCATAAGGGTTTGAATTTTTGTGGTGCAAAGTGTTATACTAGAAAGGCAATGGAGACAAGAGGGAGACAAAAAAATGGAAAAGCTGAAAAATGACATGGAAGAGGAAAGAAACACTCTTGGCCGAATTCTTTATCTACATTCACTCCTTTTGCCTC
The DNA here is from genome assembly GCA_963930655.1 of Myrica gale. Lineage (NCBI taxonomy): Eukaryota > Viridiplantae > Streptophyta > Magnoliopsida > Fagales > Myricaceae > Myrica > Myrica gale. The sequence continues at coordinate 16,220,109 of OZ005607.1, read as the reverse complement.
TTGTGAGAAGCCTTACACGCCTAACACCACCCTCACACACTCATTCACTCATTGACACCCTTTGGTCGACCAACACAAGCCAAGAGAAAGGGAGAGAAAGAGTGAAACACAAGGCCAAACCGAAACCAAGAGAAAGGGAGAGAAAGGTGAGGAACCAAGGGAGAACCGAAACCCTTGGCCCCAAAAGGCTGAGATTGAGCTGCTGTCAAGGAGATTTCGGGTAGGAGAAGAAGGAGGACAAGGAAGAAGAAGAAGAAGGTGAAGTCAAGAGGTATTGTGCAAGGGAAAAAGGAAAACAAGGAAACACTAAGGTAAAAACCGGATCTTGTTTTCCTCTTGATGGTCAAACTCTCTTGTGTTTAGATCTTAGGGTTTGAGTTGTTATGCTTGGATATGGTGAGATCTGAATGACTAAGAGCATTAGGTTGCTTAGTAGGTGAAAAAGGGGGAGAAGCTTCAAAGGATCAAAGGGGAGGAAGAAAGAACAACAAGGTAAATATGGATCTTGCATCTCTATTGTTGGCCGAATCTTATGTGGTTGGATCTTAGGTTTTTATGTTCTATTTTAGTTGGAATTTGAACATGGGTATGTGCAAGTGTTAGATCTGGACATACATGCTTTAGATCTAAGATTGAATGTTGGAAAAATGCAAGGAATAAACAATGTATATTAGATGAAGTTAGATCTAACCTAAGTTATGTTTTGTTGAATGAAAGTTGAATATTTTCTTAGATCTAGGGCTGTTGATGTGTCTAAAGTATAGATCTAGTCATGTGGATATTAATGATGAAGATATGAAGTTGATATATGCAAGATAGGTGATAAAATGCAAGGATGAGCAATGTATATTAGAAAAAGGGTTTAGACCTAACATAGGTTGTGCTTGGCCGAATGGTATGTTTGTTTTCCTTTAGATCTTGTGTTGTTGAGATCTCTAAATGATAGATCTAGAGTTGGTGGTTGTATATGATGAAAATATGAATTTAATACATGCAAGATGGGTCATGAATGCAAAGGAGGTGTATATTATAAATTTAGCATGAAAAATGTGGGATTTTGATGTATAGTTGAACCATGTATGCTTTAGGTTTTTAATGAGTGGATTGTATATGCTTAGATCTGGACATTGGCAATGTTATGTACAAGATTTATGACCTAATGCATGGTAGATGAGTGCTATGTGTAAAGAATGCATGCAAAGCGATAGAACCAAAGAAAACCTAGTGATGTTGTGATATTTTGAGCTGGCCGAATATTGCTATTAGTGATGACTTGTATTGTGTTTTGATTTTTAGATCCTAAGTTGTGAATTTGTTGAATGGAGGAAGGGGTCACCATTGGAGATGAATTTTGACTAAGGAAACATAGAACATGGTGTTGGCCGAATGCCTAGTGTTGTAGAGACCCTAATTGCTAGTTTGTGATAAATGAAATATAATTGATTAAGATGGATAAATGAGATTAGGATTGGCTAATCGGATTAAAGGATATTAAGGCTTAGAAGCTAGGGTTACAAGGAATTAGCAAAACCTTGTGTTGAAAGCATGTACTAAAGATTTAATTAGAATAAATAGGTCTTGGCCGAAATTACTAAGTGAATTATACTTGTGAAGATTTTAAGTACATTAATAATGGGAGATTTGGATTTAACCCTAATCTATTAATTGATTAAAACCCTAATCGGGAATAGAGATGAATATTTTGTAACATGGTTAATAATTAAATAACCTAAGTTTAGATAATATTAGAAGAGTAAATAAAATACTTTAATTGATTAAAAGAATATCAGTGATTATATGTATATTATATATTTAATAATTACATGCTATTTCTTAAAGACTAAGAAATATTTGAACCGCTTGTAGGCGATCTACGTGTTTTATACACTACCAAGGAGGACCGAGTGTAAGTGGACAGTAAGTGGTTCTTTTCAAAACTGGAATGACACTGCATCGTTTCATGAACAAGCATGAGGTTTTGATCAAGCATGACATGACATGTGCATTGCATGAATTTTTCTAAAGAGAATATTTATGCAATGATTTTATGGAAAATTATGGAATGTTTTATGAAACGATAAGTTAAATTAATGGGCACTGGTCGGTACCGTACCATCAAGATGGACTCCCATACCGAAGGACAATTGTGAGAAGGATGGGTGAATCCACGAGGCTGTGCAACCCACACTAAAGGACATTGAGAAGGTGTGGTGCCTCCAAGGGTCATGTCTAGCCACTGAAGGACAAATGAGAGAAGGTGCGCTAGCTTGACCGAATGTAAGGTCTCCAAGGGAAATCGGAGACGGTTCCAAAGGGAACTCACAACCCTGACTTCAGGGGTTAAATGGAGCGAGCCCACAAGTAAAAGAGATGGAATGGTTGTGAAAGGCCAATAGTGGCACAAGTATGAATAAGTAATTTTCAAGGGCCTGGGGCCGAATTTAAGCAAGAGCATGTACATATCCATGACATGCATGTGCATCACTTATCAAATTTATTCTCTTTCATGATTAAGCAAGCATAAGTCAAGAGCATGTTTCAAGTTATGTCTTTCCCTTACTGAGTCTTTTGACTCACGTGTTTTCAAAAATTGTGTCATTCCAGATGCCACAGGTGAAGAGAGTCAGGAGGACTACCTGACTTAGAAAGTCCCGGATGTTATTCTTATTTTGATTATGGTGACCTGATCGATGAGATCCGTCACTAACTGAATTTTAAATACTATATATGTTTTGTATGAAAACTTAATGAGAACCCTGATTATGTACGATTTAGCTCGAATCCCTCGTGATCTTGTATGTTTCCGCCGTAAGCAAGTAAGTAAGAACGCTGGAGCTATCTGGAGAATAGCTCGCGGCTGTCACGTTTCCTGCGGGGTGCCGTTCGGGGCGTGACAATTAATCTTTTACAAGAAAACACACCATAATCCGTACGATGAGACCTCTTTTGCTTTCCTTTCTTATTCTTTCTCTATATTTGTTGTTTCAGCCTGTAAAGAAATAGTGTAGGAACTGTTTCTCTAACTTCACCCTTGTAATTTCATCGACAGAAATGAATGGGAAACTTGATAGCTATAAAAGGAGAAAGGACAATTTTCCCATGTTAAAAAATAATGCACCAATCCCCGTCAGAGTAGACTAATGGAAAATAACTTCTTCTATAAAATCTAACTAAGTGAACGTGCGTTAACTTCCTAGAGCCATTACCTCAATCCTTAATATTTAAATAATGTATAATATTGTCCATTAAATAAGTCACGTGGGACATTAAATCCAACATCTTATAATTATGAATAATTATGGATGACCATTATAAACTTATTGATTTTTCTCACCTTTTGGGGTTCCTAGCATTTATGTACCCTTTGAATTCTCTTTGAATTCTATGTATGACCCTATGCCTATACAAATACACATATATTTAATCAATAGAGCATAGTTCCCAAAGAACCATTCATCTCCACTTTCTTGTCTTATTTTCTTCTACTACACTTGTAAGATCATATTGTTATATTCTCCTTAGTCTTACAACATGTTATTAGCCTGAACCTCTACTGAGTGTGAATGAAGCATTGTGTTTTTCTTCATTGGAACCAGAAGCTATTTGTCACTGAGTTATCAACAAAACTCCATGTATGTTTTTCAACTTTGTTATAGATGAATCGAATCCTACAAATCTTTTCAACTTTAAACTATGTGTTTTTCTTCATTGGAATCAGAAGCTATTCATTATCAAAAGCTAATCAAGTGAGACTTTAAACTCCATGTATGTTTTTCAACTTTGTTATAGATGAATCAAATCCTACAAATCTTTTCAACTTTAAACTATGTGTTTTTCTTCATTGGAATCAGAAGCTATTCATTATCAAAAGCTAACCATGTGAGACTTTAAACTCCATGTATGTTTTTCAACTTTGTTATAGATGAATCGAATCCTACAAATCTTGAATTTATGACTCTTGATATTTCTGGTAAGAATATTTGTGTGTTACGCGCAAGATCACATTGGAAAAGATCGTTGAATGAAAGCAGCCCAAGGAAATTAGATAGAGAAATTTTCTATAGAGAGAGTCTCATGTGAAAATGAAATTGTCTCAACTCAAATGAACTTTTGAGCTATTTATAATGACTGGCTCAGAACTCAACTGTGCTTATACGTGAGATCTTTAGGGACCTCAAATCTCGGTTGTAGGATCGTCATGAATTTTTTTTTTCATTAAACCACCTTATATTATGTAATCCAAATATATGAGCTTCTACAAATTGTGATCAAGTCCATTAACATATCACAATTGACCCCCGAGATAATGAGATTGTTTTTGTGAAATCTCTTTTGCTAACAATTATACTCTTATTTATCCTTCCACTATACTATATTCCACATGAGCTAATAGAACCGGAATAATATCACCGATAAAGTCTCTAGCTCATATAATTCTTAATTCTTAGTCTATACCTAGTTGGACTCCTAAAAAGTTTCAATTTTTTTCATAAATAATTACTTAATATATTATATAAGTAAAAATCATGAAAACACTTTTCACAAAATCTTGCTGCGCAGCGTTTTTTATTTGAGTCCAACATCATATAGATATAATGAATATACTCATTAAGAGATTGGTGAATTTCATATTGAGCAATTATACAAATTTACTTACTATGCACAAGGCCCAACATTATTTGAAATATTTGATCTGCGAAGATCATCACCAAATGACTCAGTCAAAGCACAAGCACATAACAAGTAAACTTGCATAACTCTCTCAGATCTAAGGACAACAAAAGCTAATTGTGTTGAATATCATTCTCTACGTCAGTGAATATCGTTTCCAAAAGGTATTCATATTTGATTTGGTTCAGTGCATGTACTCTTACATTGCACTCACTCGTCTGCTTAAGGTCATCACCTCAATGGCGAAGTCCATCATTCTATCTTATAGAGGCACAACAATTGTATACCTATGCATGCATTATCATGTATCTCGGTCTAAAATAAAATGAGTCAACTAGGATCCGAAAAGTCATACTCTCCGTCTCTGATTTATTAATCATTGGTCTGATTTTTCTACAGTGTTGCTCTACAATATGACATCTTATGTCATTGCATGTACCAAAAATAATATACAAGTGATTAATCAAAAAACTATAATTATCTGATAATTATTCAAAATGATTGGTTTTGAGGGCATACATCTAACATTGTGTTGGATTCTTTTGTTGAGATCCATCTTAATGCTATGAATCTTTAAGATTCTATCAAGGAAGAAAATGATGCATCCCTGCAGGATCACATAAAAATGAATAATTTTCCTTCACGATCATTCTCATAAGGGATTAAAATCTAAGTACCTCCCCATGAAAGTGTAATAGCCCGGATTGTCAAAACTTCAAGCGTTGTCTTATAGTAATGGACGTCGCTATTAGACTGAGGTTACGACCAGTGGGAGGATCATGAAAGCAACATGATTTTAACTAAAACACAAGTAGAACCTTTTATTAATACCGAAGTATTACAAAAGAGAACCAACTTCTTATAATGTACATACTAAAAAGAAAACTACAGAAGCGGAAAAACTAAGAAACATAACACCTCTACTCCTTGCCATCAGAATCACTTAAGTTTGTCGCACATGCTGACATAGTCATTTGAGTTTGGGTTAATCCACCTATGACCCCGGTCTTCCATCAGACATTTACGTCAGTAGTGACATAGACTCGAAAGGTCAACTCCAGAGTAATAAAGTCATGTTGAATGACCTTGCTGAATTCACCTAATAAACCTCAGACATCTGCTAAATAAATATTTAACAAACAACGGTGAGTCCAAATAACTCAATAAAGCCAGCGGTTAGTACACCAGAATAGCATAAACAAGAACAAAATATTGAAGAAAACATGTTTCAACAATAAAATCTCAACAGAAGAAAAAGTAAATGAAAAGACTCAATTTTCTCAAAAATGATCTTTTCCTTTTTCCATTCTCAGTCACCAATCACCACTACTCTCACTCCCAGAGTGAATCACTTGGCCAGAGTGACGGATTACAAATAACCATCCGTATCTTTGCAGCAATACTCCCAGAGCACAATACGACCTCAAGCTCCCAAAGCGAGTTATCCTAACAAAGGATCTTTCCACGTACGACGGAGAGGCTAGAATGTCACAACAAGTGAACGCATTCTCTTATGCACAGTACTGTCACGTCTTCACAGTATGTGTTAAGTATGCATGTCTCATATCAACGTCCATACATCTCATTTATGATATGCAACACCTTAACCACACTTGAACATCAATATTCCTTTCCAACGTATAAGTTAAGCATGCATGTCTCATATCAACGCCCATACATCTCATTTATGATATGCAACACCTCAACTTGTTTCCATCATCTCAAAATTATAAAACTTCTCAAAGGAAAATGTTGTGAAGGCAAAAACAACACTTTGATTTCTCTGTTAAAAACCGGCTTAATCACCACGTAGAAAATACTAATTTTGACTTTAAAAATGTTGAAATCAGATGGAAAGACATATGTTCAAGCTTTGAAAACCAACTTTTGGAAGAAGATTTGAAAAGAATCGGATCAAAGTAGAAAAATACTTTGAAAACGAATAGAACTTTGACAATGATACTTTTTCGAAAAGACAAGCTTGTTCTTCGTCAAGAACACGAAGAACATCAAGAACACTAGGAAGAATAGAACAATGCTAATAACATCAAGAGATGTTGAGTAAAAGAAATACAAGAGATTCACAAATCATCTTGAAAACTTGAATCGAAATCAAAGATAACCAACTAAACTTTACCTCTAATGAAGCCGAATCTTCACTAATCTTTTTTCCTCTTCTTTCTCCCACATCACTTCACTCTTGCTCTCAAGATTTAACTCACAAAAATTCAGATTGAATGGTGTACTCTTCAAAGGTCGCAATCCACACTATTTATAGGAAAACACAGTCGGTTGCATTCCAACACGTGTCTAGCCTAGCAAGGCTAGATTTGGTTAGTCACTAGGCTACATTTCTCTCCTCTTGACACCTAGCAACCTACAACAGCTGCATGGCAAGGTTATGGCCGAAATTCTCTTTATAGGTTTGATGAGTCGCCACCGAGGTTCACCTGTGGTCGACACCTCGTGCTTCCTAAGCTATAGCTTATTGTGTCGTGCTTCTTACATCGATTTGCGTTCTTCTAGCTTTGATTTGTCATGCTTCTTAGGTCACATCTCTATCCACACGTCATCTCCATCTGCAAGTCATCTCCATCTACAAGTCATCTCTATCTGCAAGTCATCTCTATCCACAAGTCATCTCTATCCACAATTCATCTCTATCCACAATTCATCTGTATCCATAATTCATCTCGATCCATAATTCATCTCTATCCACAATTCATCTGTATCCATAATTCATCTGTATCCATAATTCATCTTGATCCATAATTCATCTCGATCCACAATTCATCTTGATCCATAATTCATCTATATTAACAATTCATTGGCTAAGTTTCGCTAATCCTCAAAATCCAATGAGGTTCACTAATCAACCTATTTGCTTCCAAAAAACGTCTTACTTGCTTTTGAATAATAAAAATCTCCAAAAAACGTCATCTCTGTATGAAAACTTTCAAGGCCGCTCGAGCACCTGTCGAGCACTGGTCAAGCGGCACGACACTGGCCAACATATTTCCTTAAGGGCGCTCGAGCGTGGGTCACACGCTGATCGAGCGCGATGATGCCTAAAAACAGGCACTAAAACTCCCTATTCCAACAACCTAAATCTGATTTCTAGCTTGATTCTTTTGACCATTAACAAATCCACACACTTTATTTCATGCCTAGACAATCTCCATACAACATTGTCCATTCGGCCACATCAATGACATCAATCCTATGCAACCTTATCTACCCATGATTTTAACTAACCATTTCATTAAATCTCAATTATCCATGACAAGTCAGAAGCACTAATACATCTAATAAGGTCACCAATTTCGGCATAACAACAACCTATATACATGCATAACATCATCTCAAATATTTAAACCAAGACACCACTTCTTAGCCCAAAACCATGGCTTTAACCCTTCCTCCATCAATCAACAACATCACAACCATAACTCCAACAATCCCAACCTAAACAGATCCAATATTCATGCATCTACAAAGGAAAAAAGAACACAAGACATTCGACCAAGACAACAAGTCCATTCTATTGAGAAAATCAAACCCTAACTTACCTTATAATGCTGAACACAAGAGCTGGTACCTCTTCCTCCTTCTATGACACTCGGCCAATACCAAGACTTCCTTCCTCCCTAATCTCTCGGCTTCTCTCTTGTGTGGCTACAAAGGGCTAAGATGAGAGTATGAAGGTGTTGTGATGAAGCTTATGGTGAGAGAAATGAGATGAGGACAGTTGCTAGAAATGGCGTGAGGAAAGGAAGAAGAGTTGCTTGGGGAAGTGAAGGAGGTTCACGGTCAAATGGAAATGAGCTGAAAGTTGTGAGGTGAGCTAAGTGTTCGGTGAAGAGGAGTACAAAAGCAAATGTACTTGACCTAAACATGAGAAAAGGGGAGGGGCAACATTGTTTGTGTTGCCCCAGTCTATTGGCTGCCATGGGCAGTTGACATGATCTTTGTCTTATCTCCTTCACTTGCATTTATTCCTTGTCTCCTAGTTCAAGCCCTACACGTGAACTACTCTAAAGCCACTGCAGCCCTCTTGCCTTTCACGTAAACCTCTTCTCTTGACTCTCATTCCTCTACTATTTCATCTTACTTTTTCTCTTATCACATGGGCCACTTTATAAGTACACCAACTTATCACTTAGTAATTCATTAAACTATGCTATAAACACACTATCTTATCACATAATAATTCTCCTAATGAGGCTCAAACTACCTAATGGGGATTAGGGGTACTTAATTAAAACATGGAATAATCCACATACACTAACATAGAGTTCACAATCATAGATTAATATGTAATAAATTTTACTTAGAGAATTTCAACAAAAATAAGAAATAAAACATTCTCCAAATATTCTTGGTATTTGATTTCATAAATCATGGTAGCACAATAATAAGCCAATGGAAAAAATTTTAATTGATAAAAGAAACCTACCTTGAGAAATTCGGCCATGACAAATTTTAACATAATTTTACATTATAATGAAAATACTTAAGGAAACTTATAGTTCAAAATATCATAATCAACTTAATATCTTACATTGGCCAAACAACGGCCCCTTGAATTTAATCCAACACAAATACCTAGAGCAAATAACAAAAATGAAATACGAGGTCTCACATCATCTCTATCCACGATTGATCTCTATCCACAATTCATCTCTATCCATAATTCATCTCTATCCACTATTCATCTCGATCCATAATTCATCTCTATCCACAATTCATCTCTATCCACAATTCATCTCGATTCATAATTCATCTCTATCCACAATTCATCTTGATCTATAATTCATCTCTATCCACAATTCATTGGCTAAGTTTTGCTAATCCTCAAAATCCTATGATGTTCACTAATCAACCTATTTGCTTCCAAAAAAACGTCTTACTTGCTTTTGAATAATAAAAATCTCCAAATTTGAACCATAAGCTCGCGGATGATCCCCCAACAAATTAAAAGAATAAAAATCATATGGTTCGGTTTTCGAGACAAAAACGTCCTACTTGCTTAAAAATTTTATTGATCCAATATGAGCTCCTCAACATTTTGAACAACAACCTAGTTGCATGTGAACTCCAATTCTTACTAAATCATGTCCTAATCTAGGTTTCGAACTTAGCATCTCAACTACTAAATACTCCCTCTTTGTCACTAAATATCCCCTAATCTCACTACTAGTGACAAACAAGATAGCATAAACAATATCCATGTGACGTTTGAAAACTCGGGGTATGACAGAAAGATTCCCTTACTCAATGAAATTATTTAAAGGAGAGATTTAAGCACCATAAGTGCATATTCTCCCAAAAAACTATTTACAAGTATATGCACTTAAAGTTGTATGTACAACGGTCCTTACCTTGACTATGCTCCTGAAGCGAATAGAACCTCATTTGAAAAGAAGCATGGACTTGGACATAGAAAGAATAAAAACAGTGGGGGCATAATTCTTCAAGAAGCCAAAACACGTACAACCAGAAGTGGAACGGGGAGAAACAAGATAAAGGGTAAAAGGTTTGCAAAATAAACCTTGAAGAATTATGAAGAGAATTGCTTCATGTGTGGTATGAAAGGCATATTGGTCACGTACCTGTTGTACACCTAAATATTTGGTAGACATATTCCAATATTCTATAAAAATAAAGATAAATGAATCGAAATAAATTTTCTTCATGAAAATAATTTTGATTGCCTTGATTTCCCCTGAAGGAATTTATGTTATCAATCTTGGTCTTTCTGATTTCATTGGATAACAGAAAAATTGTTCATTTGATAGCTGATGGGAAATGTTTACACCAATCAAAATGATTTCTTTATCTTAGTTTGTTTCTCCTATTATTTAGAATCAAGTTTAATATTTCATATATAGACTCATGTGTCTTAATGATGCATTATTTTCTTTTAAGATAATTGATGGAGATTTATTTCTGGTAGACAGTGCGTCAACACACACAATCTTTTAATTTTACCAAAGTTAGTATTATATCAGGTCCAGCAGATTTGCTTGAAGGCTCCAGAACTACAGATATAATGTTGCCAAAAGGCACAAAACTTTGCATCAATGATGCTTTTGTAATTCTAGAAAAAATATTTTATGTTTTAGTGATATTCGTCGAAATGGTTATTATAATGAAACCAAAAAAGTAAGCAGTATCTCTACATTAGAACTTCAATGGTTTTGGGCTAGAAACTCGTATTAGAAAAATTATCTATTTACTCGTTTTGGTTCTATTTGTCAACCATGAGAATCATTCATTTGCAAAATGTTGCAAATCAACTATCGGATGTTTTTACTGATAATAAAAGAATTGTGAAATGTCACATTCCAACTTCTAATGCTCTGGTTCAATTGAAAGTCGTTGCGGGACAATTAATGAATATAGTAGAAAAAAAAAAATCTAAGGCACGCTTGAAGTGTGGTAGATCATTTGGTTAAAAAAGATAAAATTCTCTGGAAGAGAAAAACACAAAGAAAAGAAACTCATGAATAGTACACAACTCTTGAAGAGCATATAAATCCCAAAGAAAATTGAAGAGTACATAACCCCTGAAGAGCATATAACTCTTAAGAGAATAAAACTCCTGAAGAGAATATACCCACAAGACAGGTAACCAAAATTATTGATCCATTCAGACTTTTTACATCCAAATCTCTTGGAATAGCACTTCATGAAGATGAATCTCCAGATATCTCCTAAAGAGAAACCTCTTGAAGAGGAATCGGTACCGGTGAATAACGAGATCTCAACTCATTACATAAGTACATGAATATATAGGACAAAAACAAAATCGTTGTCGACAATGTATTCTTATATAAAATTATTATTCATATTACTATAAGTAATGAACTATAGAACCACAATCCATCAAGAATGACGATGTAGAAATTATTGACCAATTTAGAAAGAGTCAATTCTAGCATAATTGATCTCTTTAACAAAACATGGAGTATTTGGACCTATTTTGGCATCTTTTCTCCAACCAAAAATTGATGTCTTTTTTCTTTCTCCTCTAACCAAATTTGGCATTTTGTGCATAATGATAAAATTAATTACTCTCTGTACCCGTAAAAGACAACACACAATCTACTGGACACATGGCAGAACAAGAGAGCTTCTAGAAGATGTCAATAGTGCAAGAGCAAGACAAGAGCGAGCATGATGAGAGAAGATCCATTGTAACCGAATTTGGCATCTTTTGCCTCTCTCCTCTAATCAAATTTGGCATTTTGTGCATCTCTCCTCTAACCGATTTTGACATCTTTTCTCTAACCAAATTTAGTATCTTGGGTTAATTACAATTTTTTTCCCTCAAACTACCACACAATTCTCAAATACTCCCCCAAACTTTAACTCTTTGCAACTCACTCAATAAACTATACTTCCCATTGTAATTTTGTCCCTTAATCGACTGAAGTTGTTATATCGAATTGTTTCTATCTCACGTAACAAACACGTGACCTCCTTACGTGAAAAGACAATTTTACCCTCGTTTGAGTCCTCCCTAGCAATTTGTAGAGCTAAAAGAAAATAGAATTGGTAGCAACAATGGACGAAGAGAAGAAAAGAGAAGAAGAGGAGAAGAGAGTGAAAGAGAGCCAAAAAGGGAAAAAGGCAAAAGGAGAGAGAATGAAGGGATGATGGTCGGCCAAGGGGTTTTTTTCAAAGGAGAAGATGGAGTGGGGTATTTATAGGATTCGGCCACGAGGAGATAGGAAAAGATATCAAATTTGGTTAGAGAAAAGATGCCAAAATCGGTTAGAGGAGAGAGGCACAAAATGTCAAATTTGGTTCGACGAGAGAGAAAAGAGATACCAAATTTTAGAGAAAAGATATCAAAATCGGTTAGAGGAGAGAGAAAAAAAACCATATTTGGTTAGAGAAAAGATGCCAAAATTGGTTAGAGGAGAGAGGCAAAAATATCAATTTGATTTGAGGAGAGAGAAAAATATACTAAATTTGGTTAGAGAAAAGATGCCAAAATCTGTTAGAGGAGAGATGCACAAAATCCCAAATCTGGTTAGAGAAGAGAGGCGCAAAATGTCAAATTTGGTTAAAGAAGAGAGAAAAAAGATACTAATTTTGGTTAGAGAAAAGATGCCAAATTTGGTTAGAGGAGAGAAAAAATATATCAAAATTGCTTAGAGAATAGATGCTAAAATCGGTTACAGGAGAGAGGCCAAAGATGCCAAATTCGGTTACAAGGAGTCTTCTCTCATCAGAATGGGTTTTCGCTTGCTCTTGGACAGTTGATATCATCTAGAAGCTCTCTTGTTCTGCCATGTGTCCAGTAGACCGTGTCTTGTCTTTTACAAGTACAGAGAGTTATTAATTTTATCATTCTGCACAAAGAATATTTAATTAACTCTTGGCATCATATAATTGAGTTCATGAAACAATTACAATATCAATAATGATAGCACTCGTGATAAAGAAAATGATTCTTCAAATGTATCTGGACATAATATGAGCTAGGTACATAATGTTCGAGAATAAACTATTGTATGAAAATTTAATTTAATCTAAAGTGGTACAATAAAAGCATAAAATCATGTTATTTTATCAATTTAAATCAGAACTTGGATTAGTGACCCTTTATTAATTTTTCATCTAAAACCAATAATTATAACATGAAAGAATTATAATTTTACTGGTAGTAGATGTACTAATCATGCAATATTCTAGTTCAATCAAGTGACATATGTATTATGTTATCTTTAAGTCACAACTGACATGAGGTTATTTTATCTAAAGGAATCAACTATCCAATTGGTGCATTGTTGACCAAACTATTTATCTAATCCCCATAAAGGTTGTTACATAATGAATATTTATTTATCTATCAAGCAAACAATATTTGTTACCTCTTCAAATAATGTAGAAATAATGACAATTCCTTATGCAAGCCGGGAATGTGTTTCATTGAGACAAGAGGATTTTATATAAGCTCCAGAAGAGCGATGAAATCAGTATGCAGCAGATACGATTAAGTGATTGGTCGATTTATTCACCAACAAAGCATTACCAACTGTAACATTTAAGAAGATATTGCACAACATTGGAATGCAACGACTCAAGATTTTTTCATTATGAAGCTTGTTGTACTTTTGAGGGGGAGTCTACTAGTTCTTATATAGATTATACCTTTTTTCCTTCACTAAGATTTTGTCTCATTGAGTTTTCCTTTATAAGGTCTTAATGAGGCAATCTTTTACTACTCAAAGGTACACAAATATTGTACCATTTTTCTTTTGCCATTGGTTTTTTTCCATTGGATTTTTCTTTGGTAAGGTTTTAACAAGGCATATTCGTTGTGAATGGTCATCCAAGAGTGAGTGTTATGAATCTTATAATTATGGATGACCATTAAAACTATTGATTTTCTCACCATTTATATACCCTTTTAATTCTCTTTTCATTTTATTTATGACCCTATGCCTATATAAAGGGGTCTTGAGATGTATTACAAATACGCACATATTGAATCAATAGAGCATAGTTCCGGAAAGAACTAGTTCTCTCCACTTTCTTATCTTATTTTCTTCAACTATGCTTTTAAGATTATATTATCTTCTCCTTAATTTTATAACATACGTGCAATACTGCCCATATTGTAATGTCTTTATAGGTTCAATTAAGCCCATGTCAACTTCAATTCACCGGATTCTCTCCCCATCTATATGATAGTAAAATCCTAATTTCACCTATCAAAACATCGAATTAAAAAAAATAAGGAAATTATTTTTAACAATGACATAAAATGTTTGAAATTAATAATTAATAAATAAAATATAATAATTATGGATACAAAGAATCAAGACCCCATAATAAAGGGCAGAGCCCCCCAACAAGACCGTCTCTATGATAACTGGGGCCTTAGACAAACTCATAAAAAGAAGCATTTTGTAATAAAATTATAAACTATTATATTAAATTATAAAATATCAATGAATTTTAGTTAAAAATTCTTCTTATTGCTTTTTGAGATAAAAAATGACTTATCAAAGTTTTGCATTCAATAGTTCATTTTTTAGTCTGAATTAATTTTTCAATTTTGTTTTTTAGCTTTTTATATCGCGATTCGTATTTTCTATTAGACATATTAGATATCTCAAAATTATCTTAAACAGAAAAATGATAAATACAATTAAGACAAATATAAACTCAAAATAAAATTATATAATACTCAACTTAATCTCAATTTACAGGACTAGCAAGTTGAGAATGTAATGGTGATATTTTGAATAAACTTAATTATACAAACAGTTCATGTGATATAAAGTTTTGACAAAAAAGGTCTATGCAATAAAAGTTTGTATAAATTGGTCCCTATGATCAGTGTATATTAATAAAATTGTATTTTTATATAATGTAAATTCTAATATGATTGATTAAAAGCTTCTCGGAGTTGGTAAAAAAGTATCGGTGACAAAATTGTTAACGTGGTGACTACGTTACAACCTGAAAGAAGCCGGTAGTGCTGAAATCGACGTGATAACTGTTAAAAGGAATATTTAATTCATTCAAAAACCCGCTCCTCTCTGTCTCTCTCCCTCTCTCAATTGCCGCCAAAACACAAAATGAGAATCGCAGAGATCTCTTCCCCTTCTGCAACCCAGAGGGACTCCCAACTCCAATCCCAGTCCCCTTCTCACAACCACCTCCTTCTCTCCCAAATCGAGTCCTCAATCAAACAGCTGGAGCATCACTCCTCCGTCCCCGACGACACCTTGCTTCAATCCAAGTCCTCCCATCTCCGACAATCCCTCACTCTGCTCTCTCAACAAAACACCAACGTCGAAGACAACCACCTCAAGCTCCACCTCTGGAAGCTCAGCTTCCGCCTCTGGAATGCCTGCGTCGATCTCTCCAACGCATTCTCCGTCCCCCTCCTCCGCTCCCCTTCCGCTCGGCATCTCGCACAACTCCGCCACATCGCCGCCGACATTCTCTCCCTTGCCGGTGACGTCTCCGGCATCCCCTCTCCTGAGATCAAATCCGCTTCCTTCTACTACAAGACCGGCCTCATCTGGCATGACCTCCGAAATTTCGACCTCGCCTCCACCTGCTTCGTCAGAGCCACGGATCTCGTTTCCAAGCTTGTTCCCGACGCCGTCACCGGTGCCGGAGAAAAGAAACTGCTCCTGGATCTCAATCTCGCGAGATCACGCACCGCCTGGGAAGTCTCAGACCGGAATCTCGCCCTGGCGTTGCTGAACAGGTCCAAGAGCTTACTTTTCGGCTCCGCGGACCACTACCAGGCTCTCATAAACCAGTTTTTGGCCTTTGGCAAGGGTTTGCTATCGAAGAATGAGACTGATAGCCACAATATGAGCGAAGGTCTGAAGCTCATGAACGAAGCGTTGGATCTGTGCGAGAAAGGATTGGGATTGGGATTGGGAGTCGGTGCGGCCGATCTCAGAGAATTGAGATCGAGGACGCTGAGGTTTATTTCCGCCCTCCATTTACGGATGGGAGAGTACGAGAGCGTGATCAAGTGCGTGAGGATTCTGAGAGAGAGTGATAAGAGCGGGGACCACAACCATCCGAGTCTCCCGGTGTTGGCAGTGAAGGCCTGGTTGGGGCTAGGGAGGTACGGGGAGGCGGAGAAGGAGCTGAGGAGCATGGTGGTAAATAAGGGCGTTCCAGAGGGCGTTTGGGTGTCGGCGGTAGAAGCATACTTCCAGGCGACAGGGACAGCGGGGGCCGAGACGGCCAAGCAGGTTTTCTTGGGGTTGTTAGGGCGCTGCCACGTCAGCGCCGGAGCGGCTCTGAGGGTAGCCCACAGGGTGGTTGGAAATGGCTCTGGTGACTCTGGAAGCGAGGGTGGATCTAATTCTAAAGCAAGGGCTAAAGTGGTGGCAGAGCTTGTTTCGGATGAAAGAGTGGTGGCACTATTTGCCGGCGAGGCAGCCGCTAATGAGAGGATGGCGATGCACGCTGTGCTTTGGAATTGGTACGTCAAATGTGAATCATATACATTCTCTTCAATATCGGTTTTTGTTTGAGTTAACTGCAGGCCGCAGGGTGTCCAAGTGGGTGCAGTGGTTATTTTTGGTCAAGATACTTGTGCGTAAAATGCTTGTATGATTAGAAAATTGAGTGTTTAGGACAAATTTTTGTTGTTGTTCACGTGTTTTGTTAGAGTGTTCGTTTGAGTAGCCCTCATGCAACAATAAGTAATAAACTATTCATCTCTTCTTTCAGGGTTTTACTTTTTTTTCCTTTTTTTTTGTTTGGTGCTACAATTGAGGCTTCAATTCTTAGATCTATACCTTCTAGAGTTTGGAAAATAGACTGGTAAGCATTGCAGGGTGTTTGAAGCATCTATTTTTGATATTGAAGCCTGTTACTCTGGTGGAAAGTTGAATGACTGCTGAATTCTTAGTGGATGTTGGCAGAACGAGTCTATCATTGGAGAATTTGGAATAAGGACACGTTCGTTTACAAAAAAATCCTCAAGATTTTTTGAATCCTCACAATTCTACAACCAAACATTATTTTTAACACCACATAAAAATAACTACAACACACATACCAATAAAGTTAACATCACATAAAAAATTCTCAAAACACAAAAAATTCTCACAAAACTCCTTAACCGAACATCCCCTAAGTGTCGAGCAGTGGGAAGTGATCCTTGCTTTTAAACTCCACCTCATGGAAGGTTTAGAATCTAGGGCTCCGTTATCTACTGTTCCGGTTGCCATAGGCTAAAAGCTTTTTGTTGCCCCTATTGCGACAATCATTATCATACATCTCGTTTTTGTTTATTTCTAGGAATTTTGTAGGCAAACTAGGTTTCTAAGCTGGTAGTACAATGTTGAAACCCCTAGGAGAAGCAAGAGACCTACAAAACAAAAATAAGAAAAAATCATGTTTTTTTTATAAGTTAATCTTTATTCACGAAAAAAGAAAGTTGATAGTACAAGAGAATATACTGAAAACACTAAAGCATACAAGCTAAAAAACTAAAAAAATTCTAAAAACTCTCAAAAGGAGAACCTAAGACCGAATTAGCCCACATAAAAAGAGAATGCAACATAGAACCCCCAACCAATTCAAAGAAATGGCCTTGTCCTAAAAACATCTCTCATTCCTTTCCCTCCACAAGCTCCAGCAAATGCAAGCCGGGATCATCTTCCAAACAACCGAGGCGATAGGATTCTCAAACTTCATTCTCCAACAATACAAAACATTCACCACCTTCCGAGGCATAACCCAATTATAATTGAGAATACCCAGCAAGTGCGCCCACAATCCTCTCACCATCGAGCAATGAATAAGTAGATGATCAACCGTTTCTCCATCACTCTTACATAGATAGCACCACTCCGTCAAGCACACTACCCTCCTTCTCAAGTTGTCAATTGTCAGAATTTTCCTTTGAGTGACTTCCCAAACAAAGAAAGCAACTCTAGGGGGAGCCAGATTCCTCCAACATTGACGCCAAGGAAAATTCTCACTGGAGCCCTCCAAAAGCAAAGAGTAGATGGACTTAACAAAAAAAACTCCACCCTTAGGCCCAATCCAAAGCATTTTATCCTCTCCGCTTCTTCGCCTACTCATCGAGTAAAGTAAAGAATAAAACGCTGTAAAAACCTCAATCTCCCAATCATTGATCATTTTCTCAAAATGAACATCCGACACAACAATTCCAGATCTCACCTCCATACAATCAGCCACACAAGCATCCTTGCAAAGAGCTAGAGAGAATAACTGAGGAAACTTCAACCTCAAAGGTCTTTCCCCATGCCACTTGTCATGCCATAACCGGATTCTGGAGCCATTACCAACCACAAACGTAATGTGTTCTCTAAAAAAGTGTCACCCTTTGCTAATGTGCTTCCACAAGCTAACCCCATAAGAGCCCTGCGCCTCCAAAGTGTACCAACCACTCTCCTCACACCCATACTTCTCCGAAATAACTTTCTTCCATGAGCTGTCTCTCTCAGAAGAGAATCTCCAAAGTCATTTTCCAAGAAGAGCTCTATTGAATAAAGGAAGCTTCATAAGTCCCAACCCTCCAACTCTAATGGGGAACAAACTCTAGCCCACCTAACAAGGTGAAACCTGTGCTTATCACCACCACTTCTCCATAAGAAATCCCTTTGCAACTTTTCCAACCTATCAGCCACAGACAACGGAATAGGAAAAAGCGACAAAAAGTATGTAGGAAGGCTAGAAAGAGTAGATCTAATCAACGTCAGCCTTCCCCCCTTTGAAAGATAAATGCGCTTCCAATCCGCCAACCCTTTTTTCGAATCTTTCAATGATACCATCCCAGATATGCACACATTTAAACTTAGCACCAAGAGGAAGGCCCAAATAAGTCATCGGGAGCGACGACACCCTACAACCCAAAATCTCCGCCAACACTTGAACATCATTTACTCTTCCAATAGGAATAGCCTCAGATTTGCCAAGGTTAATCCTAAGACCCGACACCGCCTCAAATCACAAAAGTAAGCAACGTAGGTTTCGCACTTGAGTCTCCTCATCCTCACAAAAGATTAATGTATCATCTGCGAAGAGCAAATGGGAAATGCATACCCCATTACTATCACCTCTCCCCACCTCGAACCCCTTGATAGCATCTCTCCCAACCACCTTGGTCATCATCCTACTAAAAGCTTCCATGACAATAACGAACAAAAGGGGTGAAAGAGGATCACCCTGACGCAAAACGCAATCCACCTACACCACTGCTCACGAAACCCACATCTCCTTAGCAAATACAAAAGAAAATCCCAATTCACATGGTCGTAAGCCTTGTGAATATCAAGCTTGCACATCAGCTCCAACATATTCGAACGTAATCTCAAATCAATGCACTCATTAGCTATCAAAATTGAATCCAGAATCTGTCTACCTTTCACAAAAGCATTCTGGGAAGGCGATATGATTTTCTCAAGAACCATCTTCAACCTATTCGCTAACACCTTAGCAAGAATCTTATAAACCTCTCCTACCGAACTGATGGGACAGAAGTCTCTCAAGTCCACAGCTCCCGCTTTCTTAGGAATAAGAACAAGGAAAGTGACATTCATGCACTTAACAAATTTCCCCCTCTGGGCAAATTCATTAACATAGCCAAAACATCCCCCTTAACCACCTCCCAGCACGATTGAAAAAGAGCTAAAGTGAATCCATCCAGTCCTGGAGCCTTGTCTCCATTGAGGTTACGGACCACCCCTGTTACCTCGTCCTCCTCAAAGGGCCTCTCAAGCCAGCACACATCCTCCTCAGAAATAGAATCAAATTCCAAACCATCCAGCTTCGGCCTCCAAGAAAATGGCTCTTGCACATGGGTCATTAAGGGTATTTTGGGAATATTTAAGTTAGTGGTAGTTTTATAATTTCAAATAGGGGTAAATAAAGGCTAATGGTCAATTAGACATTGGGTTTCTCTAGGTTAATTTTAATTAGTCGTAGATCTAGATGATTATTCATTCATGTTGAAACTTATTGGTGACGGCTTGTTTCGACTTGGTAACTTTTGAACTTTTGGTTTTCTAGGGTTCATAGCTCTTGAAGACTTGGCTAGCTTAGTGCAATTCATTGAATCCAAGTTAGAATATTTTATTATTACAATTCATTGAATTGAGTTTTATCTAATCTATTTTTTTTATCTTTCTTTGTATTTTCAAATTGTACTCTTGCAATCTATTGAATAGAGTCGATTCAATCATCTTTTCTTTATCTTGATATTTGATTATCGTTCTATTTCAATTTCCAACCCTTAATTTAGGTAAATTTCATTGATTTGTCTAAATTAAATCCATAGTTGAACCAAAATCCCCAAATCTCATAAACTCTAGATTCTCAATATAGAGATTGTGATTGTGTAGATTGGTCTTGTTGTTGGAACCAGAGCAGAGTCCTCAACAATTTCTAGTGCCCTCAACACCTTATTGCAAACTGATCAAAAACCCACACTAGAGCTCCCTGCCTTGATCAGAGTTATCGACTTGACCAGAGTGTCGACCCAACGGATGGACAAGCCCACTTCTAGAACCTACTCTTGACACCTAACCTCAAACCCCCTGAATTGATTCTCCTTTCAAATTTTAAAACAAAATCTCTTTTCAAATTTAAATACAGATTTGCTTTTCAAATTTTAAACCAATTCTCTTTTCAAATTTTAAATTAGCATCTCTTTTCAAATTTCAAAACAGATTTGCTTTTCAAATTTGAAAATAGATTTGAAATCCGAAAATCTTGGCTGATTTTATTACCCGACTTCCAGCTGGATTTAGAGCATCAAAACCATAATTTGGATTTTGGTCCTTCTCGAAAGTTTCAAACCTCGTTTTCAGATTTCCAATGCATCCGGGCTTTCATTTTTCTGACTTCTAGAACTCAAGGTACAAACCAAAAACCAAAACAGGGTCTGGGCTGCAATAAACTTCTGGACAGATTCAGACTTCTCCGTTTCTTCTAGATTTTGAACTTCAAAATGGCAGAACTGGGTTTTTGGATATTCATAAAAATTTTAGGCCTGCATCTTAACTTTCCAACAAGCCAAATGACACCTGAATTCGAGGTCTGTAGCTCCAATTAGAATCCAAAACCCGAACAGGCTTTTACCGGACTAACTCAACTAGGATTTGCTCTCGGCTTAGCCCGAATTCTGCCTCTTCACATCAGCTCAATTTCAACCTTATTCTATAATTAAAATACCTGCAAAATATCAAGAATTCCTAAGAATTAAATAAATGTAAAAAAGACACCTAAAATTATAGACAAACGAGCTAAGAAACTTACGAAACACTCTGAATCAAAACAATTATTACTAAGAACATGTGTGATATAAATTCTCACATCACCCCCGAACTACGATTTTTACGGTTTCACAATCCAACCAAAATTTTTGAAATGAATATCGACTGAAGGATTCAATTTCCTTGTTTGAGAGGGCTTGGTTACTCTTTATGAAAGTACCAAATTTTTGAGGACCCGTCTCTGAATCCAACAACATGCCATAATCCACCCAATCTCTAAATTGAGAATCTAAGGGTTATGAGGTTTTGGGATTTGGTTCAATTGGGGATTTAATATAAATAAATCAATGAAATTTACCTAGATTAAGGTTTGGAAATTGAATCGACTCTATTTAATGGATTGCAACAATAAAATACAAAAAGATAAAATGATAGATTAGATTAAATCCTATTTAATGAATTGCAAGAATAAGATCTTCTAATTTGATTTATTGAATTGCACCAAGCTAGCTCAAGTCTTCCAATAGCTATAAACCCTAGAAAATCGAAAGTTCAAGAGTCTCCCAAGACTAAAACATGTCGTCACCAATAAGTCTCAACATGAATCAATAATCCTCTTGGTTTACGACTAATTAAACTTAATGCTTACTTGACTATTAAACCCTTATTTACCCCTATTTGAAATTATAAAACTACCATTAACTTAAATATTTTCAAAATACCCTTAATGACCCAGTTGCCTCTCACATACTTTTTCTCCCTTTTTATTTTGCAAGTCTCTTGCTTCTGAGGGTTTCAACATCCCCCTTTCATTTAAGACTACCCTTGTCCTCAAGGCTAAATTAAATCCCTTCCATCATTGATTTGTCTAGATTAAACCAAATCTGGTGCTTCGATTGAGAGTAGTTGAGCTCTCTCAAACAAGGTAATTGAATCCTTACTCGAACTTGATTTCAAAATTTTAGGTTAGTTTGTGAAACTGTGAAAATCGTAATATGGGGGTTGAGGTTGGGTGTCGGAGTAGGCTCTAGAAGTGTGCTTGTCCATCCATTGGGTGGGAGCCTAAGGTGGGTAATTGATCAGTTTGCAATCAAGTGTTGGGCACTAGAAATTTTCAGTCAGCGAGATTACTACACCATAGAGATAGGGAATACATTGGGTCCCAATAGGGAGAGATTGGAAGTTCTGAAGGAGAGTAACACGAAGCTTGCTAAGGTGTTAGATGACATTGCGACTACTTTGAAAGAGATGACAATGATAATGAACAAGAATTCACAGGATACTGATGTCTCTCTCTCTCTCTCTCTGATGTCTTGATCTCTTGAAGACCATCGAGTATATCAATCCTTGTTTGTAGCATATTACTGATTAATACATCCTAACAAAGGCCCACATGCAAAGTTAAAGTAGTCCCATACCCAACTGCATCAAAGCAACAAAAACCACACTAGTGTGCACAAACTAATTAACTTAGAACCCTTGAAGCTATGAAAAGAGAAAACAGTGAGAACATCGAGAGCGTAGAGAGAAGAATGGTGGAAAGAGAGAGAGAGCGTAGGCGAGTTCATGAGGAGGAGTTGCAGTTTAGTGCCACAAGGAGTGAGGAGAACATGGAAGATGATCATGAGCAAGTGCACTTGAAACTAAAGAAGAGACACCTAGGGTGAATAGGCGCAGAAGAGGGGGCGGATTGAAGGCCACGAGGTCATGTTTGAGAGATGGTTAGAGGAGGGCATAGATGGATCTAGAAGCTTTAGCCATGGGAGAGACAGGTATGATAGAGAAGATAGAAGGGGAAATCGGTTTTATGAGTGAGGACGTAAGAGACTAATGGTGGAGTTTCCACACTCTAGTGGAGGGATCCGCACGGATGGTTGGATAAGGCAAAGCACTATTTTCATGTTTTGAGATCCCGAGAGAAGAGTCTCTACAGCTTGCTCTTATCTCGACGAGAAGGTAAGTAAATAGTGGAGGTGAATTAAGGCACAATATGAGATGGAAAAAAGAAGACTAGGGTGGACTGCATTCGAGCATGGGTTCATGGCGTAGTGTAGACCATCCCGGGTGGTTAACCACCATGGGCAACTTGCTAAGTTGAGACATGAAGGAAATGTGTAGAGCTATATAGAAGAATTTAGACAACTACAGACCATGGTTAGGAGGTGGTTAGAGGAAGCTCTAATTGGGACATTTGTAAATGGCTTGAAGCTTATGTTAGCTAAAGAATTCAAATTGAAAAAGCCGCGAAGACTCTAGGAAGCTATGAGAATGGTTGAAATACTTGATCAAAGTTACTATGTAGAGAAGAGAAGAGACGAGGAAAATGCGGAGAATGAGATTGCTCAGACTGTGCACACCAAGACTCCTTGGAAGGGCAAAGAAATGGTTGGAAGCTCTAATAGAGAGAAGGCCAGGGAGTACAAGACGCTGTCTATGGAAATTTGCTTCAAATGTGGGGAGAAATGGAGCAAGGAGCACAGATGCAAGACTGGGCAGGTGTTTGTGATTGATGATACCAGTGAAGACAAAGATAGACTCAGTTTGGGGGATAGCTCTAGTGGTGATGATGCTCCAAAATTTACCCTTGAGGAAAAGGGTACTCTCGATGGAAGAGAGAATGTTGAAACCCATAGGAGAAGCAAAAAACTTGTAGAACAAAAAAGGAGAAAAACATGTGAGAGACACATCGATCATTAAGGGTAGTTTTGGATTATTTAAGTTAGTGGTAGTTTTATAATTTCAAATAGGGATAAATAAGGGCTTAATGGTTAATTAAGCATTAGGGTTTCTCTCTAGGATAAGTTTAATTAGTCATAGAACTAAAGTTATTCATTCATGTTGAAACTTATTGGTGGCGGCTTGTTTTGTTTTCTAGGGTTCATAGCTCTTGGAAGACTTGGGCTAGCTTGATACAATTTATTGAATCCAAGTTAGAAGATCTTATTCTTGCAATTCATTGAATAGGGTTTGATATAATCTATCATTTTATTTTTCTTTGTATTTTTGCAATCCATTGAATAGAGAGTCCATTCATCTTTTCTTTATTTTGATATTTGATTGTCGTTTTATTTCAATTTCCAAACCTTAATCTAGGTAAATTTTGATTGATTTGTCTAGATTAAATCCCTAGTTGAACCAAATCTCATAAACCCTAGATTCTCAATTTGGAGATTGTGATTGTGTAGATTGGTGGAGATCATCTAGTACCATAGTAAAATTTTCGAGTCTTTTAAATTGACAATGATGAGAACAACATATTTTCAATAAATAAAATATGGCGTTTCTACCTCAGTTTTCTCAGGTTGATTCAAGGAATCCTTATGGACTCGAGTATTTCGTCTAGTTATATTGATGTCAAATTCAGTATTCTTTCTGTTTGTGCTAGAAATTTAATATTATGATTAATCTGATAGATCAGAAATTCAACTTTTCTAGATAGAGTCGATCTTGTGAGCTTCCCCAGTACTTTGCAAAGGAGTTTCGGGTCTTCTTCCATTAAAATATTAGGAATTAGTTGTTGGTCATTTCTTGTCTCTGAGCAGCTGTGTTGGGAGATCTTGCAAACACAATGAGTGGTCAAGATTGGATTAAAATGTTGCTTTTGAGATATCACCTCTTAATCAAAGTTTTGTTGTGCCCTTTTAAATTCCATTCTATCTCTTGACCTTGTTCATTGGTGCCTTCCTCGTATTTTTCCGATGTACATTCAAACGCATGCACCTGTGAAGAACTACTCTCTTAGGGTGTGCCATTGGAGCATATTCTATTAGAGTGTTTACCTGGGACTTTTTTGTTTGTAGGAGTTGTTTGATCTTATCTTACTGCCTTTTTTTTTGTCTTTTCCTTTTTGTGTCTTCTTACTTTATTTTATTTTAAGCAGATCAGATCCAGTTTCTTTAGTCCTTGAGAAGTTAACAGAAAGCGTCTTTGCATGTGTTTGCACGCTTAATTAGCCACCCAAACATGAACCTTACTCATATTTTCTACCGTTGCTTGCAATCTCTTTGTACATAATGAATATGTTAAATGAAGGCAATCGAGCCGTATTGTATCTCTATTTTAGCATTTTATACAAAAGTGCTTTCTGAAGTTAACCCTGAATTCCACATTAAAAGGAGTATAATGCCATTTGGTTTTATGTTTTCTTTAACATAGAGGATTAACAACTCTGGCTAGGACAATAGCTTTACAAATTGTAGTGTGCTATAGAAAGCAGCCCCACGGAAAAAGGATATGGCTTGTTGCCTACCATAGCCTTTATGTTGGGGTACTGTGCATATATAATGTGCATGCAAATTAATCTCCTTGCAAGTAGTGTTGTATATGATTGATCATGTGGCAATGATACTTCTGACACGATTCAGCTATGCAAGGTCAACAATGCCCTCTATCTCATAACAATTGGAAAGGAACTTGCTTGATGGAGACACCATTCACTTAACTGTATGTGTGGATGACTAACTGAAAGCACTCTTGTTCAATCCATTTACTATTTTTGTTCTGCA
The DNA here is from genome assembly GCA_963930655.1 of Myrica gale. Classification (NCBI taxonomy): domain Eukaryota; kingdom Viridiplantae; phylum Streptophyta; class Magnoliopsida; order Fagales; family Myricaceae; genus Myrica; species Myrica gale. The sequence continues at coordinate 16,194,188 of OZ005607.1, read as the reverse complement.
GTGCTGCTGACTTCTTTCGATCAAAAGATTATCGGACAAGTGCAGAGATGTTTGAAAAATCATTGCTTTATATTCCATCTGACACAGAGTCTAAAATTCTTCGAGCCAAGGGCTTTAGAGTTTTGTGTCTCTGCCACCTTGGTCTCTGTCAGCTTGATCAAGCTCATGAATATGTCAATGAGGCTGAGAAGGTAGAGTAAAGAACAACTGAATGTTGCAATTTTGGTCTGTTAGTCTTCAAGATATTAAGAGAGTTCGATGTCTCGGAACACATCAATGTGCCAACTATTTCAACTTTCTGATTCTTCTTTATTTCTGCAGCTGGATCCAAACATAGCTTGTGCCTTCCTTAAGGTTCCCTCTCTCTCTCTCTCTCTCTCTCTCTCTCAGAGACACAAATGGACATGCTTGCACCCATGTGCGAGCACTCGTAGATTGAGTTCTTAAGCTTTATAAACAAATGCAGCTTTATCAGATGTTCCATAGATCATCTAATTGATTGTTTTGGGACTTGGCATATTTGTTTAATGCAGTTCAAAATATTCCTGCAAAAGAACGACCATGATGGTGCTATTACTCAAATTCAAGCCATGACAATCTGCCTCGATTTTACGACTGACTTTCTCTCACTTTCAGCTCATGAAGCTATTGCTTGCCATGCGCTTCCTGTTGCTGTGGCTGCTTTATTGAATCTCCTAAACTTCTATACCACAGGAAAGTCCATGCCAATAGCAGAAATTGTTGTTCTACGCACCATGGTTACAATCCTCTCTCAGGAGCCTGGCAAAGAGCTGGAAGTTCTGAAATTTGTAAAACGTGCTCATAACCGGGCAACTGAGCTTGGTCCAGATCTCTTCTTTGGAAAAGGGGAGGTTGGAAGACGGGAACGGAATTGGTTTGCTGTGACTTCATGGAACTTTGGGACAAGAACTGGGAAGGAGAGTAACTACAAACTATGTGCTGAATTTTTGAGATTGGCTTCAGAGTTCTACTGTCTCCCCATTGATGGGCAAATGGAACAAAACAATGTCATGGTTTGTAAATCATTAGTCCTGGCGATTTCTGCTACCATAGCTTTAGAGAGTCAAATGAAGACCTCATTGTCAGAAAGTGAAGTGAAGCAAGCAGTAGAAGTGCTAGATAGAGCAGGGAAGGTAGGTATTATTATTTATGTGTTTGACTCATAAAGCACTTGATTCCTCAAAAGGTCTCACATGGTGATTGAAACACATTTCTTGCAATAAATCTTACTCCTAGTCCCACTGCAAACGATGAAAGGGCTCCTCCGTCTGCATCCATATTCCCTTGTAGAAGTACTCCCAACTCCCTTCTAATGGCTCTCTTTCGTGGATGCAGATACTAAAGTCAATCTCAACTTGTCCTCGACTAAATGATGATGAAATTATCACGCTTGAACCTGATCTCTTCTTCATATACACCTTCACTGCCTATGATATACGAGGAAGGTTGAATGATTTAGCAGCGCAGCAACTCCTTGTGAAGAGTTTTGCCTGCTCAAAAGCTTGCAATCCCAAGTACCTCCTCCAGATAGGCCTTAGTGCCTCACAGGGTCCACGATCCAATCCTGAAGTAGCTACCTTTGCTCTAAATGAGTGCCTCTCTGCTTCACTTTCGTCCCCCTCACCAGATTACCAAAATGTTGCTCTTATTATGCGGAAGCTTATAGCAATAACAGGTATTCACAAGGGTGATACTGACGATGATGCTGTATATCGCATGTACAAACAAGCATACCAAATAATGGTGGGTTTGAAAGAGGGAGAGTATCCTACCGAAGAGGGAAAATGGCTTGCCATGACAGCATGGAATCGGGCAGCAATGCCAGTGCGGATGGGCCAGATTGAAATGGCTACGAAATGGATGGATGTTGGTCTGGACTTTGCAAAGCGTATTCCAGGAATGAATAGTTACACGGCATGCATGGAGGATTTTGTTGATGGTTTCAGAAAGAAATTTCCATGCGCAGAACTGATTCTGAAAGCATGACTTAACTAGTAGAATCATGTGTACATCTTGTTGCCCAGGAAATCAGGTCTATCTTTCTTTTACAGACAAACTTTAGGTGCATAGAAAACTTACCCAATGTATAGACCTTGTTTTTGTAATAATATTTTCACCACCTTATACCCAAAAGAAAAAACTTACCCCATAAAATTCAAATTAGGTTAGAAAAAAGGGTATTTGCTGCTTTACAGGGTCATCTTTCTCACTTATAGATCAGCTACCTTTTGTGTCTACAAGTCTTAATACATGTTCTGTCATGCATGGAGAGTGGATTTCAGACCTTTATGATCGTTATCCTTTGTGTCAAAATTAATTTGAAATTGTCAGTGTTAGGGTAGTTTTTAAACAAAAGTATCTTCTCAGGTAAAGCTTTTATCTTTTCTAATTTTTTTCCTCTTTAACATTTTCTACTTATGTTCTCCATATTTTTTGGAGGAACGAAACAATAACATAACAGGCCAATCTTGCTATTGCATTCGTAGAATGAAGCCGTGGTAGGCCTTTTTAACAGGTTCATCTTATCACCTCTTTTAGTCCAGAAGAATCAGCACCTCATGTTTTCCTTTTTCTCTAAGTCTACTATATTTTTTTATAGAAAGAAATATACCAAAATTGGAAAATTTCCGAGAGGTCTTCTAGAGCGAATTATTCTAAATTTGTGCTACTATAATCATAAGTCTACTACGTTCAGATAAGGCACTAAGAGGCTGACACGCCAGCTTCGAGGCACCTTTCCCTTGTATAAGGTATCCATTTCCTGTACTTGGGAGTTGGGATGAAGCTAAATTGGTATCTTTTAATTACAATTTTGACCTTGGAGTTATTGTTTTTTTGCCTGTTTATCTTTCATTTTGCAATTTTTTTTGTCGTGTTTTTTTTTTCAATATTGCTTTTAATTCCCTATCAAGATTAGAGAGTAGGAAAAATTAAAAAGGGAAAAAGTCATAGTTTGCCCCGTAAGTTTATGTCAATTGCATTTCAATCCCCCTAATTAAAAACTGCGATTTACGTCCTATAAGTATGAAACATTTGCAATTATCGTCCTCTGTCAAATTTTCCGTTATAATTGACGGAACTCGGCCTCACATGCGTCAAACACGTTGAAAGCTCACCTGCCTTTCTCGAATTGCCCCTGTGCGTTTTATGGTTTCAGATTCAACATTTTTATTTGTCGAAGAAGTCATCCCCATCATCTCCATTTGCATAGTTGAAGGTATGTGTACTTCTCTGGCTTCCTCCTGCTCCATATCCCCTCCCATCTAGCTCATTCTCAAATTTCTTAGGAGGAATGCATTTTTATTTTATGTGTACTTCTCAAGCTTGCCGATTTCTTAGGTGGAGATTATTCATAGGTGAATTTATTGTTGTAGTTAGTTTCCTTGTTCAATTGTTTAATTTTCACGGGTGAAAAATGGATCAGTTTGTTTTGTCTTAGCCTCATCCTTTGAAATGTATGAATCATATACTACTGGTAGCTCTGGAAATGTACAAAGTGCATCCTCGATGGAGGGCCCCAAATGTTTTTATGACTTGAGAGCAATTTCAACCACTGCCTTCACGGATGAAAATTTTGGCAAAAGATTATGGGATTGTGTGAAGTACAAGGTTTGTTCTAGTCCCCACATTTATGGCCTTTTTTGTGTTGTCGTGAATTGTACAGATTTTTAAACTAGAGTTCTAGTCCCCACATTTACTTGAACATGTGTTTATTATAACATAGTAAATTAATTGCAGGATGGTGCTCCCTATGGACGAAGGGTGATTCGACAACTCCGAGCAATGCAGGAGCAGAAGATTGGTGAAGAATCTTCTTGAGAATCAATTAAGTAACAGCTCCGACAGCAAACTAAGAACATGGAAGCCATAAGTGCGCAACATCGAGAGGAGATCGATGTCATGGCTTCACAACACCGATTAGCCATTGAGGCAATGACTAATGAACAACGAGCTAAAATTGAGGCCATTTCTGCACAACATCGGTGTGAGATTCAACTGGAGAGAAAGAAGGTCGAGATCCAGATTATGGGTTATAAGGGTGCATTGGTTTTCAGCTAGTGTATTTTTGGTAGAGTTTTGGTTGCTCAACTATATAATACTGGACTGTGTAGTTATTTCAAGCACATGTTACCGTCATGAGATGTCTTTGTTGGTACAAGCCCGGTGTTATTTTGTTGGCTCATTGGTCACTTAGTTCGTGACTGTGTAGTCTCTTTGTAGTTGTATTGTATTATGACAAGGATATGTATTATGATAAGAATGTGTATTATTGTAAGTCAATGACAAATTTCTTCTTTTTCAATGAATTGCTGGTTGTGCTTCTTTTTTTTCAGTATTACGTGGCATTATTTGCTGGTTGTACTTATTTCCCGTCACCTACTTATATGTTATATTGACATTATATTTAAACTAGAAAATGGACAATATATTCTGAATCACCTACTTATATTCCAGTACAAGTCATTTAAGTAGTGGTTGTCCTAAATAAAAAGCATATGCCACTTTTATACAAAACAGTGTTTGTCCAACTCTAAAATAACTACATCTGAGCACATATCAAAAATATATAACACCCTGGGCAGAAGATAGACAAGAAAATGGTGCTCATGTCCATTACAACAACCAAAAGCATATACAAAATGGTGCTCATGTCCAATACAAAATGTATGAAAAGCATCTACAAAATGTATCAAAAGTTCCCAACACTAAAAGCTGACATCGGGGTTTCTTCCCTTTATCCTTTGCCCCCAATCTATCTTTAGCTGGAGCCTTTCCCTTCCCCTTGCCCTTCTCCTTACCTCACGGTCCATAGCCTGGAGGGTGATCTGACACTCTGAATTGCATGCCACCGGCACCAGGCGGCCCCCAAGAGCATCTAACTCCTGGTCAAGATTTTGGCTCAGCCAGATCAATAACAACAGGTGGTCTGCTGCTACCTTGCGAACCCACTCCCTCATGCAATCTAGCAGATATACGCATCTGTACACGGGCAGCAATTCCCGTGCTATCCAGCATTCTGGTCATCAACGGTGGTTGTGTTGAACACATCCTCATAGGGCGTGTCTTAGCCGCTGCCATAGTAAGGGGCTACCATATCTAAAGGATCTGCATTTGAACGCTCTCTATACGATACTTGAGCTCGAGTCCCTTTCTTCTTGGATTTCTGAAAACATGAACAAATGTGCATTAGATAGGCAACATACATTATACTATGTTCTAGAATTGAGAATTGATAAGTATGCTTACCGTTGGCCTTGCTGGTACAACCCCGAGTGAGGCGAACTCCGGTAGGAGCTGTGATCGTCTCCGACTCCTAGTAAGCTGCATCAATAATTAGAGTAATTAGTAATCAAAAGTGTCATGACAAATACAAATTCTACTAAAACATGTCGTTCCCGGTACAGATCGTTCCTCGGGAGTGGATTTTCTGAAAACATGAACAAATGTATGTTAGATAGGCAACATACATTCTACTATGGTCCAGAATTGAGAATTGATAAGTATGCTTACCGTTGGCCTTGCTGGTACAGCCCCGAGTGAGGTGAACTCCGGTAGGAGATGTGATAGTCTCTGACTCCGAGTAAGCTGCATCAGTAATTAGATTAATTAGTAATCAAAAGTTTCATGACAAATACAAATTCTGCTAAAACATGTCGTTACCGGTACAAATCGTTCCTCGGGAGTGGAGTGTAAGGGTATTTCTTCATCTAACAACACTAGTGTTCGCCTAATCGAGGGCTGCAATATCAATGTATGTTAGTGATGCGTAATAAACAATTCCATGTGGTTTACATATGCAATGTGATTAAAATGTTCACTTGTCTTGTATTGCGAGTAGTTGGAATATTCTCTGAGGGTGGGAGTCCATTATCGAACGGTGCTGCCGGGGTTCTAGACAAACTACCTCTACTCCGTGTTGCTCCTCTTCGACCGAGTCTTGGACAAGTTCGCTTATTGTGGCCCGATTGTTTGCACTCAGAGCAAGCAAGTCCATTCTGACGCCTTGGGATCCTTCGACTTGATGATGTTGGCTCATCTGGTCCCCTATTCCTCACTTTCCTAGGCCTACCAGGTTGAGCCCTTGATGGTGGGGGCTCCATCAGTTCATATGCAGTACACTGCCACTGCTCTTCAGAAGACACTTGGTAGATGATGGGTGCATATGCCTTCTTGTATGCCTTAACAGTGTAGAACCAATCAACAAAGTCCTCCGGGTTTCCGCCATCATATACTATAGCAGAGAATCCATGAGTGCATGGTATGCCAGTCATATTCCACTTTCTATAAGAGCAGGTATGCCTCTGAATATTCACCATGAATTGCCCCATATGGCACTCAACCTCGAAGAACCCATCCCCAGCGTATGTCGAGAGACAATAGCATGCCTCCAGATCGATCACCCAGTGTGCTTCATTATCCCCTTCTTCTTCTTTTTGTATCTCCTCATGAGTTTCTTCCTTATCATCTCTACCATGGTGATAATCGGTTTATCCCGGGCTGCCAAAACGTATGAGTTAAAGCTCTCGCATAAGTTGTTGATGATCAGGTCGCTCTTACTATACGTGTGAAACCATGATCTCGTCCATACGCTTGGATCCACTTTCCAGAGGTAGTCATGTGCATCTGGGCTTAGTCCCTCCAGCTCGTCCATTTTATTATTGAAGATGGCCTCTGTATATGCTGTTGCAGCTCCCCACAGCTTGTCTTTCAATGCTACCCCGCGATGGCCATCATCTCTGAAGTTGGCGTATAAGTGTCTGACACAAAACCAGTGGTCTGCAGTCAGTATGACATCTTCGAAAGATGGTACAAGCCCTTGACAAACAATAAAGTAACTTAAGTAAATGTGATGTTATTATGATTCAATTATAATATTTAGTTATATAAAAATTCGTAAACATACCTTCTGACGGTAAGACATGAATGTCCAACCACCGGGTGGAGCGACACCGAGATCCCCTACAAGTGTCGCTAATAACCACGTCCAACTATCCTTAGGCTTTGCTTCCACCACTGCAAAGGCCACGTGATACATGTTGTTATTTGGATCTCAGGCAACCGCACCCAACAATTGGCCTTTGAATTCCCTTTTAAAGAAGCAACCATCCAAACATATAAATGGCATGCAACCTTCTTTGAACCCTTTCTTCATTGCATACATCGACACATACAATCTTTGAAAGAAGGGGGCAGCTCTGAAAAAAATCCGATCAATCATCACCACTACACAGCTACCACGGTTGATCTCCCTCAGAGTTGCACAATAATCCCATACCCGACCATATTGCTCCTTATGGGACCCAAATAAGACTTCGAGTGCTCTCTTCTTTCCTCTATAGCATTTTGTCCTAATCGCCTCACACTGACACTTCCTCTTCACCTCGCCGGATATGGCAGATATAGTCATGTTTGGCTGACTCTTTAATTGTTCAAGCATTCACTGCAATCCCTATGAAGCTCATTTGAGAGAGCTTATATCGTCTGGGACACTTGTGCTTTGGTTGAATGTCCCTAATCTCGAAACTTCGTTCACCAGGTATCATCCTGTCATACACTCTGTATGGGCACGCATCAGTCCTACAAATCATCACAACCCTATCGCCACTATTTTTCTTAAAACCCATGTCTTTCCCCAACGTAACATTCGCCTCCCTCACAGCCGACCTGAACAATGCAGCAGAGGCAAACTGCATCCCTTTTTTAAGGGATACTGATCCCAAGTCACGCTTGTGAAACTTTGGGGCATTGCCGGGGTTGGGGGTGCGGTACACGTCATATTCACTAACTAGTGGAGATAAGAGGATATCATACCCCGTAATGTCAGAAAAATAACCTACAGCAACAAAGTTAGCCAGAACAACACAATTACTTGTTGTCATTTAATCAGTAATTACAATGCGATAACTTTAAATAAATAGCTTACCGTTTGCAATGTCATCCCCTTTATCCAATTCAAGATCGATGCCATCATGTGGCACACCCAATGGGCCACCTTCTTCTAATGAAGTCTCACCCACAACCGATGGACCACCTTCTTCAAATGACTGCCCACCCACACCCGATGGCCCAATCCCATCAAACGATAGCCCACCCACACCCCTCTCAAGAGGTACAGATGGCCCATTGTCGTCATCTTCATCATCATTGATGTCAAACAAGTCGTCATCTCTACTTATGGCATCACTCCACCACTTCGTACCAATGCTAATATGTTGCCTCTCCATATCTTCATCACCATCAACAACCAAATCTTCTGCAGGGCCACTTTCGAACCCAACTATGTATATGTCAACAATGTCCTTCCCCACATGGAAAGACACCAAGATCCCCTGATATTAATTTCAACCCCTCCAACAGATTCCTCTATGGCTCTTGGTAAAATACTAAGTCACCGGACTTGTCCCTATGGCTCATTGTGCATAGTTACGTTCCCCCAATCGTATGCACACCCATTGGATCTGTCAAACTTCCCCTCATAATGCACCTTAAACACTAAAGAATCAGACGAAATTACTGATAGCAAACCTGCAATGTGTGAGCAACCCAAACAAAAGGGTAATAAGCATAGATTGACTTATTATGTCCAAATAATAAGCAAACCACCTCCTAGGGTTTAGTGTTTAGTGTTTTAGGGTTTAAGGATTGGTGTTTTAGGGTTTAGGATTTAGTGTTAAGAGTTAGGGGTTAGGTTTGGGGTATGGGAGTTTAGGGTTTAAGTTTTAGGGTTTGGGTTTTACAGTGTTCATAAACAAAAACAAACTTCAACAAACACCCTTCAATATACATGTGAGACCCCGAAAAATCAGTACGTACTCCGTTGTAAGCTTAAGGATTTGGTGATTTGTTTTGAATTAATGGAGGCCATGGTATGATCTAAACTTAATGAGTATTATGGAATTTCAATGGACGAGATTTAAATTAGCCAACCTTAAGTTTATGAATTTTCATTTCTTTTCAATATCCTTGATTACTTTAGAAGGATTATCTTATGGATGATGTTATTGGGCTATTAAGGTTTAAATGGTTGGACTTAAAGCCTAAAAGAATGGGCTGAAAATGGACAGCCCAAGCTTGGCCGAAAATTAGGAATGATGGGCCTTGAAATTTAATCAAGTGGGCTGCCCAATTACATGTGATGATGGGCCCTTGAAGTTGTGATATTGGGCTGCTATAAGGCTTAGAGTAATAGGTGGATATTGGGCCTTTAAATGTATGCAATTGGGCTACCATGAAGATCAAGAAATTGGGCTTTAAATTCATGCTAATGGGCTGCCAAAATGTTCATGGAAATGGGCTTTAAACTATGCTATTGGGCTGCCATAATATTCATGGTAATGGGCTGCCATTGAATGATTATTGGGCTTTAAGGATTTAGGTTATTGGGCCTTAGCCTTTAGGCTTGTGAAATGGACTTGAGACTTGTGATATTGGGCCTTACACAAATATTATTGGGCTATCAAAGTCTTATGTGATTGAAATGTTATTAGGCCTAGCTTTAAAGATTGGTGTTGTTGGGCCCTATTCTTTAAACTTGTGAATTGGACTTGAGATTTAGCCTAATGGGCCTTGGATTATGATGTTGGATTAGCAAGCCCATTAAGTAACCATGAACCCATTTAGTTGGATTGCAACCAAGTGAACTAGACTAGTTCTAAACCAAGGGAGACAAGGGGACATGATTTGATGGTTGCTTTTTATGCTACCAAGGGAGGATTTTCCCCCTTGGCCGAATGAGGCTAAGTTCAGCCTCCCTTGGGTCCTTCACACTTCAACCTTTCACCCTCAATCTTATTGTTTCTCATTTGGTCGTCCAACACAAGGGAGAGAGAAGAGAAAACCAAGAAAGAGAGAAAGGGAGAGGAAGAGAGAACTTGGTGTAAACCGAATGGGTTGAGCCACCAAGAGTGATTTCAAGCTTGGATCCAAGAGGATTTTGTGCAAGGAGAAGAAGGAGAAGGAAGAAGAAGAAGAAGAAGAAGAAGAAGAAGAAGAAGAAGAAGAAGAAGAAGAAGAAGAAGAAGAAAAGGGGAAGGAGAAGAAAAGAAAAGGGGAAGAGAGAAAAGAAAGCTAAAATTGGAAGGTAATTTTCAGCATCTCTTAGAATCCTTCTCTTGCTTGTTGTGTCCATTAGTTTTGTAAAAGTTCATACTAAATGGATCTAATATCTTTAGCTATGATTCTTGTGGATTAAAGATGGAAAATATAATTTATAGTCATGGTTTTGGAAAAGAAGGGGATAAGGATACATATCTTTGGAGAAGGCCGAATCTATACCCCATCATGTGATCTATTATTGTGTTTTGTGTTGGATCTAAGAGTGAGAATGTATGTGGAGATATCCTAAGTTGTTAATGGAGAATACTTGTAAGTTTGGTATGAAATAAGGAGGTTTGCAAGCAATCAAAGAAACAAGAAAAGTCTAGGTTTTAGGAATAAAGGGGTGTTGGCCGAATGTCCCATTTTGCTAGATCTTGAAGATTATTTCATGATTTATGGATCCTAGGTTGTGAAGTAGGTTGCTGGAGGAAGAGATTTATATTGAAGAAGAAGATTTGACATGTATGCATGAGAGTTGGAAAATGTTAAGAATAGATTTTCATGAGAGTTTTGCTTGGCCGAATGTCTATTTTAGTTAGGTCTGGAGTTTAATCAACCCATAGAGTATAATATGAACTTGGAATTGAAAATGCATGCTTAAGATCCTATCTTGATTGTTAGAAAATGCAAAGAAGGTAAATACATGTTAGGTAAGCTTAGATCTAAACCCATTATGTGTTAGGCCGGTTGTAAGTTGATTTTTCCCTTTAAAACACATGCCATTGGGGTTGCTAAATGTTAGATCTGATGTTGGTGGTTGTGAATGATGAAGAAATGAAGTTGTAAGTTCAATGGTTAGTGTTAAAATACAAAGGAGTGCATATTGCAGATTGTTGGCATGAAAAGTGTGATATTTGGTGTTGGCCGAACCATATATACCCTAGATCTTTAAGTATGATTTTGTGAATGTATGGATCTGATGGTGGGCCATGATGTGTGTAAGTTTGATAACCTTATGCATGAAATTTACCATGAAATGTGAAGGATGTATGCAAAGCAAAAGAACCAAAGAAAAACCTAAATTGTTGGTGAATATTGGGTGCTAGCCGAATGATACAATGTGTGATATATTGTGTCTGTGTCTTGATTTTAGATCCTAGGTTGTGAATCTGAAAAATGGAGGATGGGATCACCATTGGAGATGAAGTTGTAATTAAAGAACACATAAGATTGGTGTTGGCCGAATGCCATGAGGAAGAGAAACCCGAATTGCAAGCTTGTAACAATTGGAGATTTTATTTGCTTGTGATGAATAAATAAAATTAGGATTTTGGCCAAACAAATTAAAAGATGTTAAGGCTTAAAGGATCGAGTTAAAGGATTAACAAGCCTTGTGATGTTAAGCATGGATTAAGGATTCAATTAGAATGATTTAATGTTGGCCAAATCCTATTTAGGGCAGAGTGAGACGTAATCGTAATGAGATGTATATCAAAGCTAAGGATTAGAGAGCCTTGACCTTATGAGGAGAAAAATGTAAACCCTAATCAAAGTTAATGTCTCGGATTGATAAAGGTTTAATATCCAAGCCAAGGGTTGTTAATGATTAAGGTTAGTGATTTATTCAGGTAAAGATTTAACCGAATACAGGAAATAAAAGAGAGACTTAGGTTTAATCCTAAATCCGTCAGTTGTTGGTTAGAACCCTAATCGAGAATAGAAATACATTGTAATAGAGTTAATAATTAAATAACCTAAATTAGTATATTAATTAAAGAAGATTAAATAAAATGTTTAATGATTAAAAAGATTATATATATATATATATATATATATATATATATATATATATATATACGATATCCAGAAAGATATAATATAGTTGCTATTCGGAAACGTTCCGATGAATGGAAGGTAAGAAGTCAAGTGATGAACGGGAAGTTCGAGATGGATTAAGAAATATCCGGCAACTATATTATACCATTAAATTAAGTAATGCGTTGAATTATCGCTACTTGTCCTTAGTGGACTTCAAGATAGGACTGTCGGGTAATTCGTAGGACCGACACGTACCGATATGGTTTCATCTATACGCAGTACATTGAAAGATTGAACCTATTCCTTGTAGGCGAGGAGCCAAGTGAGCAAAGGAGAATTTGCGAGGAGTACTGTAAGTGAATCTTACCCCTTTTGGAAAACTGGAATGATACACTGCATGTTTTATTGTGCATGGCAAAATATTTTTAATACATATGAAATGTATTGCATGAAGAATGTTTCAAGTACGCATGATGTTTCGAACATGTCATAGCATGATCATTTGCATGAACGCATGAGAGACGTTTTGATTGCAAATGAAAGTACGATGTTTTCAAGAGTGGCATGGCATGTTCATTGCATAGAAAACATGAAAAGTTGTTTTATGCAAATGAAAGAGAATTTATGTTATGATTAAGCACGAAGGTTTTGGTTGAATACGTAATAAGTTAAGTGAGGTTCGACATCCATGCCGAGGGACGTTGTTCGTGAAGGATGGATGGATGGAACCTGAGACATCCATGCCGAGGGACGTTGTTCGTGAAGGATGGATGAATGGACGCCCGTACCGAGGGACGTTGTTCGTGAAGGATGGGTTAGTCCGTGAGGTATGTGCAACCACACCGAGGAACGTTGCTCGAGAAGGTGTGGCGCCTCCAAGGGTCGTGTCTAGCCATCAGGCCTGGGGCCACTTCAAGGGCTAGCTCGACCAGATGTAAGGTCTCCAAGGGAATTCGGGGACGGTTCCGAAGGGAACGCACAACCCTGACTTCAGGGGTCAAATGGAGCGAGCCACAAGTAAGAGATACGAAATGGTTGTGAAAAGGCCAACAGTGGCACAAGTATGAAAGAATGATTTTCAAGGGCCAATGGCCAATTTTATAAGCAAGAATGAAAGAAAGATTTTCAAGGGCCTGGGGCCAATTTCGAGATTTGAAATGCATTTGAAAAGGCCAAGAGTGGCAAGAGATTTTAGTGCATGGCATGTGCATCACGGAGCATGCATATGCATCATGTTTTTATGCACTAACTCATGATTTACAGTTTTGCATTTCTTATCTTATCGCTACAGTGTATTGAAGTAAGTATGCTTTTAAAGCTATGTTTTATTAAAGTCCATGTTTCAACTGTTGTTCCTTACTGAGTCTTTCGACTCATAGTTTGTAAATCGTATCATTCCAGATCCACAAGATAACTGGGGAGCAGAGGAGTATCTCACGTAGAAATCCTGGAAGTTTGGGGATTGGAGCCGGAGTTGGTGAACTCCGAGGTAGCACTTGGGAGTGCTGGTTTTGATCAAGTGGCAGTATGTTGCCCTAGTACATTTTGTATAAGTTGCGAACAAGATGCAATGTATAGACTTTTCTGAATTATGATGCGTATACCGAGAGGTTATGATCATTGAGCTTGTATCTCAGCCAACATGTGGATCCTGAGTGAGCCATCCTATGTGTAAAAAAAAAAAAAAAAAAAAAAAATTCCGCTGTAAGAGTTAGTGTAAGCGCTGAAGTGTTCCCGGGGAATGCTCGCGGCTGTCACGGCCCCGTCGGGGTGGCGTTCGGGGCGTGACAATACAGACCTATAATAATGCTCAACAATCTTTGCAAGTTGAAGTCTGACTCAGCCTCAACAATTCCTGGTGGTAGTATTTCTGCACCAATAGAAATGCAAGAATTAGCCAATCATGCATGTGTATTCTTGGACATGGAGGGAAGAAAGCCTCACTAATAATTAGGTAAGTCCATTTCATGTGTGAACTACCTCACTGAGTCAAGGTGATGCCTATTGGTCACCTAAGCATTGATCAGAAATACACATGTACATGAATTCGATCCTAGTTAAAATTATATTGCTAAACAGGTTGCTGATACTAGTGAACAAAATTCTGTAGTGCTAAACAAAAGAACAAATATTCGCTTACGGTGAACTTAACATCTGAGGACTGTAGCTAACCAATATTTGAAATAATATATTCCAAGTCTTTCCCTCTAATTCCAGCAAATATAAATAATTAGTTGCAAAAAAATTTTGCATAGCCTCTCATGGACTAAAAAAAGACCATGGACTTTCAGTAGGTACTAAGGATTGTAATCGGGTAATTGTTGTCAAAATTTTGCTTAGCCTGTCATGGTACTCAGTAGGTACTAAGGACTGTAATCTGCAAAATTGATTCTCCATACACAGGTTCCCATATTCCACAAAGATGAGTCTTGAATTGTAATATAGGTTTACATATTCCAAAAGAAAGCTAGGAGGTCTAAACAGGCAACCCACTTTGAATATTTCCACTTTTTTTATTTGAAAATGGTCCACGAAGTTCCACATTCAATACTACAGACAACAGAAAACAGTCTGAGACCATAGATAATGACAACAAAGGGACCACAACCAAACTTGTTGGCCAGCATTGAAAAGCAGAATAAAATAGTTAATACTACATCACAATCAAGACCCCGAAATAAACCCATAATACACAATGTCATACGTTTGCATATCAAATGTTCAAAAAAAGAACACTCGGCAAGCACTCAAAAAAACCAACTTCCCTTTATCCATCTCCATTCAGTCTAATCAACCCAATCAGAATAATCTGCAAGCTCAACCTACGGAAAATAACCAATGGATTCAACGGGGATCGAGGGTATACCGTATACGAGTTGAAATCTCAAGCGTCGTCCTCCACTAGGGCTTCGTTCGAAACACACTCCAACTCAGTGCAATCAACGGTCTTTCGACGTTCAATGGTGACTGGGTCAACTGATCAGAGATTGGGTGTTAGGGTTCACACACAAGTCTTTCGGGTGGCTTTTGGGTGAAGGAGGTAAAATGGCGACAGATAAAATTTGGGGCAAAAGAGTCGGGGATCTCAAAGGCATACAGGAGTCATTTGGCTCTCACTTACGGAGGGCAATTCGGGAAAGGCAGGTGAGCTTCTAGTGTGTTTGACGCACGTGAGGCCGAGTTCCGTCGATTCTAACGGTAAATTTGACAGAGGACGATAATTGTAAATGTTTCATACTTATAGGACGTAAATCGTAATTTTTAAACTTAGGGGGAATGAAATGCAATTGATGCAAACCTATGGGGTGAACTATGACTTTTCTCCAATTAAAAATAACTAGCATCCAATGAATTCTAATTTCTAGCAAAGATTGATGACTCACTTGGTGCCCATGATTTGATCCTTCTACCTTTGTTGCCACCTGCAGGTAATTCCTAACCTCTTTTACACTTTGTCCTACATACTACATCTGAATCACCTCATCTTTTATCCTCATCACCTATACCTTCTATGTCATTACCTTCATCACCCCTACTTCATCCCAATCTACACTTGAAATATCCCAAATTGCTTCCCCGCCACTTCGAATTGTCACCTTAAACTGAAACTAAACCCTTTATGCTTTCGGAAATTCATATTGTTGAATTATAATAAAATTATCGGAAACACAATTATTAGAGTATGAAATGGATAATTCAAAAGAGTCAAACAACTGTGTTTCAAGGATCAAAATTAGTTTTGAAACACTGCTATTGAAAGATAATAAAGGAAACAGCGAAAATGCTACAAAACATACCCTGCTTCTAAAATCACTTTGGCTTGTAATAATACATTGTCCTACTCAAAATAGAAAGGCAAGCACATACAAAGATAAAAGGGGCGAGTCCTACTGACTCAGTAAAGTCGGGGAGGGGGACATGATCAAACAAATATAACTCATGCTTCGAGATAAATAGCAGAATAACAATTATCAAAGTCATAAATGGCATAGCAACAACATGGAGAATGCATGCAATGCATTTGAAATGCATTCTCTCATGATGTAGTTCCATGAGGTATTCTCGGTGTCTGCTTTGTTCACACTTAGAGTCAGATTGTGCGTCCCTCCTTTCCTCGTAAGACTGTCTAGTGCCACCTACGCCAAGACCTCTAAAAACGACGCCTTAGTGCCTAGAAGGAGCCCACCCACTCCCTGTAGTGCGGGGTTGCACTCTCCTCATGTGCCCGGTACCAACACTCTTTCTTCGGGAATCACCTCACAAGCTTGGGGGTTTCTCACATTTATTTTCCCTCTTATGATGTGCATGCAATCAATGCATGAATATCATTCATGTGCAAAGTACACATCCAATCATCCCATGACATAACTTGAAAATATAAATCAATAAAATACTTATAAACTTCAATGCAAGAATAATTCAAGATGAAAATTCTAGAAATTAAATCCACAAACTGAATTTAAAATACTCAATTAGTTCCTGTGTCATATGGCTTCAAATTAATAGACCTTTTTCATTAAATCAATAATTAATAAATTTTTTCCTTTTATAGTACTAATTAAAGAATTAAACATGAAGTTTATAATTAAATATAAAATATGCCCTAAATATTCAAATGAAGGCTTCTTGGGTCTCCTTAGAGCCTACTGGGCATATTCCTAAAGTTTCAAAGTGTTTTGGGCTTGTTTAGAGTTTACGGGCCTAAAGTTCATTTAGGCCGCTAAACGGGCTTCGTGATTGAGCCCCTAATTCTACTCGGTTTGGACTCAAATTTAGACTTCCCAACTATTTTCATGCTAGACACATCCATAAAGTTATTTTCTCATTTTGGACCTTTTACCCTAACGTTTGTGTGAAATGCCGAAACTGCCCTTAGATACCTCCAGGGGCATTTTTGACCTTTACCAACCTCCGATTGAACTGAAATTTTTACTGGGACCTATTGTGACCATTTAATACACATCCACCAATTTTCATGCAAAGACTCTTAAGGGATTCTCAGTAATGTTTTGGACAACAAGGGTTTTTCACCTTTTCCATTGCATGTGATGTTCATGTGCTATAATCTTTAGATCCAATGATTTAGGTCGTCATAACAAAAGCAATATAATCACATAATGCATTAAAATATAGATTAGCAACAAAAATCACTTGCAACATTACAACTTTCTTCGAAATCATCCAAACAACACATGCATGAAATTTTGCTTCAAAACTTCATCTCAAGCCCTCTTGGCTTCATTTACATGACCTTAATATGTCATTTCAACCATAAAATCCATCTCTTGCCATTCGGCTAACATCATAACCATTTCATCATAAAGTTTCTCAACAAAAGTGAGTCTAAATAACAACTCAATAGTGGGGTGAATTGAGTTTTTCAAAAACTTATCACTTTTTCGATAAACATGCAGATATGAAAACTACCCCTCTTTAACAAATAAGAATGTTGATCTAAAAGAGCTTAATGATATGTCAAATATAAGCAATAAATGATAAAGCATAAATCTCCACAAGTATGAATAAGTACTGAAACGTAAGAGAGATAGAGTTAGAGAGATGACACCGTAATTTTAGGTGGTTGGGCTAGCACTTGACTACGCCCACCCCCAACGCTATTGACTTTATTGGGCTTCTCTCTCTCTATTTGGAGGCTAGGTTGTCACGCCCCGAACGTCATCCCGCAGGGACCGTGACAGCCGCGAGCATTCCCCGGGAACACTCCAGCGCTTACACTAACTCTTACAGCGGAAATTTTTTTTTTTATACACATCGGAAGACTCACTCAGGAACCACATGTTGGCTGAGATACAAGCTCAATGAACATAACCCCTCGGTAAACGAATTATAACTCATAAAAGTCTTTACATTGCATCTTGTTCGCAAACTTAAACAAAACGTAATAGGGCAACATACTGCCACTCAAATCAAACCACCACTCACTAGTGCTAACTCGGAGTTCACCAATTCCGACTCCAACTCCCGAACTCCTAGGATTTCTACGTGAGATAATCCTCTGCTCCCCAATTTTCTTGTGGATCTGGAATGATACGATTAAAAACTATGAGTCGAAAGACTCAGTAAGGAACAACAGTTTGAAACATGAACTTTGATAAAGCATGGCTTTAAAAACATACTTACTTCAATACACTGTAAAGTTAAGAAAAGAAATGCATAACTGTAAGTCATGATATAGTGCATAAAAACCTTGATGCATATGCATGCTCCGTGATGCACATGCCATGCACTAAAAACTCTTGCCACTCTTGGCCTTTTCAAATGCATTTCAAATCTCTTGTCACTCTTGGCCTTTTCATAAACATTTCATCTCTTACTGTGGGCTCGCTCCATTTGACCCCATGAAGTCAGGGTTGTGCTGTTCCCATCGGAACTGTCTCTCATCCCTTGGAGACTTAACATCTGGTCGAGCTAGCCCATAGTTGCCCCAGGCCTGATGGCTAGACACGACCCATAAGAGGTGCCACACCTTCTCGAACAACGTTCCTCGGTGTGGTTGTACATACCTCAAGGACTTACCCAATCTTCTTGATCAACGTCCCTCGGTATGGGCGTCCTAGGTTTCATCCATCCATCCTTCTCGATCAACGTTCCTCGGTATGGATGATAAACCTCACTTAACTTGGTACGGATCCAACCAGAGCCCCCCCGGGCTTAATCATAACATAAATTATTTTTCATTTGCATAAAACAACTTTTCATGTTTCTATGCAATGAACATGCCATGCCACACTTGAAAACATCGTAATTTCATTTGCATCAAAACGTCTCTCATGCGTTCATGCAAATGATTATGCTATGACATGTTCGAAACATCATGCGTACTTGAAACATTCTTTATGCACAATACATGTCACTTGTATTAAAAACATCTTGACATGCACAATAAAACATGCAGTGTATCATTCCAGTTTTCCAAATCGGGTAAGATTCACTTACAGTACTCCTTGCAACCTTCTCGGTTCTCACTTGGCTCTTTGCCTACAAGGAATAGGTTCGATTCTCAATATGCTGAGTATACGTGAAATTATATCAACACGCTTCGGTTCTATGAACTATTCGAGGAAACCTATCGTGAAATCCACTAAGGAATGAATAGTAATAATTAAGTACTTAACTTAATCTTAACGATATAATATAGTTGCTGAATTTCTCTTAGTCCAATTGAACCTCTTGTTCACCTCTTAACCTTGAACTCCCCGTCCATCGCAACGGTTTCAAACAACAACTATATATATTTACTTCGATATCATAG
Organism: Myrica gale; assembly: GCA_963930655.1. NCBI lineage: Eukaryota > Viridiplantae > Streptophyta > Magnoliopsida > Fagales > Myricaceae > Myrica > Myrica gale. Next base: position 16,175,038 of record OZ005607.1, on the reverse strand, counting down.
ATTTATACATTGCCTTAATTCTTTTAATTCTTTTAATCGCTTAATATCTTATTTAATCTTTTACTTTCTACTAATTAAGCTTAGGTTATTTAATTACTTAATTCTATTGCAATATATTTCTATTCACATTTAGGACTCTAATCAACAACTAATTGATTTAGGATTAAATCTTGATCTTTCTTTTATTTCATGTATTCAATTGAATTTTTACATTAATCAATCATTAACCTTAATCATACTAACCTTATTCATAATTAACTCTTGGCTTGGACATTAAATCTCTATGCAACCCGAAAATATAAGCCTTATTTTGTTCACCACAAATTTCGGCCAACCTAATTAAATCATCAATCTATACTTAACACCACAAAGTTTTGCTAATTCTTTTAATCCGAATCTTTAAACCTATTATCTATGTTTTTCTCTTACTAATCCGACGTGTTTTATGATTGATCTTAAATCTTCTAACTTATTAGGTCATTCGGCTATGTACCATTTTAAGCATTTCTTGTCTAAGTTTTCTTCTCCAATGGTGATCCCATCCTCCATTTTCAGATTCACAACCTAGGATCTACCAATCACAACACAACTTCTAGATCTAGCACAATGCCATATTTGGCCAACACAAATGTTCATACAATGATTAGCTCTTTCGATTTGCATGCAATCTATTATATTTCAAGTCTAGCCTATATGCATGTGTTCACCAAACTTTTATAAATGTCATGGCCATTCATCAAATTGGCATTTAACAAAATATATTTGAAGATCCAACACCTATAAGTTTCGGCCAACACCATCAATCACAATCCTTCATGGCAAAACTTGCATCATGCATACCCTTTGCATTTTAAGACCATACTAGCATGCATTGTTCATCCTTTAACATCTTTCTAACATTTAAATTCGGATCTCATGCTCATATAGCTAGATCTAACATTACACCTTAGGGTTGATCTCATAACCTCAAGATCTAAAAAAAAAAATCAAGACACTAACTCAGGATCCCATAGTGATACATTCAGCCAACACCATCTTAAAAACCAACAACCCACATCTTTGGCCTTACCTTGATGATTATCACAAGCCTTGAGTACCTAGCACAATAAAATACTCTAGGTTAGAACTTATAAAGAACTTTAAGCAAGAACACTAAGTAGAATCAAGCCTACCTCTACCTTCACCAAACTTTTACCAAAACTCTTCCTTCTCCCAACTTTCGGTTCACCCTATTTAGAGTGGTTCCAAGCTTTATTTTAAGGTGCTAAGGTAGGTTTTATGGTGAGAAAAATATGGTAAACTTGAATGATTTAGCTCTAAGGAAATGAACTAAATTTCTTCAAGAGAAAAGTGGCTAAATGAGTAGAGTTTTCAAAGGAGGAAATGGAGTTGCACAAGGAGAGGGTTCGGTCACCACAAGGAGAGAACCAAACTTGAACTTTGGAGTGTGATTTAGGTTGCAAAAGGGAAAAGAACAAGACTTGAGCTTGGAGGAGAGATTCGGTCAAGAGAAGAAAAAGAGAGAGAGAGTTGGAAGAGATGAAGTGTTCGGCCAAGTGAGGGAAATGAGGAGTGTTGAAATGAAATGGTGATATTCGGCCAAGGCACATTCAAATGTGAAGTGTGAGTTGAGTTGACAATTGAATCTCCCAAGGTGAGTTATTGCTATGACACATGACAAGAGAGAAAGTTTGAAGAAAAAAGGGGGGTGAATGTGGGGGGGGTTGGCCGGCCATGCATATCCTCCTCTCTTCCTTTTTTCTTTTCACCTTTTCTCACATCAACTCTTGTCCCCTAAAGCCATGTCCTTGCATTAAATTTGCTCTCCTTTCTCACTTTGAATCTTCACGTGAACTTCACCCCATAGCTTGATCTCCTTTTGCTTTTGTCTCATTTCTCTTCCAATGTGTTGTCTTGTCAATCAATTGCTCTCTTTCACTTCTTACAACTTCACATGGGTTCATAAATTTTTGGCTTTCTCTTCCTACGTAAATGGCTTTCTCTTTAAGCTCATTTATTTTGTTTGGTTGCATTGCAACTAACTTAGTTTGTGAGACCCCGATTTTCTCCTACGTAATTTCTTATGTATTATCTTTTATTTTCCAATGTAATAGCTTTTATTTCATCATGGGGCTATGTTTTTGGCCAATGTATGGCCTAATCCTTATGTTATGGTATTCCAATTAAAATGGGATTTTATTCCATAAAATCTCTTTAAATAATTTTAATGTCATTTTATGCAAAGTTTAAATTATACTTATTTTAGGAGCCGAAATTTGCAAGTAAGTTTCTCTCTTACGAAGTTATATTTTTCATTTACTTAATATGTTTCATGGACATAGAATTTGAATTATGATTTAAGAATTCTTTGTATAAGCCGAAAATGATTAATGGATTAAATGATGAAACTCTTTTGAAGACATGGATTGAATATTTTTATAGCTTTCATATGTGACATGTATTATTACCATGTGACCTATATTATTAATAGAATTTCCATTTGAATATTCAATGATAAGCTATGTATTTATGTGATAAGTCTAAGAGGAGATTTAATTGATAAGCGCACTTGCTTATCATAGTGATAAGCAAGCATGATAATAGGTTAGGAACCGTTTAGGGTGATAAGTCTTTGTGATTATTGTAGAGATAGGCTAAGGCCATTATCATATGATAAGATATCATGCTTATGAGGTGATAAGCTATTGGAATGGATTAGATAAGCAAGAGAGCTTATGAAGTGATAAGTTAGGTGAGAGAGAGTAACCAAGTTAAAAGTTTGTTGCAATTTAATGTGGAAGTAACTAGGTTGGTTGGAAAGCAACCAAACTAAGCAAAGGGCAAGGCTTTTACATGAAAGGGCTAGAGGAGAAATGGGAAAGCCATAAAGTGAGGCCATGTGATGTGTAAGAGGTGTAAGTGAAGTGTAAGAAGTGATAAGACAATACATGGAAGTAAAAGAGAAGAGAAAAGCAAGGGAGAAGGAGGGATTGTCGATGGAAGCATGTGAGGAGAGAAAAGGAAGTAATTCAAATGCAAGCCATGCTAGGGAGACAAGATTTGATGTGAGGAAAAGAAGAAAGAAAGAGAGAGGGAAGGCTAAGCAATTGTCGACCAAGGCCCCCCCCTTTTCACCCTTTTTCCTTTTGATTTCTCTCTTTTGTCAATTCACTCTCTCAAGCTTTATGTCATAGCAATTACTCTCCTTGGGAGACTCATTCTCTCACACCTCTCATTGCAAAGCTTTGGCCGAATCATTCATGCATTCCATTCTCTCCCATTTTTCCTTGCCTTGGCCGAAACTTGCATTCTCTCAAACTCTCTCCCATTTTCAAGCCTTGGCCGAACCACCCCCTAGAATTCAAGGTTTGCACATTTTCCTCTTGCACTCTAAACCATATTCTTCTTGCTTTCCAAATCTCATTCTAAAAGCCAAGTTTAGACCTCTCTTGTAGTAGACGAAATCTCTCTTGGTGCAAACACATTCCTTCCTTGAGAACCCTAACCATTTGCCTCATTTCTCTTCAAGCTTACCATATTCTCTTAATCACCATAGAACCTCCTTAAATCAAGCTTGGACATTTCTAAGGAGGGTGGACCGAAACTTTGAAGGAAGTGAAGTTAGGAAAAGTTGGTAAAGGTTGAAGGTAAGCTTGGTTCTATTGATGATCTTGCCTTAATTTTCACAAATACTAACCAAAGGTATTTTATTTTCTAGGTGCTCAAGCTTTGATAGTCAACAAGGTAAGACTAATGTGATGTTGTTGGGTTAGCATGAGTGGCCGAATGGCCTATGTATTAGATCTTGAAGTTTAGGTTGTGATATGCCTTGATGTTGTTAGATCTTGAATGCTTAAGAACCCTAGGTTGTTTAAATGCTAGATCTAACCATGGAAGCTTAGATCTAAGGTTGAATGTAAAGAAAAATGCAAATGGAGAACAATGCATGTTAAAGGAAGCTAGATCTAGGTCTTGATGTGTTGGTTTGATGAAAGTTAATTATTTTGCTTAGATCTATGGATGTTAGTATGTATAAAGTGTGGATCTAATGTTGATGGAAACATTTGATGAAAAGATAAAGTGTATGCATGCTAGTTAAGTCACAATGCAAAGGATGTGCATGTTATGATTTTTAGCATGAAAAAGGTGACATTTTGGGGTATGGCCGAATATGAGATGCTTAGGATTTCATGTATAGTTTTGTATATATTTAAATCTGGACATTGGCCATGATATGTGCAAGATTTATGACCCTATGAATGGTAGATGATTATGTTAGGTATTAGATGCATGTATATTGAAAGGAACAAAAGAAACTTAATCGTATGGGTGAAAACATGTGTTGGCCGAATGTTATGAGCATGATATATTGTGTTGGTGTTTTGATTTATAGATCCTAGGTTGTGAAATTGTTGAATGGAGGATGGGATCACCATTGGAGTAAAAGTTGTGACTAAATGGTGCATAAAATAGTGATGGCCGAATGTTGTAATAAAATATAACCCTAAGTGCAATTTATGGAAAAAAAATGGATTATCATTGTTGAGATAGATAAAGAAATTAGAGTTTAATCTAGTTGGAACAAATATTGAAGAACCAGGATCTTTTAATAAAATATTATTTGGAACCCTAGTTAAGTTTTACATTGACAGCAACCAAAACAAGCTCAAACCCACATTTTTTCAAACCAAATATGCATAAAACTAGCCCTTACCTATACTTGAATGCAAGCTCTTCTTCTCCTTTTTCATTTTATTCTTCTTTCTCTTCCTTTCTCTCTCTTTTCTTGGCCGATCCTCCCTTTTCTCTCGTCTTTTCTTCTCTCTCTCTCGTGTGCGGCTGAAACACAAAGTGTCATCCATGAGTTGCACAAAAAGGCTTAAATGTCTTGTCTCTCTCTTCATTACTTCTCTCTTCTTGTTCTCTCTCTTAACTCATGGCAATGAGCATTGTCATGAGTCTCATGTGCTTATACTCTACATCTTTGTTTTTGTCTTTATTCCACCTAATTACCTAGGGGCATGCTATATTTATTGAGACATAATAATTAGGGAGACAAGAAACTTACACAAGTAATTGCATTCATTGGGTAGTTTATTCCTAGGAAAGAGTCTTGGACACATGGCAAAAAGTTAAGATTTTGAAAATCTTCACAATATTGGCCGGCCATGGGGTGGTTGACTTGGCTTGGGTGTGTCTCTTTGGTTACCATGCACTAATGGGTTTCGGCCCAACTCATTTCCGTAGGCCCAAGTTCATAATTCAGCAACCCTAGGCACAATTGAAATTTAAATGCAATTTAAGCCATTTTAAAATAATTATATTCAAATAAAATCAATTACATTAATTAATAAAATCAAGTTGGAAAAATACTAACACATCAAAATGAGTAAGGAGAGATTATGAAAACGAGAGCTGAAAATAAAATATTAACCAAGAAAAAGGAATTTAGGCCCTATTTAAAATTATCCAAATCAATCTAAAAATTTAAGGAAACAAACTCAAGTCAAATAAGAAATTTAAGCACATGAAATTAAATGAAATAATGCAAGGCTTTAAGAATTAAAGAAAGAAAGCACATTCACAATTTAAATTAAAATATTAAAGTTACAAATTTAGAAACATAAGCAATTAAACAAATACTTAAAATATTAGAGGAAATCAAATCAAATCAATTAGACAATTTACACGCATGCGTTTGCACTAAAAATAGTGATCTCAATTCAAAGATTAAAAATTAAAGGAAAGAAATCCTTTAAGCAATTAATCAAATAATAAATACTAAAAAAGACATAAATTAATAAAATAAAGGAAATACTAAGAAAAAGAACACAATTACTAAAAATATTAAAAGAAAAACCTTAACATAAGAGTCTCAAAAGTGGCTCAAAAGGTTAGAGGTATTACATTTTGTTAGCCCAAGGTTGTTTTGCAAACAATCCATATTTGATTTTGATGATAACAAAAATTCTAAGTGCTTTGAAGACTTTTAGATTTTATATTGTCAATCCACTTTTCTTGAAGTAATATTTCAAGAATCTGAGATTATCTCTCTAAACTATTTCTAAGTGTACTTGAACACCATTACACAAGTTGATAAGATCAAATTTTCATTATGTAGGTGTTTAAAGAAGTATTGAAATGGATTGAACACTTTCAAGATGCTGATTTTTCTCTCCAGCACTTATAAGTGTCGACACATTGAAGACTAGTGTCAACACATTGCACTGACACCCGAGACAACATTTTTCAGACCAAGTTTCATGGCGTCGACACATTGAAGACTAGTGTCGACACATTACACTGACACCCGAGACAACATTTCCAGACCAAATTTCATGGTGTCGACACATTGAAGACTAGTGTCGACACATTACACTGTCTCCCGAGAGCACATTTCAAGACCAATTTTTGAAGTGTCAACACATGCTGACCATGTGTCGACATATACCACGATTTTGCAGAAATCCTGAAATGTCGTCAGCTCATTCAAAATTATTCAAAAAGTCATTTAAACCCCTCCAAAGGTAAAATAAAGCTACTTGAAGACTGTTAAAGTTAAAGCGCGTATAAATAGAAAGAGATAGAGAGATAAAGACAACGATCGTGTAATTACTCTTGCAATTATTCTATGACCTAACTTTTAGAGAGAGAGTGCTTTGAAGAAGAGAGAAGACCGCACCTACCAAGAAAGCTTGTGATTCTCCTGCCAAACTGTAGCTTTCTACTAAGAATTTTGTCTTTTTACACACCTTTGTACTTTACACTTGTTTATTCAGCTTTGAGAGTCATTCTTTAATATTCCTTTGTAATAATCTTTTGGGAAACACTTGGTACTACTTGTGAGAGTATAAGAAATAACTTGGGTTTTAGAATTTGTGAAGAGAGTTGAAGTGTGAGCTCGAAAAACGCTTTGTAAAGGTTTCTTAGCACCCCGGAAGCTAAGGTGTATTTACTATTTGAAGGATAGTGAAGGAAACTCATGGAAGTCAATAACCTTGGGGGTGGACGTACGCAAGTGTTGGCCAAACCACCTAAAATCACGATGTCATTTCTCTAACTCTATCTCTCTTTTTTACTCATTTCATATCTCTCCTTGTAGTGTTTTATGCCTTACAGTTATATTACTTAAATTATCTTGAAAAAGTTTTAATTTTTATTAAAACTGAATTCACCCCCATCTTGGGATGTTATTTAGACTTTCACATTCCAGTTGTGGTTCTAATTCATTTGCTGAGCCAATAATCCCGCTAAATCTTGGATTAGGTTGGCCCTAATCCCGGTTTGGACTCCCATTGCCCTCATTCTCTACCATTAGATTCCTGAAGGCACACCAACATTATTACTACAAAACACATTAATTCTAAGTACCCAAGAAATAGCAAGATTCTGTCCTAAACCATGCTCTGATACCACTCTGTCACGTCTCGTGCTCGTACTTACCCCTTAGGTTCATATAAAGTAATAATATGCACAAATTGTGGGGATTACGACATGCAACTATACTTGGTGGTAAAAGACTATTTTACCTTCACGGTAATTCAGCTAAAGACTTATGAAAATATGGTGTAATTGTTGAGGGTTTAAAATTTTGTCAAAACTTAACGCTCATTTTTACAAAGCCTAGTTGATTACAAAATATATAGGTATTTTAGGAGTTATAAAAGAGCGGAGGACAACGTTTTAATAAACCAGAACTTTTATAAGATAAAAGGTATCAGGGTGACAAAAACAACCTTCTCGAGGACTACAACAAAAAGGGCTAGTTACAAAAATGTGAGCACGCTATAGCTCACTAAGCCTATACAACCATAATAATTACAAAGTAAAAATAAAAGTGTTTAAAATACATATCCGATAAAAATTGTTTTAAACATAGAAAAGAAAACCTAGCTACACTACTCATCACTATCGATGGTGAAGGGTAGGGCACGACCAGTTCTGCTAGTGCATTAACTAAACCGAAATCAACAGGTGCTGGCATGGGAGGAGGGTCCTTGAGGTACCAATGGGGCTTGTGCTCCACTGATATCTCAAAAGAGTCCGAGACCCATGCCCGGATGTGCAGGACCACCATGTAGGGGTCCAATTCAAGGACCAATTGTTCCTTGAATAACTTCATTCTTGAAATAAAATTAGGCACCAACAAAAAAAAAATGGGATGAGTCTTAAAGACTCAGTAAGGTCAGGAAGGAGACATGGCAATACTTAAAAGCACGTGGTAAAAGATGGCAATAGATGACATGCGACAATTATGGCTAACTGATGAGAGATGCATATTTTATCGCTTACATTCAATCAAACAAACATCGATGCACGTGCACCCATTCCCCAGCCATTCCTTTAGGTTTGAGGTGTTTCCGGTCATGTCTCTGTTCTATCCCCCAGAGCAGGTTGCACATCCCTCCTCTCCTCCAGGACATGTCTAGTGCCACCTGCACCAGGGCCCTACACTTTTGGCATTTTTGCCCCATGGGAGCCCACCATTTTCTCATAGCGGTGGGTTGCACCCTCCTCCCCCTTTAGTGAACGGTGTCGTCACCCATATCTCGGACAACACTACGGTTCAGTTTCCATTTCCCCAGTCTTGGTCCACTCAATGCTTCATGAATGCAACCATTGATGTTCAATCATTTGCATAATGTTAGCCCAAGGTTGTTTTGCAAACAATCCTTAAATGATTTTGATGATAACAAAATTCTCTATGATTGAAGACTTTGTGATTTTACTTTTTCAAATCCATCATTTCCAAGCTTTATCTCAAATGGATTATTGTTCTCTAACTAAAACTTCCTTAAGATCACTTAAGTATCTTTACACTTGTTGAAACAAACTTTTCTCCTTTGTGGAAATCTTTAAAAAGGTTTTTAAATGGTTTTGAAGCTTAAAGAATCTTTTTTTCTTCCAGGATGCTTAGGTGTTGACACATACAGGACATGTGTCGACACATTGCACATACTCCCGAGACTGGAAATCATGGTGTCGACACATACATGACATGGTGTCGACACATTGCACTAACTCCCGAATGGTGAAAACATGGTGTCTACACATATGTGACATGGTGTCGACACATTGAACTAACTCTTGATTACTCACTTTTTGCTCATTTTCTAGGTGTCAGCACATGCTATTTGATGTGTCAGCACATCTCACGAAGTTGAGGATTTTCCGGAAAGCAATCAGACGCATTTATTTGCTCCTCATTTCACGGGCAACTTTCCAACGGCCATCTCACCTACCCCATCGACCGTTGAAGAAGATTTCGTTTAAATTCAAGACCAGTAGTTGAAGAAATCTCTCTCTCTCTCACCTACTTGCACGACATTGGCAATTACTCCTTGACCTAACTTTTGGGAAAAGAGAGAAAGCTCAGAGAAGAGTGAAGTTCCGCATCCTTTGAGAAGGTCTGCTCTTTCACCATCATATTTTTCAAGTCTTCTATATTGTAAAACCATTCTCTCTCCTACCCGTGTGCCACTCACTTGTAAATTCGGCTTTAAGAGCCAATACTTGAGTTTTCCCTTGTACCTACTTCATTTAAAACTTGAGTGTTGGGTAAACACTGGGTCCTACTTGTGAGAGTAGAAGAAATCCTCTAGGTTGTAAGGATTTGTGAAAGTTTAAGCGTGAGCTTTAAAAAAGCTGTGTAACGGTTCCTTAGCACCCCGGAAGCTAAGGTGTACTTGCTATTCTATTATAGTAAGGGAAGCCCAAGGAAGTCTATAGCCTTGGGGTGGACGTAGGCAAGGATTGGCCGAACCACCTAAAAACACGGTGTCATCTCTCTATCTCTTTATCTCCTTAATTTTGCATATATTGTTGTTCATTAATCTTTTGTCTTACCTTTTGTTTGTGCTTAAATCTCTTTGCAAATGTATAAAAAGTTTTGCAACCCAATTCACCCCCCTCTTGGGTTGCTCTTGGACTTTCACATAAATAATTCAGAACTTAACCATAATTCATCATTCATCATTTATCATAAAGTCATAACTCTATACCGAACCAAGACATTCATAATATCCAGAAGAATTAATAAATTCTCAATACATGCTTTATTCTTTTTCCTTTAAAGGTTTATTAGAAATTTTTAAATTGATATTCCCTTGTTCTTCTCTTACTCTATTGCTCCATTAAACTTATTAGTATTTTTACCAAGTCCTTTATTAGGATTTATAGCCCTTTTATAATTTATAGAATCTTAATGACTTAAAAACTTAAATAATTAGTTAATAAAATTATTTTATATTTTTATTGTCTTACCCAGGTTATAATCGGGCCTAATGGGCCCAAGAAGACCACAATGGGTCAGTATTCATTACAATATTATTAAAGAAAGCATTTTAGTTTCTTAAGGGTTATTGAGCCCATGATGGACCTTAACGGGCCGGATGATTTGGGCTCCTTAGAAATGTGGGTTTGGGCTCAAATTTTTATCACTCCATCTATTTTAATGCTCTACCCAGCCATATGCCCATATTCTTTATTCAGACACTTTTGCCCTCGGATTTTTCAAAAATTCCAGATCTGCCCCTAACAGCTATGAAGGGCATTTTTATCATTTTTTACTAATTTTTTTCTTATGGAATTTTTAGGGCACGTCTCTAGGGGTCTGATATTCAGTTCTGGAGATTTTCATGTACAAAGGAGAAATATTTACACATGAAATATCAAATAGCGGGTTCGGCACTAAGAAAAATGTAGTGATTTTTGCATGCATGTGTTTTTCCTCTTATTTCTTTCTAAGTATCTTACCCAGTCGATTTTATTAAGTATTAAAATGTAACTGATTCTTAAATTTATTATTCTTCATTTGTAGCGATGTCCGGGATCAAACATGGAAGGGGTAGTACGCGCGGAATTGCATTACACAAGGCTCATCATGGAGGAAAGTTGACTGTCCATATCCCTGATGGACGTACGGGAGGTGATGACGTGGCATCATCGATGCTCTCAAGTCATATTGGTACACTCGTTCGATAGCATGTCCCATTTCAGACGACTAAGTGGAGGTAAGTCCCATATCAAGTTAAATCGTACGTGATGAACCGAGTGTTGATAAGTACAACTTATTAAATTTTAATTGTGCAAACTTTTATACGTACTAATTATTATATATGTTAAGGATGACTTTCAACAAGATTATGACTGACCCGAGAATCGTATCACTGTGATACAGGGTAGAGGACGCATAGGAATAGAATGTACCAGCATTACTTGGTGTTATACTAAAGAATAGGCGTTACAACATCTGTATCCCAAGACGAACAAGGAAGAATGGGCTCGTTTCTGTAATTTATTTGCGAACGAGGAATTTCAGGTTAAAAACTTTTATTCCATCGTGTATGTTTATTTTAATTTAGTATTAATTACGGTAACAAATATAAATATACAATGCAGAGGAGGAGTGCAATCAACCGGGAGATTAGGGTTAAGCTGAAAATTGTACACACATCAGGAGCGAGATCCTTCCAATGCACGAGAGCGTTGTTAGTAAATAATAAACTTATTTTTTAGAGATATTACTTAAATAAATGACTTAGGTATTTTAATATGCACGTTGGATATTTATTTTGGTATACAGAAAAATTCAGAAATTGATCAGATTAATCCTGCGTTGTTGTATAAAAAAAACACATACTAATAAGGATGGCGTGTGGACATCAGAAGATGCACGAAAAATGTTGTAAGTTGTAATGTTAGATTTAATGATGCATTCGTTATATCTTATGTTTCATATATTAACTTTATTTTGTTTTCTAAATTTTTAGGAAAAAATGGAGGCAGTACAGTTCCAGCACAAGACTAAGGAAATGCCATACACGAAAGTGGAGATTTTCATTGAGGTCTTAGGGACGAAAGCCGGTTACGTGCGTGGTTTACGCCGTTCAATACGACAGTTGGATCATCATCTTCAGTATCATCCGTTGATTTGTCCTAGAGATTGGAGGAGGTCATATTAGAGATGAGAGCTAGACAGATGGAATATGAAGAGCTTCTGGTCAGGGAGACAGAAAATGGAGTAGACAATGAGAGAGCATCAACAGTATTTGGAGGAGTAACGAAAGCAACAACAAGAGCAAGAACAGAGGTGGCAACGAATGGAACAAGAAATGTCACGCCCCGAACGCCATCCCCTAGGGACCATGACAGCCGCGAGCAATTCCCAGGAAAAACTTCAACGTTCATACATACATACTTACAGCGGAAAAATACAGAATCGCGAGTGACGGATTAAGGTTCTCAATAACTTACATCTTAATATATACATATCATGATTAACATTTAAAAAGTGACGGATCTCATCGATCAGGTCACAACAACAAAACATAGAAATAATATTTCTTCTAAGTCAGGTAGTCCTCCTGACTTCCTTCACCTGAGGCATCTGGAATGACACAATTTTAAAAACGTGAGTCAAAAGACTCAGTAAGGGAAAAACATAACTTTTAAAACATGATCTTGGCTTGGACTTGCTTAACATGGGAAATCATAATTCATGATGCACATGCATGTCATGGGTATGCATATGCTCTTGCTTGTAGACATAAACTTGTTCTTGAAATTGGCCCCTGGCCCTTGAAAACATTTCATTCATAACATGTGGGCTACTTACGCTCCATTTAACCCCTGGAGTCCGGTTGTGCGTTCCCATCGGAACCGTCTCCCTTACCCTTGGGGACTTTTCATTTGGTCGAGCTAGCCCGTAGTTGCCCCAGGCCTGATGGCTAGACACGACCCTTGGAGGCCCACACCTTCTCATTGTCCTTCAGTGTGGTTTACACAGCCTCTTAGGATTCACCCAACCTTCTCGCATTCGTTCTTCGGTATGGGTGTCCATCATGATGGTACGGTACCTACCAGAGCCCCTTGACTTAACTTGTCTTTCCATAAAACTTTTCATACGACATTGCATAAAAATCACTTTAGAAAATCATGCAATGCTCATGTCATGCCATGCTTGCTTGAAATATCATGCTTGTTCATGAATCTATGCAGCGTGTCATTCCAGTTTTGAAAAAAAAATGTAAGCTTACTTACACACTTACAATCCACTTACCTCGGTCTCCTTGATTATGAAAAAAGGTACGAAGATCGCCTACAAGCGATTCAAACACCTCTTAGTTACTAGGAATTAGTACATAACCATAGAAGATAAATATTTGTATATTACTCGGTTTTTCCCAAAAATTTATTTCTGAAAAATATTATATCATTCTCAAGGGTTTACATAGAAAACTCTTATTAATCATTTAAGAAAAGTATTTAGCAAATCAACATATCCTATTAGCATCTAAGTCCAAAATCGATAATCTAATGGTACCAAAATCCAAGTTTTGCTAATTACCTTAACAAGTACCACTCCGAAGTCTAAGTTCCATCATTTATACTTAACTAACTTGCAAGATCTCTCTTAATACTAAATCTAGGTTTTAACCTCTAATTCATTTAGCTAAAATATTAATTTTACTTATACATCACATGAAATTATATTTTAAATTACTAATCGTTTGGTCATTGGGGTTTCCTTCACTACATCATTCGGTCATGCATCAATATAAGTGTTTATGGAAGTCTAAATTCATCTCCAATGTTTTCTCATCCTCCATTATCAGATTCACAACCTAGATTCTACAAATCATGGCACAAGTACAAGATCTCACACATCATATCATTCGGCCAAGTCATGAACAGCATCCAAAACCTACTTTTAGTCAGTGGCGACTTCACATGCATTGTTCATTCAATCATCCATTCACTAGATCTAGCATTTAAAGAGACTAACAGCAAGATATCTCAAAGAAACCCAACATGCATTCGGCCAATGGTAGTGTAAGCCAAGACCCGAAACCCTAACATGCATATTCTTCTATTTCCATTTCATTGTCCATAAGCAACTTACAATCCATTCACATTCTCATGCATACAAGACCAGATCCAGCATCACAACACAACCTAAAGTGTTCCAAGCTCAAGATCTAGCAAGAACAAGGCAACTAAACTCAAAATCCAACTAAAAGAAGACATTCGGCCATTAAAGGTTTTATTCTCTAAGCCATTCGGTCATGAATCAACCACATGCATCAAATCTTCATCTCCAACATAGACCCCATCCTCCATGGTCAGTTTCACAACCTAGGGTCTACCAATCACAAAATAACTTCAAGATCTAGCAAGATCATACATTCGGCCAACGCATCATTTTGCACCAACAACCATATTTGGCCTTACCTTGATGATTGGACACAAGCCTTGCTAAAAGAAGAGCACCTAGCATAATAAAACATCTTAGGTTATAAACTATAAGGAACTCAAGCCAAAACATCATATGAAAATCAAATCTACCTCTACCTTCCACTAGTCACACTGTTTTCACCAAAATCCTCCCTTACCCTCAACTTTCGGTTCCACCTTTAGGAATGGTTCCAAGGGCTGAGATTTGTGTCTTCAAGGTGCTGAGATGGAGTTTTATGGTGGGGAAAAGAGAAATGTTCAGCAGCTGAGAGTTGCTTGTAGAAACAAGGCAAGACTTGAAACTTTGAAGTGGTTTGGTTTCAAGAGAGTGAGCTAAGTTTCTGTCAAGGGAAGATGGCTAAGTAAAGAGAAATTTCCAGCCACCAAGAGAGAATAAATGAGTTGAACCAAGGGGAAAATTCGGTCACCAAAGAAGAGAAACAAACTAGAGCATAGAGAAGTGTTTTGGTTTCAAGAGGAAGGAAACAAGACTTAAGCCAAAGAGATGAGTTTCGGTCAAGAGAGAAAAAAGAGAAAGAGAGTTGAAGTGAAGGTGTTATTTGGTCAAAGCAATGAGCATTTGAAATGTGAAGGAGTGGGGGGGGATAATTCGTAGAAGGCTAATTTGAATTTCGCTAGATTCAATTATGACAATGACAAGAGAGTTGAAAATGACAAGAGGAAAAAGGGGGGTGAACTTGGTGAGGTGTGGCCGACCAATGCATTGTCACTTTCATCATTTTCTCTCACCTCATCCCTTTGTCCCCTCAAGCCTTGCCCTCCCACGTGAATCTCCTTGCCATTTCACTTCAATTTCTCTTTTTGTTGCTTATCTTTCACGTGAACATCACCATTTCATAGCTTTTCTCCTCTTTGTCTTGTCTTGTCAATTTAATGCTCATCTTATCTCTTCTTAACTCTTCACATGGACCACAACTTTAAGACTTTTCCCCTCCTTGCTATTCACATGTTACACCATTCTAGACTCTTCTCACTTGTTGCATTTCACGTATCTTCTTTTACTTCTTTTATCAAATAACTATCTCAACTTATCACACACATATGTATTCTAACTTATCTCCTATAAGCACTTTAACTTATCTAGTTCAATCCCATAACTTATCAACTTATAAACATGATAACCTATCTCAAAATAATTGCTCTAGCCTATCTCTAAGATAGTCACAACAACCTATTATCTTAAAAGCTCTCTAGCTTATCACTATGATAAGCAAGTGTGCTTATCAATTAAATTCTCTTCAAGCTATCATATATATATTAGCTTATCATATAATATCTCTAATGATAATTCAATACTAATAATTAAAGCCACATAATGATGATCAATGCTACCTATTAAGAGACACACAAAAATATTTAAATGCTTACATGAATTTCATGGTTTTTTACTTAATTATTTTCGGCCATAATATATAAATCTCTCTTCATAATTTAATTTTATGGATTATGGAATATACTAAGCAAATGGAAAGTATAAATCCATAAAAGAAACTTACCTAGCAAGTTTCGGCTCTTAGGGAAAATAAAATTTAAACTTGCACTAAACTTCCACAATGAAAAAAAATTATTTAAAGGAAATTCTTGAAACAAAATTTCATAATAGTTAATGTACCTTAAGCTTAGGTCATACATTGGCCAAAAATATGACCCCATAATTTAAATTTAAAGCTAATACATTGGAAATAACAAAAGAGATAAACGGGGTCTCACAACATGAATAACAATCCAATATTGTCCGCTAAGCATAATTGAAAGAGCCGCACAAAAAGCGATCGCCATGGTTGCAATAGAGAAGAATAGGGTAGAAAAGCCTACTATCATCTTCCTTGGCAAAGTCACAAGGAAATCATCTTCTGCGTAACGTGATGTAAGGATTCCCAAAAACATCAATATTGAAGTCGTGGAAGAAAAGAGAAATAGGGCATCGGATAATATAAAGAGCTTGAACCATTTTGTATTTAAAAATATTGGCAAGCCTGTATTTTGGTTATTGCCACCGGGGACGGTAAATGCTGCAGCAAACATGATGGTTATAATAAGAGCTCCTACTACTGTGCAAGACGTTGCTGCATCTTTCATCCATTGCTCTTCCTCTTTCCTCAAGTTCTTGTGAGTCTTTGTGAACAATTGGCGAGGAGTAAAACCATCCTTATTTATAGCATCTTTAGCCTTGGGATAAGCAATACTCTCTATTTCCTACAATTTTTGTTAAAAAAAAAACTTAGAAAGACACATTATACAACAGTAATTAAAAGCACTTCCAGTAAGAATGTGAATTTAGAAAGGATACAAAATAATTATTGAATTGATCCCAGACTACTCATTACCCCACTCATAGAGATAATTTCAAATAAAATATAAAACCATAAATGGCTTTGGAAGTAATTATAGATATTCAAATTTTCTCAAGTAATGAAGTAATTATAAATTGATTCCAGGTATATATGGTAATTCTTATTAATGAGAAATTGCAAAACCAACAATGTACGGATCGAGATTCACATCATGCGATTTGACGGATCTTCAATGGAGAAGAAGAAAGAGATAGAGATGCTGCCATGAAAAGAGAACTAAACAAAACCAGAGCAAAACTAGAATATACAAAGCTAATGTTTGCTAACATAGTTTGATGTGTTAGCATATTGTCTATATCTTCCTGATTTAAGAAGATCATGGAAATATATCTTCTGTGATCCTCCTGAATTAGGAAGATATTCTCATATCCCAAATATTGTGATTTGTAATTATTCTGTTGATTCCGCTTACCTTGTATAGCTCTCTCCCTCCTCCTATAAAAGGACGGGTCATTGTACTGTTTATACACACCTCTGAATATACAAAGCATTCTCTATTCTCTCTGTCTTTTCTATTATTTCAACATGGTATGAGCCTTCTGCCAATCGATTTTTGGTCTGTAAATACCTTAAATCGATTTCTTTGACTTTCTTCTTGTGAGTACGTCAGTTTTGTTGTTCTTACACCAAAATCCAGACATCTATTTCTCGATTTTTGGTGTTTAATACCTCAAATCGATTCTCAGGGTCTCATAATCTAGTTTGGTGGAAAGAACGCCCTGTTCTGACGTCACACGCGCCCTCACGCGCCACCAGTTTTTTCTGCCGCTCTGACCTTCGTTGCACGCGCCGACACGCGCCATCCCCGGTTCGCTTCACGCGCTACCACACGCCCCGAGTCTGCCAACACGCACCCTCTCAGCTCTGGTCCAGTCCACGCCCGGTCCAGTACAGTAGCAGCCCACTTCTAGCACCGGTCCAACTAAGTCTTGTTCCCGCCGGTCCGTTTCCGTCCGACCCGACATGCTCAGCCAAGCCCGATTCTGCCCCAGCCCGTCACGCCCCAGCCCAGCTCAGCATCTTCTCACCTGTCCACCACCAGCGGCCTCCGTACACCGCCGACACGCCACCACCGGCAGCCGTACTCCACCGCAGACCGGAACCGGCCGTCGTACTCGGCCGTCGACCACCTCCGGCCGCCGTACTCTGCCGGCCCCCGTCGTCCGCCGCTGACCACCCCCACCGTTTTTCTCGCTGATTTCAACCGTGCCCTCCGTTTGATCTACTTCGGTCAGCATCTTTTATGGCTTCCACTAGTGATGTTAGTGTCACTCGGCCTATCGACATTGTTTTGGATGGCTCCAACTATAATGCTTGAGCTCAGCAGATGTCGGTCTTCTTCATTGGTCGTCGGTTATGGCGCTTTGTCACTGGCGATAAAAAGGTTCCTTCGAAAGATGACAAGGAAACTGCGGATGATTTTGATGATCGTCTCGAGGTATGGGAAGCTACTCATTGTAAGATTTTGTCTTGGTTCATCAATACCTCTGTTCCATCTATTCACAATCTTCTTCCCAAATTTCGCAATGCCCACCTTGCTTGGGAATTTTTGGCCAACCGATACAACTGCTCTAGTGATGCTGCTCTCCAGTTTCAACTGGAATTTCAGTTGTATCAAATGCATCAACAGCCTGGCCAATCTATTGCTGAGTTTCACTCTCAGGTGAGTAGTATATGGGATCAACTCTCTCAAGCGGATCCTTTTTTTCCCGATGCTAAGTCTATTGAGCTCTTTTCTGAATATCGGGATCGTCGACAGTTTATTCACTTTATGATGCGTATTCGGGATGATTTTGAGAACACTAGAGCATTCTTGCTTCATCTCTCTCCATTGCCTACACTTAATGTTGCTCATTTTCGAGGAAACACGACAGCATACTTGTCGGCTGCCAACTTCTGATCGGGTCATGGCCATTGCATCCTCAGATTCCATCGCAGCTGCTGCTCAGCCGCAACGTTTCTTTGGTAAATGTCACTATTGTAAGGAGGTCGGTCACCGAATTTCTGAGTGTGCAAAGAAAAAGGCTAAGGATGCCCGAGATGCTCAGAAAGCTAAGACTTATCCTCTCACCTCCAAGAATTTTGCTGTTGCGTCTACCAGTCCATCAGCTTCTAGGTCATCTTCTACACCTGCTTCCTCATCTTTTACTGCAGCTGATCTCGAGGCAATTATCCATCAGGTTCTATCTCGTTCTTCTACTGCATTGACCGTCTCTTCAGGTAAATCTTCTTCTTGGTTTATTGACTCCGCATGTTGCAATCATATGACTTCTGATTGTTCTCTCCTACTTGATAAACAATCTTTGCATCCCGTACCTATCATATACACTGTTGATGGCTCTCATATGTCTGTTAGTCATGTTGGCTCTATTTCTACCTCTACTTTTTCCATACCTGATACATATCACGTTCCCAAATTGTCTCTCAATCTCCTTTCTGTTGGTCAACTTGTTGAGCATGGTCTTATCCTAACTTTTTCTAACAAAGGGTGTGATGTGCAGGATCAGAAAATGGGCCAGCTAGTTGGGAC
The DNA here is from genome assembly GCA_963930655.1 of Myrica gale. Taxonomy (NCBI): domain Eukaryota; kingdom Viridiplantae; phylum Streptophyta; class Magnoliopsida; order Fagales; family Myricaceae; genus Myrica; species Myrica gale. The sequence goes on along the minus strand of OZ005607.1, from coordinate 16,155,898 downwards.
AGGTCGTAAAATTGGTCGTCTTTTTGAGCTTTCATTTCTGCATGTTCCTCGTCCGTGTGAAGTTCCTTCTCTTACAGCCTCTGTATCTTCCAGTCTTTGGCACTCTCGCCTCGGTCATGTCTCTTTACCTCGCGTTCAGTCTCTCGCATCTAGTGGTCACTTAGGCCGAGTTGATTTTGACTCTTTTGATTGTGTTTCGTGTCAGATGGGAAAACAAAAGGCTTTATCCTTTAATAATAGTGAATCTTTATCCTCTGCCCCTTTTGATCTTGTTTATTCTGATGTTTGGGGCCCTGCCCCTGTTCCTAGTCAGGGGGTCTCGTTATTTTGTTATATTTATTGATGATTACTCTCGGTACACATGGATTTATCTTTTACATGATCGATCTGAGTTATTACGTGTTTTTCGTGACTTTAAACAGATGATTAAAACTCAGTTTGACCGCACCATCAAAATATTCCGTTCCGATAATGCCATGGAGTATACATCTGCCTCTTTTCTTAACACCCTCAAAGAGGATGGCACTTTGTCTCATCGATCTTGTCCTTATACTTCCCAGCAGAACGGACGTACTGAACGTAAGCACATCCATATTCTCAACACTGTAAGATCTCTTCTCATCTCTGTCACTCTCCCTGAATCGTTCTGGGGAGAAGCGGCCCTTACAGCTATTCATACCATTAATCGTATTCATTCTCCTACCACTTCCAAACAGACTCCTTATGAGCTCCTGCATGGCAAGGTACCAAATTATTCTCTCTTGAAAGTTTTCGATTGTGGCTGCTTTGTATTACTGCCTTCTCATGAGCGTACAAAACTTGAACCTCGTTCTCGTCTCTGTTGTTTTCTTGGTTATGGGATTGAACAAAAAAGTTATCGTTGTTATGATCTTATAACCAAACGTCTTCGTGTTTCCCGTCATATTCAGTTTTGGGAGCACAAGTCCTTCACCAGTATGTCTCTATTCCTAGATAGTTCTTCATCTCTCTCTCCTGCTTTTTCTGACTCTAGTCTAGATATTTCTTTCGATTCTGATGCAGGTGATAAACGCTCCTTAAATGGCCATCTCACGGCAGTACCCTCTGAGTCTGGACCGTCGCCTGATCTTGTCATCACTCCTGCTTCCACCTCCACTCCAGATGTTCGTCGCTCTACTCGAGTAAGAGCTTTTCCGTCTCATCTTAATGATTTTCATTGTTTTTCTGCTCTTGCCACTCTTCATGAGCCTCGCAGTTATCGCGAAGCTTGTTCTGACCCTCTTTGGCAAAAAGCTATGTCTGATGATGAACTTCAGGCTCTTCATAACACTCGTACTTGGGACTTGGTCGATTTGCCTCCTGGTAAGTCTGCAATAGGATACAAGTGGGTGTACAAGATTAAGACACGAGCTGATGGATCGGTTGAATGCTACAAAGCTCGTCTTGTGGCACATGGATTTACTCAGGAATACGGTATTGATTATGAGGAGACTTTTGCCCCTGTTGCACGTCTTACTTCGTTTAGATATTTACTTGCAGTTGCAGCCATTTGCCAATGACGCCTATTTCAAATGGATGTGAAGAATGCATTCCTTAATAGGGATCTGGAAGAAGAAGTCTATCTCAAACCTCCTCACGGTCTTGAGCACCCACCTCAGAAGGTTTGCCGCCTTCGTAAGGCTCTTTACGGTCTCAAGCAGTATCCACGTACTTGGTTTTCCAAGTTCAGTTCCGTTATAGCTCAGCAGGGTTTCACTCCAGTGCATATGATTTTGCCTTGTTTATTCGTCAGTCTGAGACTGGTCTTGTTCTCTTTTTACTTTATGTTGATGACATGGTTATTACAGGCGACAATCTTTCTGGCATTCAGGCACTTCAGCAGTTCCTCAGTCAGCAGTTTGAGATGAAAGATTTGGGTTCTCTGAGTTATTTCTTGGGTCTTGAGGTGTCCTCTTGTTCAGATGGATATTATCTTTCTCAAGCTAAGTATGCATCTGAGCTCTTGTCTCGTGCCGGATTGACCGATAGTAAGACTGTTGATAGTCCTCTGGAGACGAATGTCAAACTTCTTCCCAGCGAGGGTGCCCTCTTAGATGATGCCACGCTCTATCGACAATTGGTTAGTAGTCTCATCTACCTCACGGTGACTCGTCCTGACATTTCCTATGCCGTCACCTTGGTCAGTCAGTTTATGCATTCCCCTCGTTTTACTCACTATGCCGTTGTTCTCCGCATTCTTCGATATGTAAAGGGGACTTTGTTCCATGGGCATCATTTTTCTGCTCACTCCGCATTGACTCTTCAGGCATACTCTGATGCTGATTGGGCAGGAGATCCCACTAATCGTGGCTCCACCACCGGATATTTTTTGTTGCTCGGCACATCTCTTATCTCGTGGAAAAGTAAGAAACAAACTGTTGTCTCTCGTTCCAGTACTGAAGCTGAATATCGTGCCTTGGCTGATACTATCTCTGAACTCTTGTGGCTTCGGTGGTTATTGCATGATATGGGGGTTCCTTTTTCTGGTGGTTCTCCTCTCCATTGTGACAACACCAGTGCCATTCAGATTGCTCACAATGATGTTTTTCATGAACGCACAAAACATATTGAAATCGAATGTCACTTCATTCGTCACCATATCAAGCAAAACACTCTTCGATTGCATCATGTTCCTTCTGCAGATCAGCTCGCTGATATCTTTACCAAGGCTCATCCTCCTGGACGTCATCAAGATCTAGTTGGCAAACTCAAGTTAGCATCTTCACTCCCACCTTGAGTTTGTGGGGGGGTGTTAGCATATTGCCTATATCTTCCTAATTTAGGAAGATCATGGAAATATATCTTCTGTGATCCTCCTAAATCAGGAAGATATTATCATATCTCAAATATTGTGATTTGTGATCTGATTGTGATTTGTAATTATTTTGTTGATTCTGCTTACCTTGTATAGCTCTCTCCCTCCTCCTATAAAAGGACGGGTCATTGTACTGTTTATACACACCTCTGAATATACAAAGCATTCTCCATTATCTCTGTCTTTTCTATTATTTCAACATGATGGTTGTTTCTAGTTTTGTCATATGGCTTTCTCATATTAGGCATGAAAGCAAACAAAAGATATGAGAATAGACACCATAGAAAGACTACAGTGAGAGAAATGACCTTAAACCATTGCAGTTCTCTTTGCATTTGTAGAGCTGCACCTGAGATATGGTTAAGCATACTGGAATCCGCTAACATCCCTTTCATATGTAGCATGCCATTGCCATCTTCATCTTGATGACATGTATGAGAGTTCTTTGTAATAAGTCCATATAAAAGGCTAAAGATTTTAGCTTGACGGTGTAGGACAGCAATCGAAAATATGCGTCTTGATTTTCCATCCGTGGTCCACTCAAGCTCTGGATCTGCCTTTAGCATCCCAGAAACAACCTCAAAGATTCCATTCTTGATAGCTCTAATGATGGTAGCATTAACGAAGCTTTCTTGCCGTTGTTGAATAGTTAAATTTGATAGTCCCTCACACATTCGATGAAGAAGTTCTATGGATTGGATGTGGATCAACTTCATTTCATATAAATGCTTGATACCTTCAATGGTTAATCATCGAAAAATATCCACAATTGATTAACAAGATGAAGCTATAGATCAAAATCTCAGTTTGTTAAGGATAAACGACTTCGAAAACTTAATTAATGGATGAAATTGATTGAGTAGGGTACCCAAAAAGTTGACTTTTGAAACGACACGGCGCAGTTGAGCTGGCACTGCAAAGAAAAAACAAAATTTGGACACATATATGTACACATGAGAAAGAAATATTATCTTAATTATTAGATAAATAAGAACAGTAATTGGGAGCGGAAAGCCGAGAGGAAAGAAAAGAGAAAGAGGAGTGGAGAGAAAATAAGGGAAAGAAGATGAGAAGGGAAAAAGGAGGAAAATAATCGGGACATACTGCAGAGATTTTGTTAACACGATTTTTTTTTTGTTAAATTATCCCAAACATAATATTTTGTACTGTGAGTGTTTGTGATATTAAGTATACGAGAAAATGCATGTTTGATAGCTCCAAAATGGTGAGTCTATCGAGATTTGTGATTATGATGCATAATGTAATTTTATGCGTATTTGAAATTTTGGATGGTATGAAAAAATATGTATTTTTGTGTTGAACATGAAGTGTTCGATAAAATGCCCCAAATAGAACTTGACGCATTAGATTATATTTATTTGATTATGGTATTTTAATAAGATATTATTAATGGTGAAAATTAGGATTGATGTTATTATATAAGCAACAATCACGAGAAAAATGACGTTGCATGGCCAAAATACAATTCTTAATTTTACCTGCAAAAAATTAGGAAAAGTGAAATTAGGAAAAATCATACCCGATATGATAGATCTTTCTTGATTGCTTTGCTTTGCTGGTTTTCTACGTCTGAAATGTTCCAACCATTAATTTCATTGGTGGAACGAGCCGTGGGTTGAATGTCTATACCTTCGAGCCAAATAAAAATTAAGGGAAATGGATGTTAATAATCCATTGGGTAGTACTGACCTCTAAGTCAAGGACAATTTATTCAAAGAGGTCAAAATCAATGGACGAAATAGAGACAACCCTTTTCAAATTTCGCTACAAAAAGTTTCATGTCATAAACTGGTACGCTATGCTAATGGGGGAACATGGGCATTGAAGCTGCAGACAACTTAATCAAAAAGCAAGAGAAGAGAGATAGTATATACTCACAGTAGTTGTAGATCCATTGTTTCCAAAATACAAGCCGATTTCCACTTGGAAATGCATTAGGCGTAGAAGCCAATGCCAACAATGGGGAGTTGCCATCTTTACCAAGAGCAAGTGCCAATCGTGGGCAGCGCTTTACTAAATCTAAGGCAATATCTGTTACAAAGGATATACAGAAAACGATTAATTAACAACAGGGGAATTCAAAAATGAAGAGGCAATTAGAGAAGGAATTCTTACCCAAATTTCTCGTATATATAGCGTTGATAAGAAGGGTAGCACCATTGTGATCTTTTTCTGGCATTAGATCTTCCAGGGGCGTGACAGAATACAAATACCGAGCCGTTTCTATTTGCCCATAAGAAATGGCCGTCACAAGTGGTATGGTTTGAGTTGCAGATCCGATGCTGACCAAGCTCTCGTTCTTTCTCACCATACACTTTACCAATCCGTACTCTCCACGTACGGCTGCCTCGTTTAGAGCTGTGTCACCGAAGTTATCGAGAATTTCCAAGTCTTCTCTTGACATTCGCTCCACCAACTCCTCTCCCATACGTTCCTTTCCAGCAACAACAGCAATATGGAGAGCCATTTTGCCCAAAGTGGTGATTTTTGCATTCAAAGCATCGGGACGGCGCTCAAGAAACTCTTTTGCCGCATTCCAGTCACCTCCTCGAACAGCCTTGTACAAGTCCTCGTACTCAACGTAGCTGTCATTCCGATTGTTGTCCGTACCTGCAGCCAAGGTTTTCTAGTTTTCATAGAGTTGATATGAAATGGTACCATAATGAATCCGACATGCATATAACCTACTCGATGGTCTCTCTTGTGGTAGTAGATGCCACGTTATAATGACTACCCAAAAGAAGGATGCAAGTATGTCAAAACAAGTACTTTAGATCTGCCTAAAATGGCTTATAAGTAGTTATCGGAAAAAGATTCAGACCAAAGGGTCCAGTAATCTAAAGCTTTTACAATAGGTGGTCTAAATTTCCTTTTCCAAATCTAAAAGAAAGAAACGTGCTATCAGAAAGGTAAAATAGAACGCGCCACATCATTTAATTACGAAGAAGAGTAGACGGAGTGTTTATGTTTTTAGAAAGAAACCTATTATTAGAAAAAGTAAATAGAAACGTGCCACCTCATTTAATGAGGAAGAGTAGACTGAGTGCTTATGTCTAATTTGGAAAAGAAAATTTAGAGAATAATGTAACAACTTTATTTAGACACTTTGGTCTAATTTTTGTTTCCTTCTCATGTATTATTAAAACTTGAAATGCAAAAAAAATGATCATTGATTTGCCAGAAAAATTTTGGGAAGTATCTTTTGCTTATAAATTTTAAGTTTGTTCTTGTCTATACAATCCAGAGCAATACAAAGCGTTGTTAACTCACTTATAATGACAAGGACTTTCGTACTAATCATAAGTTTTTTTGGGTAAAGCTTGCACACACGTCTCAATCCTCAGGGTAAAATGAGCTGTTTTCTCTAAGTGCTCTCACTATCTTCTTCTTCTTTTTTTCTTATTTCTTAAATGTATTTTAGGAGCTGAGGGAGGGAGGGAGGTAAGGAGAGAAGATCAGATCAGATCAAACCTGAGTAAGTAGTTTTGAGCATAGTATATTTCTCCGCCAAAGTGTTCCAAGCAATTTTTGTCAAACTAATCTCCCTGATGGTAGAAAATGATTTGGGTCCGCATGAAATTTGGATCACATGTAATGCCATGAAATTCCTTTTACTCCAAGCTTTTGAAGCAAAATTGTTCTTTTCTTGGTCAGGAGTTTCTTCTATTCCTTCAACTACTCCCCAAAGATCTTGAGCTATCAAGTAGGTTTTCATCTGAGCCCTCCAATCCAAATAATTACATTTGTCAAGAACTTCAAAAACAGCCGGATACAAACCAGGCTTTGTTTCCATTTTAACCTATTTATATATCAAAATGGTGTCAGGAGCATAATATCTAATAAATCACAGCAAAACAACATTTTTTTAATGGAATCGGCTAAGATAGATTCAAACTAGTCTAATTATTTGGTATATTCTATGGTAAATACTCTATACACGAAAATGTATATGTGCTCATTAATGTTGACAACCACTCAAGGATAACAAATTTAAGCAATGAAAGAAAACCATCAAAGCTTTGTTACTAGTTCAAGCATCAATTGTGCCTTTACGTCTACAACTTATCAAAAATCAAGAACAGAGAACTTCAATCCTTTCAATCCTTTACGTCCCTTTTCTCCTAACGTCCCAACAATTTTCCCCTTTTTCCATCCTCCCTTACGTGCGTCTTCTAAGCATCTATCTGCTCCTCACTTCTTTAGGTGTAATTGCCGCATATTCCTCTCCAGGTCAACCTTTTAGTTGCTCTTTTTTTGTCTTCCAAAAATACCCTGCAACAATTAAACAGAGGTGCTCATAAACTTAAGGGCAAAAAATGAAATAATGGTTCTAGTGGTGAAGGTCACATGTGTTTTTGTTAACACCAGCTGCAATTAATGTTTCTAAGTGTAAAATATCAGTTAAGCTCAATTACTAAAATCATATGCAGTTAAGCTCTTAATCCATTTTGCAATAACTAATTAACACAGTTAAACATTTAATTATGCAATTTTACTTAATCACCCACTAAGGCCAATTATCAGTACCTCCCCACGGTTCTAAAGGATCTCTCTGTTGGAACGCAAAATCACAGCGGAAATGATCGTTGAATCAAAACAGCCCAAGCGCGCTGTCTCCTTCAGATCCACGCACACAAGTTTGAGAGAGAGTTAGAGAGAGAGATTCTTGTAGAGTGAGAAATTCTCATGTTCAAAAATGAATTCTCTTTTCTCAAATGAGTTTCTGAGCTATTTATAATGGCTGGCTCAGAACTCAACTGTGTTATAGCTTGGGATCTTTGGGGACCTCAAATCTCGATTGTAGAATCATCACGAAAAACTCTTTTTCATTAAACCTCCTTATATTCTGTAATCCGAATGTATGAGCTTCTACAAATTGTAACCATGTCTATTAACATATCACAATTGACCCCCGAGATATTGAGATTATTTTTTTGTGAAATCCCTTTTGCTAACAATTATATGCTTATTTATCCTTCCACCATACTAAATTCCACATGAGCTAATAAGACCGAAATAATATCATAGATTAAGTCTCTAGCTCATATAATTCTTAATTCTCAGCATGTGCCAAGTTGGACTTCCAAAACTTTTCAAAATCATTTTCGCAAATATTTACTTAATATATAATATAAGTAAAAATCGTGAAAATATTTTTCATAAAATCTCGTTGCGCAGCATTTTTATATGAATCCAACATTATATAGATATAATGAATATACTGTCTCATCAAGAGACTGATGGATTCCATATTGAGCAATTATTACAGATTCACTTATTTGGAATATTTGATCTACGAAAATCATCACCAAATAATATAGTCAAAGCACAAACACATAACAAGCAAACCTGCATAACTCTCTCAGGTCTAAGGACAACATAAGCTAATTGTGCTGAATATCGTTCTCTACATCAGTGATCGTTTCCAGAAAGTATTCATATTTGATCTGGTTCAGTACATGTACTCTTACATTATATCCACTTGTCTGTTTAAGGTCACCACCTCAATGACGGAATCCATCATTCTATCTTGTAGAGGCACAACGAGTGTAGACCTATTTATACATTACCATGTATCTCGGTCTAGAATAAAATGAATCAACAAGGATACGAAGTCATACTCCCCGCCTCCGATTTGTTAATCGTTGACTTGATTTTTCTACAATGTTGTTCAACAATATGACATCTTATGTCATTGCAAGTACCCAAAATAATATACAAATGATTAATCAACAATAATAATTATCTCATAATTATGCAAAATGATTGGTTTTGAGGGCATACATCTAACACTCTCACCGCATTAAAATTTTCCAGCAATAGCCATGGAGTATCATCCTGAGCAAGGCTCACAATCGATTCCCATAAGCCCCTCATGCCTTTATAATTGTTGAGTGCATACGTGACTGGAATCGAGCAACGCCAACCCGACACCCGGTGCTTAACGTCACAATGCAAAAACTGATCCATCTTATATAAAACTTCTACATCAAGCTCCTATGGATCCCAAATAACCCAAATTCTACCCCTCGATTAATTGTATCACAATTTTGTTAATTAATCACTTGATAAATCTCTATAATTATATCATTTCCACTAGATAATGAGAAAATTATGCTTTGGGCATTAGTAAGGGGCAAATTGTTAATTTTGACAAAAGCAATTGTAATTGAGTAAATTTAAGTTATTTGTTTTCTCTCCTCTCACCATATTTTTCTTATCTCCATTTTCATAAATATGATTGGAATATTTTCTATATTGACTTCTGTTTTTACGTTTTACATATAAACAATGGAGATGAAGTGAGCTCATGGAAGTGAGAGAGAGTCTGGAATCAAAGGGTCGGTCGAGCGGTCGTTGCGCGTTGATCGCGCTTGAAGTCTCTGTTTGAAAATCTGCATGGCCGCTCGAGCGCGCTGTCGCGCGTTACGCCTCTGTTTGAATGTCTCCATGGGCGCTCGAGCGGCACGTCGAGCGTTGGTCGCAGGTTAGGATTCTGTGTGAAAATCTTCAAGGGTGCTCGAGCGGTCAGTTGAGTGAATTACTCCCAATCATAGGAGGTTGTCAAGTAATACTAGGGAAGTCCTAGGTCATCTCCACAAGTAACGATGTGTTCAATTTTTCATTCCAATCACCATTACAATAAAAGAAAACTATGTTCTATTTACAATTAAAATGGTGTTCACAAAGGGAAAGGTTGGGTTTTTGGATATCATCCATGATTTTGAGGTTTTGAGTTGTGATCATGGTAAGTGCTAAGAGATTAATAAAGAGCTAACAAGAAAAACACGTAATCATAAACGTAGCATGAGATGGAGTTGAAACTAAATAAACTCAAGTAGTTGTCGAATAAACATCGTTTGGCATTAACAGAACTCAATATAGAAAATATTTCAATCATATGTATGAAATTGGAGACAAGAAAATATGGTGAGAGGAGAGATAACAAATAACTTAAATTTACTCAATTACACTTGCTTTTGTCAAAATTCACAATTTGCCCCTTACTAATGCCCAAAGCATAATTTTCTCATTATCTAGTGGAAATGGTGTACTTATAGAGATTTCTCAAGTGATTAATTAACAAAATTGTGATACAATCACACCTCCCAACTAGTTTTTTGTTAGTCTCTTAGCAAAAATAGCGAAAGGTAATTGAACAAAATAATGCATTGAGACAACAATTCATTCACAAGCAAACCAGTCAATCAAAAGAATTCTCAATCACAATGACTTTACCTCTCACAATTTCAAACAATATCAACATCTTTGAAATACTTAGTATCTCCTCTTAATAGGATTGAGACAAAACGTATAAAGAAATTACAATTTATCACCTTGACTCTCTCTTAGTCCTCATTTCTACCACTAACTGCCCAAAAGAGTTTCAACCTTAAGATTGATCAATATTGATCCTAACTACTTCAAAGCTGAAGGGTCTAGCAGTTTTCGCGCCAACTCTGTTCTTAAGGGTTGTTGAGTTTTCCAAACCCCCAAATCTTGGGCAACTGCTTCTAGCCCTTGACTCAATAACAACTTAAGTTGCCCCTTTCTTTTGCTCTTCTTTTTTTTCTTTTTTTTTCTTTTTGTCTTTTTGTCTTTTCTTCCTTTTTTCTTACTTTTTCTATTGCACTTGTTGGCTGTGATTTTCTGTTGTTTTTATTTTGGTTTGCTTCTCTCTGTTCCCATCTTTCTTTTGTTTCCCTTTATGCTTTCACATTGAGGACAATGTTTCATTTAGTTGGGGGGAGGGACTTGCACATTGTTTTGCAATCATGCAATATATTCATTTACACTTGTCATTTCAATATTGCATTTTACTGTGATTAGGCTGAATAGCTGACTTCTAGTAAGATGGTGATGGTGGTTGAACTTTATTAATGCATGTTGACAACTCTTTCCTTCTCGAGCATTCAAATTTGACATTGATGAAACATGAATGATGATGTGAACTCTCAGGTTTCAAACTTTTGAAGTTTTCTGAGTTTGAGCTTAGAATTAGCTCTCACAGGATGAAGGACAAAACATTCTAAGAAATAGTTATTTCTTTTACTTGATATCTCTCAGTAGTCTTCATCTACATACCAATGACTAGAATAGAGAGAAGTACACTACAGGACTACTGAGTTGCGCCATATCCAAAACAAAAAGACAAAAGGAAAAAAAAAAGAGCAAAAGAAAGGGGCAACTTAAGTTGTTATTGAGTCAAGTGCTAGAAACAGTTGCCCAAACTTTGGGGGTTTGGAAAACTCAACAACCCTTAAGAACATAGTTGGTGCGAAAACTGCTAGACCCTTCAGCTTTGAAGTAGTTAGGATCAATATTGATCAATCTTAAGGTCGAAACTCTTTTGGACAGTCAGTGGTAGAAATGAGGACTAAGAGAGAGTCAAGGTGATAAATTGTAATTTCTCTAGACGTTTTGTCTCAATCCTATTAAGAGGAGATACTAAGTATTTCAAAGATGCTGATATTGTTTGAAATTGTGAGAGGTAAAGTCATTGTGATTGAGAATTCTTTTGATTGATTGATTGATTTGCTTGTGAATGAATTGTTGTCTCAATGCATTATTTTGTTCAATTATCTTTCGCTATTTTTACTAAGAGACTAGCAAAAAGCTAGTTGGGGGTGTGATTGTATCACAATTTTGTTAATTAATCACTTGAGAAATCTCTATAATTACACCATTTCCTCTAGATAATGAGAAAATTATGTTTTGGGTATTAGTAAGGGGCAAATTGTTATTTTTGACAAAAGCAAGTGTAATTGAGTAAATTTAAGTTATTTGTTTTTTCTCCTCTCACCATATTTTCTTGTCTCCATTTTCATAAATATGATTGGAATATTTTCTATATTGACTTCTGTTTTTACGTTTTGCATATGAACAATGGAGATGAAGTGAGCTCATGGAAGTGAGAGGGAGGCTGGAATCAAAGGGTCGGTCGAGCGGTCGTCACGCGCTAATCGCGCATGAAGTCTCTGTTTGAAAATCTTCAAGGGAGCTCGAGCGGTCGGTTGAGCGCCGGTCGAGCGCGACACGTATGACGCCAAGTTAGAGGGTATTTTTGGAAGTCGAAAAAGGCCCTTGGGCATTGTTACTGAGTCATGACAAAAAGCCTTCCAAAAAGAAGGTTTAAAGGGAACATTTTCGTGCAAAGCAAGGGGAGTTCGAAAGTTTCATTTGGCTGGTGCGGAAGGCTTGTGGGTGGCTGCTGAGTCTCCCAACTTTTCTCCCAAGACCACTTTTCCTTTCCTTTTCTTAGCTCCTCCTACCGTAGAGACCAAAAGCTCGTTTCTTTTGGCTTAGTTTTCTTTTGAGCTTTTGTAGTAGTTTTTGTTGCTTTCGGTTCTTTCCTTTAGAGTTGTTTTCATTGTTTTCTTCTGCTGTTGTTTACACCGAATACACTCTCTTCATTTATTGTTGCACTTTCATTTCAGTTGTAGAACTTTTTTGGACCGAATGTCATATTCCATTTATGTTTCAGATTTGATTTTTGCTTTGGTTGGATGATTAAATGTTATGTTAAGTTTCCATTTCACTTCCTTAATGTTAGAATAGTGTTTGGTTTTGTTTTTGTTAGTTTTATTGAGTATGGTTATGAATGGGTTGTGACTAGCTAGAGGTTGGGTACAAAGTGTTCAATGAAATGTCTCTTAGAGCAGGTTTAATGTCAAACGATGTTTATTCGACAACTACTTGAGTTTATTTAGTTTCAACTCCATCTCATGCTACGTTTATGATTACGTGTTTTTCTTGTTAGCTCTTTATTAATCTCTTAGCACTTACATTGATCACAACTCAAAACCTCAAAATCATGGATGGTATCCAAAAACCAAACCTTTCTCTTTATGAATACCATTTTAATTGTAAATAGAACATAGTTTTCTTTTATTGTAATGGTGATTGGAATGAAAAATTGAACACATCGTTCCTTCTGAAGATGACCTAGGACTTCCCTAATATTACTTGACAACCTCCTACGCTTGGGAGTAATTCACTAATCATTTTTAGTTGAGTCATCGATGCTTCACCATAATTTGTTCCCATCTTCCAATCTTGTGCAAACTTCTTAATTACACTTTCGGAATTTTCTTCGTGGACTTTTCTTTAAAATCAACTATTTCATTTCTGTTTATTTAATAGGGTCATTCAGGCCCTGTATGTTCCAACTTACAACTCATTTTAATAGTGCCCAGCTGCAAGATTCTACACGGTTTAATTAAGTTGTTGATGGAGATGTAAGGCCTAATATTTTTGGTATCAAAGAGAGCAGGTGGCTGCAGATTCACAGTTGTCTTCCCTTTCTTCCTTCATTGTACCTCAATCCATTCCCCCTGTTGTGGTGGGTGCTGCACAGCTGGTTCAACCAGCTTGGTCTTCTAATTACAAGTGGGTTCCAATCATATTCAACTTGCACAACAAATTGGGTCCCATCTGGATCAACCACAGATACTTCTCCTACCATCTCATTTGCTTCCTGAACCTCTACACACAATCTCACATACAACAAATTGTGCAGAGATCCACATACAACAATTGTCCAATGCCACTTGCCAAAATACTCAATCCTTCATCAGTCCAGTATTCCAAAGGAACCCTCAGGAGCTTAACCTAGGAAAGGAGTTTCTTCAAATCCTTTGAGAGAATCGAGAGGTTTGGTCGCCATCTTATTAGATAAAATGGCCAGTTTACCATGTGCCATGGTCCTTCCTTTAATATCTTCTTGATAGCATCCTAAGATTTACACTTGAAGAAGAAAAACTCATCACTTGAAGATAGAACATCAATAAGTCAATCTACTCCCCATAATCTCTCTGCAATTGCATTAACCTTCAAATAGCTCTATCATTGTAAGAAAAAATGATCCACTAATGTGAGCTCTCAATTCTTACATCCCTTCTCCTCAGCTCTGACAAAAGGTTTCACTACCACTTGTTCGCCCTCCCTAGAGGGTTCCACATGCCTCAGCTTCATTAAACTTATCTTTCGTTGATTTTTCCCCTCCTAGTCAACCTCCAAAACTATAGAAGCATACGTCTGCTTTAGTTGGGGCATTTTGCTCGGCTGCCTCTTTTCCCAAACACTTGGCGTACTCTGTCCAGGCTTAACAAGGGAAGGAGGATTTTACTTGTTCCATCCATCCCACCTAGACTGTGAGAAGCAACGCTCTGTGATGCCACTAAACCTTCGGCTCGACCTGCCCCGACTCATCCTAGATGCCTCTGGTTCTAACGTGTAATCTCCACCTCTGCTTTTAGTTGCTTGTTCTCTTCTATGAACACAACCCAATTTTTAGTGCCTTCGGTCAATTTCGTCCTCTCATATAAGACGCCCACCAAAGTATCTTCAATATCAACATCATCTTATTCAACTAAAACGTTTTCATCATTCGGTGCTAGCTAAGCTTCCACTTTAGTGTTGTCTCCCAAACACATCACCAACAGTGAGTTCAAATCAAAATTGATCTTTTTTTTCTTATTGCTCCATCGCCATTGGCAGACGAAGAGAATGGCTCCCCACAACCCCGAAAAGGTTAGGGGGCGGGGGTGAGGGGGGCCAGTCATGGGGAGTGATTTCACTAAGAAAATTTCAACGTGATGGCACTAGAAAACCAAGCCTAGTCTCAGCCAAACTCCTGAACAAGGGCAAACAGAGGTTAACAACCAAACAATCTCAACAAGAAACACCAAAATTAAGGGAGAAATACCTCCCAACCTTTACACTCTTTATAATCCCAAAGATGTACAGGAAAGAGAAGAGCTCTCACAGCACAATGAGCAAACTAGTCTAAAAGAACAAAGCTTACAACACACAATGCTCTCAGAATACAATCTCAACTCTCTCAAACTCTCAACTGCCTCAACACCACATTTTCAAAGCTCTTAAGAGTGAGTTGAGCAAGTAAGCCAATTTTCTGCCCTGCAGTTGCTTGCTTTCATGCTCTGCAATAGGTGTCTCCCTTTTAGTAGCTTGTTGCAGGCCCTGCTGCAGCTCTGCTTGGCGTCTGCTTGGCAGTTGCTTGCTGTCAGGCCCAACTGCAGGTCTGGCAGTCCACTGTAAGCTCTGCCTGGGTGCCAGCTTTGTCAGTGTGATACGGACCTGGTGGATGTTTTAAAATTTTGAGCTTGGCAAAGGCTCAAAGGTATGGAAGGGCACATGAGCATTTTCAAGGAAAAAGAAGTAGGGCCAACACAAGACGAGTCCACAAGGCAAGTGTCACGCCCCAAACTCTAACCCGACGAGGCTAATGACAGTCGCGAACATTCTCAACGACAAACACTCTAGGACACTTACTAAAATATTGCAGCGGAATTTTTTTAAAAAACAACATCAACTATGACTAATTAAGAAATCATGAATTGCTAAAAATTTATCTCATACGCAAGCTGACATGCAGATCCTCAACCATTCTACTGAAGTGCACGAATATGTAATTAAATATACGCAAAATAAAAACGTATAACTATATCAAATAATACACATAGAAAAAGAGAAACATTTGGAAATATAAGTTTCAGGTAATAACTTAAAACAATAAGTTATAATTACATCATGATCCCAAAATATAAGTTGCTTAATAGGCTTAAGTCTCATAGCCTGAATAGACCACAACCACATCATAATGGAGGTTCATATCAGCTCTTTCAAAAACATAGGATCTACATGGATTGCAAATTAGAGGAAGGCACCCTCGTTAGCCCCCCTCCTCAAGTTCCAAATCCTTCTCATGAGTTCCCTCACCTAGAACATCATGTGGAATGATACAATTGAAAACTATGAATCGAATGACTCAGTAAGGGACATGCATGACATGATCATGAATGACAGGTATATATATACATGCCAATGCCAAAATTTGATGCATGTTTATGTATGCGACTCTTGTACATGCACTTTGCTTAAAAATTCTTTCGTCCTTATTTGGACTGCTACTCTCGCTCCATTTACCCCTGAAGTCAGGGTTGTGCGTTCCCTTCAAAACTGTTCCCCTTTCCCTTGGGAACATGTCATTTGGTCGAGCTAACCTTAAGGTGGCCCCATGCCTAATGGCTAAACACGATTCTTAGAGGTCCACACCTTCTCGCATTCGTCCTTCAGTGTGGTTGCACATACCTCGAGGACTATCCATTCTTCTCGCATTCGTCCTTCGGAGTAGGTGCCCTTAGGAGTCATGCATCCTTCTTTCATTCGTCCTTCAGAGTGGATGCACCTATCATACTTAGGTACGGTACCGACCATCTTATTTAGCCCCATAACATAACATATCATAACATAGCATAAAATCGTACTTTTATTTGCATAAAATTTCTCTTTTTTCCTTTTGAGAAAATTAATGCAAATGCTCAGGACGTGCTTGATGACAAATATCCATGATGTGTATCATTCCAGATTTCGAAAAATATAATTTTTTTTCACTTATCTTTTTTGTCCACTCGAGCTTATGGTGGTGTCTTGCCTACAAATGAGTCATATTGATGTTGTCACTCAAATGATTAAGAGATGTACTTGATGCAGCAAATCATCATGTATTTCAAAATAAACATATCATAGTAATTCACACATTTTTCTTTACTAACTAGTGGCAGTTCTACAATGTAAAACTTTATCTTAATGTTTCTGAACCCCTTAAACTTGGATGTCAAAATGATCCTTACACTCCATGTTATAACTTGTTAAAATTTCGGGTAATTTAGAGCTCATTTGCCACTAAAAATGTTTATTCGAAAATGCAAGTTGATGAGGGTGTCCAAGCTGGCAGCTTTGACGTCTCCAGCTTCAAAAATTCATAACTTAAAAAAACATGACTCCAAATTACATGAAATTACTTCCAAACTTCTCTGTTGTCATAGCTCAAACTTGAAGAAAAAATCATAAAAATCGGAACTACATTACATTTTCAAAAACACTTCATAGCAGATAAAAATCCTAGAGCAATATTGATGTTGCCTCCAGCTCCACCTTCCGCTTTCAAAACACCATAATCTATTCAATACACCTCTAAATCTCACGAAATTTACCTTAAAATGTTCTTCTTTCATAAACTTAAAATTCAAGATCAGACCCATAAAAATCGGACTTAAACTGATCACTTAAAATTTACTTGGAATGAGCAAGAAATCTGGACGTGGAAGGCTGCTGACAGCTTAACGTCATGACTTTTAAAAATCCATATCTTAATCAATATTAATCGGAACACCTGAAGTATGGCTTAAAATCTTTTAATTTCATAGGCCTATAACGTAAAAGTCTCACATAGAATAAAAGAAATCACAGTAACAGGAAATGCAAGATAACTATTCTGCAGAAACCTAGAAACTCTTCACATTAACATTTTGCTCTAAATTCCTAGCAAGTATGTCCTTGACCTCTATTATTTACAGCAACAATTCACTCAAGAATGCTTTGGACTATTTCTGTAGCTTGTTACAAAAACAAACAAACTATACCCGATCTACTAGTTTCATTGACAGCAAGAGCACTTACGGCAGAAACACTGTCATGCCCACTTTCTGTAGCAAGTATGTCCACCCCTCGCGGCGCGCGGCCGCCTCGCGCGACGCGGGGAGCCCAGATCTGGGCTCCCCCGTCGCCGGGGTGGCACCCTGCCGACCACCTCCTTTTTTTTTTTTTGCGAAAATGTCAGGTGTCGGGTTGTGATTGGTGCTGACGTGTCGAATTTTGACACGTCAGCATTTACCGTTAGTGTTTCAAACGGCACATAACGGAATGACATATTTGCTCCTGAATGTTTACCTCAGGGATATGAAAAGGATTTTATTTACCTCATGGACATATTTGCTATTTCCGCATACCCCAGGGGCATGACATGCATTTAACCCTTTAAATTAATTACCAACAATAATTTTACCTTTATTTTTTAAAACTCTGTACAACTCGGACTATAACGACGAAACCGGAAGTTGTCCTACGAGATGGCTGAACAAGGGATTTTTAGGACTGTTCAAGACAATATTTCTAATTCTTCCAAGAAGAGAAATTCATGTTTAGCCTACAACCAGTCGACGAAGAGATGGTGACCCAACCCAACCCAAAGCTTAAACATGCCAAAGCTATCTATCCCTCACTCTGCCCTTTAATATTTCTCTCTCTCCCGATTTCTCTCGCCCTCTCCAAGTAGTTATCATGGAGTCTCTTTCCACGGTCCTCTCCTCTTGTCCACCCATCTCCCAAAGCCACCTTAAAACCCACAAACCGGCCATCTCCAAACCCATCTCTCCTCCGCGAAACTCCATTACCAACCCCATTTTCACTTCTCTAAATGCCCAACTCCCCTTCACCTGTAAATTCACTTTCCAAAACAATCCTTTCCTTCTTGAAACGTCTCCATTGGTGCCAAATCTAACAAAAGCCCAACTCTCTTTCACTCTGATTAACCTCCTCACTTCTTTTCCTTGCTTAGCTTCTGAAGCCGTTGTCTCCTCCACTGACCAAGTCTCCGACAAAATTAACCTGGAGTCAATCTTACTTGAAATTGATGGCTTTTTTAATAGAAACCCATTTTTTGTTGCCGGGTGTACGTTCATTTGGCTTGTTGTCCTTCCTCTAACTGAAGAGTACTTGAAAAAATACAAGTTCATCTCTGCCATTGATGCATTTAAGAAAATCCGGGACTATCCCAACGCCCAGCTCTTGGATATTAGGGATAAGAAGAGATTGAAGTATTTGAAGTCTCCAAATTTGAAGATTTTAAATAAGGATGTGGTGCAGGTCGAGTTTTCTGAGGGAGATGAAGACGCGTTTGTGAAGAAGGTCTCGGATAACTTCGGCGACATGGCAAGTACTGTAGTCTGTGTTCTAGACAAGTAAGTGTCAAAAATTTTGCAAATATTCGGAGTACTCATTTCATTTGAGGGTTCTTTGTTTGGATAGAAGATCAAAATAGGATTATGATAGAGCAGAGAAAAATGGGCTTTGGTCATAATGCATGAGGGGGGTTCCGGTCAATGAGATTACTATGCAAGATGCGTGAGAACCGAGATCCATTTGAATGCCTCGTCGCCTCGACTTATATGTAGAAGTTAGCACAGTTAATAATATCATCGCAAGTATTAATTACTTAGCTTAATGACAAATGGGCGGGGGCTTAAAAAAAAGGGCGCATAGGGAAATACTACTTCATCTGGGAAATAAATTATAAATAATAAAGCCATACTAGAAACTGTTTTTCTTCCTTGCATTGAATTCAATCTTTTTCTGGTATAAATGATCTGGCCAAAATCTTTTGCTTATATGGAGTAATGTTCTTTTGTGTTTTGCTTTCTGTAATTTTCTTTTCATTGGATTAAATTATTAGTTTCTTATGATGATGATTGATGGATTCCAAATGGTTTTACAATTTTGGCACTCTTGCTCTTAGTTGAGAGTCTTCAGTAACTCAGCACTTCAAAAACAATAGTCACACTCTTTAAACTCCTTAAAAGACAAGCTTAAGCCAGTGAAATGTCCATATATTTGGACAAAGAAGAATGCTCCAGGAGACAGGAACTATACTAGACCAATTCCGAATTATTCATCTTTCTAAATTTTCTACATAGAGCTTAGTCGAGTGGACTTCAAATTTTACTAAAGTCAGGATGATCATATTTTCCTAGCCAACAAATCAACCACCATTCTTGGCATCACCTATATAACCCCAAAAAGAGAAAAGACCAATAACCAAAGCTTTGTTACCTATAACGAGGAAGTCAAAAGTGATGTAGTGTTTTTTTACTCCTTACACGTGCAACACTAATCCATTATGATTATGCTTCTGGTTTGAATATTTCCCATGCACCAAAGAATGGAATGTCGTTCTCCGTGTGTTCTTTAGAGGGAACCTTCAATACTTTTCCCCTCTTAACAGAGGTCTTGACATATAGGGCAATCTCAATCCTTGATGGCAAGATGGTGTTACTCAGGAGTTGGTGGTTGCAAAGAATCTGGGAAAGAAGATGCAGG
Organism: Myrica gale; assembly: GCA_963930655.1. Lineage (NCBI taxonomy): Eukaryota > Viridiplantae > Streptophyta > Magnoliopsida > Fagales > Myricaceae > Myrica > Myrica gale. The sequence continues at coordinate 16,136,085 of OZ005607.1, read as the reverse complement.
GTTGGATGGTGATGGTAGTCACTTAGGAGAGGAAGCAGAATAGAGGATGACAGTGATCCAAGGTCACAATTACCAGGGTAGCAGAGATTTTAAAAATATTGTGTAGTCTTCCAAAACGTGACACTAGTGTCAGTGAGAAATACCGGCAGAGTATGGCATAGGAGCTACATCCTTTTTGGGTCTGACAATAACCAAGGCACCAAGATTTGATTGTGCGAGCGTTAACTTAATGAAAACTAGGGCCAAGGTTTAGAACAAGATGCTTTTGGACTTTAGTGGATAGAAAGTTCATAGTTGGCAAGGCATGGGTGTTTGGTCTAGTGGTATGATTCTCGCTTCAGGTGCGAGAGGTCGCGAGGACTTATCAAAAAGAAAGTTCATAGTTGGCACCATCTATTCCAGTTTGTTCAATATAAGTACTGTTCTGTAGGATTCAGTTTCAGTTTTCTCTTTCTCTGTTTCTTATTGCTTATTTTTTCTTGTGTGGCTATATTTTTTAATTGGTCTACTACTCCCTATTGGTGTTCATTTCTGTTTTTGTTAGTTATGATGTGGATGTTATAGTTGGTTGACAACCTAGTTAGCTGTGAAGCACGTAGTCGTCTTACCATTTCTCTATCCTTTCTAACAAATGCTCTGTAAACGTATGTCCATTGTGGAAAGAAATGCATGGAACAGCTAGATTTTCTCATTTTAGCTTCCCTTCGTTTGTTTGAATTATGTCGTCAATTTCATCACTCGTTTCTCTTTTTGTAAGGTAGTTTTGATGGTAATTCCATGAAAGTGGCTGAGTTATTATTCAAGAATGGTTTCAAAGAGACCTATGCAATCAGGGGTGGGGTCAGAGGCGAAAAGGGGTGGCTGGTATGCTTCTTTCATACTGGTTCACTCTACCATTATTTTCATCCTAGAGCAAGCTCTGATCTTATTTTCTGTTTAGGTAGCTTTTATTTTAAGCCAATTTGTGGCAATGATAAGTACATTTGGCTGTTTCGAGATCATAATTATGGATAGCTTTGATAGTTGGCTGGTTGGATACCTAGAGACCAACTCACCTCTAATTAACTGTATGTAACTGACAGATCTGTGGTGTACAATACAAAGACAGAAATTGGATTTGCAGAGTAACACCCCCTTTGATTGAGTTATAATGCTTCCAAATCAAAATTTCCAGCTTTCTTATAAGATGCTCTTCTGCATGGATTTTAACTGCTTCATGACTTGCGTGAGTACGTTTGACTTCTTAAGCTACAATAATTGAGCTAGGAATTGCTAAGAAGTCTTAGTAGTGATGTTTTTAGCTTCTCAGGGCTATCTTTCTAATTATATATTTGTCTATTTGTTCTGCTCTATGACAGACGTAGTTTGAATGGGGTAGACCCAGGTTATTGTTTCCTATTATTACAGCTGTGGGGTAGTCAACTGTAAATGAGTCCTTTGTTGTTAAATAAATCCATAGCACTGGGAAACAGAGCACTCACAACAAACAAACCTCGACAGGTTTTACTCTTAAGGAGTCATAATTTAGACATTGTAAAGGGATATTTGTCAACATATTCCTCTAGGAAATTTTGTGTTTTTATGTGTAGGTGTTTCACATTACTTTATGAGATCTTGAAGAAACATTACGGAGACAGAAGGCTTTTTCATGGCAAGGAAAGAAAGAGGATAGAGCTCAAGGAAATCATCTTTATTTCCCCCCATAATATTGTTTTTGTTTATTGCACATACAGGTCTTGTACTTGATAGGTTGCAGTGAGTGCTTGATGGGTGGGGGTGAGTGATTAGAATTGGAGGTTTTATTCTCTCTCCCTCTCCCTAGCCAGTCCAGAGCCACATTATTTCGTCTCCTTTTTCTTTTTATTGTCTTTTGCATGTGTTTGATTGTTTTTTCCCGCAACAGAAGAGGGTAGGGGCGACCATAGATTGTGATTCTTACCTGGGTGGGACCATAATAAGCACCCTATGTGTTGGGGGCACCTAACAGGTGGGGCCTGGACAGCCCGAGATTCCCCCAAGTTGGGCCGCGACATGCCTATATCCCGATGCCTCTTAAGGGCTAGACTAAGAAGTTAATGCGCGTGTATGGTGCATTAGTCTTGCCTAATAACATAATTAGCAACACAATGCTAACCTATGACGTTCAATCCATTCAAATTTCATCAGAGTAACCACTAAGCCAACACCCTGTGGTAGTTGAGTTACCATTCTGAATTAAATAAATTGTGCCTCAAATCTGTGATACGAAATATGTCACGCTATGATACACGTCACTTTTTATTCTGCCATCCTGTATGCTGCACATAGGTTCATGGCTACCTTGTAAATTTATCACATCCCTCATAATTGTACTTGCCATTGCATCTTTATCATTTCCCCAACCCTTCTTTGTAACATCTTTCATTGCTGAAGTCACTCTGATTTTTCTTCTTTCTTTAAGAATATATTTTTGACTCTTTTTTCGGGTAAGTTCTTTGGACATATATTAAAGATAACCTATTTTGGCTTGGTGTCTTTGTAGGCGATACAGGATTCTCTGTTGCCACCTTCTGTGCATATCTATCCTAAGAAGAAAGTGAAGACTTCTGAACAACTTAAGCTGAATGGGGGAGTTATGCAGCAAGTTGAAGACGGAAATGATGCTACCTCTCCTGCTAATATCTCTAGGGAAGAAAATTGGACAAATGATGCTCATCAAAACAAGTCAACAGAATCCATACTAGACATGAAAAATGGTTCTTGATTATGAAGCCCTACAGTAATGTTTGTCCATCTTCTCCTCTCTCTATGTTGCCTATTTAGGTAACGTGCTTCAAATTAACACAGTAAGTTAGAAATGTATATCAATTGATGTCTGCACAAGTATAAAAGGCTGTGGGACAATGGAATCATCTCGCTATACCAGATGGATCCAGTGTCTTTGTTGTCGGTCAGTTTCTGGAGACTCCTAGGGCGCCACATTTGAGTTGCAGGAAGCCTTATGATTTTAGCGTCTAAAACTCAGATATATGATCCATCATACGATGTTTCTCATCCTTGGGAGCTAATTTTTCAATGTTACAGGAATCAGAGATGGTGGAACTGTGGCCAGTATATGTTGGTGGTGTTTGCTAACCAATGGCCAAAATTTTGGTTTATGAAAGTTTGTGAATTTTGCAGTTAATTTTGCCGCTCAACTACCAATTGTTTAATACTTTGCACTATCTGCCGTTATTTTGGACAGAATTTTATATTTGGATTAAGTGAAATGATAATTTGTCATTATATTTTTTTACTATTATATATTTATTCAGGTAAATTTATCATTTCATTTAATTAAAATATTAATTTTTATCCAAATTAATAGTAGAGGGTGCAAAGTATACAAAGGTGGTAGTTGATGTGCGAATATCAAGAAATCGCAATTCTAGGGACAATGTGTCAGTATCTCAATAGTCGGGAGGGGCGAAAATTCAATTTTTTTCTTCATTTAATTTTTCTAACCCTGTCCAGGAAATATTTAAATACTAGGAAAAGCATAAATGGCATTATGCTAAATATTTAAAGCTAGAACCCAACACACTTTATATTTGCATTATTTGCATATGAATATTAATCAACCGACAAATAAAATAGAGCATATATATTTAAATAAGACCATGTATCATTTGATTATAAATATCCATGTCTAAAATTCTATACAAAAGAAATTGAAATTGCTCAAATAAAATTAGTAAATTCTCATAATAACATTATTAATGAAGACATATAAAATGGCTAGCAATGCTAGTCGCTAGGTAGGGATCTCATATAATTCTTCGTGGACTAAATATACTATTAGAGTTGGGTTGGGTATATAATAATAGGGTAGACATAAATGTTCAACAAGAAATCTACCGTATAATTTTTCAAGATCTAAATATACTAATAGAGTTGGGTTGGGTATATAATGATAGGGTAGACATGAATGTTCAATAAGAAATCTACCAATATCTAAGAGAGACGTAATTCAACTAATTCACATTTAAAAGTTAGATTAACAGGAAAACCATTAATCTTGAAGTATTTTTTTGTGTGCAAAAAAAAAAATTAGTTCAACAAACGGTCGCCCCTCCACAAAAAAAAAAACTTTTGAAAAATATTTTCCAATCCAACTCAAAAATAAGTCCTGATATTTACATGAGCTAGGGATTTGTGATAGTGATATCTAATAGTTTATGTGGAATATAGTTTAGAGGTAGGATTATATATGATTAATGTATATAAAGTGACTTATTTGTAAACTTTCAAATCTAAGGGGTTCACTTGTAATGCATTGATGAACATTATTGCAATTTGTACAAATTCAGAATTCTTTTTACGGGTTGAAAGTGGGAAAATATTTTTTTGTTAAGTATCCTGCTGAGATTTGTGATCCTTAAAGAGGTCAAATGTCAAATGCGTTCTCTTAGGATTTTATTCAACACCTAGTACGATGTATAAGTTTTGGTGACCCAAAACTAAAGAGGAAATTATTAGGAGACAACACGCTGCATTGCTCAAATTGAAGACGACTCAAGATTCGAGCTTTTTAATCAAAACATGTATAATTTCACAAATCAAAACTAATAATTTCAAGATAAAACGACTATCCTAACTCAAAAGGGCACACTTCTCCAAGTGCATATCACTCTTGTATTGTTATTCAAACTTTGTATCCACTCAACTTTTAATCTCAAAATGTCTCTCGAATATCTGAAATTTGTAATCTTTTATCTTCTTTTGACTATGATAACTTGTAAACTCTTTTAAATAGTAAGGATTTTTCTTGTAAGTTTTCATCCTTGCAAAGTCTTATTTTAATTAAGGGTTAATTATAATTTGTACCCACATGGCTTGGAGATCTTAATACTTTGCATTATGTTCTTTCAATTCTGACATATTTCGCCCACATAGTTCTGACTTGCTTCGATTTGTACTCCGGTCAATTTATCTGTTATTTTGAACGGAAAAAATCAATCGCATACAGAACATGTGAATGCAAAGTGTCTTAAAAATAAAAGAACGAGATGCAAAGTATCAGACCCTCCAAATCACATGTGCAAAGTGTAATTAATTATTTTTGAATCTTAAGTGTAAAATGGGTAAATAAGCCACGTGCAGAACAAGTAATTGAGATTTTCATTCATTTTAACGAAGAATTAAACGATAGAATGCAAAATCGAAGAAACCTAGAATCACATCGGTAAAATGTGTCAAAATTAAAAAAAACAGAATACATAGTGTCAAGACCCCCTAAATTACGTGGGTGCAAAATATAATTAACCCTTTGATGAATTATATTACTTATATTCATGGTTTGTTTTATATTATTCTTCTAGTAGTTTTCTATTTGGTACCGGAACAACCATAAATATGGCGAGTATGTGAAATGAGAAAAATACCAAATACAACATATATTGATAGACAATAAAAAAAACATTATATAGGACTTTTTAGCTACAACCTATAAATAAATAAAACACAAACATGTCCTAACTAGGGGCGATGACAAATGTGTGGATCCGACCAAATTAATCACGTTCCAGTTAAAAAAAAAATCTCTATAAACGATGGAGGAATGGAAAAGCTGCGGATTCTTGCTTAACAACTCTGTGCTCTTGTGATCATCCTACGGAACAAACTATTTGTCACAGAGGAATTTAGTCGAGGAGGGAAGTAGTGTACTTTGCTCGGGAAAAGAGAAAAAAAAAATTCAAAAAAAAAAAGAACTTGGTGGAATTGTGACATATTGTTTAATCGACAAATGCCATGGACTTTTCCCGAAGCCCCTCTCTTTCTCTTCCACTCTGAATTTCACGCCCATTAATCTGCGCGACTTTTGTCCGCTAAAATCCGCTTGAGAGTTGAGACTTCTTCCTTGGTGCAACAAAAAGTTCCTACACATTATTCCATGGATTTGAATTCCTCTCCTTCTTCTAGTCCCATCCCTGTTGTATGGACAACGGCTCCGCATTTCGAGGGCCCTTCTCCTCCTACGTCGAACAGCGATGCTGCTTCTTCTCTCCGAAGGCCCATTAACTTGTGGCCAGGAATATACCATTCTCCCGTCACGAATGCTCTGTGGGAAGCGAGGTCCAAGATCTTCGAGAGGATGTTTGACCCGCCGAAAGACGCGCCTCCGCAGAGCGAATTGCTCACAAGAACTCCCTCCCAGAGCCGCACCACAATTATTTATGGTTTCTCGTCTGACTCTATCTTGAAGGAGCAGTATAGGGACCCGTGGAGTGAGATCAGAATTGGGAAATTGCTCGAAGACCTTGATGCCTTGGCTGGCACCATCTCTGTTAAGGTCAGCGGCAACCACGTTACGTTTCTCACTTTTCCAGTTGGAGTCTCTGAATCTTTGAGCAGTTTGCACTTCTTCTGTTGGATTCTCTTAATTTTGAGCAGTTTGCTGGAACTCAATATGGTTGTCGCTTATTCCGTTCTTGTCCAAAGTGGGTTGCGATTCGCGTCGTAGCATATTTGTGCTGTTTTTCCATTTGTTATGTTTTGCGTAGTTGGTTTGGTGAATTGTCATCTGCAAGCTCAAAATTTTTTAGTCTTTACTCAGCATTTGGGAATTTGTTGGTTGCTTCTAGTGATCTTCTTTTTTTATTCTGTGGATAGCATTGTTCGGATGAGGATAGCACGACAAGGCCGCTCTTGCTGGTCACTGCTTCTGTCGATAGGATTGTGCTGAAGAAGCCAATTAGTGTTGACATTGATCTCAAGATTGTTGGTTCTGTCATATGGGTTGGTCGCTCGTCTATTGAGATTCAGCTGGAAGTCATTCAGTCAACTGAAGGTACTATTATCTGGAACTAACCATATTGCTGAAAATGTGATAGTCTGCAAAAGTTAAGCAACCTATTTCCATGGCTGAATATGTCTCTATCACAAATCAACCGTTAGATATTTATATGATTTAAAATTGAAATTTCAGATGTCTTATAATTCTTTCTTGCCATTAATAAATCTGCAGAAAATGCCAGCAAAGAAGAACTAATTTTTATTGGATTTTCAAAACCAGTTGAAGCTTTAGTTTCTTGTCAGTAACTAAAATGTTGCCATTTTGACTTTAGTTATTTTCGTATTTAGTTGTCAGTAACCAGTTGAAGCTTTTCCCTTTTGCAATATTGCTGATGCGTATTGTTTTAATCAGAAAAACAAAAGCACAAATTGTGTCTTCCTCTTAAAAAGTCTTCCTTACTAGAAATCCCTAAAAATTTACCCAGCTAATTACACAATTTCTTTAGATCGCACGCTAATTGGAGATCCGTTGGTATGAGGTTGACTGTCATATTTTCCATTTCATATACTGATATAAGTTGGTAGCAGACAGCTCTGATGGTTCGGACCCAGTAGCTCTGACTGCCAACTTCATATTCGTGGCTCGTGACTCCAAGACTGGGAAATCTGCTCCAGTGAATCGGCTTTCACCAGAAGCTGAACAAGAAAAGTTCCTTTATGAGAAAGCTGAAGCAAGAAATGAATTGAGAAAACAGAAGAGAGGAGTAGATAAAAGAGAACTTCAGAATGGGAACTTACATAGACTCGAAACCCTGTTGACTGAGGGCAGGATTTTCTGCGACATGCCAGCATTGGCAGACAGAGACAGCATTCTCCTGAGGGATACACGCCTTGAAAACTCATTGATTTGCCAGCCACAACAGAGGAACATTCATGGTCGAATCTTTGGAGGGTTTTTGATGCACCTAGCATTTGAATTGGCATTCTCGACGGCTTATGTCTTTGCTGGATTGGTTCCTTGCTTTCTTGAAGTTGATCATGTTGATTTCTTAAGACCTGTAAGTACTAATAGTATCCTTTCTTTTCAGACACCATTTCCCTCTCTTTTTAACTTTATGCTCTGTGGTTTAGGATACAAGATGATACTTTTACTAGAAAGCATGAGGGAAAATTTCTAGTACACAGGAGGTTGTTGGTAAAAAGAAAAACAAATAAAATAAAGTGGTCTAATTATGTTGAGAATGCTGTCCTTGTAATCACCACTTACTGCTACAATGAGAATGCTTCTGTAGATCTCCCTGACAACAAAAGTGGAGATGATCTGCTGCCTGACCAATGCTCTTAAACATTCAACACTGATCTACTAGGAGCTTCTCTCGCTTAAGCTTCTGCATTGTAAGGATCTTCTCCAATGTCTCAGTTCACCAAAAGGTGAACAAGAGAAGTAATTGTTGTAGGCACCTCAGTGCACCAGATATTATTCCTAGGGAAAAAAGAACCTAGACCCCTAGACCTTGAACTTGAGATTTTATATGAGATCAAAAGCATCTGATTTTTTTTCCCAATCTTTGTCAACTCTCCCAAAACTAAGACATCTAGTTTAGAGTACAACATTACAAACCCATATACAGCTATTCAGGTACCGTTGTCTCTTTAGGCAGAGCAACAAGAAAACATGTGTGGGAACAAAGTTTCTAAGGGTTTCTGCTACTTGAGTAGTCCAAAAAATGCACATTGCTGCCATGTCCTCTACCAAACCACAACAGGCTTAGAAAAGGCCCACCTGTTCCTAATTCCCTTCCCAGAACCCAGCTGCAAAAGTCAACCAAGAAGAGGTAAAAGATTCCACTTTCCCCTTCACTGCATAAAGCAACGGCCATTTACCTAAAAGATTCGAGTTGAAAGTACTTTAACTTTCTTATCCCCAAGTCCCCATTGGACAAACCATCTAACGGAATAATTTTTCTTTTGACACCACCCCAAGGAAAATTCCTAGATCAAAATAGCTTTGCAAGTTCAAAATAATGCTCCTAAAAACCATCCTTACTTGCAGAAATGCTACCTTCATCCCTGAAATGGATTGGAATCCTGTTTGTTTGCAGGAAATATTAGATACTCTTATTTTTTTCACTTGGTAATTTTCACTGCAATCATATGTAAACTAAGAACACAAACAACACATTGGTTGATTTGAAATTCCAAGTAGAGAATGATTTATATCGATATAGATATGTCTAGAGGTGTTTCTGCCTTTCCTTGTAAGAGAGAGAGAGACAGAGACAGAGAGAGAGAGAGATAGGAGGGCATCAGGAACAAGGGGATGCTTAATGGACTCTGAAAGCCTTCACAAACACAGTTCCAATAGTACAATGCATGTTGTGCTATTTATTTTCATCATTCTCTTCTCCCCTTTGTGCAAGACTTTGCAGCAAAAACAACACTGCCGTGCCATTCTTCTAAATTTTCTAAAGGTGGAAAAAGCAGGAAGATATTTTCATGTTGTTTCTACTGCTTTGAAAATGAAAGTTGCTCAATTTTATTTTATTTTTGGGTTGAAAGAATAAGTACTGATTACTTAATATATTTTGTGGCATTCTCCAAGTGCTCATGAGTAAAGTATTTTGTGGCAACACTGGTTCTACCTTGCCAATGATGTACTTGCACTACGTATTCTGGCTATTTTGTTGGAATTCAACATGCATGTGCATTGCTACCATTGTACATATCCCGGAGACAATTCACTATATTATAATGAATCTAAGGAAGATACACTTGTCAATCAGGTGGATGTTGGAGATTTCTTGCGCCTCAAGTCATGCGTTCTGTACACAGAGCTTGACAATCCTGATGAGCCTCTAATCAATGTTGAAGTTGTTGCTCATGTTACTAGGCCTGAAATGAGATCTAGTGAGGTAAGGCCCCATCAACTGTACCTGTAAACAACTTAAAAAAAACTATAAATAGTGTTCGTAAAATGATTAGGTTACTGTTGTAAAACCATCTTATAGACTAATCTTAGAAGGCGTACAATCCCTGCTTTGCCCTATCCACTCATAATTTGAGCATTGGTTCCATAGGGCTTAATTCTCTTTTATTTAGTTTCTTATATTTTGTCTGTTCACATACATCTAAAACAGGTGTCAAATACTTTCTACTTCACTTTCGCTCTACGTCCGGAGTCAAAAGTCATGAGAAATGGATGGAGAATCAGGAAGGTGGTTCCAGAAACAGAGGAAGAAGCGCATCGTATACTAGAACGCATGGATGCTGAGGCCTTGCTGAGGCATTAGCGAGTAGACGTACAATAAATCACATGAGGCGATGGACAGTTCTACGGTGATTATCGTTGAAATCTAGCACAATTCTGATTGACACTAGAGAATAGACCAGAATCTAAGGTAATATATACGCATACATATTTGAATGATTGTTGTATACCTCATCTCCTACTCTCCCCCCAGTTGTCAAGGAAAATAAAAATGGCCGAAGTACTCTCCAATTCCCTTCTATGCCTGCTTCGTTTTAGATGGATTGATATTAGCCCAGAGTTGTCCTGGATGATGTGTATGTACGCTAGTCATCAATGGCATATGAGGCCCATCCTTTGTGGCCCTAAATTGAAGTATACGAATGATATATTATTGCTCATTCATCAAAACTTGACGCAGAACTCTTAAAGGGGGTGTTCTCTTCTTCTTCAACTGCATGCCCTTAATCTATTTTGCATATATTAAAGATATTATTGTAAATTCATTAAATTCTCGGATGTATTATTGTTGAAAAAATTTATAGTTAGAGGGTTCAGAGATAAAGCTGAAAATGGAAACACCCATTACTACGGGGACATTTTTTTTTTGGTAGTAAGCAATTAATAAGAGGACTTGCCAGTACCAACCATACGCTGATGCCTGATGCTCTAGAATACTGTAATTTTGTTCAATTCAATACCTTAGAACAGAAGGAAGCATTTTTCAAGACAGACAAACGAAAGTTTCTCTTTTTATATTCCAAAATACTAGAACCCCTTTTTTGTACCACCCCACTTCATTGGTAAAATTAAGTACGAATCAATGCAATTGCTCTATAAAAGAGGAAGTCTCTGCACCCATGGGGCCTGGTCTTGTAAACTGAACAGCATTTTATATCATCTATAATCAAGATATGCTTAAACAACAACAAAACATATTTAAAAATTCCGCGTTCTGACTTATTTTACTTGAAAAAAAAATCTTCTTTGTATACTATCTATAGGATGAACCCAGGATCTTTTACACGGATTTATACACATTTAAGGGAAAACAAATAGAATTACAGCTACAATACAAGCTCCAGCTTTCCTGAAGCACCGACTATTCCAAGCAGTTTATGGCTAGATGCAGTTAAAAAGGTCACCCTGATATCGAGCCATACAACTAGGGAGATGCACCCTCTTCGTCAGAGGAACTGTACTGCCGCCTTGCTTGGAATCCAGGAATAACTTGTGGCAGCATTGGGTTCACTGGAACTGGAAATTTATGCGCAGAACTAACTATTGTCCGCTCATTTATCATACCAACTTCCTTGCAGACTCGATCAAGAATCGTCACGAAGTCCCTCACCACCAAGAAGATTCTGAAGGGGTGAGCCTCTTCCTTGGCTGAATTCCCATGGAAGTACTCTGTAATCTCCTTTACTAGAGACATAGCAACACTTTCTTGGGCTTGAGTTCTTATGATCTCCTCCTCGGCCATTTTCATAAACCTGTTCATTGAAACTGAAAATTTATCGCTGCTTTCATTCAACCCCATTGTCTCATTTAATCGCACAACCTCCCTGATGTTCGCAATTTCACTAGAAAGCTTGGAGACTTCACTGCTGAGGATATCGGAGTCCATTGCAGCAGCTTTCTTCACATTGCTGAGCTCTGAACTAAGGCTAGAAACAACTTGTAGACCAAGCTTCCGACACTTGAGATCTTCGTTTGAGGTAGAGTTTGGTGTTTGGTTGGTACCTGACAGTCGAGCACCCTCTGTCCTTGTAATTTCTTGTACAACAAAATGCAACAGAGTGGTTTTTCCATCTGCGCCCTTGACATCAACAAGCTTGAGAAGAGTGTCAAGCTTGAAGGCATGGGCATCACCGCGGTTTGTCCCAACATTCATGCGGTTCCCAGTCTTCAACACAGCATCTAGAAGCTTCAAAAACATCCTACTGTTTCTCAGTTCTTCACAAGCAGCCTGTAAAAGGAAAACCAACGAAACATTAGTCTGAAATTGAAGATCCAATAAATCACCATAACTAGAGCCAACTGACTGAACATAAATATTAGGCTTAAATGCACCCCATGCCACTGGGGTATGCGAAAATAGCAAATATGCCCCTGAGGTAAACAAAGTCCTTTTCATACCCCTGAGATAAACATTCAGGAGCAAATATGTCCTTCCGTTATGTGCCGTTTGAAACACTAACGGTAAATGCTGACGTGTCAAAACTCGACCCCAGCGACGGGGGAGCCCAGATCTGAGCTCCCCCGTCGCGCAACGGCCGCTCGCGCGAGGCGGCCGCGCGCCGCAAGGGACCCCCGCGGCCCCAGATCTGAGCAGGGGAACCGTGGGGGTGGCCGCCGCCACCCCTCGCGTCGCGCGCGCCGTTCGCGCGAGCGGCCGACGCGCAACGGGCAAGCCCAGATCTAGGCTCCCCCGTCGCCGGTGTGGCACCCTGCCGGCCACCCCCGCGCGGCGCGAGCCGCGGGGTGGCTGGCGGACACCCCTCGCGGCGGCAATCTGTTAGCCGCTCAGGGGTTCTCCCCCTGGGTTTTTTTTTCGAAAATGCCAGGTGTCGAGTTATGATTGGTGCTGACGTGTCGAATTTTGACACGTCAGCATTTACCGTTAGTGTTTCAAACGGCACATAACGGAAGGGCATATTTGCTCCTGAATGTTTACCTCATGGGTATGAAAAGGACTTTGTTTACCTCAGGGGCATATTTGCTATTTTCGCATACCCCAGGGGCATGGGGTGCATTTAAGCCTAAATATTATACGGGCATCCACTTGTGCAATATAGTACTTTATACATTCAATTCCTTTCACGTACTACCATGCAATTTAGATGACAATTGGCATGTGTGCAATGAAAAACGCAATAGAGTTCTTTAAACATTCAATTCCTTTCACGTACTACCATGCAATTTAGATGACGATTGGCATGGGTGCAATGAAAAACAAGTCTTGCCTTTCGTTAGCCCATTAAAGTTAGCACACACTGATACTCATCAGGGACAAAATTAGAAACAATCATAATAACAATACGAAGTGGGTGCCGAGTTTGTATGAGCAAGCGTGGTGTGTTGTGAGACAGAGAGAGCAAGAGAGAGAGAGAGGGTATCAACAGGAATTACCTCTAGAGTTTCAAAAGATTTCTTGAGGTACTCAACCTCAGACTCAAAATTAGATATGTAAAGCATTGCATCCACTCTTTTAAATGCAAAGGGTACATCAAGCAGTGCTTTCAGAAATTTCTCAGCTGCCCCGAGCTTGATTGCTGAATCCTCTTTGTACTCCTTCAGTTTACGTTCTTCTTCTTTGGTCGGGGCCATCTTCATTAAACTTTCAAGTAATTCAGTACCAAGTGTATCAGCATTACCTGCATAATGGGGAAAAATCATTTTAGTTGCAAAGTTGGTATATCAATAAAATACAAAAGCTCCTCAGTAATCTTTTTGATGCAGCACCCTACCAACTGTTGAGCTGTCTACTGGAGGAACAAAGATAATGGTCCAAGTTGTAAAGATTTCTGGGGTTTGATTTAACTCTATGTTAATAGAAAGATAGGAAACATTTGTAATCAGCATTCCCTAGATTAGCTTTCAACAGAATAGTCGAGTATGAAAGTGTACATCACTGAACAAGGAATGAATAACTGAACCTTGTCTGGTAAAATGTCCCATAATTTGAAAACATATTCAGCTAGTTTATCCATTGGAAAAGGGGCAGACATGAACTGCATTTTCTGAACAGGTCTAAGGCAACCGTATCAACGTTCATGGTATAATTTAAGTTCCGGTTAAACATCACTCTCTGCTTCTACCAATTTCAACTCCTCTAGGTCATAATAACCAATGAAAGACATTACAAGAGCAAATATATTCATAAGTTGGAAATGTTACCATGTCAGAACCTATTTTCAATATAAAAGCTCTAGACATCGAAGCTACATCGAAAAAGTCTGCAAAAGTTGTCCATATTCGCACATTGCACAATTGAAGTAGTAATAACCAAACCGACAATTTTGTCAGAACTTAGGGAACATGATATCAACATAAGAATTAAAGAGGGAAGATAGAAACCTTCTAAGAGGGCATCACAGACTTCCTCTGTAGTCACATTAAGTGCCCTTAGCGAGATTGCAATATTCTGCGACTTCTTGGGATCAAGCACTCTATTCTCTTGATTTGGCGGGGGAAGAACCGAGCGTGGAGTTGTTTCTTTAGGTTTGGGGCTCGGGTTGTTCACGACAAACAAAGTCTCGATCATCTCTTCATTCAACCTGCAACCACCCCAGTTGTACATACTTAAATCAAGGAATAAGACGTAAACAAGTAGAGAATTGGACGGTCAAAAACCAAACCATAACAAGAAGAAAAACGCAAAAGGAAAGTAGCCATGAAAGAAATAAAGAATGAAACGAAGAAGACGAGAAAATAAAACAAAAGGGAAAAAAGAGGAAGAACAGGATAAGAAAGAGTGAGCAAGAGAACGCTGAAAGAGTATCTTACTTAAAAGAGCTAGATCTGAGGTGATCCCACACCATTTCGCGGTCGGAGCTGGCTCTTACTTTATCCCAGTGCAACGGCTTTAACCTAAGTTTAGGAGTCTCCTCACTCTTCTCTATGGATTTAGAACTGGGAGGCAACTCAATTGGAGAAACCTTTGTTGGGGTTTGCAATACAGAGGCCCTTGAAGGCGGTACAATTGCCGGTGGCATCGAGATGAGCTTGGGCTGAGCAATGGGGGTTGAAGGATTAGGAGTTTCCCAGTGTGCGTATGTAGGCAGCGGAGGAGGTGGGGGTGGTGGAGGTGGAATACAATGCGGTTGTGGTGAAGCACCAATAGTCCTCTCTGAAGACTGCTCAACATTGGATGCTGTCGGTGTATTTCCCTCCAATTTACGCTCTGGCGAAGAACGTGCAGACGGTGAAGAAGAAGGCAGTGAAGGCGCGGGAGACTGCCTATGATTTCCATCCGGAGCATTGGGTGATAAAGATAAATCTGGGTTTTCCGAAGGAGGAGCCATATGAGCCGAAACGTCTGATATTCTTGGAGATGCATCAGGGTTTTTGTCTGACAGCGACGGAGAAGACTTCACAGCTTGGTTCCGTGCACTCAAAGATGCATCTGAGTTTCTGGCCAAAGCCCTCTCTGGCGTCGAAGATGCCGAGGAGGAAGACTCCACATTTTGACACGAAACAACAACGTTTGATAGGCTTGGAGATGCATTTGCCGCTTGTGGCTGTGGTGGAGATTTGGGTTGCGATGTTATGGGGCTCGAACTAACCGGCGAGGAGAGGCTAATCGAGTGAGACCGAGCGGGCGAACAAGAACCCGAACCCGAAGTAGAAGACGAGTACGAACAGGAAGTGGAATCGCTCCTTTCTTTCTCCTCAGCCAAAAAAAATCTCCGGGAGCCGGATCCGGTGCCAGCCAACGACCCTCTGGGCGAGTAAAACTCCTCTTCCTCCTCCTCACAACCATCCATAGAGCGCTGCCGAGCTAGCGGCGGAAGCGGGTGGAGCTCCGGCGAATCAAGCTTTCGAGTACTCAAACCGCCGGCATTACCACTGTTAGCGTAGGATCCATCATCCACTCCACGAGAGTTGACCAACGTGCCAAGGTACAGAAACTCAGAACTGCGGGCGGTGACACGGGTAGTTCCATTGAGGCTTTCCACATTTGCCGAGAACAACCTACTACTGTTATCGGACCTGAAAGTCTTGTCGTCGGCGAAGCCACGGTTCCTGCGGCACCGGAAACAAAAGAAGACGGCGATCCCGACGAGAACAACGGCTGAGACAACGGCGGATGCGATGGAAGCTGCAAGCTTGGGAGAGATGTGGGTGGACGAGGGGGAATGGGGGAGGATGAGGGAGGAGATGTTAGCAGGGAAGGAGGCGAACGAGGCCGGGGAGGGAGGGGGAGGGGGAGATGGGTAGGCTGGGAAAAAGGGTGGGGACTGGTTCGGGGTAGAAGTGGAGAAGGGGTACTTCGGGGTAGTGGGAGGCGGGCGGGAAGGAGGAGAGGGGGAGGGAGGTTGAGTAGGAGGGAGGGAGTCGAGAGGGAAGAAGGGCTGGTGGAGGATCCTGCGGCCAATGGAGGTGCAGGATAAGTGGTGGGGGGCGCAGGATAAGAGGAGGAAGACAATGGTGGAGAAGAAGGCGGGCATTGTAGCCTCTCAGCTTAGGTAAAGAGAGAGAAAGAGTTCTCTTCAATCTTCAGACCCAGAGTGAGGGAGAGAGAGAGTGAGTGTGCATGTGTGATGCGTCTCGGAGGTACATTTTAGTTCACCTTTGCGTCATCAGCCAGCCAGTGAAGAAAGCAGATGAGAGAGAGAGAGAGAGAGAGAGAGAGATGAAAAGGCAGGGATCGGGGGAGGGGGGAGGTTTGTGGTGCATCCAGCTAAGATTCCGCTGGTTCTTCTCTCAGCTGCATTTTCTTTTTTATGTATTTTTCTTTTCCCATTTATTTTTTTGTTTTAAATAAGTAAATAACATTATAACACGTATTAACCCCGTGTAAAAACATGTTAAGAAATCTCAAGTGCAGAATTACGGACGGAAGAATTTAGGCTTAATTGAATTACATGTTCATGTAGTAAAATATTTTTATAAATTCGTCTTTATAGTATTTATAGGTAAAAGTTAGTCTCTCCGTCAATTAAGCGTTAACACACTAACGACGAGTCGGTTGACCGCTACATTAATCACGTCAGAAACGAATGAAATAATACCGTCAACCGCTACATGAAACGGTCGACCGCTACAAGTTGCCTTTTTATAGCAGTCGATCGGCTCTCATTTAGTTAGTGTGTTAACGTCTGATGGACGGATGATACTAACTTTTGTACAAAGTGATACCACATGGACGAATTTGTAAAAAAGTTATACAACATGGACCTGTAATGCAATTAAGCCAAGAATTTAATCTAGTGTTTTGACTCTCAAAATTTTAGTCTAATAAAATTAATTTAAAATTATTTTTCTCCATTCATCTAATAATTTTTTTATCAAAATAAATATAAAAAATTTCATTCGAATCATTTCTTATTTTTCAACAATTTTTAGATACTAAAAATTTTAAATCCCGAAATTTTGAGAGGGAAATACTTATGCGCCAACAGAATTTACAAAGACAGTATTTGATATTATATTATACTAAGCCTCTCTTTGTATATATTTTTTAATCTAGAGATCAATATATTCGAATGCTAAAAATAATTTATCTTCATGAAAAAGTCCTTTCAGATAGCGTAGGTAGATTTCATGAGATTTAGCCTTATGTTTGGCGACCGCAAGAATTTATCTGTATATTCTTTTACAAAAATTTTAATATTTTTTATATATAAAAAAATCTTTCAATAATATGTCTCTTTCATTTTTTAACAAATTCTAATTAAAATCTACGCTGTTTGTTTTTTTGAGACATCCAAACTTAGGCTAGTATAGTAAATAAATAGGACTTATTGTAAATTGAAGTTAGTGAAAGTAGATAGATAGAATAAATATTATTTTGATAAAAAAAAATTTAGGCAGTATTTTTTTAATTTCTCTTTCTAATCAAATGCAATGTCCTTTTTATAGAATTAAAAAAATATATGGAGATGAAACTAGCATATGGAGTTAAATACACTTTTCACTTATCAACTATTTAGGTTCGGACACTTTGTACTTCGAAATATGGATTTCATTACATTTCGGTTTTCAACTATATCAACCGTTTACAATTTGCACCATGTTGATTTGAATAGAAATTAAAAGTTCGGTTTAGTAAAATAATGAATTTATCCTCGTAATCTTAGACACTTTGCACTCTTCATCCGATAATATTACTTCCGAGAATTGGATGAATCTACAACAATATTTTTAATATATGCAAAGTGGGTCAAAGGTAATATCATTATTTTAGTATAATAATTTGACAAAAATAATAATTTATTGTGTAAAGGGCAAAAGATATGACAATATTCTAATAGTTAAAGGTCAAAAATATATTTTTCTGTATTGGGAGTTTGTGAAAGTGGATAGGTAAAATAAAAATGGTCTTGATAAAGACTTATATACAATTTTTTTTTTATATTATATGAGCACTTTTCTGTTTAAAGATTTATAAAGGGTAAGCTTTATTATGGTCGTTGGAAGGCATTAGATGAAGAATTATTGCGAATCTAAAGTCAATGGGATTTGAAAAGTGAGGAGGGAGTGGGGTATGCATACATCCCATTTAAACTGCAAAATAACTATATATAAATAAATAAACATTTAAATAATATTATAATGCAAAGTGTGGTTGGGTTAATCATGCAAAAATATTTTCTTCTTGGCTAAGGAAATAGCTAAAGTAGAACACATTTTGTTCTAATAAATATGGCTGAACAGAATTGGATCGCAGATTGGATCGGACCGAAAAATCGGACCGAATTTGCGGTCCGGTCTTAATGCTAAAAATACGGTCCGATCCGGACCGGATTTATGCGGTCCGGTCCGGTTTATATATTTTTGAAATGCGGTCCGGACCGAACCGGACCGCATTTAATAAATTTTTTTAATTTTTTTTTAAATATATTAAAAAAGCGCACATTGCGGCTCGCGCAGTGCAGTGCGCACAGTGCGCAGTGCAGTGTAGCTCTGCACTGCGCAGAGCTACAGTGCGCAGTGCAGTGTAGCTCTGCACTGCGCAGAGCTACACTGCACAGTGCGACTAAGTGCGAGAATAAAATTTAAATTTTTTTTTAAAGGACCGGACCGGATCGGACCACTTATAAGTGGTCCGATCCGGTCCTTTATTATTGAAGTACCGGAAATGCGGTCCGGACCGCATTTCCGGTTTTCACCCCTTCTAATAAAGGTGAAAAACACATCCGGACCGCATTTCCGATTTTCACCCCTTCTAATAAAGGTGAAAAACACATCTGTGGGGAGGGTAAATCGGTCTAAATCGCTCAAAAGATGAACAAACAAAAAGAGTTCACAAAACAAGTAATTTTTTAAGGCGCCGATTACCCTTTTAGGACAAGAAGAAAAGCGCCTTCCTTTTGGTTTTTTTTTTTCATTTCTTCGTTGCTTTATTGGGACCACAGACACATTTTTAAAGTGGTCATCATAGACCAATCGGAGTTCGTCTGTGGTATCGATGAGGAAGGCGCCTAGGAAATCCCCACAGTCGTCCAAGGTCAGTGAAATCCGCCAACTCTCGTCTCGCCAATAATGTCGGGAAACATGCCAAAAAGCACACCCTGCCTTCTTCTTCTTTTAATGATTTTTTATTTTATTTTATTTTCGTAGAGTATATGTTAAAGTCTTAATTCGTTACATAGTTTACATGTTTGTTTCCCTCAATAATTTAGGGTCTTAACAATTCGAATAAGTCAAATAAATTTTAAAATTTTTAATTTTTACACCTACTTATTCTATTTTGTACGAACTCTAATAAATCTCAATAAAATAAAAATTTCTAAAATTTCGAGAATATTCTCTAAAATTTTGACAAACAAACAACCCCTTTGTATATGAATATCAAGTAAGTATGATAAGTGAATTATTGATAATCGAACATCATCACGAGTCACACGATAAGATTTGAGTGCATAGAATAGGGAAAAATAAAACGTTTGCAATTCTACCATCAAAGGTAGGTCCCCATTCCACCCTCTCATTGTTTGATGGGGAACACTCGATGCTGCTATAAGATTCATGTGTTTAGTTCTTGAGTAATTTAAGTCTTATAATATTTAATTTCATGATGTATTTCAGACTATCTAATTGTAACAACTAAAATCTCAAAAAAATCAACACAAACTCCAACATAAATTCACACAAATTCTAATACATTCTCAAAAAAGCTCTATCAAATATTTTATCTCTATATTTTTTTCATCAAACTTCAATATTTTTTATTAAAAAATTATATCAAACCATCTATGCCTATAACTTTTTACAAATTTCAATATTTTTTTATTAAAAAATTATATCAAATCATCTGTACATATATTTTTTTTACAAATTTCAATAAAATCAATTTATAATCAAATATTTTTAAAATATTTCATCATTTTCTTACAAATCTTAATAAAATTCCAATTCTATCAAATTTTAAATATTTTTTTAAAACCCAACATGACCTAGAAATCAACCCAATAAAAGGTGAAGGGTCGTCCCTTCACATGTTGTTTATTGTTTAGATTTATGGGTTTTTATTGTGTCTTTTTTTAGTTTGTTTTAGTCTTTTATTATTATTATTATTTAATTTTTATATTTTGTTGTCTATATCGCATATATGCGTCAGTGTTAACAATACAGGCGGAGATGAGTTAAGGGGAGGTATAGGAGCTGGTGGAAGTCTTGCAACTTGGTCATAGATTGCATTACACCATTTCTTGTCTAGTACTCCATGTGAGCAACGAGGATCATGGACCGACCGACACTTACTCCCCTGGATTTAATTATAGTTTTATACAACTACATGTACATGGGTCAATAGGCATTGGAGGCTCCAAAAAATATGCTTCGATTTTATTATTCTTCTGCCAAAGATATTGATGGTCTTAACGTTCTTCCAATTGCCTTGTCCCCTTCCCAGAATAAAACAAATCTTATTCCCCCTCTTGTCTCTCCCCAACCGTTCAGAAAACAATTTTTTTTAAGGTGTAGGAGATCAACGATTCACATTAATACATTATAGAAATCAAATGGTCAGAAGGAAAGAAGAAGAAGAAGGTCGACGAAGGTTGTTCTGCTCAGATGGCATCAGTGGCGTTACCTGCTGCCGACATCAATTTTTATAGTTTCCAGACACGTGCTTCGTTGCAACAACTCCCCCCTGGTAAATTATTCTGAACTGATTCACTTTTTCACGTTGACGTGTCGAACTGTTTTCTAGGAAATCCTCACCTTTCCTTCTCGCGCAAGGGTGAATATATAAGCCACGTCATGAAAACACCTCTCACAAATCCTAACAAAAACTTCTCTATTTTTAAATAACGGATCAAAGCACCGACAGCAGGCACAAGTGTCTCAAATGTCATCTTTTTATTTTTTATTTTAAAAATATATATATTTTTTAATTTTCTTATTTATAATTTTTCTTTTTCTTTTTCTTTTTCTTCACCTTCTTCTTTTTATTTTATTGTATCTTGGGTGAGTGAAGATTCTATCTTATTTTCTTCATTCTCAATTATTTTTGTTTTCCGTTGATAAGGAAAATGGATATGCTCCTTACATTGTTGTTAGCTAATATTTGAATCTTATGACTTACATGGTACTTATGTTGTAGGACAATTAAGTCCAAAAAATTACTTTGGGCGGATTTAAGAAAGTTATGTATTTGAATCTATTAGGTGTAAATAATTATTTAAGATCATCTCACGGTAAACCTAGCATGTATAGTTTGGGAATTGTATCGGTTCGAAATTTACTTGTACGTAAGTTGGGTTTCACTCTGATGGGCCTACTAGATCGATATTCTCCTTGTCACCCACGAAAAAATAGTTCAGAGACAATTTCAAGTACCTAGATTTACATATGTGTTAGCTTTGGCCAACTCTATCAAACTATGTCTGTGTTTAAAGTGTGAGATAATTCTTGACGATGAGATCTTATCAGAGTGCGCATATCTATGAATTTCGTAGTTCCTTTTAAATTTTCTTTTATAAGATTCAAGATTTAGTAATATCAACGAAGGGTGACTGACTTCTTCCGGAGGAGTTGCAGTACCGTTGACTATTGCCAAAGCTTTTGATCCTTTTCACGAATTTGGTTTGGCACTTTAAGGAGCAGCACTGCGCAGTCTGCGCAAGTAGAGTGCATTCATGGAACACTGCCTTTTGGAATTTCTTTATGCTGCTAAGCGTCAAGGATGGACTCCCCCCACTGGTGATATCCTCGACTATGTTGTATTATAGAATGAGAATCTACCGATCTGCTCTGCACCTTCTAGCCTTTGCTGCGGTAGCATCTTTTAGATTTTCAATGGCTTTTGTAGGCATACACTTTTCAAGATACCCACGAAAAGAGCACAACAAAAAAACGATAAAAAGAAAAAGAAGACTAAAGAAGTCTAGCCCTACGTTTTGGCTATAGTGCCCCACTTTCCACATTTTTTATTACTACTTTTTTTCCTTTTGAAATTCATAAAAAAAATTTAGATTAGTTTTTAGTTCTCTTCACTTCACTTGGACTATAATATCCATTTAACACGTGGAGTCTATTTTTCAAATTGGAGGAGTTGAGTTAGCATCGATACTTCGCATACTTCGCATGTTGTTTTTTATTGACATAATGTTATAATCGTTTACCACATCGGCATTTTACGTCATCTAAGTTAATAGAGGGATTAAACTGAAAATTTATCTAAATAGCAGAAAGACCCGTAAGATTAGATTTAATTGAGGGTATAAAAGTGTTTAAAACTAATAATTAATAGGTATAAAGTATAAAATATTCGTGACTTATTATTATCTTTTCTTTAAAAAAGCTGAAGGAAGAAGTAAAGACATAAAATAATACAATTACATGAAAAAGGTCTCCTGGACCATTATTTTTTTTGAGCTAGAGGAAACTAAAGCGTTGGATGCCAAATTTTACATAAAAATGCTTGAGTACTTATATTATGATGATGATAATGTGTGTTGAAAGAATTTGGATTATGAGAATGAGACAATAATGATTAGATTTTAATTTCTTTTTCAAAGTCCAACTGAAAGAACATCCTAACAACTTTGCCTCTCTTTACGTGGTGCATTATGTCTTGTTTTGTCGCGACATGCATCACATGGGGCATATAATTAGTAGGTTTGCTTCATATAAAGCCAAATGAAATGCAACCTACATCTCCACCGATAACCCTTTCATGTGCATATTTTTTACTTCATCCCCATATTCACCCAACTCATATTATTTTTCTCATAAACAAAATATAACAGAATATGAGACAATAAATGCGTACCTAAATTCAATAGTGTTTTTAAGTATCAAAATTTTGAGTCTGCTTAAAAAAAAATTACAAAATCATCTCTTGTTATTAAATTATTTATTATAATAATTACTTTTCATAAACTGTTTTCATATTCTAAAATTTTGACAATCAAACACCAAGTTACACATTTAGGAAGGCTAGCAGTAGCGTTTGCAATAGGGGATAAATTAAAAAAAAAAAGGATCTCTAATTTTTGGACAACCCCCAACCACCCCCTCACTTCTAGCTTGCCTAAATCTATAGTTCTATTGTGTTTAAGTGTTAAAATTTTTAAAGATGTTAAAATTTTAGAGTATTAAATTTGGTGATAAAGTGAAGAGATAAATAATTTTTAATATTTATTATAATGAAAAGTAATAATGTGATGGAGAGAGATTATATTTCTTAGCTGTTCGGTCGATTTTTGAGAGTGCGGTCACTTGTAAATATCAAATTAGCAATATTCTATAACCATCTAATTAAATGTAATTAGGGATATTTCAATAAATATCAAATTAGCAATATTCTAACACAATTATACTAGTAAGAAGTTATGGAATTTTGCGACATGTACTAAAATTCAGGGGCGAAGCCAAGGTGGTTTACGACCCTCCAACGTTGAGTACTTTTGTTTTTTATTCATGCATTATTTTTTACTTTTACATTAGCCTCCAAAAATTATTATGATATTATAATTTGGCTTCTCAAAGTCTAACACCTACTTTCTTTCTTCTTTTTCTCTCATTTCATGGGTCTTTATATTTTTAAGGGTTAATTGCACCGTAAGTCCATGTGATCACCTTTTGATAAATTCGTTCATGTGATATCACTTTCTACAAAGGGTCCCTTTGGTCACCCTTCTATGTAAAAATTAGTACCTCCTTCCATCAGGCGTTAACACACTAGCAAAATGAGAGCGATCGACTGCTACATGTATCGGTCGACTGGCTACAAAGGTAAATTGAAGAGGTCGACCGGTTCATGTAGCGGTCGACCAACTCGTCGTTAAACACACATAATTTAATGTAGTGGTCGACCGGTTAATGTCCGTTAGTGTGTTAACGCTGATAGACGGAAGAACTAACTTTTACCTAGAAGGGTGACCACAGGGACCTATTTGTAGAAAATGATATCACATAGACAAATTTGTAAAAAAATATTACCACAAGGATCTACTGTGCAATTAAACCTACTTTTAATAACATATGGAATTAGACATTTTAGCGCCAACACTTAGAGTCGACTTCTACAAATTGGGCTGGACTTAGCCTAAACACACAGACTGCGTATATGGGCGGTGCTCTGTTACAGCTTGGTATTTATGGGGAGAGATTTTTTTTTTTCCCTCGTTATGGAAGCCTTCCTAATCACCTATTACACTATCCAATAAAAAGTGTAGTCGACTCTAAGGTGGTGTTTGTTTGTGAAAATATTGAGGTTTTGAAAATTTTGAGTATTCGGGTTTGTGATAAAATATAGTATTTTATAGAAAAGTGTGGAGAGAGGATTTAATTGAATAGTATAATATTATTTTATATTTTAATGAGGGATTATTTTATGATTATTTGGAAAATTTGAGGGATGAAAATGTTGGGAAACAAATGCCCCCTAAGTGTATTCGCTCATGAGGTGTATGGGAAGATTCAAAAAAATAGAAACATCCCCAACAGGTAATCCAATCGTAGAGGACCTAGTGGTAGCTAAATATAAACTGAAAAGGCTAGGCAGAATTTTAAAACGGGACTTCATATATATTGAATATAATTTGAAATAAAATTTTACACTGAATATTAAGACTTAAAACTCCTGTTACAAGTACAAAAACAAATATATAATATAATGCTACAAAATTCGTTCACAAACGAAGTTTATGCATAAAACTTCTTTGGGGCCTTGATGGTAAAAATTCTTCTACAAAACAAAGTTTATTATAGGCAGCCTACTCCCAATTTTCTGCTTGGGTCTGGTTGGAAAATTGGGAGGGGCCATTTTTCAAAATTGAGCGAGTAAAACCATTTGCACCATAGTTAACTATCATTATTGACTCATAATTTACATGAAAAACATACTATGAGAGAACTAACAAATTTCCCCCACCGTCGAAGAACAAAGCAAAGAGAAGCAGATTCATTATTGGTCTCAAAATATCGACCTCCAGAAATATTAATCCCCTCCTGACCCAATCATTATCTCTATTGTATGTACAGAGAATAACCTAATCAATGAATTGGGGATTCAGATGCTTAACACATTGCTAGTTGGACAACTAAACATGCTAGCCACTGGTACAATAGAACCAATATACAGAACCCCCTTACTCAAAACTATCTTCCTAAAAGCTACGCAACCTAATTCAATCTAACCATCAATTTAGCTTTAAAACACTAATCAGGAGAAAGATTATAATGTCTACATGGTGAGATATCCAATGCGCCGTAGAAACTGAGAAACCAAGTACCAGTCTTGCACAATACTAAAAATTACATTAGAGTGTTATGATACACACGAGTTCATTCAGTAATTTTACCTTGGATCAGATCTCCATCACCAGGCAATCTACCTTCACAATCAGTACTTGTAGTCACCAGAAGCTACTCTGTCAAAACAAAACACATTGTAATTCAAGTGTCCCAACAACTCAAACTGACTGCACTATGCACAATGAAACCATTAACTAAACAAAGGAGGGACTGCAACAACAATGCTTTTGAGTACAGACTGCATTCTAGATAACTAACTGGAAGTTATGCGTGGACTAGACCTGAGCTATAGCTAGCTGCAAAAGAAAAGCTAGGAAGTAAGACGACCAAAGTAATTTTCAGTACTGGGAAGTCAGGATGGTGTATCCTAAAGGAGAGTGATTTTTTTGGTTAATTAGATGGACAATTATCATCAATAATACGTAAAGTGCAGGTGTAGTCTATACTGTCAGGAGATGAAGTATATGATTGTGAAATATGCTGCTGAACAGAGATTGACTAGAATGAATGTGAATATCAAGGCAGGGTATTTACCTCAAGCGATTTGACAACTTAAGCAAAAGTCCCCTCCAAACTCTCCAACAACCATTTGAGAATAATAATTCAATTTTCGTATGCCACCTTGTCAGCCAGCTACCTTTATTGCACCAATTTCATCCATTTTTGAGCTCTTATGCTGCAACAGATTAGTGGTAATACAGAGAGCTTAAATACAGATGAAGAAATAATGGAAGAACTTACACAAGTCATATCAGTAACAATGAGTTTGGATTGAACATAAAATAAAGTCATCAAAGTTGCAAATGCTTGTTTATGTATTACCTTACTTTTTTTGTGCCGGTGAATGTCATTAAGGTCTTCATCTCCATCATGCTTCCTTTTCTGAGAATATATCAAGTAAAATCACTCATTTATCACAATGAGTAGAAAAGTTTAATGCATGGGTTAATTTTTGGGGTTTATTGACCCTTTCCTCTTTATCATAACTTTTTTTGCCATTGACACACTAATTCGAGATTAATTTACAATGTCTATCTTATCATCCAAATTAGTCTCAGATCTAATACTTAGTATTAGATGGGGTGAATTAATCTGAAAAACTTATGAGATTAAAGCCAAACATTAATTGAAACCTTCGGCTCCGACCCACCCTATTGCTTTGACATAAACATTGCAAATTAATCTCGAATCAAGGTGCTAACTTCAAAATTACCAATTTAGTGACACTTCGAATAACCTCATTATTTAGAGTTATAGCTGCAACTGACCCTAACCATACAAAATAAAAAGCAACAAACCAAAGTCTTTTCTTAGATATTTGATGGACGATAGCAGTCTCTACCTCACCATGCCCAAAGCTTAATTTCCATGGTTCAAGAAGAAGATGCTATTTAAAAGTTAAAACAAACACGTTGACTATATTTACCAAGAAAAAAGGGCAAAAGAAAAATTGTCAATCCAGGATTTTCACAAAATTTCAATTCTTCTCAAAGTTTCCAAAGTGCCCCAGAAGTCAAAGTAGTTATAGGAATGTGCCAACCTTTTCATTGTGCTTCTTCGAGTGATCAGCACTAGAATCATGATGCCCACTTCTATCCTTCTTCTTCTCCTTGTCTTTGTCTTTACTACGATCTCTATGCCGGTGCTTGTGCTTTTTATGCTCTTTATCGTTATCCTTATCTCTGTCTTTATGCTTTTTGTGCTTCCTCTCCTTATCCTTGGACTCACCTTTTGATTTCCCTACAACAGTAG
This sequence comes from Myrica gale, assembly GCA_963930655.1. Lineage (NCBI taxonomy): Eukaryota > Viridiplantae > Streptophyta > Magnoliopsida > Fagales > Myricaceae > Myrica > Myrica gale. The sequence continues at coordinate 16,108,898 of OZ005607.1, read as the reverse complement.
GGATCCCCTTCTCTGCCTAATGAGAGCAAAACAATTAGATCAGGATTTTACACAACACAACACACAGAGATAGAAAGAGAGAGAGCGAAGTAACCCATTAGAGGACCATGTGGCATTTGGGAACCGCTAAATATAACAGAAATTCTCATCCAAATATAACAAACTATCTTATAGCAACTCAAATGTTTCAAAGCAGTGGATTTCTTACAAGGGGCAAATCAATGGGAGCAGTTTCCCTTAATTGAAATGCTTCTCTTAGAATATCTAGGTCAAACGGTTGTATCCGGGCATTAGTATCTCTGGAATAGGATGTGTTCTGCATAAGCTGATCCAGTTGCATCCCTTCTCCTTTTCTGATTTCTGTGTCCCCAACAACATTGTGAAGATAATGTGTGTCTGCTATCGACAAAGGAAGTGATCTCTTGCAGAAGAACTCATGATGTGGCAACAACTTGTAGTGACTTATGAGATCTACAGCACCAGTCAGTTCCCTTGGTCCTAAATTTCAAACAGAAGAACATGTCATCCACAGAAAAAAATAATTGGAAGGACAAATAAAAGTGTCTTGCAAAAACAAAGAGCAGAAAGGGTCCAGAAACTTAATGAAGTGAAAAAACCACTGGAGGATTATGTTGTTTGACATAATTCACATAAGACGTGGAAAATTAGGATGCATTAATGTTGAGAAGTCCGCCCGAGGGCAAGGTATATTACTGCTTAAAAGAAATGAGCAGATGGCTTAAACCATCTCGAGTTAAAAATGTTCCAGTGCTTCCTAAAAACTATCCCATCCATGTTAAAGTAAAGAAAATGAATAAGACTGTCCTGCACCGCCCCAAAATTCACGAGTCCCAGGCAGCACTGATTTTTTTTTCCTGCTTCGTATCCCTTGCACTTATTGAAGGCAAATGTGTTAACAGAACCATGGCATCCAAAATTTACTAAGCCATATATGCAAAAAGAAAAAAAATGCCCTTAACCTGAACAAAAATAATTGTATCAAACATCTGGATAAGAGAGATGAGCTAACGGTCCACAACCCTAATGACCTATCAGTTACCATCACACTAGGTCAGATTTTAGACTCACAATATCCATAGCAGTGGCATATCATTACCAAATGGATAAGTTATCAAGCAGTGGGAGGTTTGAAATAATAAATAACATTGCTCAATTACTAACTGCAATTAATAAAGAAACCATTCAATACTTAGGTAGGATTTATTGTCTAAAAGGGGGTGCAATTTCACATAAGAGGTGTCAGTAGCAAAATAATCACTACAGGTCCACATTGTACGGCTTAATCTACAGAACAAGATAAAAAAACAAAACAAAACAAAAACACTAGGAAATCAGATTCAGCAGAACAAGAGGAATGGGGTAAAATAAACGGAGAGAAATAGACAACAAAAGAAACATACAGAATGACTATTTACCTCTTCCAAACTTCTTGCCTTCAGGATCCATGTGTCATTGTTTCACAGAATAGTGCACCATTATCAACTGCAATTTCTACAACCATTAAAAACTCATCAGATCTAAAATCCGGAAAGCAAAGAAAAGAATAAATTAGGACTCTAATCCAGTCCAACAGAAACAGAGCATATACAAAAGCTTTCCCACATCAAAGGATAATTTGTGTAGGTGTTCAAAGTCACCTATTAAGTTAATTAGCCAAAAAAAAGTCACTGATGAATTCGACTATTATGAGATATTCACCTCTCATATACTTACACAGACATCAAATAAACATCACTATTTGAGAATTATGTTAATAAACAAGTACAACAATTGCTCAAATATTCATCCTTTCACACCGTCCAATCACATTATTTTCCAAACTTAACTAAAAGCAAGGCCGGAAATTGCCTACATGCTTGGGTGAGATAGCAACTTTAATAGGGCCTTCCACACTCCCCTTCCACAATGACTTCAGCGCTACAGTTCATGACAAGTGCTAGCATGTGCACCTCATTAAACTAACGGTTCTGTTGTTAAAGGTACCTCTTCAATCGTATGTAACACAAATCATCTGCCAAATTCAATTTATATAGCAGCTACGTGATTGTTATTTTTCCTCATTATTTTCAAGAGTTCAATTTCTTTGTTTAACAAAACCTATGACTTAGATTTTAAATATATATTGCCAGAATGATTATTCATCTCCTTTTACAGCATTATTCTTGCAAAATTGACATCTGTTTTCACGGTTTCTTCTAACTCCTTATTTGATTCAAGGAACTCAGAGAAGAATAAGTGTTCTTCCTCTCTTTTCTTATTCTCATCTTCCGAACATCAATTGGCATCAGAGCAGTAGCTGTCTACCCTCTCCATGGCTTCCAACAACGAGCAAGGTCATTAAAATGTCAGTAAAATGCTATGGGAGATTGCCATATCACTGAACATCAAACTTCACAAAAGTAGGTCCACCAATTGACGCAGCAGATACAATAACTTAATCAAGAGATGTGGCAGCAGTGGAAGTAACAAGCAAACTGGTTACCATTGGTAATGAATTCTACAACGTTCTGAAATCAAGTTCTAAAGATGGATCTTTAGATTCTCTTACAATCTTATATTCCAACAGACAACGAAGGAAAGAGGGTGGAAGATATAAATTGGAATCCCAATACATCATGAGAGACTGAAGCCTGCCTGCCAATGATTTTTCAATACTTATGTAGGACAAATTATCCTCCCACATACATGTTTTGTGATAAATTGAGTTGCATAATGTTTTCTTTCATTGATTAGACGGTTAGGTACTTTTCCTTGTGTTTTAAAAAACTAGGGTTTTCTAGCATCATTTTAATTAAAAATCAGATATAGGAAAGATGTTTTCTCCGTTCTCTCTCCTCTCCGTCCCTTGCTTTTCTCGATCCAGTTCTCTGGTGTCTGTCCTTGTTAGTGGCTTCTGTTAGGTGCTGCTTGTGTTCTGTTGTTTTGGGAGTTTTTGATGGCTTACTTTCGTAGTCTCATGATTGAGGCGAAAACCTTTCAGTTCTCAGTGAGTTCTTTTGGTATTGTTACTCTATCGGAGTTGAGTAGAAAGTCGCAGAGCTCGATTTCCTTGGGTAGATATGGGGTGGTCTGGCTGGCCAATCTCTTTAGCCATCTGGTGGGGGGAAGGAGGCCCGGGTTTTTTCGAAAAATTTCAATGATTCGTCTCGTGTGTTTCTTGCTCAGGGTTGCTCAAATATGGATGGGTGCTATGTTGTCATAGCAGAGTTTGGAGAGAGACGTCAGCGTGGGGCTGCAATGATCCCGGAGGGGAAATCTAGTGCTGGGTGGCAGGCGTTTCTTCAGATGTGTGAAGAGTTGATTTCTGTTATTGGGGGGTGCTGAGGCGTAAGTAGCTGGGGTATGCTCCTTCTAAGATCACGCAGGGCGTTTCCTTTGCTGCAATGGTGCGCGCTGGTTCGTCGGAGATGAAGGTGGTGGAAGAGAAAGAGTCTCGCCTGTGTAATGTTGATGTGGGTAGCGTGCAAAAGAAGTTGTTTGGAGTCCCGAAGGTGGCGCATGCAGAGTTGGGTGTGGGTCACGTTACTTCCCAATGTCATCATGTTGATGAGGAGCCTGTTGTGACGGCTGGGTCAGAGGGTAGGCTGTGGGAGCATTTAATGAAGCTCAAGGCTGAGCTAGAATGCCTTATTGGGCTGGCTACGTCTACAGAGGTTGGACCTGGAACCCAGTAAGGCTTTCTGTTGTCTTGTCTGTGGTTTCAACTTGGTGGCCCAGAAGCCAGCGAGAAGTGATCTAGTGGCGTCGAAGCCCTCTGTCGTGCCTGGGAGGATCGTTCTTTCTGAGTGTGGAGGAGCTCAGAGGAAGGATGGGCCGGGTCCTGGGTCTCACTCTGGTGGGCCGGGCCCAGCTTCTCTTTTTGTTGCTGGGTGTGTTTCGGAGTCCATCTCGCAAGGGATGGGGGACTGTCGGGGAGGCTGTGGGTCTTGCGGCTGAGGCCCAATTGATACCGGCGAACTGGCTGGTGGATTCCGACCCACCTGGGATGTCGCCGTCCACGCCGCGGAGGGCAAGCGGTGACTTGGGTCGTGCTGGTGAGGGCCAGACGACGCCGGCGCGTTTGCTGGTGGCCTTTGTTCCTTCTGGGGTGTCGCGGACTTCGATGGGGAAGGTCGTTGGTGACCTAGGTCCTGCGGGTGAGGGCCAGACGACGCCGGCGAGTTCGCTGGTGGCCCTTGTTCCTTCTGGGGTGTCGCGGAATTCGCCTGGGAAGGTCCTCGGTGACCTGGGTCCTTCGGGTGAGGGCCAGACGACGCCGACGAGTGTACTGGTGGATTCCGTTCCACCTGGGCTGGTGCAGAACTCGCCGGGGAGTATTGGTTGCGTCTCCTCCTGAGGTACAGCGGCGGGGGATGTCTTCTAGAGGTACGCCTTCGTCTTTGCTGGCGTCAGTTTCTATCCAGACACCGGAGGTAGTGCTTAAGGATGTGAAGGGTGCAGCTTCTTGTGTTGAGGCTCCGTACCCACTTGTGGAGGTTTCTTCTGGCAGTTTGGGGAGGGAGCTGGTTGCTGTTGAGACTGGGGATTCTGAGTTGCTTGTTCAGCCTCTGAGGATGTCTTTGCCTTCACAGGAACCTTCGAGTTGGGTATTGCAAATGGTCCAGTCTTTTCGGCACTTGGTTGGAGTCTCTTGCATGGGGCATGAGGCTGAATTGTTCAATTTGTTTGCTGCCTTAGAATTAGAGAGGGGCAGATTAGTGGCAAATCTGTGGGGAGATCGAGGGGTAAGTTGGGGAGGGAAATCAAGGCTTTGGGGTCTTCGGTGAATTATGATTCGATTGCTTCCAGTTCTCGGAGGAGTAGGAAGCTGGGGCAGGACATAGTTAATTTTTTATGAAGCCAAGAATCATTAGCTAGAACGTTAGGGGGTTAAATGATACTATGAAGTGCACGGGGGTGGGGAATTTGTTAAGAGGGTGGAAGGCGGATCTTGTTTGTCTTCAGGAGACTAAGGTGTCTTTTGTTTCGAGGGCCTTGGTGAGACGGTTGTGGGCTGGACCTCATGTTAGGTGGTGTAGCCTGGAGGCCGTTGGTGCTTCGGGAGGTATCTTGCTTCTTTGGGACTCTCGGGTTTTGGAGATGATGGAGTAGTGTGTTGGTTCTTACTCTGTGTCGATAATGTTTAAGAACGTCGAGGATGGATTTGTTTGGGTCTTTTCTGGTGTCTATGATCCGAATGATGATAGTTGTAGGAGGTTTTTCTGGGATGAGCTGGCGGGAATTTCTTCGTTGTGGTGTTTTCCTTGGTGTATAGGTGGGGATTTTAATGTCACTCGCTTTCCTGGTGAACGGTCGGGGATTGGGGGTCATAGGACAGCTATGGCCGATTTTTCGGATTTCATCTCAGAATGTGGTTTGGGTGGATCTTGCTTTAGCGAGTGGGTTATATACGTGGTCTAATGGTCGAGTCTCTCAATCGTGGTCTAGGATTGATCGTTTTCTGGTTAGTTCTTGCTGGGAGTCGGTGTATCCGGATCTTATCCAGCGGCAGTTACCTCGTTTGTGTTCGGATCATTTCCCGATCCTATTGAAGGGTGGTAGATTGGGGGGGCTCCATGAAACCTTTCCGCTTTGAGAATATGTGGCTGAAGGTGGATGGTTTCGTGGAGATGGTCAGGGAGTGGTGGCAGGGCTATGTTTTTAGAGGTTCTCCCAGTTTTGTGCTTAATATGAAGTTAAAAGCTTTGAAGAAGGATCTTAAGTTATGGAATAGAGATGTCTTCGGGGACCTTAATTTTCGCAAAGCTTCGTTATTACAAGAACTCTCTTCTCTTGATGTTCTGGATGAGAATGGTCATACGAATGAGGAGGGTAAGGCGCGGAAATTGTATGTTTCTAGGGAGCTCGATCGTTTGATCGATTTGGAGGAAGTAAGTTGGAGACAGAAATCGAGGGCGCTTTGGCTTAAGGAGGGGGATTGTTGCACTAAGTTTTTCCATCAAGTTGCCAACTCTAATCGGATGAACAATTTCATTTCGAGTTTGGAGATAGAGGGAGACGTGGAGGACCCGTCTGAGATTACTGGAGTGATTATTGATTATTATTCTTCGTTGTATAAGGAGTCGTTTAGTTGACGTCCTCTTTTGGATGGGTTGAAGTTCGATCGCATTTTGGGGGAGGATGCTGAATTCATTGAGCGGCCTTTTGTGGATGAGGAGGTGTCGAGTGTGGTGAAGAGTCTTAATGGGGATAAGGCGACGGGCTCGGACGGTTTTTCTCTTTTTTTCTTTCAATCTTGTTGGGATGTGGTGAAGCGGGATGTGTTGTTGATGTTTAATGAATTCGCTCGGGAGGGGAAGTTTGTCAGGAGCTTGAATACTTCTTTTCTTGTCCTTATCCCTAAGACACCGGGTGCAGTTGATCTCAAGAATTTTAGGCCTATTAGTCTTGTGGGAGGTGTGTACAAGATTTTAGCTAAAGTTTTAGCTAATAGGTTGAAGTCTGTGCTTGGCAAGATTATCTCCCCTTCCTAAAATGCTTTTGTGAATGGGAGACAAATTTTGGATTCTGTGCTTGTGGCAAATGAATGTATTGACTCTAGAATGAGAACGGGTGAACCGGGTGTGCTTTGCAAGATGGATGTGCAAAAGGCCTATGATCATGTGAATTGGAAGTTTCTTTTGTACCTTCTCAGAAGATGTTGTTTTGGGGAGAGATGGTGTCACTGGATATTCTTCTGCATTTCAACAGTTAAGTTTTCGGTGATTGTTAACGGGTCTCCTGAAGGTTTCTTTAGTAGCCTCGGGGGTTGTGCTAAGGGGATCTGCTTTCTCCTCTTTTGTTTGTCATCGTGATGGAGGCTTTTAGTCATATGATGGGGAAGACGGTGTTGAATGGAGGGTTACAAGGTTTTCAGGTTGAAGGGGGTCGGGTGCGGGGGTTTCTATTTCGCATCTTCTTTTTGCGGATGATACTTCAGTGATGTGTGGGGCGGATGTGGCTCAGTTTCGGCATCTCAGATGTCTTCTGTTGTGCTTCGAGGCGGTTTCGGGATTAAATATTAATCTCTCTAAGTCTGAGGTCATCCCTATCGGTATGGTGGCGAATGTTCGAGATTTGGGTATTTTGGGGTGCGGTTTCTCTTCTTTGCCTATTAAGTATCTTGGTCTCCCTTTGGGTGCTTCTTTTAAAAATCTCCATATTTGGGATGGGCTCATTGAAAGGATGGAATGTCGGTTGGCGGGTTGGAAGCGCATGTACCTCTCTAAAGGTGGAAGGTTGGCTCTCATTAAGTCTACTCTTTTGAGTTTACCTACTTACTTCCTTTCTTTATTCCCTATTTCGATGGGGGTGGCGAATAGGATGGAGAAAATCAAGTGGGACTTCCTTGGGGAAGTGATGATGGTGTTCATAAGTTTCATCTTGCGAGTTGGGATAAGGTGTGCTCTCCGGTGCAAGATGGGGGGTTGGGCATTCGCAATATTAGGTTGTTTAATATGGCGTTATTAAGCAAATGGTTATGGAGGTTTGCTGTGGATAGGGATAGGTTGTGGATGACGGTCATTGCTGCCAAATTTGGTTGCTTGATGGGTGGTTGGCATACGAATTTTTCCCCTGGTTCTTATGGGGTGAGTTTGTGGCGATTCATTAGTAGAGGTTAGGGCACTTTTAGCAAGCATATTCAGTTTAAGGTGGGGAATGGTGTCAGAATTAGCTTCTAGCATGATATTTGGTGTGAGATAAGCCTTTGAATCTTGCTTTCCCTTTGGTTTTCCTCTTATCCCGCTGTAAGGAGGCTATGGTGGCGGATTGTTTGGTGGATGATGGTGTTAATGTGGCGTGGAACGTTCCCTTCTCTAGAGCTGCTAATGATTGGGAGATGGCGGACTTTGCTTCGTTCTTTGCTTTGTTGTATGGGGTTGTTGTTAGAAGAAGGACAAATGATGTGCTGGAGTGGATAGGTACCAAGGATGGGGTGTATTCTGTGAAGTCGATGTATAGTTTGCTTAGAGGTGGGGCTGGTCTCTCCTTCCCTTGGAGGGGTGTTTCGCGGTCTTTGTGCCCTATGAGAGTTTCATTTTTTGTGTGGGAGGCTTCTCTTGGCAAAAGTTTAACTATTGATAATCTTCGTTGTAGGGGTATGATCATGGCTGATTGGTGTTTCTTATGCCGCTATGGTGGGGAATCGGTCAATCATGTCCTGTTGCACTGTTCTTTTGCGAGTGGGCTATGGTCGCAAGTGTTTTGTATCTTGAATCTTCCTTGGGTTATGCCAGCTAAAGTGGAGGATGTGTTGTGGTGTTGGAAGAGGAGGCTTAAGAACCCTGTCGCTAAGGCTATTTGGAGAATGATACCTCATTGTATTTGGTGGTGCCTTTGGCGGGAGCGTAATAATAGATGTTTTGAGGACTGTGCTTTGTCTTTGGCTGGGGTGCAGAGTGTTTTCTTGTCTTTACTTTTTTGTTGGGCCAACTCAGTTCTTGGTTGCCCTTTTCTAGATTCTGCTGACTTCGTTAGTTTTCTTGCTTGTTTGGATTAGTGTTCTCGGTATAGTCCTTTGTACTGTCCTCACTTTTTCTAATGAGATTGGCTTATTCATCAAAAAAAAAAACTAGGGTTTTGAGACTGAAAATATGTGATGCAGAATGGAACCTTCATATCTTCCCCAGAACTATTCTATAAATTGACACTAATTTCGCTTGTTTCTTACTTCTCCTTGTGGATACATCATTCAAGGAGCAAAAGGAAGACTAAGTTGTTCTTCTCTTTTCCCAATTTCCACCATCCGTCACTGCATTTTACCAATGCGAGTCTCATCCAGGAATAACCTATTAATCTCCACCCAAAAATGAAGAAAAACAATTACGAACCACCTATTCTAACACCGTTATGCTTCCAGCCACTTCTTTAAATTTAATAAATACTGTCATACTTCTCTATGAGAATTATGCCACATTGTGTTCTACAATTCAAAAGGTTGAAATACAACTTTCGTTGCAACAAAAAGTAATATAATGAAGTTCCCTTAGTGCAGAATGAAGACACTAACAAAAAGCTAACGTCAAGTTAAAGGATCATAGGACTATATTGTACTTACAAATTTCACAAATAACAACTACTTGGGATATTGGTGCAATGCTTTATTTGGCCCATGCAATTATGGATCTAGTGCCTAGTGGGCATCCATCACCTTTGACTATATTGGACAACGTAATAAAAGGTTGAAATTCTAATGCTAGTGCTTCTACTGATTTTTCATTTCGTATGGTGAAAAAGAAGATATATGATTTTAACTCCATAAACAAAGAACCAAGTGGTCTACAATAATATCTTCATTTCTACCTGATATCTTAATCTATAAACCTTGTTCGACTTTCCTTTGGGAGGGTGTACCTCTTGGACCTTTCTATTTAAAGATTGTGCCGACACGGTATTATGAGCCAGTGACGGGGATCACTCCCATGTAAGATACTTCCTATCAGAAGTATGTCCCAGCTCTTGATGCTAACACTAACCCTGAGGGAGCTTTTGATGATGGGAAATTATGTGGTAGTGACATAGCATAATTCATAATTGACTCCAAAAGGCTACATAGGAATACTTTTGAAGAGAAATAAATCTAATAGTTTCTCTAGATTGCAATGGAAACTAAAGCATTTAGTGTCATTTCACTTTCAAGCATAAAGCATAATGGAAATCTCTTATTGTATTTCCCCCGTGTCAGGCTTTGACAAGGCCAAATCTCCTCTTATATTCAGCATTGCTTACTTCCAAGCATAAACTACCATGGCAAATCTCCCATCATATTCCATCCCATGTCAGGGCTCGACATTTCAAATCATGAGCTTACTTGTTCCCCATAGTTGCCATTATATACTAAAGAGACACATTTAGAGTCCTGATTTCATGACTTTAAGGCTTCTGTCTCCAATCATTCTAAAATAACCAAAAGAAGTAAAAAAAAATGTAAAGCTCAATTTCAACATGATCATGTTTCGCCCACACTTTGATTGGGTACCTAAAGCCACATCAGTTGCATAGACATTAACTTTTGCCCTGAAAATCACTAATTAATTTTATTCGTATCTCCAATTTAGTGCTGATATCAGCGGTTGCATCAGTCTTTCTCATGACGTGCTGAGTAACAAAGAAGGGAAGGAAAAAAAAATAAGAATAGCTTTCTAGAATATTAATGAATTCAAATACGGAATGGCGTGACCCAAACCCCATAGTGAACGTGCAGACCACTTTCCACAATCAAACCCCTAAGCCTTCAAGATAATGACTGACACCCACATCAACAATAAGTTGTATTACTATCTGACGAACCAGGACAGGGCAGTCCCCAAATTCCGTTAGAAACTCACCAAAGACTATAATATCTGAACTTCATAACAGCACAAATTCCCAGCTTTTGCACACCAATCCTAATTAAGCCTTCGAGCTTCTCAAGTAGGGTCATATCAACCATCAATTCCAAATGAAGCTTCCATTAATAATCTTTCTGTTACACATCCACGACTCAAACTGCGCATACGTCCCAATCCAACATACATAAGTCCAAAATCCCTTCTAAAATAAAAACCCTAGATTTAAAAAAGGGGATTATTCGGCCCCGCCAATTTCGGCACAAAATTTGAAACTTCGCCACCTCTACAAGCCATTCTCACAAAAAAACAATATAATTGAAGAGCGTGACGACCGATGTATTTAAATTCAAGGAATGAAAGCAAACTTAAAGTTTTACCTAGATTTCCAAGGGAAAGCGAGTACTTGATCTTTCCGTCAGCTGACCGGAGAAGGTGGCCGCAATTGGTGGTAACTGGAGTTACGGCTGGTCAAGTAAATGAAAGAAAGACCCGGTTGCCCTCAAAGCCTCGAGTAGCGTAGGTGATTTAGGGTCGTTCCTAGCTCGACTTCCCAGTGGAAGAGCGAAGAAGACAAAAAATACAGAGAAGTAGCGGCCGGCGGCGGCTATGGCTTCGGAGAGAAGGGAGATTTCCGTTCAGTACAGGAAGACAGTAAGATCGGGCGAGGAACAGAGAGAGAAGGGAGAGAAGAAAAGAAAGAGCAGTAGTAGAAAATGAAGATGATGCGCCCGTTTAGATCTCGCTTATTTTTCAATGCTCCTAAACCCTTAAATTATATAAAAATACCACTCGTTCAGAAAAGCCTCGGCCCTATGCAGTTTCTTTTTCCTGTTTTCAATAAGTGTCTGTATCAAATAAAGGTAATTTAAGGTGATGTCACCCTTAAATAAGGCCTAAATTTTGGTCACTGTTTTATTTTAGTTCTTAATTTTTAATTTTTTAATTTTTATTCATTGAATTTTCTTTATTTGACGAAATAATCATTCAGTCAGTCTTCCGTCCATGTGTTTAACGGAGCTCTCTGACACGTCATCAAATTTGTACCGGTCGACTTCGATCGCTTCATGTAGAGGTCGACTGCTCACTTTCAACACATATACCCGGTCGACCGCTTCATGTGACGTTAAGCATATGGACAGACAGACTGACGGAATGACCATTTCGTCAAAAAAGAAAACTCAAAGACTAAAAATTTGAAAGTTGAAAGTAAATGACTAAAATAAAAAAGTGTCCAAAATCTAGGGACTAGAAAACTAATTTTCCTAAAAAATTAATAATTTTTCTCACAAATTTTAATATATATATTTTTTAAATCCAATCAAATCTTCTATATTTTTATTATATTATATTTTTCATTAAAAAAGTCCATCAACTCTTCGTATAATTTTATAAATTCTATTAAAAATCAATTTATAATTAAATAATTTTTTTAAATTTTTCACTAAACTTTTTATCAAATACAGTAAAACTCCAATTTATCTAAATATTTATACTATTGTTGGCTTTTAGTAACAATCGATGTTTTGATGATGACAATAAAAATAATTGAAATGAATAAGTAAAGATGATCCAAGTGTATGAGTACAGAACAAACAAGCAAAGATTAATTCAATGGAAAAAGTTCAAAATGTGAAGACTCAAGATTTTAGGATAAACTTTGTAACTCTAAGTTTCACTTTTAATAAGGATTTAGATCACACACTTGCATATTTTTCAAACCATGCATAAACTTTTCTATTACAAGTTTGATAATAAGAATATACCTTAAGTTTTTTCAAAATCTCTCTATATAAACTCACAAACCTTGTTTATATTTTTGAGAAGTTGATTTTTGAAATTAAACTTTCAAAAATATCAAAATCGAGCTTTTAAATTAAACCTGTTGCACATTGTAAATGTAGCGGTCGACCAAGAGTAATTTCTCAAATGCCAGCGGTTATGACTTTTTGGCCGTTGGAAGTAACGGTAACCTATAACGGTCGACCGGTACATCGAAAAAAATGACAGTTCGACCCCAAACGGCTAGTTTTCATATGTGGGCTATATAAAGACCCTCCCAATGCCTCATAAATGCACTTGAACGAACGTACATCATTTCTAAAGCTCGAGAGAGATCATAAATTTTCCAATCACTTTTCTCATACCACTCACACAAGGTTATATTTTCACATCTTTGTTATTGTGTGAAGCCAAAGAGAGAGATTTTTATTGTATTATCTACTCTATTGAGGGAGTTTGCTTGGGCAAAATCGTTCATAAAATTTGTTTAGAAAGAAATGGATTCTCTTATGTCTTTTCAGTGAGATTGTACATCGAAAGAAGGAATTTCGAGATGGTTGTTCTAAAATACTCACTCTTGAGGATTGGAGAGATGAGTCTCAAGCTAAGTGTAAGGAAACCATTTCATTGGTTGAATGGAGTTTAGTAGAGAAATCTCAAGACTTGGAAAGAATCTTGAGGGGTGGACATAGGCGGGTTTGTTGAACCACTTAGAAAAATCTCGTATTTTCTTTTCTCTAACCATACTACTCTTTACATTTAGTACTTACATTCTCATTGTGATATTATTGCGTGCTACTTATGTTAAGATAATTATTACATTGTGTTTATTGCAAACACGAATTTGAGGATTTTTTTTAAAGGTTTAGAAACTTAATTCATCATTTCTTATATTGCCTTAATCCTAGAACTTCAACTACTATCAAAATTTTATCAAATTTTGCACCCGAACATCACTTCGAATATAGTAATTTTTTCAGTTCTTTTTTGGGTATGTTTTTCTTCTTTTCATAAATTGGAAACACTTCTATTTAAAATGAGATTATAAAATGAAATAATTTTTTTAGAGTAAGCACAATTTCATTTTTACTCTTCAAACTATTTATAATTTTTTTTTTCTTTTAGTTCTACACCGTTTACATAACAGGTCTTTGGGTTTTAAAACTAAAAGTTTGTCCTTGAGTTTTGAACTTTTTAAAAAACAATCATTTTATCAAGTCTGTCCAACTCACTATGGATAATTTTAGCAAAAATTCAAGTTAGCTGCCAATATGACACTCCTACTACCTCTCAATAAGTGAAACAATGAGCATCGTGAGCTTGAGTCGGGCATGTTGAAAGGTCCGCGTTTTGTGGGGACACAAATGGACAGAAAGGAGACATGCCATCAAAGTGACTAGCACAGCTTAAAGGAAAGGTTGAAGTGTACGTGAGCGGCTAATTTATATTTTTGCTGAGGTGGACCTTTCTGCCTTTAGTGGCTGCATAAAGAGCTGACAAAATTATTTTTTTTCTTTTAAAAATTTATAGTTTTAAAATCCAATTATCTTTTTTCTCAATGTGGTCCCTAAGGTTCATTTTTGTGAGTCTAGATCACAAATCAATAGGGGGCGAATTAAGTTTTAAGAAAAATCAACGCTTTTTCAAAGATTAGTCATGATAAATATCTAAGATAGAAGACACACAACAAATACAAATAAAGCAAAATAGAAGAGAGCAAGGGATAGAAAGATGACATCGGAAATGTTTAGGTAGTTCGGCCAAGACATGCCTACGTCCACCCCCAAAGCTATTGACGTCCTAGAGCTTTCTCTATTATTCTCCAATAACAATCACATTTTAGCTTCCAGGTACTAAGTACCCGTTACAAACATTTTACGAGCTCACACTTCAACTCTCTTTACAAATCTCAATAACCTAAGGAATTTCTTCTATCCTCACGAGTAGGACCAAGTGTCACACAACACTTAAATGTTTTGTAAAAGATGTGTACAAGGATATAATAAAGAAAGACTCTCTAAGCCAAATAAACAATTGTAATTCACAATGATGAGCAAAAAGACAAGATTCGAGTAAGAAATCTTTTGTCTTGGCAGGTGTAGCACTAGCTTTCTTGGAAACTGAGTTATTCTCTCTTCCTCAAAGCTCTCTCTCTCTCTATGGAGGCTAGGTCATAAATAATGTGCAAGTTCTTTATATCTCCATCTTGTTCTATTTATAGTCCTCTAGGCTTGGAAGGTCTTCAAGTAGCTTTAATTATTGTAGTTGTGAGTCCAAATAACAACCCAAGAGAGGGGTGAATTGAGTTTATAAAAAACTTTGCATTTTTTTTTTTATAAAAACTCATATTTGAAAATATTTAATGCTTTAACAACCGAACAATAATAAATGATAGCAATAAGTAAGAGAGTAGGGAAGAAAGATAACACAACGATTTTTAGGTAGTTCGACCAAGACTTGCCTACGTCCACCCCCAAGGCTATTGCCTTCCTTGAGCTTCTCCACTATAATCCAATATCATCCACAATTTAGCTTTCGGGTGCTAAATAACCTTTATAAGAGTTTTCTTGAGCTCACTCTTCAACTTGTATACAAATCTCAAAGCCTATTAGATTTCTCTTATCCTCATGGGTAGGCCCAAGTGTATCCCACACTCAAAAGATTTTTAAAGATTAAAGATAGGAATGAATAAATAATAACTCTCAAAGCTAGATCTGCAAAAAATACTCAATAAATGGCTACAAGACAAGATTTGATGATGATGTCAGCAATACTGTAGCAGAGCTATTGGAAAACGTGCAACCCTTGTCTTTTGTGCTTTTCTCTCACTTTTTGGAGGCTAGGTCAAGATTGCTAATGTAGAGAAGCAAAAGGTGTGCAAAATATCTCTTTTCTTTCATTAAGGTTCCCTTTATAGGTCTTTAGTCTTGAAGAGTCTCAATGACCTTTTTGGAATATTGGAAAGGTACCCTAAGTGCCATAACTTCTCGATTCGCGTGCTGAGTCATCTTTTTAAAAATTGTGTTCTCGCAACATGTTTCGACATATACATGCCTATGTGTCAACACCTTCATCAAGTCTGGAACTGACTTGCTGGTGTCTGTGGCATGTGACGACATCATCTTCACATGTGTTGACACTGTGCTTCCCATGTGTCAACACCATTGAAATGACATTTTGGCTTCTGTGTCAAGTGTCGACACCATGTCAACCATGTGTTGACACCATCTTAGCAGATAGAGTTTTTTTTAGTGTTTTTTGATATGTAATTCGTTCTAATTTAACACGAAAACTCCTACAACAAAAATATCATAGTTTAGGTGCAAGTCATGATGTTTAAATCGAACATAGGGCATAATGAATTAAAGAGAGAGATAAAAATACTTGAGTACTCTCGATTGAATAGTAGAACAACCACGTATCCTAAAAATACTCCAAAGCTATTTTGTCATTTGTTATCATCAAAATTAAGTTAGATAGCTCATGATAAACCTTGGGCTAACAATAGCATCGGAGGGGTACCTAAGTCATTTTAGAACAAAAAGATGTGTTGGCGACGTTCCAGGGAAAACTGCGTAATCTCAGTATGTGTTGACACATAGATAAAACTGGTTTTAATTTTTACTCTCAGGTGTCAGTGCAATGTGTCGACATCATCCTTCAATGTGTTGACTCTGTCAAAACATGCAATCGGATGACAATGCGATATGTGGACACCATTAATGCTGGAGAGGTTTTTCAACAATTTGAAAGTGTCGTTTCCACTCCAATTCATCTATAAACACCTACAATGAACAATGTGACATTTTTAACTTATGCATTAGTGTTAATACACATTTGAAACTTTTTATAGAAAGATAATCTAAATCATTTTGAATACAAAAGTTAGAATTTGTGGATTGATGTAACGAGTTCTAAAACCTTGGGCTAATCATTTTTTTCCTATAGCAGTCCCTATGGCTAAGGAAGATAGATGATGTACGGATAAAAGTCACATCACAAGCAAAAGACCAACACGTGGTCCACAATATTAATTTAATAAAGAAATTCATTCAAGAGTGCCACTTGCATAAACAATTATAAAATTCAAAATTCAAAATTAAATAGAATTTTTTATATAAAAAATTAGCACAATTTTAAGTAATATTTAAATACAAAAAAATAGAAAGCTTAAAAAATGAAAAAATGTTGGCTTTTAGTCTCGGTCTATATTTTGATGTTAACAATAAAAGTAATTGAACTATACAATCAACAAGATCCAAATGAGCACATAACGCACAATCGATCAAATAACGATGAAATCAACGGAAACGGCTCAGAAGTGAAGACTGAAGACTCTAGGGTAATTTTTGTAACTCTAAGATCTCATTTTTAACAAGGATTTGAATTACACACTGCATATTTTTCAAACTGAGCATAAACCTTTTTATCTCAAGTTTGGTAGTTAATGCGACATCCCTATTTATTTTCGGCTGTTTGACATATTTAAAAACTAGTATAATATGCTATTTGGAGTTTTATAGTCTAAATTATTTCTTTACCTACATGATTTTTAACATACTTGCATGAATATTTGAATTCTCTTATTATTCAACTAGGTGTTTGCATTTGTTTGCATATTATTTCTTTATGAACTTCAGATTTGCTATTAATTCATTTCTACTTGCATTAGAAGATTTAATTCTATTAAAATTCATTCCAATGTCATATTCCTTTAATTTAATTTTATTGCCTTACTGTTCTTATTATTTGACATATTTAATTATCTTTGCTTAACCTTCAATTATTTTTTAGCTTATAGTGCAATATAAGGTAAGATACTATGATCTTGAATATTTTTTCATCATTCTATTATATCATATCTTGGTCTAATTAATTTTGCATTATTCCCTAGCTTGTATTTTTTTATGCATTGTTTAATGACTTGGCCGAATGAGACTAGTGCATGAGGCTTGGTGTTAAATTTTTCTCTCTTTCCTCCCCCGTAGATTTAGCCATCCCATGTCCTTCCATTGGTCCTTGTTTTGTCTCTTGTGCATGCAAAATCACGTTAGAAGGCTTGGGCAAATTTCGGTGGCTTGTGTGAGAGGGCAAAAGAGATATATTCAATTCTAATGATTGCAAGAGCCAACTATCCACTTAGCAAAATCTGCCTCTATAGCCAACCATAGTAACCTTTTATATGGCTGCCTTCGTTTAGACAACTAACAGTTCGTGATTACCTATTGTAGGACTAGGGTGTGAAGTTAAAGGTATTAACCAAGGGTTACGTACCTTTTAGCTACCAAAAGCCATCCGGTTAAGTTAAAAGCTTTGGTGTTATTGAAATAAGAGAGAGAGATAGAGAAATAGGGGAGAGTGGCGTGAGACATCAAGAAGACCGAAGGAAAACAAGAAGAAGGAGAAAAGAAGAGAAGAAGGAGAGGGAAGAAAGAAAGAAGAAATAAAAAAAGGGAGAGAGGTAGGTGACCCTTGGCCATGAACCCATGAGCCCTTCCTCTTTGTGCCATTTTTTGTATTCTGTTTATACCTCTCATCTAACATGGTAGTTGGATTTAGGTGTTCAATTTTTCCAAAGAAATCAAGCACCCACTGAACTTAGAGGTAAAGGGGTATAGTTGCATGTAGAGTTTTGTGGGAGAAAATGTGATTTTGGCTTGTTTTGTGTGAAAATATGTTGCTACCCTATAGATGCAAATGACACACGTTTATACCTCTTGGTTTTCGATAAATCTCTTGTTTTTTTAATGAAAGATGTATCATTGTAGTTGCATGTGATGGATGAACTTTTGCTAGATAATGCTTCAATGCACCTGCAATACGCGTGAATGTATTGATTAATGTTTTTGATTGTGCAAATGGTAAGCTAAATGCAAATGAGCCACTCTCAGTAACTGAAATGGCTGGAAAGGATGTAAAGAGGGACACGGTTTGGCCATATGGAGAAAGGGAAATGCATTGCATGTTCATCTTTGCATTTACTTGAAAAATATTGATATTTTTAAGTTGTTCTCTCACTTTGATGCTATGTTTCGGTGCTAATATGTAAGGACATGGTTTTAGTAAAAACAAAGAACCCATATATGTTAGAAATCTCGTGTGTGCTGTTAGAAGAAGAGTAAATGACATGCAACCATTTTTTTTAATCATTCTCGTGGTACGCGATTGAGCAGTGCCGTTTTTTGTGAAAAATATGTGGATTTAGGCCCTGAGAAAATTCAGGTAAGTCCCTATGGTGTATTGGACAAAGCCCTAAAAATTTCAAGAAGAAAAGATGTGAAAAGAGGTAAAATGACCAAAAACATTAGGGGCAGTTTTGGGGATTTCATTAAAAATTAGGGGTAAAAATATCCTAACGTAAAATCTGGGCCCGTGGCATTGTTAAGCATTTTTAGAGGTCCTAGAGTAAAAATTTGGCTCCAAGACCATTTAAATTCGAGGCCCAAATCACAAGGCATCATTAAGGGTCATAATCGACCCATTATGCAATAATTAATTAAAAATAACAAATTGGGTTTTAAACAAGGAGGCCCAGATCTGATCAGATTGGGACACTCCATCATGAGGCCCATTAGGCCTGGCCTCTTGTTGTTTAACAAAGGATAATTGAATTAAAACTTAATAAAAGAATTAATGGTTAATTGTTAAATAATACTACTCAATATTAAATAGTTAATCAACTTCAAATTGACTAAGTAGTTAGTACATGTTAATATATTTTTCTTAATCAAAGGAAGGGCATTCAATATTAACCTTAGTTCTAAGTTCTATTAATTAGAACATAAATGGTATGTAATTAGTACGTACTATATTTCTTTTCCTATTAAATTTTCTATTTAAAGTTTAAATGCATTCTTGTGCCATATTTTTACATTAAAATGTGAAAGTGCATATGTGCATTTTATAATCGACTTATGTGAATTGTGAATCTGTTATGCTTATGATATGCCATACTACATAATCATCTCATGGATATGGGAAACCTTGTTATGATCAGAAAGAACCTATACCAAGGGTGGTCTTCAGATCGGGTGACGATATCATTCAAATCGGAAAAATGCAAGCCACCACTAAGGGAATAGTGGTTGGTTTCCCTAGGTAATGGTACAAGGCTTGTCTAACCTGGTCCCGGTGCAAGTGGCACGAGATACTCCCGGAGGAGAGGAGGGATGCACAATCCTGACTCTGGGGTTAAATAGAGTGCAGTAGGGACACATCTACCGGACTAGAAAAGAAAGAAAGTGAAATGACCTAGAAACAGATGCATCATTTCTACAATGTATCGATCATACATTGTTATCCTGTTTATTATTATGGCTGCTTATTTATTGTTTATCTGCTGCTATGATTGTTTCTAATTATTTATTTCACATGTCATGTCCACTTCCCCTCCTTACTGAGTTAGTAGGACCCACCCATTTCTTTGTCCTGCATCTTGTATGTGGTGCTGTGGATACTAGACCCGTCAAATGAAGATTTTCGCGAGTGAGTAGACTCTGTATCTCGATCCATATATCCTAGTATTGAAGATACGAATGTGGGTCAGTGACACGTTCGAGGTATTTGTTGAGCACGAGCCCCACTGGTACCTTAAGAGACCACCCCTACCCCACTCCCCCGTCTCGAGGATTTCTTACTGGTCGATGTCGACCCAGCCCTCCTACGTATAGTTCCTTCTTCACTGCCCCGTCGGTGGAGGGTACCTAAGAGACTGAGATAGTAGACCTGATCTCTGACACTGATCCGGAGGATTAGTTGACCTTAGTATTAGTCACTTTTTTTTAGGTTTCATCAGCTTGTGTATATGATGTTTTAGTATTGCGGTTGTAGTAGTATGAAAAACTTTAGTAAGCTTCCACTCTGGTAACTATTTCCCTTCTTATGTAATCCTCTTGAAGGATGATTTTGTAAAAGAGAAACACTGGGATCAGTAGTGGAACTGTGTATTTATCTTTTCAAAATTTATCTTATCTCATTTCTTTCCTTTGTGCAATATTATGTTTTCTTTTCTTTTATTTCGTTTTCTTTAACTTCCAAGAGTTTCAAACTTCAAAAATTATCATCATGTATTTATTAATGTCGCTTTTAAACTAAATTCCTGAAAACCTATTTTTCCTTTCTTAATAAATTTCTAATTACAATACTATTTTTAACTAGACTTTTCCGCTAAGCTTTTTCGAAGCCAAACAAAAGTACTTCATAGGACCGATTTGTGTCGTAATCCCAGCCTATGTGCATACCATCTCTATAGGTGAGCCTAGGGTGTATGTACAGGCACGTGATGTGACAGTTAAATATCTCGCAATTGTTTTCAAATCATACTCTTATAAACTCCCAAATCATATTTATATCTTTGGGGAGTTAGTTTTTGAGATAGGGTCTTAAAATGGTCAATATCGTGCCTAAAATAATTAAGGCTGCATTTTTAAGTTCAAGCGGTTGACCTGTTCAGTGAATCAGTCGAACCAAAATCGGTCGCTTGGTGAAGCGGTCGACCGAGTCAGTACCCAAAAATGTTAATCGCCTGCATTTTATGATCTATCGATCGCTTCAGTTTATCGGTTGATCGGTATTGCTTGAATTTTGACAATTCGTCCCAAACGGCTAGAATCAACTATTTTTCAATAGAGGCCTATATAAGGATCATTCTAAAGCTCAAAAATTACACTCGGCCATTGTATCCTTCAAATCTTTGTTTTCTCATCTCATTCACACATGATCCTTCACTTAACTTCCTTACTATTGTGTGAGATCAAACCGATAGATTTTTAATTATAATATCCACTCCATTAAGGGAGTTTTGCTATTGTAAAATCACTCTACTACTTTAGTTAGAAGAGAGCGATTCTCTTGTGCCCTTTTGGTGAGGAATGTTCATTGAAAGATGGAGTTTTGTGAGGTTGTTCACAAACATGGTCTTGAGGCTTAGAGATGCGCTTCTCAAAGTTTAAATATAAAAAACCATTCCCTTGTTGTAAGGGAACTAACGGAGAAACCTTGATGCTTGGAAATGAGCTTGAGGGGTGGAGATAGGCGAGTTTGCCGAACCACCTAAAAGTCATGTGTTTGCTATTTTTTTAACTATTCTCTTTACTTTTAGCACTCTTTTACTTATTACATTGATATTTGCATATTGCTTGTGCTAAATTAGTTTTTACATTGCAAACACACTCTTGAGGTTTAAATAAGAAAAGTTTTTAAAATCCAATTCACCCCCTCTTGAGTTCTCTTAATCCTAGAAATTTAATTAGTATCAGAGCTTGGTGCTAGTTTTACAAGATTTAAAAATCTTGAGTTAGAATGACAACTCAAAACTCTCATACTAAAGGTCTCTCCACTTCTAGACCACCTTCTTTCAATGGAACCGATTTTGCCTATTGGAGAAGTAACATCTCTCAAAAACGAAAATGACAGAAAGAAAATTTCTCTAGATGAAAGAGCTATTAAGATATTATATTGTGCTTTATATATAGGTGAATTTAATAGATTATTTTTCTTTGTGTGAATAATAGAGAAATATGACATGTTCTTGAAATTATGCATGAAGGAATAAGTCAAGTTAAAGAATCTAAGATTAACATGCTTGTTCATAACTATGAATCGTTCAAAATGAAATCGGATGAAATATTATAACATTATAACATTAGGAGAGATGTTTTCTAGATTTACTAATATTAGAAACTCCTTGAATGCTGTAGAAAAGAAATATTCTAACTCTGATTTGGTGAGAAAAATTCCCAGGTAGAACCTAAGTCTTGGGAAGCGAAAGTGATCGCGATTTAATAAGCCAAAGATCTAAGCAAGCTACCTTCGAACAAACTTCTCGGATCCCTCATGACACATGAGATCATTATGGGCGAGCATGATGAGGAACTCAAGAAAAGGAAAAATATCGCTCTCAAGTCCTCCGTTATCGACGAAGAAGATGAAGAGGAAGAAGAAAGCGAGGATGAAGATATCCCTTTCATCACTAGCAAGTTCAAGAGCTTCCTAAAGAGAAAACATCAAGGAAAGAGGGACTTCAAGGAGATACCCATGAGATCACTATGGTCGAGCATGATGAGGAACACAAGAAGAGGAAAAACATTGCTCTCAAGTCCTCCGTTATCTTCGAAGAAGGTGAAGAAGAAGAAGAAAGCGAGGATGAAGATATCCCTTTCATCACTAGCAAGTTCAAGAGCTTATTAAAGAGAAAACATCAAGGAAGGAGGGACTTTAAAGAGATTTAGAAAGATGATCACAAAGGAGAGAAGAAAAAGGATCCCATCATATGCTTCTGATGCAAGAAGCCCGATCACATAAGATGGAATGCTCTCTCCTTAAGAACAAGAAAAGATTCAAGAAGAGAGCAATGAAGGTCACTTGGGATGACTCAGACTGTAGCTCAACCGAGAATGAAGAAGAAAAGGAAGTAACTTATATGTGCTTCATGGCCATCGATGATGATGAGGAATACTTCGCGGACAAAGAGTTCAAACCCTCTTACATTGAGCTAGAAAATGCTTTTGAAAACCTTCATGATCAATTTCAATTACTTGCTATAAAATACATTTCTTTGGAAAAATAAATTCATATTTGTTTCGAATGAATTTGAGACTTTTGAAAATACATAAAAAAAGACTTTTGAAAATGACCAAAATGATTTGAGAGCTGAAAATGATTTACTCAAAGAAAAGATTTTGAGTCTTGCAAAAGAAAAAGACATCTTGGATGACAAGATTGTCTGTCAAACAAAAATCTTTGAGAAATTTACTCAAGAAGAGAAATTTGTGAACCTAATCTTGGGTAGCTAAAGATGTGTTTTGACAAATGTGGTTTAGGCTATAATCCTTCAATAAACCAAAAATATTTTAAGAAATTATTTTATGAAGGCAAAAACCTCTAGTGCACTGATTGAGTTAGAATATTGCATGAATAGTATATCTAAAATTAATATAATATTAAATATTTAATGTTTTAAATATTGATTTTAGATGGAAAGATGGTTAAGAGACATAAATCTAGACTGTGCATTTAATTGTTGAATTTCTATGACATTAGATTTAATTTATTGCACATGCAATTATTCCATATCTTGAACTTGTTGTATTTAAATCATACCGTGTCCACACATTCTAAAATTATTATTTTTATCGTTTGCACTATGATTGTTAGCATTGTAATTATTTTATGAATTTATTTTTATCATATATGATGCCATGAGCTAATTAAGTATTTTTGTGCAGGGTGATAAAATTAATTATTTTCTGGATTCGTGAAGAACAAGGGACACCATGACACATGACAGTGCAAGGGCCTCATTAATGACGTTGCTGTAATTAAATGAAGAAATGAGAGACACTTAAATCTCAATCATTCATCTCTTTTTATTCTCCCTTTCTTTGAACTTAGCAAACCATACATCTTATTCTCATCATTCCCATTTATTTTTATTTTTCAGCCGCACCTCTCTCTATTTTCTCTCTCATTTTTTCTCCTTTTTCCATTATTTTCTCTTTCCCAAAACCCTATTTTGCCTCTCATCCTCTCTATTTTTGTGTCGATACTCTCTTCCCTCTCTATCCCCTTTTCACATTTTCTTTTTCATTTTCTCTCTTCTCTCTCTTCTCCTATTTTTTTACCTTACCCGTTTCTCACAGTCTCTTTCGTCTCCATCTACTTCTTCTCATTGGCAGAATATGACTCTCTCTCTCTCTCTCTCTTTCTCTCTCTATGCTATTTTCTCATGGTTTCCAACATCAAGGTTTAATTTTTCAGTCATTATTTTCAATTTTTAGATTAGTTTCTTTTATGCTTTATTATTATTCTAATGTCTTGTATTTCAATTCCTAGGATTTAGATTTAAGTTTCTCACTCTTTAAATTCCTGTAATTTCTATTTCAATTTTGGATTGTGTTTTTGTTTTTGTTTTCTTTTAACTTGAATCTTGTTTTGCAATAAGACAATATTATTTAATCCAAAAAGGTTGTGCTCTCTTTTTTATTCCTTACCATTTACATGTTGTCATTTACTTTCCGTAATTTAATTTTCGTCCTTTACTTATTGTTATTCATTTTCTGTAATGTAATTTCCGTTACTTAATTTCATTTATATTCTTAGTTTACATTTTGTGTTGCTTTAATTTCATTTCGAACTCTCTAAAATTCCAAAATATGAATCTGAATTGTTTTCAATAAATGCTTTTATTCTTTATTGTTTTTACGCGAGTTTGAAAATAGTCTATTTTTCCTGAGGAGATGATATGACCTTTTGGGCTAATTATTACACGACATAACTCTTATACTTGGGATGACCTTTGCGTTGCTTATTTTGGAGTGAGTCAAATTTTTGGTGCACCACACACAAGTGTCATTATTGCAACAAAGATTGACATCTCATCTTTGATTGTCCCCTTGAAGATACTTGGGAACAAGACTCTCAAGAAGATATGAATTCCAAAGGGAATCATAGCTAACCCAAATGGACTTAAGAAAGTTTGGGTACCAAAAGCTTTATCTTGACTCTATTTTGCAGGGTGCAAGCAAGAGAGGAGGAAAGTGGTATTTTGATAGTGCATGCTCAAGACTCATGATGAGTGATCCCATAAAATTCTCGAGTTTGCCCAAAAGGAAAGATGAAAATATTACATTTGGCGACAACTTCAAAGGAAAAATTGTCGGAATATGTACATTGGTGGTAATTCCTCCCCTCTTATAGAAAGTGTCTTATTAGTTGATAATCTCAAGCTTAATCTATTGAGCATTAATCAACTTTGTAACAAAGGTTACAAATTTAGTTTTGAAGCATCTAAATGTTTGATTGAACTTGCTTTGGATGGTAAACTTGATTTTATTGGTCAAAGACATGAAAACATTTATGCCATTGATATTGATTTGTGTAATTGCCATGGAAGTTGTTTTGTTGTAAACACCAACAATAGTTGGCTATGACATAGAAGACTAGGTCATGCTAGCATGTATTTAATTTCTAAACTATCTAAGTATGAGCTAATAAATGGTCTTTCAAAATTGAATTTTTTAAAAAGACCATATTTGTGAAGCATGTCAAATGGGAGCAAGTGAAATAATATTTTGAAGCTAAAAATGTTGTTTCCATAACTAGGCCTTTACAATGATTGCATTTGTATTTGTTCTATCTCTCTAGAACAAATAGCCTTGGTGAAAAATCATATGCTTTTGTGATTGTTTGATGATTTTTCTAGATTCACTTGGGTGTTATTTTTGGCTTCTAAAAGTGACGCTATAAATGAATTTATTAAATTTGGAAAAAAGTTTAAAATGAAAAAGTATTCATCATTGTGACTATTAGTAGTGACCATAGTAGTGAATTCGTAAATGAAAAGTGAGTCTTTTTGTAAAAGAAATAGTTATATGCATAATTTCTGAACTCCTAGAACTCCTCACAAAATGAGCTAGTTGAAAGGAAAAATATAACCATTCAAGAAATGACAAGAACATTACTAAATGAAAATGATTTTACCTAAGTATTTTTGGGCTGATGCCATGATTTTACCCCAAGTGTTTTTGGGTGTAAATGCTACATTTTAAACACCAAGAATAACTTGGGAAAATTTGACTATAAAATGGATGTTAAAATTTTTCTTGGGTATTCAAACTCAAGTAAAGTTTATAGAGCTTTTTAACAAGAGGTCTCTTACGGTTGAAGAATCTATGCATATAACCTTTGATGAACTAATTCTTTTATTGAGAAAAACATTTGTGCAGAGAATGAAGAGATAGAGGGGGAGATAAAAATTTGAAGATAAATGACTCCCTCACTCGAAACATCGAGGATCCATTGCAACAAGAAGAATCAACACCTCAAGTTGAATAAAATGCAAGCGAACTCCCAAGGCATGGACCTAAGACTAGGGAATCCCTTAGAAATAATTGTAATTATCATGCATTTTTATCTCAAATTAAGCCTAAATCTTTTCTTGAAGCCAAATTCGATGAAAATTGGTTTTGGCAATGGAAGAAGAACATAATCAATTTGAGAGAAATCATGTTTGTGTACTTGTTCCTAGACTCGAGGACCAATCAATAATTTGAACAAAATGAGATTTTAGGAATAAGGTTGAAGAGCATGATACTATAATTAGAAATAAAGCTAGAATTGTTGCAAAAGGGTATAGTCAAGAAGAAGAAATTGACTATGAAGAAACTTTTGCATCCATAGCTAGACTTGAATCTATATGAATGCTCTTAGCCTTCGCATGCTATGAAGATTTTATTTAATATCAAATGCATGTAATTTTTTTAAAATGGATATATTATGGAAGAAGTGTTTGTAGAGCAACCATAAGGTTTTGAAAATGAAAAATTGCCAAACCATGTTTTTAAACTCAAAAAGGCTTTATATGGTTTAAAGCAAACTCTTAGCGAATGGCATAATAGACTTAAAAGTTTTCTCATTGAAAACGTTTTCTCTAGGGTAAAATAGACACAAAACTCTTCACAAAGACAACAAATAAAGATTTATCAATTGTCCAAATTTACGTTTGTTAGCCCACTGTTGCTCTTGAGCTATCTACCTTGATTTTGATTATAACAAATGACAAAATAACTTTGGAGTATTTTTAGAATACATGGTTGTCAATCCACTATTCAATCGAGAGTACTAAATTGTATTTATATATCTCTCTAATTCTTTATGTCCTATATTCTATTTTAACACCATGACTTGCACATAAACTATATATATTTTTTATTGTAGGAGTTTTAGTGTTGAAACAGAGCGGATTGCATATCAAAAAAGCACTGAAAAACTCTATCTGCCAAGATGGTGTCGACACATGGTTGACATGGTATCCATACATAAAACATCAGCCAGATTTCCATTTTGATGGTGTCGACACATGTGAAAATGATGTCGACATATGGTGAAGGAAGTTTCGACACATGCCACAGGCACCTGCGAGTCGGTTCTAGACTTGATGAAGGTGTCGACACATGTTGCGGGAACATAGTTTTTAAAAAGATGACTCAGCACGTGAATCAACACGTTATGACACTTAACCTTTCCAACATTCCAAACAGGCCATTGGGACTCCCCAAGACTGAAGACCTATAAAAAGAACCTTATGGAGAGAGAAAAGAAATCTTTTGCCTTTCTACATCATCAATCTTGACCTAGCCTCCAAAAAGTGAGAGAAAAGCGCAAAAAGATAAAGGTTGCATGTTTTCCAACATATATGCTACTGTATTGCTGCTATCATCATTAGATCTTGTCTTGTAGCCATTTGTTGAGCATTGTTTTGCTAGTCTAGCTTTGATAGCTATTGTTTATTCATTCCTATCTTTAATCTTTGAAAACCTTTTGATTGTGAGAGATACACTTGGGCGTACCCGTGAGGATAGAAGAAATCTCATAGGCTTTGAGATTTATGTACGAGTTGAAGAGAGAGCTCGGGAAAACTCTTGTAACGATCACTTTGCACCTGGAAGCGAAGTTCTAGACACTATTGGCATTTATTGTTCTTTGTTCTTTATAGCATTAAATATTTTTAGATTTGCGTTTTTAACGAAAAGACTAAGTTTTTGAAAAACTCAATTCACCCCTCTCTTGGGTTGATATTTGGACTCACAATTGGTATCAGAGCTGAGCTTTAAGATCTTTACTAATGATTACTCTTGTTAGCTCTTCGTTGTTTGAAGGTCAATCCACTAATCGTCTCCTTTGTTAAGTGCAACGTGCTGCAACTATTGGAAGGCAAGGATAAAAATCTACATTTAAGCAGTGGACTACGATCTTTGGAAAATTATCACAAATGGCCCAAAACTTCCGAAGGACGATGCCGATTTGCATAAAGCCGAAAAAGATTGGGATGAGGCTGATCATAAGCTTATGTCTTTAAATGCTAAAGCAATGAATGTTTTATATTGTGCTTTTGATGCTAACGAAATTAATCGTGTTTTTGGTTGAGAATTTGCTAAGAAAATATGGGAAAAATTGTTAGTTACTCATGAAGGTACTAATCAGGTTAAAGAGAACAAGATTAGTGTGCTTGTGCATAGCTATGAACTGTTTAAGATTAATTTTGATGAATATATCTCTACCATATTTACTCGCTTTATTGATATTATCAATGAATTGAAATCTCTTGGTAAAGTCTATACTAATGTAGAAATGGTGAGAAAAATTCTTAGGTGTCTTCCAAAGGCATGAGAACCTAAAGTTACAGCTATTCAGGAAGCCAAAGATTTAACGAAATTATCTTTGGATGAACTTATGGGATCTCTCATGACCCACGAGATGAACCAAACGAAAGGAGACGAGATTGAAGGGAAAGGCAAAAGAGGAATTGCCTTGAAAGCTTCTTACTCTAGTAGTGAAGAATCGTCTGATGACGATGAGATGCCCTTGTTTACAAGGAAATTTAAGAAATTCTTTAGGAAGAAACAAGTTGACAAGAGGTACCCAAAGAAGAACAACTTCGATGGTGATAGCAGAAAAAGAATGAGATCATTTGCTTTGGATGTAAAAAGCCATGTTATATCAAATATGAATGCCCCAACATAGAACCGCACAAGAAGTCAAGAGACTTCAAGGATAAGAAGAAAGCCTTCTTAGCCGCATGAGGAGAATCGGATGAGAGTGAAAGCGAAAGTGAAGAAGAGGAAGTTGTTAACCTTTGTTTGATGGCAAAGGATAGTGAGGATGAGATACAATCTTCAAATACTCAATGCTTTTCATTTAATGAATTACAAGATGAATTTGATGATCAATACCTTGAACTAAAAAGAATTGTTTCAAATACAGTTATCTCAAAAAGAGTTTTGAAAATGTTACAAACAAAAACGGTACTTTGAAAAGTCAAGTGGCTACTCTTAGAGATGATCTTGCAAGGATCACAGAAGAAAATGAAATACCTTTGCAAAGTAAGACTAGTATTTTGATTGTTGAAAGTGATACTTTAAAATCTAAAGTTGAAACTATTAAAAATGATATTGCAAGGTTTACTCAAGGGAAGAAGAACCTTGACATTCTTCTTGGTTCTCAAATGTGTTGTTTCAACAAAAGTGACATTGGTTATGATTCTTTCAATGATAAAAAATCTTATTCTTATATGATCAAAAAACCATCTACATCATTTAGATTGTGCAACTTTTGTGATAAATATGAACATATCTCACACACTTATCCAACTAGAAAGAATGCTTTTAGTGGTATTAAATTTGTTTGGATTCCAAAGGACAAGGTGAAGGAAACCTTTTATAACACCAAAGGACCCATAATGATTTGGGTATGAAAAATCAAGAAATGATTCCTTTTTACAGGAGTGCTTGAAGTGAGCCGAAGTCAAGGAATATTGGGTTCTTGATAGCTGATGCTCCAAGCACATGACATGGGATAAGAGTTGGTTCAAGTCTCTTAGCTCAAAAGAAAAAAGATCGGTTACTTTTGGTGATAACGGTAAAGGAAGGATTCTTGGTATTGGAAATGTCAGTATTACTCGTAATCCTACTATTGAACATGTTCTATTTGCTGATGGTTTGAAACATAATTTATTGAACATCAATCAATTATGTGATAAAGAAAACCGAGTTATATTTGAATCATCAATATGCATTATTGAAAACATTGAAGACAAGAAAGTCTTTTTTGTCGGACATCGACAAGAAAATATGTATGTTGTTCACTTAGAGAATATCTCTTCTGAAAATGTAAAATGTTTTTTCTCTCTTTGTGACAAAGATAGTTGGCTGTGGAATAGAAAACTTGCTCATGCAAGCATGAACCTTATTTCAAAATGAGCCAAAAATGACCTTATTTATTTTTGTTTGTGCTGCTTGTCAAAAAGACAAACAAACTAGAACATCTTTAAATCCAAAAATATTGTGTCCACTTCTAGGCCTTTTCAACTACTACACATAGACTTGTTTGGTCCAAAGGATATGACTTTGTTGTGGTTGATGAGTACAGTAGATTTACATGGGTTCTTTTCTTAGCTCATAAGGATGAGGCCTTTGATGCATTTGAAGAATTGTGCAAGATGATTCAAAATGAAAAATGTTTTGCTATTTCTAGCATAAGGAGTGACTATGGAAAAGAATTTGAAAAATCCTCCTTTGCAAAATTTTGTGGTGATTTTAGTATAAACCATAATTTCTCAACTCTTAGGACTCCTCAACAAAACAGGGTTGTTGAGAGGAAGAATATGACTCTTGAAGAAATGACGATGACCATGCTCTATGAAAACAACTTGCCAGATTATTTATGGTCATAAGTTATTAAGACTAGCTGCTATGTCATGAACCGATGTATGAAAAGACCAATTCTTAAGAAAACTCCATATGAGCTATGGAAAAATAGAAAACCCAACATTGGATATTTTCATGTGTTTGGATGCAAGTGTTTCATTCTCAACAACAACAAAGACAATTTGGGTAAGTTTGTTGCGAAAGCTGATGAAGATATATTTCTTGGTTATTCTATTTCTAGTAAGGCTTATCGCATGTTTAATAAGAGAATTTTGGTTGTTGAAGAATCTATTCATGTGGTATTTGATGAATCTAACGTTTCTATGAAAATAGATGATGATTATGTTGTAGATGTTGAAAAAGAAAGTGAGAAACTAGCTACAAGTGAAGTGAAAGAAGTTTCTCATCTACAAGACAAAGATGTACAAGATCTTGAAGAAGAAACACCTTAAGGCAACAACGGTCTACCAAAGGCTTGGAAGTTTGTCAGAAATCATTCTATTGATCAAGTCATTGGTAACGTGGAGAAAGTTGTAAGAACTCACATTTCTTATAATCAAACTAATAATTTTGCATTACTTTCTCAAATTGAGCCAAAGAATATTTCTGGGGCAAAAGATGATGAAAGTTGGATCCATGCCATAGAGGATGAATTAAAACAGTTTGAGAAAAATTAGGTATGACATCTAGTTCTGTAACACCCCTCTCTATTTTCACATGTTTGAAATATATAAAAATTAGTATATTATGCTAATGTGAGTTTTCTAGTCTAAATTAATTCTTTACTAAGCTTACATGATTTTTAACATAATTGCTTGAATATTTTTAATTCTTTAGGTGTTTGCATATGATATTATTTGTTATTGAACATTCTATTTGGCCCCAATTATTTGGGGTTAATATTAAAAAATTCATCAAATAATTTTTTATTATTATAATATTTATTAAAAATCTTCTCTCGCTTCACTTTTTCACCAACTCCCATAAAATATCTTTACTTTTTCATAAATAATAATATTTCACAAACTCCAATACCCAAAATTTTCGCACGCAAACAACACCTCCAGGACTTGGCCGAATGCGGCATGTGATGTCAACTTTTTCCTTTTTTTCTCTCTCTTTCCTTCCCTCTTCAGCTGACATCAATTTAAATTTATACTTATTTATTTTTTTAAAAAAAATTTAGTCTTGGAGGGGCATTTCGGTCATTTTGTATGAATTTCTGTATGACTTAACGCCTGATATAGACGGGGGCGAAGATTGATAGGTTTTGAAAGTTATCGGTCTTAAATTGTTAGATTGAAAAATAAGGGTAACAACTTGATTTTTACCCAAACATAAGGGGCTAACTATGAGTTTACGCCAAGAAAAAAATGTGACTGTTGCCGCTGCTTTGCCAATACCGTGTTAACGAAATAAGTTGTGCTGACGAAAACAGAGTAGCCTACTCACTAATGTAGTATTTAGTTGGCTTTTTATTTAAAAAACAATATGAGCTATAGAATCTCCTACTGGAAAGTAAACAAAAAGACTTTATTGACTTGGCAGGAAACGAAAATTTTCTTTTCATATCGAAAGCCTTGATGCTCATATTGTTCATGGTCTTTATATGTAGCAACTTAATGATAAAAGATAGCTTCGAGAACTTCGTACATATCGGATAGAGTGGACGTTGAGCATCTTCCAACAACCCTAGAAATTTCATGGGAGCACTGTGAGATTGACAATCAGAAGTAGAGTTGGTGGAAGGCTCATCAACGTTGGTATTTGCAATATTCCCCAAAAGGAAGTCGTTCAACAGTGGCTGCATCTCATCATCTTCTAACACATTGTCGACATCATCACAATCATGCACCTCCGGACAGAAGAAAAAAGGTAATAGTGAAGAAGGGAGAGAAATAGTAACAAGAGACGAGATTTTAAGTGGTTCGGTCTAGAAGACCTACATCCACTGTGAAAGCCCTCTATGACTGCATTTTGTATTATGACTCCATGCAGATTACAATTGAAGATCCCTATTTATAGAGATAATATAAAGCATAATAGGAGAATATCCTATATTTAAATTTGAATCTCTACATTTGAATTTGAATTTGAATCTTCGTAACAATATCAAGTTTTTGATATTGTGATAACCATAATATCATATCAAATCTTTAAGATTTGATTATGATATTATCTCTAACATCCTCTCTTAAACAAGATGGAGAAATCTGAAATCTTGTTTTTGAAAAAGCGAGATCTGAAGGTGATTGGACCTTGAAGTCATAGATCCTTGCTCCCTTGTTATCCTTGCTCCTTTGCTGAACATATATATTTTTTTTGAATTTGATCGGACCTTGAAATCATATCATAGGTACATGACCTTGAATACAGGCTGAAAGTGATCAGACCTTGAAATTATATCATAGGCACACGACCTTGAATACAGGCTGAAAGTGATCGGACCTTGAAATCATAGGCACACGACCCTTGCCAAACATATCTCTGCTCTGTCTTTTTTTTCTCTCTTTCACTCACCTATTTTTTTTCTCTCAAACGGAGATTTATTGTAAGTACATCGGCGGAGGTGAAATTCACCAACTTTTAAGAATGCAGAATTTTGTTGCTCTGATACCAAGAAGAAAAAAGGTAATAGTGAAGAGGGGAGAAAAATAGTAACAAGAGACAAGAGATTTTAAGTGGTTCGGTCTAGAAGACCCACATCCACTGTGAAAGCCCTCTATGAATGTATTTTGTATTATGAGTCCATGCAGATTACAATTGAAGATCTCTATTTATAGAGATAATACAAAGCATAATAGGAGAATATTCTATATTTAAATTTGAATCTCTACATTTGAATTTGAATTTCAATCTTTGTAACAATATCAAGTTTTTGATATTGTGATAACCATAATATTATCTCTAACATCATCCAATATTTCCTTCTCCCCATGGAAGATCCACTCGGTGTAAGATTGATCGAATCCTTTTACCCATATATGTTCTTCGACTACACCGATGGGCTTGTAGTATTGATTGCAACACATTCGACATGCACACCTTATTCTATTAGCTCCATCAACATGCTCTCGCGCTAGAGAAAGGAATTGTTGTAGACCCTCAGCAAATTCAAGAGATTTAAATCTGTTGGTAGACTTGATCCAACTCTTGTCCATTCTATTCCACTTGTGAGCAATATAAAAAAGGGAGGGAAAATCCTGCACATTTGGAAGGGAAGACACATAACTTATGCATATTTGGATGGGAAGACACATAATATAAAATAAAGTATTTTCTTCCCAGACGAGAACATTATCCTTGGGATTCTTCGAACATTTTCTAACGCTTCCATTAGTTTCTGATAGTCTTGCTGATTTTCTATTCTTAATACAGTCTCACATTTTTTAACATCTATTTATAACCTTCTGCAACCACTCTGTTCATCGATTTAAGGCTGCTGTAATTGTCAACTTTGAAAAGGACCTCATCACGGGATCTCAAGTTTTCTTATGTAATTCATATTTTTTATTTCCTGTGAGTATTCTTATCAAATTAACAAGCCTAAATACACTACCTGTTTTGGGCGTTGCTTAGTTGTAAGCTTTCAATCACATGCATCAATTTGTCATGGGAGCAGATCAATGCACAAAATTGACTGCACACCGAATTAACTAGTTTAGAACTCCCGCAATATCTTGAATTTAATCATATATTGGTCTCTTCAGCTCTTACAACATCATTTCCTTCCCGTTTGATCACAGATAAAATAGAGGAAACTGTTCTCCATATCTTCAAAAGGAGGAAAAACAAAAAATAAAAATATGGAAAACTTAAAAATTTTATTTTCTAAAATGGTAACCTTGACTAACCAGACGACAAAAAGAATCGTAACTATACAAGCCGATTCATTATTCAAATCAAATAATGACTATCCTTTTTCCCATACTTTACTTCTGCCTTGCAAATAATATTTTAATTGTTCAATTCATTATTCAAATCAAATAAAGGTTTATGGTTTCCATTTGCGTCTCCAATTTCAACCAAATGAGCATCAAATGATATGGATTCCCCATATCTTATAACTTCATTTTTCTTTAGGAACCCGCTATCTAAAATTTTCATTCTTTCATCATACAGCAATACCTGAACAGGGGCCAAAAAAAATAAAGCATAACCATGCTATGGGCAGAAAACCGGTGAGAAGACTAAATATAACACAAAAGGCATGTATAACTTCCATGATAAGAAAAAGATTTATGGAATTGGTTATCAACCTAGGCCAACAAACAAAATAATTATGAAAAAAACTGCAGTTCTGACAACCGACCTGCCTCCTCAGGGAGCCACATATTGCAAGTTGCAAGAAACCATCATGATACTTCTTGGCTTTTTGATCGAGTTAATTGTGTAGTGTACAGGACCTGCCATTCTTTTATCAGAAGGACAATAGCACATAAACAACAGTAAGCTTCACACTCCAGACAACAGAATTAAAATTCCATTTTCCTTATAAACCACAAACAACAAATATAATGAATATGATTTACTTTTTTAATTCAACAAGATTTGAACTTAAGACCCACCAACCCCACCTTCCTCCTAAAACACCTGATTGAAGTTAATTAACCTCTCAACAGTTTTGAGTTGCTGAGTCATTTTTAGGACCAAAAGCTCAGCTTGACTGCAATTAGGGAGCTAACTATTGTAAATGGAGTAGCAAACTCGCAAAATAACCTGTTAAGCTAGGTTATTCTGTATCCGGACTACTCAGGGTCCCATACTTGTCCAGTTCATTCTTCTTCACCTCCAACTCTGAAATGAAATCTGCAATAACGTTATGACCATGGAGTATCATATCTATCAATTGCATGTTAAAGATCAAAATCAATTTTGAGGGCCAATGCCAAAAGTAGGAAGAGTGGAAGAGCTGAGAACACAGATATCTAAAGACGCACAACCAAAAATACAAATATCTTGGTGAAGGACAAACACTGTGTTGCGCTGAAGTTTATCAGTAAGAGACAGGAAGAGAGAAAATTTAAGTACTTTAAAGCAACTTAAGGAGGAAGAATATATTAAACAATCACCCTGAAAAACAACAAATTGAAGAATATAAACGAATTAGATGAAAATTAAAGGTAAAAGAGAAGTGTGCTAAATCTTATTCTGTGAAATTTTTATTTGTTTTCAAAAAAGAAATAGAAAAAAGAAGTTCACATTCCATTAACTCTTTACATCTTCAGGACCTTTACTGTTATCTCAACATGATGCCTTCTATGTTTTCATTAGTAAAACGTCAATGTCCTTCTCACATGAAGGAAACAAAATAGAAACAAGCAAAATGAATGAAGAAATAGCTTTTTACTGTAGCGATCCTACAAACAAAAGCCTCCCAGTAAACAAACAAACAAAAGATTCTACACTTCATTTTTCACTATACAATACGCAAGCACCAAAAAGGTTTCAACACCTGCAAGTACAGACCTGAGAAGAGCCCCAATAACACCTTTTCAAAGAGCTTCCATGGTCGAGCATCTTCCACTCCTGCAAACAACTGACTGAGCTTCCATTGATCAGCAAGTGCTCTGTATTGGTAACTGATAAAAAACAGAGAAAATATAAATCTTGTTTTCCAACTTCAATATATGTAACCAGGCATCTTAATTGATTCAAATGATGGCAATATAGATGGATAGATAGAGAGAGAGAGATAGGAGAATTGAGCGGTGGAAAATTTCATCTGTTATCAATTTCTCAAAGCAACCAAACAACATCGTTAATGATCGAGCGGTGCAAAATTAGAAAATTAGAGAACCAAACCTGAGAGAGGGAGATTACCGAAGCAAGAGCAGTACAATTTGAGCACGGAGAATTTGAGGGGATCAGCTGGAAGTTTGCAGTAGGAAAAACCCAATCAACGATAAACAACGACGAGATTCACAATGCGAACTTCAGAAGGGCACAGATCTGCCTACAAGCCGTCGCTGAAGGAATTGCAGCGTCGCTGAAGGCTTAGCTGTTAGGGACCCCGGTCTAGGCCGCCATAACAACTCCAACTCCCGCCAAGCGATCCGCTCCAACACCACGATCGATCCTCCCGAACCGTTTAATGAACACACGAGCGTTGCAATTAGGATCTAACACACACAAATGGAGAACACTCGAACTGATATTATTGAAGAATGAAGAACGTGGTTGAGGGTTAATTAGCCCAAGAACCACAAGAACACAAGAACAATCCCGATCAAGGGTTAATTAGCCCAAGAACGGGTACCCAAACTAGGTTATTAGCCTAGAATGAATCCCAAGTTACAAGGTTATTAGCCTTGAAACCGACTTAGCATATACGTGCCTATGCTTGGCCAAATCCCACCCCAAAAGCTCTCTGGCTCTCCAAGACTCTATTCTTCTCTGAATGAATCACTCTAATGCTCCTAAGGGTGTTTATATAGACATCCTTAGGAGCTTACAAACCCTAATTGACTCAATCAAATCAAATCACAATCAAATCAAATCTAAATCAAATCCCTTTAATCAAGGAGATTTGAAATGACATGCCTAATTGAACATAAACATAAAGGAAAGGAATCTTCTAGAGTTTAGGAAAGGATCCCTAAATCTAGAAGATATGATTTATTCAATCATAACAATAAAAGGAAACTAATCCCTAAGATACCTCTATCAATTCCAGGATCTCGCCGTCATCCGCCGCCGTCCACGGTGGCGCCGCCGCCGCTTGCACCACCATGGGTGGTGATGCTCCTCTGGGTCCTGTGACCTTCCTCTTGCATTCCCCACCTAGCACCGGTAGGGGTGGTGGTGCTCCGCCACTGGTGGTGGCCATCCTGTGTCATGCCACTCTTCTGTCTGCTGGCCTGCTATGGCTACATGGCTTGGCTGGTGGCCAAGGACTTGTTGTGG
The DNA here is from genome assembly GCA_963930655.1 of Myrica gale. NCBI lineage: Eukaryota > Viridiplantae > Streptophyta > Magnoliopsida > Fagales > Myricaceae > Myrica > Myrica gale. Next base: position 16,071,679 of record OZ005607.1, on the reverse strand, counting down.
CACCGTGTCATGGCATGTCTGTGGCCAGTTGGCTGGCATGCCAGGCATGACTGTTGCTGGGGCGCCATGCCTTGTCAGGGGCGCTGAGCTTGCGCGCGCGCGCGTGGGTGCCATGGCTTGGCTGAGGTGTTTTCACCGCGCGCGCTATGGGCATGTCATGGATGCCTAATGGTGCCACTGGTGCCTCATCTCGGCACCTATCCTCCCACGCATGGCTATCACCCCCCATGTCGTCACTGAGGATCCTTTCATTAGCTCCGTCGGCGATTTTGTCTTCTCATCGACGGCTGATGGAGAGGTGGATATTTCGAAGGATTGCAACTGTGTCGACGAAGAGACTAAAAATTAGAAACCGCTTTGGTCGTCGACAATTCGAAGGTGCGGTTTCGCTTATACGCCTACGGGAGTTGCGTTCTGATCGTTGTTGCGAATGTTTCGCCGACGGGAATGGAGCCGCACCCAAGAATTTTGTCGTTGCTTGTAGTGCGCTAAGGTTACCAAGTGTGGTGTTATCAAGGAAGACATCGTTGACCACAACAAAAATAAAAAGAATATTCGTGGTATCTTTCGGACTTTGGATTTGTTTATAGTAAAGTCTCCGTCTACTATTTTTTTTTCTTGCTAAGTCGTCTCCGTCTGCTATTCAAAACGGCAACAAACAGGAGGTGATCCACTACCTACTTCCACTCGTTCCATATTCAGCAGAATAATCTTATCCTAGCCGCCACTAACGCAAGTCCTTTCAGCTTATTCCGAGTGAATTGTCAACGTTAGTCTCTCTCTTCTACAGTTCTACGCAGAGCATTGCATAATCTCTCAATACCTTTACGCCTCTTCTTTTTCATTCTTTTTTCCTTTCACATTTCGAAACAATTACGTCTCCAGACTTCCAACCTCTCCTTGATTCTTTAGTCTTTAATCTGATCAGTAACAGCTTGGTTTCCTCCCTTCGGGGCTTCTACGATCCAGAAGTGTTCAGGAGGTTCAGGATTTACGATTCCTTGTAAATCCGTCAGAGAAATCTTTGGGACTGGAGAGATCTATTGTTTCAAAGCTTCAAGAGGAAGAAACTCCTGGTCTCTCGTAAGCCCCTCGACCTTTTCCTCTTAAGTTTTTAAGTCTTAATGACTCAAAAAGTCCCATTAAACTGTTTTGGATTTGAGAAGGGTAGTAGGATATCCATATACGTTTTCCAATTGCTGTTGATGCTATAGAGAAAAGCTCCAGCATCCAGCATCCCTATCTTCTTCTACTTTGGTCGTTTTTTGTTTTTTTCGTTTTGGTCTAGGTTAACTAAACAAAAGCAAATAAAGCGCTAACCTTTATTCCCTGTTGATTATTAGAATTCCGGTCGCTCTGCTAAGCCTGCTCCAATGAGAACTAATAAATTGCTGTGATGATAATAAAGACAGGATCCTATTAAAATATGCTTCGCTGTCGGCACTATATAGTACAATCTTTTTTTAAAAGTAATTAATGTAAGTAGGGTAGGATATTTTTTTGTACTTTTTTTCTGTTCTCTCTCCGCTCAAAGTGTAAAGTATAAATTTTAAGAAAAATTGCATTTTAATCCTTGAATTTCAGCCATTTTTTCAATTCAATCCTTCATTTCAACCTTAAAAATTTTAGTGTTTTGAGTGTTTTTTTTACAAAAATATCATTCCATCACTCCTTCATCAAAATTATTAACGATGTTTTCTGTCATGTCAGCAACGATGACACATGTCATCACTTCGGCGTCAGGTCAGAGAGACAACTCACATTCATAAAAACTGCATCGTCCTGACATTAATAGAAACACAAATGTGATTTACCCTCTTGCCTTTACACTCAAAACATAGAACTGCACTCATACGTGATTGAACTAACTTAAACGTCGTCGTCCTATCAAAACAGAAAAGAAAACGCAGCAAAACCCAACTCATACAGCTCAAAACACAACGCTCCCAACAAATCCAGATTTCCCCCCTTTCTTATTAGCCCTAGAACCCGTGAAAGCAGCTAATTAGATTTCAAGTAGGCTTGTTTTCTTTTTCTTTCCATTTTTTTTTACTTCAAAATCTTGTCGTAGAAACTGAATCGTATTGATTTGCTTAGGAGTTGGGATCTATTCTACTGAAATTGCAGAATCTATTCACAATGACTTGAATCGAGTTCTGGTCTGGTGGTAATCCGTAATTACTGTGAATGTGTTGTGTGCTTGTCTCTGTGCAATTTGTGGGTGAGACCGAACTCTGTCGACTGAGAATGAGATCTATTAAGGATAATGGGTGCTATAACCATGGCTCTTAGGAGGAGATTTCAACTAACAATGCCATTAGTTTTGAGTTTCACAAAGGGAATAGAGCTGCTCGTAATTCCCATCACAGGACGGCCTTGGGCAAATCGAAGCCATCAAAATGGGACGATGAACAAAAATGGCTAGTCAAATTGTCAAGAGTAGGAGAGAAAGGGGAGAAATCTGGGTTTGTTGGGAGCGTTGCATTTTGAGCTGTAGGAGTTGGGTTTTGCTGCGTTTTCTTTTCTGTTTTGTCAGGACGACAACGTTTAATTTAGTTCAATCACGTATGGATGCAGTGCTGCTTTTTGAGTATAAGGCAAGAGGGTAAATCAAATATATGTTTCTATTAATGCCATGACGACACTATTTTGATGAAAGTGAGTTGTCTCTTTGACCTGGCGCCGAAGTGATGTCACATGTCATCGTTGCAGACGTGACAAAGAATACCGTTAATAATTTGGACGGAAGAGTACGTAAGAGTATTTTTGTAAAAAAGACTCAAGGATTAAATTTTTAAAGGTTGAAAGTGAAGGACTAAATTGAAAAAGTACCCAAAACTCGGAGATTAAAATGTTAATTTTTCGAATCATAAATTTAGTGGTGTCATGGGTCACTGATTGGGTTCAGAGTTTAGATTGGCTAGCTAGAGAATACTTTTATGGAAAGGTGAAATTATTAATTTATTGAATTTCTATCCTGAATCAAAAAAGTCAAAAATATATGTATATCTATATATATATATATATATATATATATATATATTATAATTTTCTAGAGAAGCCCTTAGTTTCCTACAAGAATTCATAAATGTCAAAACAGTGACGGTCAGATTATCCACAACAATGGGCAAACTGCTCTGAATCTTAACTGTTCTTCAAAATGGTTCTTAAAATTTTTAATGGTCCAAATTTTTTTTAAATAAACTCTCATACATTCAAACTGATATTTTAAGAGTTTTATTTTAAAGTTGAGAAATTAAACAAAACCGTATTTGAAAAATATTTTGGGCTCATCGGATTTAAAACTCTTACTGAAGGGTGTAACACCGGTCCATCCGGTGGACCGGTTTATTTAGAGCCATCTTTTCCGCTTTGGATTTGTTTAGAGCCACGTGGCAGTCTCTCATTTCACAACGGCAGCCTATAGGAGAGGAGCCAATGGTAGTTTAGCTGCTAACCACTTTTTCCGATAAGTAGAGTAAAGAACGACGCGCCAAGCTTTTGGAACCATGAGTGATAACTCAATATAATTTTTTCATTGCCTACCTGGCCTAGTTAATGGAAGATGTTGAGAGACATATCCAATCATCAAAATGGTTTAAGCGATGTTTGGTAAATAAAAAAATTTCATATTTCAAGTTTTTAGTAGAAAATTTTGAGAGGTTAGATTTTTATGAGAGTTTGTAAAATTTGTTAAGAATGTTTGACGGTGGAGATTTTTATCGGAGTTTGTAAAAAAGTGTAGAGATAGATAATTCCGTTGACTGTTTACATAAAAAAAATATTGGTGTTTGTGAGAAAGAAATAATAGAGACGATTCTGTGTTTTTAAAAAAAATAGAGTTTATGTTAAAAAAATAATGAAATTTGTATGAAAATTTTGATATTTGGCTGTTTGGTCATAACTTTTTTTTTTACTTTATCAAACATCACAAAAGCTAGTTTTATGGGTCATTGATAGGGCTATAAATGAACCGAGTTGTTCATGAATAATTCGAACTCGGCTCATACAAGCTCAACTTGAGCTCGGTTCGTTTTAATAAACGAGCAAAGTTCAAACACCATCTCGACTCTGCTCATTTAAGCTCTTTTAAAAGCTCGGTACAATTTTATGTAAAATATGCATTTGATTATATTTATTTGCTGGTTTATATTTAATAGTCAAATATTAGTAAAATATGCATTTGATTATATTGATATATAAATAGATGAGTATTATCCATAAGGGATTTGTTATGCCCTCTATATATTAAATATATGTTGTAGGTCATTTTTGCCAATTAACACAGGTTATATATGAATCTAAATATTTTCTAAAATAAAGTTCGCACAAATGTCAAGTGTTTATGATATGTCATGTATAATGTGCTATGACATCATATGTCAAGGCTTGATCTGAGTTTTGTTTGTGATATTTGTGTTTGCTAAGCTCATATTTTCTTAGTTGGGTCGAGTTTGAGCTCGACTCGAATAAGCTCAAACTCGAATCGTTTATATATTTTTAACAAGTTCGAGCTCGTTCGAATATGGAAATTTTTAAACGAGTCGAGTTTGAACACCCTTGTAGAAGCTCGAATACAACCCTAGTCATTGATGGTGTTTTAGGGCAAGTTTGCAAACGAAAAATTTGGCCAAAATTACTCTCAATTTCAAAATTTGGTCAAGAAAGTAATAATAAATAACTTTAAAATAATCTTTCTCTCCAATCAAATCACTCTCAATTTCAAACTTTGGTCAAGAAAATAATAATAAATTACTTTGAAATAATCTTTCTCTCAAATTAAATCTATCTCTTTCCAATACAATAAACATAAAAATTCTATCTTCTCACTTTTTTACCAATTCTCATAAAATTTTACTTTTTCATTACTTTATCTCAAAATTCAATAAAACCCTAATCCACCTCAATTTTTATAACATTCTCAAAATTTTCATAAAATTTTGGTTTACAAACATCAGATTTCCTAAGAAATAAATAATTCAATGGAAAGGTGAAAATATTAATGTACATAGATTGAGACAAAAAGGGTCATGGAAATTTAATTGATTGGATTTCTATTCTGAACCAAAAAAAGAAAAAAAAAACTCTTAGAATTTATAGAGAAGCAATTAGTTTCCTAGAAGAATTCATAAACTTCACAATGGGCAAAGTGCTCTGAATCGTAACTTGAGTGGTTGTCAACATTAATGAGCACATATACATTTTCGTGTATATAGTATTTACCATAGAATATACCAAATAATTAGACTAGTTTGAATCTATCTTAGCCGATTCCATTAAAAAAAAATGTTGTTTTGCTGTGATTCATTAGATATTATGCTCCTGACACCATTTTGATCTATAAACAGGTCAAACATGGAAACAAAGCTTGGTTTGTATCCGGCTGTTTTTGAAGTTCTTGACAAATGTAATTATTTGGATTGGAGGGCTCAGATGAAAACCTACTTGATAGCTCAAGATCTTTGGGGAGTAGTTGAAGGAATCGAAGAAACTCCTGACCAAGAAAAGAACAATTTTGCTTTAAAAGCTTGGAGTAAAAGGAATTCCATGGCGTTACATGTGATCCAAATTTCATGCGGACCCAAATCATTTTCTACCATCAGGGAGATTAGTTTTGCAAAAATTGCTTGGAACACTTTGGCAGAGAAATATACTATACTCAAAACTACTTACTCAGGTTTGATCTCTTCTCTCCTTACCTCTCTCCCTCAGCTCCTAAAATACATTCACGAAATAAGAACAAAAAAGTAGCTTATATGCATGTCGGATCAATTAAGGTTCCATTTCTTATCAACTCTATGAAAACAAAAAATCCTTGGCTGCAGATACGGACAACAATCGGAATGACAGCTACGTTGAGTACAGGGATTTGTACAAGGCTGTTCGAGGAGGTGACTGGAAAGCGGCAAAAGAGTTTCTTGAGCGCCGTCCCGATGCTTTGAATGCAAAAATCACCACTTTGGGCAAAATGGCTCTCCACATTGCTGTTGTTGCTGGACAGGAACGTATAGGAGAGGAGTTGGTGGAGCGAATGTCAAGAGAAGACTTGGAAATTCTCGATAACTTCGGTGACACAGCTCTAAACGAGGCAGCCGTACGTGGAGAGTACAGATTGGTAAAGTGTATGGTGAGAAAGAACGAGAGCTTGGTCAGCATCGGATCTGCGAGTCAAACCATACCACTTGTGACGGCCATTTCTTATGGGCAAATAGAAACGGCTCGGTATTTGTATTCCGTCACGCCCCTGGAAGATCTAATGCCAGAAAAAGATCATAATGGTGCTACCCTTCTTAGCAACGCTATATACACGAGAAATTTGGGTAAGAACTCCTTCTCTAATTGCCTCTTCATTTTTGAATTCCCCTCTTGTTAATCTTTTTCTGTGTATCCTTTGTAACAGATATTGCCTTAGATCTAGTAAAGCGCTGCCCACGATTGGCACTTGCTCTTGGTAAGGATGGCAACTCCCCATTGTTGGCATTGGCTTCTACGCCTAATGCATTTCCAAGTGGAAATCCACTTGTGTTTTGGAAACAATGGATCTACAACTACTGTGAGTATATACCATCTCTCTTCTCTTGCTTTTCGATTAAGTGGTCTACAGCTTCAATGCCCACGTTCCCGATTAGCATAGATTACCAGTTTATGATATGAAACTTTTTGTAGCGAAATTAGAAGAGGGTTTAGACCCTTTTTAATAAATTATCCTTGAGTTTTCAAATTAATCGTAGAGGTCAGTACTACTCAAATGGATTATTTGATGAAATATAGCTACCAGTTTCTACATAGTTTGTTTCATTAGTTACTCATGTGCACAGCACGATTATGTATTCGCCTTTAGCTATGAAGCTTTCTTGTACAGCTTTTATTCATTACGTTGAAATGAATAAAGAATTGACGCAAGTTCTCTCCAGAACTCTCTAGAACATCTCTCTGTCTCTTCTTTACATTTCATCAAACACTCAGTGTGCATTATTAACATTATTAACATCTATTTCCCTTAATTTTTAATTGGCTCGAAGGTATAGACATTCAACCCACTGCTCGTTCCACCATTGAAATTAATGGTTGGAACATCTCAAACGTAGAAAACCAGCAAAGCAATCAGGAAAGAACTATCATATCAGGTATGCATTTGCGTAATCTCACTTTTCCTAATATGATAACATCAATGCTAACTTTTCTCGTCATTGTTGCTTATATGATAACATCAATCCTAATTTTCAACATGAATAATATCCTATTAAAATACCATAATCAAATAAATATAATCTAATACGTCAAGATCTATTTGGGGCATTTTATCGAACACTTCATGTTCAACACACAAAAATACATATTTTTCCACAACTACACATATATTGCATACCACCCAAAATTTCAAATACACATAAAATCACATTATGCATCATAATCACAAATATCGATAGACTCACCATTTTCGAGCTATCAAACATGCATTTTCAACTATAACTTAATATCACAAACATTCACGGTACAAACTATTGTGTTTGGTATAATTTAACAAAAAAATGGGGTTAACAAAATCTCTGCAGTATTTCCCGATTATTTTCCTTCTTTTCCCTTCTCATTTTCTTTCCCTTATTTTCTATCCACTCCTCTTTCTCTTTTCTTTCCTCTCGGCTTTCCGCTCCCAATTACTGTTCTTATTTATCTAATAATTTTTATAATATTTCTTTCTCATGTGTGTATATATATATGTGTCCAAATTTTGTTTTCTCTTTGCAGTGCCAGCTCAACTGCGCCATGTCGTTTCAAAAGTCAACTTTTTGGGTACCCCTACATCTACTCAATCAATTTCATCCATTAATTAAGTTTTTGAAGTCGTTTACCCTTAGAAAACTGAGAAATTGATCTATAGCTTCATCTTGTTAAATTGAGATGTTTGGATCATTGACGAAGGTATCAAGCATTTATATGAAATGAAGTTGATCCACATTCAATCCAAAGAACTTCTTCATCGAATGTGCGAGGGGCTATCAAATTTAACTATTCAACAACGGCAAGAAAGCTTCGTTAATGCTACCATCATCAGAGCTATCAGGAATGGAATCTTTGAGGTTGTTTCTGGGATGCTAAAGGCAGATCCAGAGCTTGAGTGGACCAAGGACGGAAAATCGAGACGCATATTTTCGATTGCTGTCCTACACCGTCAAGCTAAAATCTTTAGCCTTTTATATGGACTTATTACAAAGAACGCTCATACATGTCATGAAGATGAAGATGGCAATGGCATGCTACATATGGCGGGGATGTTAACAGATTCCAGTATGCTCAACTATATCTCAGGTGCAGCTCTACAAATGCAAAGAGAACTGCAATGGTTTAAGGTCATTTCTCTCACTTGTCTTTCCATGGTCTATTCTCATATCTTTTGTTTGCTTTCATGCCTAAAACAGAGAAACAACCATCAAACTATGTTGGCAAACATTAGCTCTGTATGTTCTAGTTTTGCTCTGGTTTTGTTTAGTTCACTTTTTCATGGCAGAATCTGTATCTCTTTCTTCTTCTCCATTGAAGATCCTTCAAATCGTATGATGTGAATCTCGATCGGTACAATATTGTTGGTTTCGCAACTTCTCGCTAATAAGAATTAGGGAAATTAAAAATTTGGTGACTGGGTTTTAGTATCGCTGACAAAATGGTCACTGAGAACATGTAGTGGTGACTTTTCACTCCATCCGTCAAACCTCCGTAAATTTTTAACGGAATAGAAAGCGGTCCACCGCTGCAAGTTGCCGTTGACGGATGGAGTGAACAGTAGCAGCCGACCGCTATTCCCGTTAAAAATTAACGGAGGTTTGACGGATGGAGTGAAAAGTCACCACTACATATTCTAAGTGACCAAAAAGTAAAAAAAATAAGTTCAGTGACCATTTTCTCAGCGGTACTAACACTCAGTGACTAAATTGCAAAATTCCCTAAGAATTTACCATACCTTTTGAGAAAACTTGAATATCTATAATTACTTCCAAAGCCATTTATGGTATAATATTTTATTTGAAATTATAAGAGGATGAGTGGGGGTAAGGACTAGTCTTGGATCAATTCAATAATTATTCTGTGTCCTTTTTAAATTCACATACTTACTGTAAGTGCTTCTAATTACTATTACATAACATGCTTTATCTTTATTTTGGTAGCCTCTTTCTAAGTTTTTTTTTATTATTACAAAATTATAGGAAATAGAGAGTATTGTTCATCCCAAGGCTAAAGAAGCTATAAATAAGGATGGTTTGACTCCCCGCCAATTGTTCACAAAGACTCACAAAAACTTGAGGAAAGAGGGAGAGCAATGGATGAAAGGTGCAACAACGTCTTGTACAGTAGTAGGCGCCCTTATTATAACCATCATGTTTGCTGCGGCATTTACCGTCCCAGGTGGCAATAACCAAAATACAGGCTTGCCAATGTTTTTAAATAGAAAATGGTTCACGCTCTTCATATTATCCGATGCGCTATCTCTCTTTTCTTCCACAACTTCAGTATTGATGTTTCTGGGAATCCTTACATCACGTTACGCAGAAGATGATTTCCTTGTGACTTTGCCACGGAAGATGATCGTAGGCTTTTCTACCCTCTTCTTCTCTATTGCAACCATGATGATGGCTTTTTGTGCGGCTCTTTCAATTATGCTCAGCGGACAATTTTGGATTGTTATTCTTATAATTTGCTTGGCTAGTGTTCCAATCACTCTCTTCATATTATCTCAGTTTCGTCTTCTTGTTGAGATAACTATTTCTACGTATAGAGTAAACATCTTCGATAAGAAAATGAAGCCTCTGTTTTGACTTATTGATTGTGGTTCAGAACATGAAATGTCTTATTAATGACTTGTGTAGGAGTAATAATTGTTTTTTCTTTATATTAATTACGACATATAATCATATTCTTTTCGCTAATATATAGATTATACATTTACAAATTTTTTGAAAGGTTTGAAAAATTGATGCCAGAAATTTAATACAAGCCAATTCATAAATATATATTGGAAAAAAGCTAGATTTTTTAGGACAGCACAACAATGACACTTTTGTTTGTGACTTTTCTGAAGGATGCTGAAATGAAGGTGCCAAATTTGGAGTCTCCCTCTACTGGAGATTTTGGGAAACTACATAAAATTAAGTGATAAATAATTTCTCACCCTGAAATTACTATGGAGTTTTTTATACTGCGCATTTTAAACTATCACTTATCGGGGGTGGTTCTATGTTATTTGGGGCTTTCGGCGAGACCTTAAATGAGGCCTTTAATAATAAGGTATTAAATATTAATAAAATTTAGTTAAAAAGCATTATTTTAGCTTTTAATGTCATGATATTTTCTCTTTGATAGTTAAGTCAAATATCAAGCAATGAGGCTCTAATACCAATTATGAGTTCCCTACAGACAACCCAAGAGGAGTGAATTGAGTTTTATAAAATTTTTGCAAAGGAATCACCAAGAAAAAAAATAATACTTTTGAAGAATATGCAAGATAAGATATAAAAGCATAACCTTTCAACCAACAAAGTGATCAAATGTCATACCCTGAGCTTTTGTTTGACATAACATGCATTTATTTATGAAAAACAAGTTTTAGTTTAGTAGTGCAATAGAGGATAATTAGTGAATTAATGTATTGATTACGTGGTAATTTGGAGATGAAATATGTACTTGATGTATTATTTTCAAAACCTTGATTTAGTGAGATTTAGAGTACATAATTGACCAATCTCTTATTTAGGATGTTGAGATGCACAGTTTGAGCCAATTTAATTTTGAAGCTAAAAAGATGGGCCTTCGTCAAAATCGTAAACGTGTGATTTTTAGACAATTAGTAAATCTGTTGTTTATCTGTGAATGTGTATTTCAATTTTGGAGATATTCTTTTTTTTTTTCAGAAGCTAGTAGGATGATTTATGAGCATCGTTGGATAATTGACAAAACTTAGCAACTAAGTCTTGGAAACTTAGTCACTAAGCTAGGTAAATTCGGCAGCCTTAGATGATGACACTTAGCAAGGCTACGAAGCACGAGGAGGCAAGGCTAAACCTAGGGAACTTGAAGTGTCGAAAACTAGGAGATTCGGCCATGACTCCATGGCTACGTAGGTGAATTTCGATTGCTCTAGGTTGTTAAGTGTTGAAGGGAGGAGAAGATAGCCTCACGATTCACCTAATAGCTTAGATAGGCCAGACATGTGTAGGAATGCAACCGGTCATGTTTGCTTATAAATAGAGGTGAAATTCGGCCAATGATGAGTACACATTTCAGTTTGAATTTTGTGAGTTAAATCTTAAGAGCAAGAGTAAAGTGAAGTGGGAGAAAAAGGAGGAAAAAGTCTAGAGAAAATTTGGCTACATTAGAGGTAAATGTTAATTTGGTTATCTTTAATTTTGATTCAAAAGCTTTCAAAAGTTTTTAAGAAGTTTGTTGTGAATCTCTTGTATTTTTCAAAGGGATTCTTGAATCTATTGATGCCTTGTGGTACTCTTGATGTTCTCATATTCTTCATGTTCTTGGTGTTCTTGATGAAGAACAACTCGTGTTTTCAAAATAGTTTCATTTTCAAAGTTCGATTCCATGTTAAGGTGTTTTCAAAACTTTGATTCATTTCTTTGTAAAATTCTTCATGAACTATGTTTTTCAAATGTTTGGAAATATTTTTTTGAAGGTTCCTTGTGATTTTAAAACACTATGTCGTTTTGATTATGTCAAAATATTCATTATTTCTATATGGAGGTTATTCGGGTATTAACCTTGAAATCGAGGTGTTGTTTTTCTTCACAATACCGATGCATCTCGAAATTCTCGGGAATTTTGGCTTAAATAAATTTTTGAGGAGAAAAGGGATCTAGTTTGGTAGATTGTACCATCTAGAGTAGATATTCGCTTGCCTCATTCTCTAGTTCCTATGATTGACCTCAACTTGTAAGTTATTTTAGCGTAGCTCGAATATCACAACTTTGAACTCCTTGTTTTCCACAAAAATTTCTTTCATGGAAAAAAAATAATCGGTAGATGGCCTTTCGATGAACATTCTGCTCTTGTTCATTATCTTTGGGACGATGGAGGTTATCCTCACGTCCTGCTAGCTCCATCCAACTATTGCATGCAGGCGTGGTTGGTTCTAAGGAGTAAGTTGATTTTGAGGAGGTTGCTTTTGCTGGTTATCATTCCTGGTTCTATTCATGTTCCTTCTATTTGTCATCGACCTTCTTCTGATGAGGATACTCTGATCCCCAGACAGTACAAACTAATAAATGAGTTGATCTTACGGAGGAATAAGCCTTTGGCACTCGGGAGCCTCCGATGCTTAAGTTCGAAAGGTTATTCTATGATATGGATGAAATGTTGGCTTTATGGGGGCCAACAATCACGCTTCTCGACCGCTGTCCTATGGGGGACAGAAGATGGTGCTTGATAGCTCAACTTATAGCACCCACGTAGTGCAGTCCCTCATGTCCATCTGTTGCTCAGTACAGGGCTTGTGCCTTGGCTAACAGCTTAAGCTTTTGGCTCAATGGTAGCGCTTGATCCTACCAAGAAAAACCAAATTTTGTAAGGTGTGTCATATGTACCTTTTCTCATTCCAAGCTTTTACTTTCTTTTCTTTTTTTCCTGAATAATGCCTATAGGCTTTCATTGGATATTGGAATCATAGTAAAACAAATATACTACCATAAAGAACAAAATCAACTACGGATCCAAATAAACAAAATGTTGCTAAAACAAGACTAGCGGGACCCAAAATGGGCCTGGATACCACAAATGCTCCACGCCAAGCAGAGAGCGCGGTGACCAAACATGGCAGACGACAACTACCAAAACATATAAGTGCTAGTATAGAAGAAAGCGTTAAGCAACTCGGGCTCAATGAAGCCCATCGGAGGGCCGATCCAACCAAAATAAAAATAACATAGCCCATCTAAGGGCCAGAACAAAAACAACAGTAAACTACATCTAAAGATTGAGCCAAAAATAGAGAAGGTCGTTTAAAAAGCCGAAGGAGACAAAAAATGGGGTGGCGTATGAAAGCCATACACAGGCGGTGGGTGGCAAAACTGGAATATATGTTTGCGCCCACTGGTGCAGGATTTGTTCCGGGAGGGCGCGTCCTCCTTAGATAGCCGGAAATAGACCAAGCCAGGGAAAATGGTTGAGCGTCTGAGATCCACGTGCGCATGTGGGGTGCATGGGGCTTCACGCGCCACCCTAATAGCACTGAATTGGAGTGGTTACAGTCGCTTGGAGGTGTTGAGTCCTTCTAGTAGGGGTGTGTGCTCCGAGGGCCATCGAGAGCACCAGGATCTAGCCTTGATCTCTCCAACCAAAAATGAAAATAAAAATAATGTAGAAGTTTTATGCATTTCCCAACCACATTAGGTTGTGGATGGGATGGGGAGGCTAGAGGAGTTGGAGATGTATGAATTCTCTTGAGTCTTTAGGCCTCTTGTTTACCTAAGGTTTCATATTTGGCACCATCATCTTTTCTCTAAAGCTTGTTCTCTTCTGTGAGACCTTGTTTTGCATTCTTGCTATTTACTCTATGTAATTGTTTTGGATTTAAATTCAAGGGGCCGTTGTTTGGCCAATGTAAGATGTTAAGTTGATTATGATATTTTGAACTATAAGTTTCCTTAAGTATTTTCATTATGATGTGAAATTATGTTAGTATAATTGTCATGGCCGAATTTCTCAAGGTAGATTTCTTTATGAATTAATTTTTCCATTGACCTATTATTATGTTACCATGATTTATTAAATTAAATGCCAAGAATATTTGGAGAGTATTTTATTTCTTATTGTAGCTAAAATTCTCTAAGTAAAATTCATTACATATTAATCTATAGTTGTGAAATTCTATGTTTGTGCATGTAAATTATTTCATGTCGTTGTTAAGTAATCTTAATCTCCATTAGGTAGTCTTAAGCATCATTAGGAGAATTAAGTGATAAGTTAGTATGCTTATAAAATAGTTTGATAAAGAACTAATAGATAAATTAGTGTGCTTATAATGGAGATAAGTTAGTGTGCTTGATAAAACAAGATGAAATAGTAGAAGAATGAGAGTTAAGAGAGGAGATTCACGTGAAAGGCAAGAGGGCTGAAGTGGCTTTTAGAGTAGTTCACATGAAGGGCTTGAGTTGAGGAGACAAAGAAATAAATGGAAGTTAAGGGAGATAAGACAAAAGCATGACAAACCGCCCATGCCAGCCAATAGGCTTAGGCGATACATACTATGCTCCCTCTTCCTCATTTGGTCGAACCCTTGTCTAGTTTCATTTCTCTCCCTGCACTTCACGCCTCTCACACCACTCAGCTCTTTCATTTGGCCGAACTCCTCATCTCTTCACTTGACCGAAACACTCATCACCTTCAGCTCATTTTTCTCTTGGCCGAGAACCCCCCTTCACTTCTCCAAAGCAATTCTTCTTCCCTTTCACGCCACTCTCAGCTTAAGCCTCATCATAGCACCTTCTTGCTCTCATCTTAGACCTTTGTAGCCACACAAGAGAGAAGCCAAGAGTTAGAGAGAAAGGAAGTTTTGGTGTTGGCCGAGTGAGATAGAAGGAGGAAGAGGTAATAGGATTTGGTTTCTTTGCATGTTCATCTTCTTGTTCCTTTCTTTCCTAGGTTCTGACCTTGAGTATTTTTATGCTAGGTACCAGCTCTTGTGTCCAACATTATAAGGTAAGCTAGGGTTTGGTTTTCTCAAAGGAAAATGCTTGCTGTTTTGGCTGAAAATACTTGTGTTTCTTGTGCTCTTTTTCCTTTGAAAATGTATGAATATGGATATGATTTTGGATAGGATTATTAGAGTTGTTGTTTTGATGTTTGTGTTGATTGGAGGAAGGGTTTAAGCCACGGTTTGGGCTAGAAAGTGATGATTTTAGTTTTAATGTTGAATAGAGTAGCATGCATGTAAGATATGTTGATATTGGCCTAATGATTTTGTTGAATCTTGCATGATATGAATCTGTTGGCTATGAAGTGGTGATGGCTGAGAAGATTTGTTGGTGATGGAAGTGTGTGATGGCCACAGTTTGACTAGAAGAGAGAATAAAAGCATGTTCTTGAAGGGATTTTAGCATGCATGTATATAGTTGCTTGTTGGCCGAATTCTGTGACCTCATTAGATGAAATAGGGTTTCTAATTTGAGGTAGATTAATGATATTTAATGTAATGGTCAGATAAAATCATAGAGGAATAATGTTGCATGTAGGTTAGTGACAATTGATGTTGCCCGAATAGACTAAGCATGAAACCAAGTTAGTAATGTTAAGGTATGGACCGGTTAGTGGTGGTAAAGTGATAAAATGAGTACATTGCTATCCATGCATGTGATTAAATATAGATTAGGGTCATTGATAGCCACGGTTTTGTTCAAGCTAGGGTTGAAGATAGACTAGCTTGTTAAAATAGAAATGAACTAGGTGCATATAGAAATTGAAGTTAAGATCATTGATATTATATGTTGTTGATGTTGCTAATGTAAACCTAGGTCTTGTAAATGAAAACATGAAGGTTTAAGGTGTATATAAGGTTTGGGCAGTGTCATTAACCTAAAGGAAAGTGGAATTAGACTATGATAACTTAATGGAATTTATGTCAATGATAGATAGGGTTCTTTAGAGCTGAGTAGGCTACTGCCCTTGGTCATTGGTTATACTTTTTGTTAAGCTTTCTATTGGGTTATTTGCTGTTAAGAGTATATTGATGAAGTGAATTAAAACAACAAGTCTATAAGAGGAAAAAGAGGTTAAGTTGGTGGAGTTTGATGGACATTAGGTTTGGTAAGATTTAGAACAAGGAAATTGAGTTAGACACATTATGAGTTGCTGTTTTGGGCTTAAAATTCTAGAATGTAATGTTGATTGCTTGTCTTCAAATTGTTTTATGAAAGCTAGTTAAAGTAATCTTTTCTAAACAAAATCGTATTTTCAAGGATAAGTACTTTTGGAAAACCTAAATAATTATATGTATTTCTTTGAATGTCTATGTGATTAATTTCTTAAGCATCTAAGTGAGGTATTTGAATCGCTTGTAGGCGAACTTCATACCAAAACTCAAGAAGACCAAGGTAAGTGGAAGTAAGTAGAAACTTACACTTTTACGAAAACTGGAATGGTACACAACATGGTTTATCATGAATAAGCATAGCATCATAAGCAAACATGACATGACACGAACATTTGCATGATTTCTAAAAGAAGTTTTTATGTAAATGATGTATGAAAGTTTTATGATAAGTCAAGTTAAGTTAAGGGCTCTGGTCGGTACCATACCATCAAGAAGGACACCTATACCGAAGGACGAATGCGAGAAAGATGTGTGATCCTAGAGGTAAGTGCAACCACACTGAAGGACAAATGCGAGAAGGTGTGGACCTCCAAGGGTCGTGTCTAGCCTCACTGAAGGACGAATGCGAGAAGGTGGGCTAGCTCGACCAGATGTAATGTCTCCAAGGGAAATAGGAGACAGTTCCAACGGGAACGCACAACCCTGACTTCAGGGGTAAATGAAGCGTATGTAGCCCACAAGACAAGAAGATAATACTTTTCAAGGATCATGTGTCATTTTTTTAAGTACAAGAACATGTTTTCAGGTTCAAGAGCATGTGCATAACCATTAAGCATGCATGCACATGAAGAATTACGTTTACTCATGATTTTTCATGTTCATGTTCATGTTCATGTTTTTAAGTACGTTTTCCCTTACTGAGTCTTCTGACTCACGTTTTTCAAAAATGTATTATTCCAGATGTTTCAGGTGAAGGAAGTCAGGAAGACTATCTGTCTTAAGAGAAAAGACATTTTTATATTTTGTTGTGGTGACCGTTGACCGTTGTGGTCTGTCACTTAGGTTATGTAAATCTATGTGTTATGTAATTAAGCTACTAACCTTCTTTTGAGATCTATTCATGTGAGTTAAGTCATGATGAGTTTTGGCCCGTCTCTCTCTCGATTCTATTCCGCTGTATGTATGATTAAGTTCGCTGGGGCTTTCCCTCGAGATTGCTCGCGATTGTCAATGGCCCTACGGGATAGCGTTCGGGGCGTGACATCTTCTCTAATTAAATTAGGTTGTTTTTATTTATTTTGGGGTTGTAGTGATTTGGTTCGTAGTTTGACTAGAAAGCATGGGATCAATGTGCTATGCACGTGCTGTGTCCAATATTGTTAGGAGTTTTCTACAAGTCAATGAATTTAAAACTAGACTTTGAAGACTAGCCCTTTGAAGATGGTCGACCATTTATGGATTGATTGTTCTGCCTTTTCCTCGAAATTAGAACTGAAAGAGCTAATTGGATTGGCGATAGAAAACCTTGAAGCAGGTGGTTTCAACAAAAATGAAGAAATGTTGTTCTGCCTCATGGTCTTTTTTGTTTGTCGAATGTTCATGTTATGAATGTTTCTGCTCTTTCCATTGATTGATGTTAGATACCCTTTTGAGGTACACTGCAACAAAGGCCATCTTACCGCAATCTTGTAGATATGCACCCGGTTTAAATAGGGGAGAAACTTTCTGGATATATTTTTTTTTCTTTCCGTCGGCAACGTCGTGCGTAATTGTATCACTGAGTGACTTCATATGAATGAATTTTCTGTGGAGGTCGAGATGCCATTTAAGGGTCTCCTTCTTTGTTTGGGAGGCTATGCATGAGAGATTTCTCAAGATTGATAATCTCTGAAGAAAAGGAGTCTACATTGCTGATTGGTTGACCATGTACTTCTTCATTGTTCTTTGGCGCGCGGGCTTTGGAATCATGTTCGTAGTTTCATGAACTTTCATTGGTGATGCCGGAGAAGGTGGTGGATGTGCTATGGAGTTGGAATATGAGATCTCTTCGTCTAGTTCTCCATTTAGCAATGTTGTTTTCACATGCATTTGGAAAAGTTCCAAAGCTAAGGATGCAATATAGCTAGAATGAGGCGAATAGAAGAAATTCTCACCACTGGGGATAATGTTTCCTCATAGTCTATATCTTCTCTCTGGGTATAACCTTTTGCCACGAGGGGGGTGAATTGGTTTTCTAACTGTAGGGTTATAGAACAAAATGTAAGTCCTAGATTTTAAGATTAAGGCAACCCAAGAGGGGGGTGAATTGATTTTCTAAACTTTTTGGTTAAAACCCCCAAAGTTGTGTTTGCAAGTAAATACTACTTTAGCACAAGTATATAATATGCAGAACTGTAAATAAATGCTAAAGTAAGGAGAAGAGTAAGAATAGCAAGCATAGTATTTTTAGGTGGTTCGGCAAACCCGCCTACATCCACCCCTCAAGCTCCTTCACCGAGCTTTGAGGTTTTCCACTATCTTCAACCAATAGCTTACACACTAGCTTCCGGGTGCTAGTGAACCTTACAAGTGTTTTCCCGGGATCAACACTCAAACCCACCCAAGTGATTTTTTTGGCTCACCACTCACAACCTCACCAAGCTTGAGATATACACTCTCAAAGCTTCTTCTTTAGTGAACAACCACACTAAAGGAAACACCTCTTTTGATAGGTAGATTGAGGAACAAGACTTTCTCAAAGAGTAGATATAAAAGTGGAAAACACTATCTCTTTATTCACACAAACACAAGGATATGAAAGTGTGTTTTGTGTGAATGATATGAGACATATAGAATAAGAAGGTTTAGAATATTTCTCAAGTAGTAGAAATTGTTGGCTTTTAGTCACAATCCATGTTTTGATGAAAACAATAGACGTAATTGAGATGTGAAGCAAAGCGGATCCAAAACGAGCACGGAGCGATCAAGCAACATCATCTACAATGGAAGTGCACTTAAAGTGAAGACTCAAGATGCTAGGGTAATCTTTGTAACTCTAAGTCTTCATCTTTAACAAGGATTTTTCAATCACACACATGCATAAGTCTTCAAAAGTTGCATAAACCGGTTTAACGTTTGTCGAAAGATTAAAACCTTTTTAATAGCTTCAAAATATCCCAAATATACTCCCAAACCTTTTTATATACTTATGAGAAGTTAGAGTTTAAAATTGGGTATTTTAAGTTGGTCAAAATGAAGTTTTTAAATCAACCAGATCTAGCTTAAAATGAGGAGGTCGACTGGCTCAATGAAGCGGTCGACCGGACCTACGACTGCTACACCAAGCGGTCGACCGGTTGCATTTATTAAAGAGCCGTTAGTTTCTGACAAAATGACCGTTGTGCAACGGTAACTTGAAGCGGTCGACCGGCTCGTTTTAACAGTTCACTCTAACGGCTATAAACGGCTATTTTTCTCTTGAGGTCTATATAAAGCCATTCCCATGCCTTTGAAACTCAACTCAATAGTCCATAATCATTTACAAAGGCTTAGAGTGATAAAAAATCTTCCAATCTTTATTCAAACATCATACACACATATTCTTCATTTTTCACATCATTGTTATTGTGTGAAGCCTAAGAGCTAGTTATTTCTCATTGTAATATATACTCCATCAAGGGAGTTTTAGAAGGGAATTTTGTTCAACCATACACATTCCTAAGAGAGTGATTCTCTTGCATCCTTTCGGTGAGGGTTTTTCATCGAAAGAAGGAGTTTGGAGAGGTTTGTTCTCAAACTCGTTCTAGGGTTTTTCTCAAGCTCAAGTGTAAGGAAACTTTTCCCTTGGTTGAAGGGAGAATAGTGGAGAAACCTCAAGGCTCGGTAAAGGAGCTTGAGGGGTGGACGTAGGCGGGCTTGCCGAATCACCTAAATATTGTGTTTGCTTCTCTTCCTTTATCTCTTTATTTGTGCTACTAGTTTATTGCTTTAAAGTTTTCTCTTGTAGCTAGCAAACACACTCTTTGGGGTAATTTTCGAAAAAGTTTTGAAACCCAATTCACCCCCCCTCTTGGGTTGCCTTAATCTTAGGAATATCAATTGGTATCAAAGCATGATGCTCACTTTAGCAAGATTTAAAAATCTTGAGTTAGAATGACAACTTCAAGCAACAACTCTCATGATGAGGGACTCTCAACATCTAGACCCTCTTCCTTCAATGGAAGTGATTAGACCTATTGGAAAGCAAGGATGAAAATTTATTTTCAATCCATTGATTATGATCTATGGCTTTGTGTTTTAAATGGACCACATTATCCTATGAAATCCGTAGATGAGAAAATTGTCCCTAAGTCCGCCAGTGAATATACTGATGATGACAAAAAAAAATTTCCATAAATGCTAAAGCCATGAACATTCTTTATTGTGCATTAGATAGAAATGAATTCAATAGAATATCTACTTGTGATAGCGCAAAGGAAATTTGGCATACTCTAGAAATCACACATGAAGGTACAAACCAAGTACAAGAATCTAAGATAAGCATGCTAGTTCATAACTATGAATTGTTCAAAATGAAACCGGAGGAAAACATTAGTGACATGCTTACTAGATTTACAAATATCATAACTGGTTTGAATGCTCTTGGAAAAGTGTACACTAACTCCGATTTGGTGAGGAAAATTCTTAGGTTACTACCAAAGACTTGGGAAGCCAAAGTCACGGCTATTCAAGAAGCAAAGGACCTCACCAAATTGCCTTTGGAAGAGCTTGTTGGATCTCTCATGACTCACGAAATCACCATGAAGGGTCATGAAGAAGAAAGTCCAAAAAGGAGGAGTATAGCTTTGAAATCTTCCGTCGTTGAGGTTGAAGAAGATAATGATGAGAGTGGAGACGAGGATATTGCACTCATGACTAGGAACTTCAGAAACTTCCTCAAGAGAAAGCAAGCAAGGAAGAACTTCAAAGATTTGAAGAGAGAAGAGCCAAAAAAGGAATACTCAAAGGTGGACAACAAGAAGGACCACATCACTTGCTACAAGTGCAAGAAATTGGTCACATCAAGGCGGATTGTCCCCTACTCAAATACAAAAAGAAAGCTATGAAAGCAACTTGGGAAGATAGCGATTCAAGCTCCTCCGAAGAAGAAGATGAGGGAGAAATCGCAAACATGTGCTTCATGGCACTAGAAGATGATGAGGTATATCTCTCGGATCTTTAAGATTCAAAACCCTCATATGATGAATTAGAAAATGCTTTTGATGAGTTATACACTACATTTGAAAAGCTTAAACTCAAATACAATGTTTTGAAAAATAAGCATTCACTAGCTACAAGTGTCCTTGATTCCTTAAAGGATGAACAAGGAACTTTGAAGCTAGAGAATGAGGAATTGAAACTAAAAGTTTCAACCTTGGAAATTGAGAACAAAGCTTTCAAAGATAAGGTTACTCGTCAAAACACCATTCTTGAAAAATTCACTCAAGGAAGCAAAGCTTTGGAAAACATTCTTAATAGTCAAAGATGTGTCTTTGACAAGAGCGGATTAGGCTACAAGCCTTATAAAAATGAAAAGTATTTCAAAAACTTCTTTGTCAAAGCTAAATCTTCAAATAAATCTTTTCACATTTGTAACTTTTGCAACAAGAATGGACATCTAATATTTGATTGTCCTCTTAAGAAATTTGGGTGCAAAGCTCTTAGAAAGGTATGGGTTCCAAAGGGAAACATAGCTAACCAAAAGGACCCAAAAAGGTTTTGGTACCAAAAGCTTCATCTTGAATTTGTTTTGTAGGATTCAAGAAAGAAGAAATGCAATAGTTGGTTCTTGGATAGTGGATGTTCAAGACACATGACCGGTGACCCATCAAGATTCTCAAGTCTATCAACCATCAAAGGTGGAAATGTAACATTTGGAGACAACTCCAAAGGAAAAATAATTGGTATAGGTAATATTGGCGGTAATACCCTTCCACTTATTGACAATGTGTTATTAATTGATAAATTGAAGCATAACTTGCTTAGTATTAGTCAACTTTGTGATAAAGGTTATAGAGTTGTGTTTGAATCTTCTCGGTGCCTTATTGAAAATGTCATTGATGGTAAATTATTGTTCATTGGCCATAAAAATTCAAATGTGTATAAGATTGACATTGATCAAAATGTTTACATGGAAAATTGCCTTGTGGTCAATGTAAATGATAGTTGGCTATGGCATAGAAGATTAGGTCATGCTAGCATGCATCAAATTTTGAAAATTTCTAAGCATGATATTGTGAATGGTCTACCCAAGTTAAATTTTGAAAAAGACCAAGTTTGTGAAGCATGTCAAATGGGAAAACAAGTGAAAACCTCTTTTAGATCCAAAAACTTCATTTCAACTAGTAGACCTCTACAATTACTTCACTTGGATTTATTTGGTCCATCAAGAACTCAAAGTCTTGGTGGAAAGACCCATGCTTTTGTAATTGTGGATGACTACTCTAGGTTCACTTGGATTTTGTTTTTAGCTTCAAAGGACGAGGTCATTCATGAATTCATCAAATTTTAAAAAAGGGTGTAAAACGCAAAAGGATACGCCACTGTGGCCATTAGAAGTGATCATGGTGGTGAATTCGTTAATGAGAAGTTTGAATCATTTTGTAGCATGAATGGTTATGAGCATAATTTTTCAACACCTAGAACTCCTCAACAAAATGAGGTTGTTGAGAGAAAGAATAGAACTATTCAAGAGATGGCAAGAACTATTTTGAATGAAAACAAGTTACCGAAATATTTTTGGGCCGAGGCCGTAAATATGTCTTGCTATGTTTTGAATAGGGTATCTATGAGACCCACTTTGAAGAAAACTCCTTACGAGCTTTGGAAATATAGAAAACCCAACATCCATTATTTCAAAGTCTTTGGTTGCAAATGCTTCATTTTAAATACCAAAGACAACCTTGGAAAATTTGATTCTAAAACCGATGTTGGAATTTTCCTTGGATACTCTAATTCGATCAAAGCTTATAGAGTTTATAACAAAAGGACTCTTTGTGTTGAAGAATCAATGCATATTATTTTTGATGAATCTAATAGTTAATTTGAGAAAAATGCAAGTGTAGATATTGAAGATATTGAGGGGGAGATGGAAGGACTTGAAATCAACATTAACCCCACTCAAAGTGATGATGCTCAACCTCCAAGTGAAGAAAGGTTCAGCCATTGCAAGAAGAAGGTACTTCACAAGAACTCCCTAAGAGTGAAGGTATGCTACTAGCCACCCTCAAGAGTTAATTATTGGTGATCCATCTCATGGAACTAGAACTAGAGCTTCACTTAGAAATATTTGTAATCATCTTGCATTTGTGTCTCAAATTGAAACTAAGACTTTTCTTGAAGCCGAAAACGATGAAAGTTGGATTTTGGCAATGCAAGAAGAGTTAAACCAATTTGAGTGAAATCAAGTTTGGGAACTTGTCCCTAGACCCAAGGATCAAATCATTATTGGCACAAAATGGGTCTTTAGGAACAAGGTTGATGAGCACGGTACTATTATCAGAAACAAAGCTAGATTGGTTGCTAAAGGCTATAATCAAGAAGAATGAATTGATTATGATGAAACATATTCACCTGTAGCACGTTTGGAATCCATTAGAATGCTTTTGGCCTTTGCTTGTTATAAAAATTATATGCTTTATCAAATGGATGTGAAAAGTACTTTCTTAAATAGTTTTATCTTGGAAGAAGTCTATGTAGAACAACCACAAGGTTTTCAATGCGAAGTCTATCCAAATCAAGTTTTCAAATTGAAAAAGGCTTTTTATGGACTAAAACAAGCTCCTAGAGCTTGGTATGATAGACTTAAAACTTTCCTCGTTGAAAAAGGTTTTTCCATGGGTAAAGTTGACACAACACTTTTCACCAAGTCCAAAAACAATGATATCATAATTGTACAAATATATGTGGATGACATTATTTTCGGTGCTACTAATGACTCTCTTTGTCAAGAATTTTCTAAGTTTATGCATGAAGAGTTCGAGATGAGCATGATGGGTGAGCTCAACTTCTTCCTTGGACTCCAAACCAAGCAATCCAAAGAAGAAATCTTCATAAACCCAGCCAAGTATACAAAGGACTTACTCAAACGCTTTGGAATGGAGACCTTCAAAGCGGCCGAAACACCAATGAGCACATCGCTAAAGCTTGATGCAGATGAAAAAGGTAAAAAGGTGGACATCACCAAATATAGAGGTATGATTGGAGCTCTCCTCTATTTGACGGCTAGCAGGCCGGATATTATGTTCAGTGTGTGCTTATGTTCTAGATTTCAAGCTTGTCCTAAAGAATCACATCTTGCTGCCGTAAAACGAATTTTTCGATATCTTTCGGGAACTATCAACCTAGGACTTTGGTATCCTAGAGACACTCACATGAACCTAGTAAGTTATTCCGATGCTGACTTTGCCGGATGCAAAGTTGATAGAAAAAGTATTAGTGGCACTTGCCATTTCCTAGGTTCATCTTTAGTTTCTTGGAGTAGCAAGAAACAAAACTCGGTTGCATTACCAACAACCGAAGTGGAATACATAGCGGCCGGTAGTTGTTGTGCTCAAGTGTTGTAGATAAAACAAACACTCAAAGATTTTGGATTAGAATTTGATAGTATACCCATCAAATGTGATAACACTAGTGCTATCAACTTATCCAAGAATCCTATCCAACACTCAAGGACTAAACACATTGAAGTGAGACATCATTTTCTAAGAGATCATATCCAAAAAGGTGACATCTCACTTGAGTTCATTAGTACTGAGTATCAACTAGCTGATATTTTCACAAAACCGTTGAGTAATGATAGATTTCGTGATCTTAGACGAGACATTGGGTTTTTAGATGCAAATGCTCTTTGAAATGCTATCTCTTTGATTTCCATGCTTTTTATTTGATTTGGTGTTTTTAAACATGTTTAAAATCCCTTTATGACTTATTTCATGTTTGACATTCATCAAATGCATCATTTCATTTCATTTATGGGCCTTAAAACCTCATTTCTCGAGACTGTTCTCTGTAGCGGTCGACCATGTAGAACCACTACACGAAGCAGTCAATGGTCATGTGAAACCGCTACACGTAGCGGTTGACGATCATGAACCGCTATACCAAGCGGTCGACCGCCTCGTCGAGCCTATATATACTACAGTTCACACTTTGGTCGAACGGTCTCTCATTTCTCCCGTACAGCTTCGCCTCTCTCGCCCTAAAGTCTCTCAAATCCTTCCCAAAACACCATAACCTGCCCTAAAATTGTTCCCCATCATCTCAGAACATCATTTTCGACCTAAGCCCTCTCTTTTTGAGTTGATTCACATCAAAATCCATCAAGCCTGAGATTATTAGGGATTTCGGCCTCTTTGAAACCCTAACCCCAAATTTTCGAATTCCAGCCTCTTTTCTCTCCAATTCTCAAGTTCAATCATCATGCCAAGGATGAAGCAACCTGCCCTACATGTCTAGGAGCGCCCGGGATCATCTCGGTCATCAGCAGCTCCTTCGGGTGAGCCTGATTACTCTTTCCTTAATGCTGAATATGCTTCAAAGTTCTATAGTGACTTCTCAAATAGAAAAGTCATGACTGGTAGGAAAGTGGATATAGAATCACTTTCGGACTTTGAGATTGAGCGTCCTTTTATGAAGCAAGGTTGGCGAAACTTGTTGGATATGGGTAACGAGGTGTTTCCCAAATATGTTAGGATGTTTTTCGCTAACATATCTACTGGTTGGGAAGCCAGAGGCTTGTTTACCGTTTAGAGTAAGGTTGGGGGACGGGATGTTGTTTTAAATGAAGTCATTCTCGGTGAGATTTTTTGTATCCCACATGTTGGGATCCGGGCCTACGAGCTTAAGACATGGCCCGTGTGTAAGGGCTTTGATTATGGAGCAGCCCTAAGTTTACTCCTAGGAGCTGATGTGGCAGAGGATGCACTTAGAAAAATCCATGCCAACCAGTTACCTGTTCGTTTGAGACTGCTACATTTAATCTGCACTCATAACTTGATGCCTCGGGGTGGACACCGAGAGGAGGTGACTTATATGGATATTTTTGTACTAGAGCGTCTTTTGAAGGAGAAAAAGTTCAACCTTCCTTACATTATGCTCAAACATATGGAAGCAGCTTGTGCACCTAAGAAGAATCTACCTTATGGCTTGCTGTTTACCTAGATTTTTCGACATTTTGGCGTGGCACTCAGTTCTCGAGAGCATGATACTTTGACAAAGGGTGAGCTATTTGATACTAACACTTTATCCCGGATGGGCTATAGACGGACTTCCCAAAACACTTGGGTGCCTAAGCATCAGGAGAATGATGAGGATGAGCTTGAGGAGGCTGATGAGGATTTTGAGGATGTGGATGAGCCTGCGGAGGCTGATGAGGATTTGGAGGCTGAGGATGAGCCTGCTGGTGAGGAGGTAGATGCTGAGGCGATGGAGTTTGACATAGATGCCGATTTAGCTGATGATCCTCCCTTTATTCCTTCTCCTACCAGAGCTCCCGACCATACTTTTTCCCTTGATTCCCGGTTCACCGCCTTTGAGCAGAGGATTGATTCCCGGTTCACCGCTTTTGAGCAGAGGATGGATTCTAGGCATGAGGCATAACAGAAGTTTCTACACGAAAGTGTCACTTCTATGCAGGAGGAGCAAAGGCGGTTCTTTGAGGACATGAGGACTTTTATGGCCCGTTTTCCTCCACCATCATGATTTTCATCGCATATGCATTTCATTTTATTACAGTTTATGTATTTCCTTTGCTTATGTATTTCTTTTTTTATGATGACAAAGGGGGAGAAGAAATGTGGTGTCTCTTTTTGTGTATCTCTGTACCCCTTTGCTTTGAGACTTTGATGTACTGCTTTACTTTGATATGAAAGCTTCTTTATTATTCATATGTCATTCTTTCATCTTAAATACAAACTTATGTCCATGAAGTAAAATGTCCAAAAACCCCACATCAAAGTACAAAAGATAGGGGGAGCCAAGATCAACAAAAGAAAGATAAATTAATTTATTGTCATTATCAAAAAGGGGGAGATTGTTGGCTTTTAGTCACAATCCATGTTTTGATGATAACAATAGAAGTAATTGAGATGTGAAGCAAAACGGATCCAAAACGAGCACGGAGCGATCAAGCAACATCATCTACAATGGAATTGCTCTTAAAGTGAAGACTCAAGATGCTAGGGTAATCTTTGTAACTCTAAGTCTTCATCTTTAACAAGGATTTCAATCACACACATGCATAAGTCTTCAAAACTTGCATAAACCGGTTTAACGTTTGTCGAAAGATTAAAACCTTTTTAATAGCTTCAAAATATCCCAAATATACTCCCAAACCTTTTTATATACTTATGAGAAGTTAGAGTTTAAAATTGGGTATTTTAAGTTGGTCAAAATGAAGTTTTTAAATCAACCGGATCTAGCTTAAAATGAGGAGGTCGACCGGCTCAATGAAGCGGTCGACCGGACCTACGACCGCTATACCAAGCGGTCGACCGGTTGCATTTATTAAAGAGCCGTTAGTTTCTGACAAAATGACCGTTGTGCAACGGTAACTTGAAGCGGTCGACCGGTTCATGTAGCGGTCGACCGGCTCGTTTTAACAGTTCACTCTAACGGCTATAAACGACTATTTTTCTCTTGAGGTCTATATAAAGCCATTCCCATGCCTTTGAAACTCAACTCAATCGTCCATAATCATTTACAAAGGCTTAGAGTGATCAAAAATCTTCCAATCTTTATTCAAACATCATACACACATATTCTTCATTTTTCACATCCTTGTTATTGTGTGAAGCCTAAGAGCTAGTTATTTCTCATTGTAATATATACTCCATCAAGGGAGTTTTAGAAGGGAATTTTGTTCAACCATACACATTCCTAAGAGAGTGATTCTCTTGCATCCTTTCGGTGAGGGTTGTTCATCGAAAGAAGGAGTTTGGAGAGGTTTGTTCTCAAACTCGTTTTTGAGGCTTGAAGAGGGTTTTTTTCTCAAGCTCAAGTGTAAGGAAACCGTTCCCTTGATTGAAGGGAGAATAGTGGAGAAACCTCAAGGCTCGGTAAAGGAGCTTGAGGGGTGGACGTAGGCGGGCTTGCCGAACCACCTAAATATTTCGTTTGCTTCTCTTCCCTTATCTCTTTATTTGTGCTACTAGTTTATTGCTTTAAAGTTTTCTCTTGTAGCTAGCAAACACACTCTTTGGGGTAATTTTCAAAAAAAGTTTTGAAACCCAATTCACCCCCCTCTTGGGTTACCTTAATCCTAGGAGTATCAAAAATGATATGTGGTTGTTGGTTTTTCATTTTAGATGAAACGAGCCGATCGACCGCTACATGAACTGGTCGACCGCTTCAAGTTACCGTTACTCCAACGATCATATTGTCAGAAGCTCAACGACTCTATTTTAAAACCAACTGGTCGACCACTACACGAGGCGGTCGAAGTACCGGTCGACCGCTTGAACAGCCGGCCGTCCTCCTCAATTTAAGCATGATCCGGTTTTTTTAAAAACAAGGTTTTTTACGACTTTTAAACACCCAATTTATGAGACTTACTTCCCATAATTATATGAAAGGTTTGAGAATTTTTTTGGGGTGTTTTGAAACCTTTAAAAATTTTAATCTTTCAAACAAAACTTAAAACGGTTTATGCACATTTTGAAAGATATGCAAGTGCGTGATTCAAATCCTTGTCAAAAGTGAAATAAAGAGTTACAAGGATTATACCATAAGGTCTTGAATCTTTACTTTAAGCCCCTTGCATCTTCTTGTTCTTCTTTCTTCAAGGTTTGGCTCTTTTCGTCAAGTTGTCTTTGTCTTTGAAGATGTCAATTTTGTAAACTTCATCAATTTATTGAAATCATCAAAATCTTGATTGTGCACAAAAGCCAACAATCTCCCCTTTTTTGATGATGACAATAAATTGATAGTTTTGGGATGACTCCCCCTATCTTTTGCAATTGGACAAACATTTAAAACTTGAAGACAAAACATTAGTAGCCATTGGATTCATAAAGAGTAATACAATTAAAACATAATCCAATTCAAAAGAAGAATAAATAGTCATCAAAACTATTAGAACATTTCTCTCCCTCTGTCACATCAAAAAGAAAAATGATACATTTTCCCCAAAATATGCATTCTAAAAGCAAAGGGAATACAAACATGTAGACATTTAAGAATTCTCCCCCTTTGTCAATCAAAATGAGAATGCATGGATAGAATTCAAAAGTTCATTTTTAATCCAAAAGAACAAATTTGGGTTTTAAATGACAATCTCATTGAAATGGTATATAGGATGTCTAACGGGGACTCAAGAGTCCATCGCTATTAGCTCCAAATGGCAAGAAATATCAGCAAACGTCTTGATATTCTCACTATGAGTCAGCACTAGTTTCATTTGTCCCCATGTGGACTCTGGCAATGAACGTATCACAACTTGAACTTGCTGCTCATCTTTGAGATTAACACCTGCAGCCTTTAGATCATGAATCAAGGCAGACATGTTTCTCAGCTAAACTGTCATGGTGTGCTTTGGGTCCATAACGTACTGCTCAAACCTCAAGGTACGAGCACGCAACCTAGTTGCAGATGTACCCTCATAAGCAGCTTTCAATTGGATCCACATTTCCTGGGCAGTTGGGTAGTTCTCAAACGCCCCAATCAGATAATTGTGCATGTTGCTTAACATAGTAAAACGCGTACATCTATCCTTTTTGGCCTAGGCTTTGTGACCCTCAATGTCTCGACGATGTTGGGTTGTGTTCCCATCATCAGGTTGGGACATACTTGAGGTCAAATTATCCAAAACTTCATGTTCATTCAGCAGGTATTGAATCTTTCTCTGCCACATATCAGGTCAACAACTACACTTTTTGTAACCATTTCACTACATGCAATGCACGAATTTGAGATTAGCACGCATTTAAAAATTTATTTCAAAATCCTAACCAGACCATTAAATTCTTTCCTACATAATGAGATAAAAATTTTCGCCATGCTAGTAATCATGTCCCACTATGTAAGTTAGAAAGAAATATCCAATTCATTTTAAATAAAATTCACGAATTAAACAAATTTAATTCAATTGTATAACAACTATGCACAACAGTTTAGAACAAAACAGATTATGAATAAACAACGAATAATATTCACAATAAATACAATCTGGCAGCCCAATGGATATATGCTTAATATTTATTTATTTATTTAAACAAATTAAATAAAACAATAAATATAAATAAAAACAAGTGTTGAAGCACTGGTGACCTCGTAGCCAAGTAGATCGGCCACTCCTTTTGGCCTAGGCTGCAGAGGTTCGAATCCTCGCGCCAACAGAAATTTTCTCAATTAGACAAAGAAGAAATATTTAGCAAATAAAATGGAAAACTAACATCAGCCAGTCGATGGCTCAGCAGTCAGGCTCGGCCAACCAAGTTCTGTCATCCAGGCATTCAAACCCCTACGCCTTCCTTTTTTTTTAAATAGCCCAAATGAATTGGGCTTGATTTTTTTATTGGGCTTAGTCCAGTTTCTTTTTAAAGGAACTAATATGGGTCTTTTTAACCCAGCCCAAAAAAAATTAAAAAATAGTACCCAACTAATGAGCTGGGTAGGGCAAAAATGCCCTATCCGTTTGGCCCAAGCGGCTGACCCAGGGCAACTTATGCCCTGGGCGCCGCTTGGCACCGATGGGGAAGGCTGGCGGCAGCTAGCCCAGGTTGCCGCCAGCCAATGCTGCTAGGCACGTAGTGCCGGATCTTGGCAGGACGTTATCTGGGAAGTCGACTGGCAGCCACTGCATTGCCTTTCGGCCGTCGGTGGGCAGCCCTCACATTCGTGTGTGTTACACGGGTGTGACCCATCTAGAGGTGTCTCGCGTCCAAGGCCGAGACATCCTCAGGTCTGCCGCTGGGAGGAGCAGCGCTAGTCATACGAGGCGACCTCCAGCCAGTAGCACCGGTCAGGGGCACGATGACAACCTACCTTGTCGCCCACCACCTTTTCTTTTTGTTTTTCTTGTTAATAAAAAAATGTAAAACTAGAGAAACACAAAATTCACTCTTTCATGTGATGTTTTTTTTTAAATCCATGTACGACCAATACAAATTATCATACAACTTGATTATGATACATATTTGAAAACACCAATTCAGAATATGAAAAACAAATTTTAATTGCATACAGTACGTATACAAATTCTCATGTGGTTCTAGAAACAAAATCCAAATCTACGTCATATATCATACACGAAATCCATAAAACATGTTAAACAATTTTTTAACATGCTCACAACAATTTCAAAATTAAACAAATTAAAATCGAAATTAATACATGTTATTAGATCATCGCTTATTAAATTTAAAACATGTTATACTGGGCGAAAACTAGCTAACCTGCTGTGATACCAATGTTAGATTTTACCAAATGGAGGAGGTATCCGAATTACCTTGTGCAGAATCTCTGATTTGCAGGAATATTGGTCGCTCATCTTACAGCCCACGACCAACGATCCACGAATCACGAACACTGCTCTCAAGTCATTCAGAAGGCTACCAGAGTCTCCTTATGAATTCCACCCTTCAGATCTAATGCTAAAAGATGGAAGCCTTGATGCCTTGAGATAAAGTTGTTCTCTGTGAGACTGTTTAGAATATGTTGATTGATTTTTTTTTCTACATTTTTTTCATAAATAAACGTACGTAGGAATCTCACACAGAGTATCACAAGGAGAGAAATCGGCTAAGTTTGAATTCAAATTTGAAACCAGGATAAGATATCCAGTTCAACCATAATTCAAACTTTTGCTCAAAATTTAAATATCCATGTGGATGCTCCATGTGTCATGGGTTTTTTCTAACCGCCTCCAATGGCTCCTTTACAATTTATTGCTTGCCTTGTATAGCTGATTGTTTCCTTGCTTATTTTCCTTTCGTTTATACACATGTTATTCAATGTAATACATATACATGAATACGTACCTCAATAACATATAACAATTTGCACAATTCTCAAATTGTCTTCACAATTATCAATATGATATCAGAGCAGTGATTTTTTCATCTGTCTCCATGTCTAGCCCTGAATCTAATTCTGAGGTCTCTCCCCCCACTCTATCCAAATATCAATTGGACATTTTTCTCTATTTTTTTCTTCATTCCTTTGACTACCCTGACTCCATCTTGTTCTCCACCCTCTTCAATGGTGATAATTATCTCCGCTGGCAGATAGCCATGAAAATTGCAATCAATGCCAAGCACAAACTCGGTTTTGTAGACGGTTCCCTACCCAAACCCACCTCCTCTTCTCCCGCCTCCAGAGTTCTTACGCTTCCATTCAGAGTCAAATTTTGGCCATGTCCGCTGCCTCCCTATTGAAAATTTATTCAATTATGCATCAAGAGGGAAGGCAGTGCTTGTTGTACCTCCCGTGTCCCCAGCTCGATGCCACTACCATGGCTGTCGACCAGAGCTCCTCCCATCCCTCAGACACGTGCAACTGTGGCGAAGGACGTCTAAAGTGTAGCTACTGCATCGTGATGGCCACTGGAGGGAACAGTGCTACCAACTGCAGGGGTTCCCCTAGGCCATCGGACATCACCTTCCCGACCTCCTCCAGGTTCTTCCACCAGCTCCCAATGCCATTCATCATCGGCACACCTCAGTTGAGCACTTGGAAGCCTTTCTCTCACAAACGGTGAAAACACACTATCACAGGGGGCTTGCAACATTTCGATTGACCTAGTCCACCAACTAATGAATGTGGTTATTTTCAAACATTCCCCTTCTGCCACCTCAGCCCCTCTTCGACTAATCTTGCAGGCCAACATCAGTTGGAGTTGCTGAATTCCCATTCTACCCCTTCAATGACCTCCGTCTCTCCTTCAGTCAATTTTGCTAGTTCTGCAACTCGACTAATCTCGTCCTGCAACTCAACTTTATTTTTTTCCAATACTGAATGGGTTATTGATTATGGGGCTTCTGATAATATGGTTTCTCAATCATCTTATCTCACTAATATTACGTCTCTTGCCACTCCTTGGCCGATTAAATTGGCTACAGGTGAAATTGTTTCTATTACCAAATCTGGGACTGTCCATTTAACTCCTCATTCAATTCTTCAATATGTTTTTTTGTTCCCCAATTTAAATTCAATTGATTGTCCATTAGTAAACTTACTACTGATCTCCATTACATTGCGTTTTTTCCTCATGTCTTTGTCTTTTTCAAGACCTTGTCACGAAGAGACTGATTGGAAAGGGTGAAGCTCGTGATGGACTCTAATACTGCAAATTTCCGTTCATCTCCGCTCTTCATTCGACTCGCGTGCCCTCTTTTTCATTTATGGCATGCCCGTCTTGGTTATCCCTCTATGAAATGTCTCCCTAAGACTCTTAGTATGTCTATTGCTCATTTTCCTTGTGATATTTATGCTCGTGCTAAACATACTTGGCTTCCTTTTTTATTTAAATTTGAATAAAAGCACAGTTTTTTTAATCGCATTTATTGTGACATTTGGGGTGGTTATTCCACGCCTTCTCTTTCTGGTGCCCATTATTTTTTAACTATAGTCGATGATTTTTTCTCATCTCGCATGGATTTTTTTAATGCATTTTAAATCTGACACCTATAATTGTCTCAAATCCTTTTTTCCCTTATTCATACACAATTTAATCACACTGTCAAATTTATTCGTACCGACAATGGCCAATAAATTTATTTCTCACAAAATGCAACACTTATTTTCTAAGATTGACATTTTTCATGAAAAAACTTGTGTCGAGACACCGCAACAAAATCGCCACCTACTCAATGTGCCCCGATGTCTTTGTTTTCATGCTCATCTTCCTCTTATATTTGGGGGCAAATGCTTTTTAACTACTACTTATCGTATTAATCGCACCCCGTCCCCTAGTCTTCATAATAAATCTCCTTACGAACTTCTTTTTCACACACCTCCTTCTTACGATCACTTCCACATCTTTGGTTGCTTATGTTACGCCCATACCCTTTCTTCCTATTTTGATAAATTTTCTCCTCGTGCCACATGTTGCCTTTTTCTCGGATATCGTGCTCACCATAGTGCTTATTGCCTCTATGACCTCGACACCCATCGTACATTTATTTCTCGTGACTTTACTTTTGAAGAACACATTTTTCATTTCCACGTTCGCACCCTCCGTCCTTCCTCTAGCCATGCCCTTCCCTTCCCCTTCTATCCAGCCCCACTCACCTCGTCGCACCTCTCAGCCCCTCCATATCTTCATGACTACCTCTGTCCGACCCTGCCTTCATCCATCTCAACTTCTCCATCCTCTCACCTCCCTCAGGTACAACTCATTGTCTCTCTTCTCATTTATCTTATAATTGTTTCAACACTAGTCATTTAGCTTTTCTTTCTTCCTTAGCTCAATAGGCTGATCCTACCTCTTATTCGACCGCTATCTACAATGCTCATTGGTGTGACGCTATGGCCGCTGAAATTCAAGCTCTTGAAGCCAATCAGACATGGTCTTTACAACCCATTCCCCATGTAAACAACCTATTGGCTGTAAGTGGGTCTTCAAAACCAAGTGTCACGCCCCGGACGCCCTCCCGCAGGGACCGTGACAGCCGCGA
Organism: Myrica gale; assembly: GCA_963930655.1. Classification (NCBI taxonomy): domain Eukaryota; kingdom Viridiplantae; phylum Streptophyta; class Magnoliopsida; order Fagales; family Myricaceae; genus Myrica; species Myrica gale. The sequence goes on along the minus strand of OZ005607.1, from coordinate 16,037,239 downwards.
GCAATCCCCAGGAAAGCTCCAGCGTTCATAAATTCATACTTACAGCAGAAAAATACAGAATTGCGAGAGAAGCGAGCCAACTCATAGCATGATTAAGGTTCTCAATAAACGTGCATCTTAATACATACATAACATGTTTTAACATTAACAAGTGACGGATCTCATCGATCAAGTCACAACAACAAAACATAGAATGATCTTTCTTCTGAGTCAGGTAGTCCTCCTGACTTCCTTCTCCTGAGGCATCTGGAATGACACAATTTAAAAAACGTGAGTCAAAAAGACTCAGTAAGGGAAAAACATAACTTTAAAACATGCTCTTGACTTGAACTTGCTTAATCATGAGAAATCATTAGGGGTGAAAACCGGAAATGCGGTCCGGACCACATTTCCGGTCCTTCAATAATAAAGGACCGGACTGGACCACTTATAAGTGGTCCGGTCCGGTCCGGTCTGGACCACTTAAGTGGTCCGGTCCGGATTTAATTATTATTTTTTAAAAAAAAAATTTAAAATTTTATTCTCGCAGTGCAGAGCCTTGTCTGCGCAGTGCTCGCGCAGTATGTGCACTGCGCAGTGTAGAGCTACATTGCTATGCACAGAGCGCTTTTTTAATATATTTTAAAAAATTTTATTAAATGCGGTCCGGTCCGGTCCGGACCGCATTTCAAAAATGTATAAACCGGACCGGACCGCATAAATCTGGTCTTTAAATCCGGTTCGGACCGGACCGTATTGTTAGCATTAGGACCGGACTAGACCGCAAATCTGGTCTGGTTTTCCGGTCCGGTCCGATCTGCGGTCCGGTTCTGTTCAGCCCTAGAAATCATAATTCATGATGCACATGCATTTCATGAGTATGCATATGCTCTTGCTTGTAGACATAAACTTGTTCTTAAAATTGGCCCTTGGCGCTTGAAAACATTTCCTTCATAACTTGCTGGCTACTTACGCTCCAATTAACCCCTGGAGTCCGGGTTGTGCGTTCCCATCGGAACCATCTCCCTTACGCTTGGGGACTTTTCATTTGGTCGAGCTAGCCCGTAGTTGCCCCAGTCCTGATGGCTGGACGCGACCCTTGGAGGCCCACACCTTCTCATTGTCCTTTCAGTGTGGTTTGTACAGCCTCTTAGGATTCACCCATCCTTCTCGCATTCGTCCTTCAGTATGGGTGTCCATCATGATGGTACGGTACCGACCAGAGCCCCTTGACTTAACTTATCTTTCTATAAACTTTCCATATGACATTGCATAAAAATTCACTTTAGAAAAATCATGCAATGCTCATGCCATGCCATGCTTGCTCAAAATATCATGCTTGTTCATGACTCAATGCAGCGTGTCATTCCAGTTTTCATAAAAGTGTGATTATATCACAATTTTGCTAATTTATCACTTGAGAAAGTTCCACAATTACACCATTTCCACTAGAAAATGAGAAAATTATGCTTTGGGAATTAGTATGAGGCAAATTGTTAATTTTGACAAAAGCAAGTGTAATTGATTAAATTTAAGTTATTTGTTTTCTCTCCTCTCACCATATTTTCATGTCTCCATTTTCATAAATATGATTGGAATATTTTCTATATTGACTTTTGTTTTTAATCCGCGCATAATCTGGAAACAGTTATTCAAGAGAGGGATGCTCAGGCGCAAGGCAGTCTTCGAATTTTATTGATTTGAGCCCAAGTGGTCGAAAAGTTGTTCCAAGGCCCACTTGTATGAAGACTGGTTTGGCCCATCTAAATGACGTCCTCGTGTGGCTAATGTAGAATGCCATTAGACCCAGGCCTATACGTGTGGACCTCAAAGGTTGCAAAAGCCCAGAAAAAGCTAAGCCCATTGATCTCTCGGTTAAAAAAAATTGAAGGCAAGTGGATTTAAATTGGGAGAGTGAAGAGTTATTGCTGGCAACTCTCATTGCAGGTGGATGTACTAACCGAGAAGAAATGAAGAAAGGTAGAAAAGTTGAAACAGAAGCTGGGCCGAAACCTGCAAAAGCTGAGGGGGCCCGAGAGACTTAGAGAAAAGGTTGTTGCCGTGCCCTTCTTTTTTCTATTGCTCTAGTTGGCTGTGATTTTCTGTTGTTTTTCTTTTGGTTTGCGTCTCTCTGTTCCCATCTTTCTTTTGTTTCCCTTTATGCTTTCACATTGAGGACAATGTTTCATTTAGTTGGGGGGAAGGATTTTCACGTTTTGCAATCATGCATATATTCATTTACACTTGTCAATACCATAATGCATTTTACTGTGATTATGCTGAATTGCTGACTCCTAGTAAGATGGTGATGGTGGTTGAACTTTATTAATGCGTGTTGACAACTTTATCCTTCTCAATTATTCAAATTTGACATTGATGAAACATGAATGATGATGTGAACTCTCTGGTTTCAAACTTTTGAAGTTTTCTGAGGTTGACCTTAGGATTAGCTCTCAAAGGATGAAGGGCAAAACATTCTAAGAAATAGTTTTTCTTTTACCTGATATCTCTCAGTAGTCTTCATCTACATACCAATGACTAGAATAGAGAGAAGTACACTACAGGACTACTGAGCTGTGCCTTGAAAAAAAAAAGGAGAAGAAAAAGAAAAGAATAAGAGCAAAAGAAAGGGGCAACTTAAGTTGTTACTGAGTCAGGGGCTAGAAACAGTTGCCCAAACTTTGGGGGTCTGGAAAACTCAACAACCCTCAAGAACAAAGTTGGCGTGAAAACTGCTAGACCCTTCAGCTTTGAAGTAGTTAGGATCAATATTGATCAATCTTAAGGTCAAAACACTTTTGGACAGCCAGTGGTAGAAATGAGGACTAAGAGAGAGTCAAGGTGATAAATTGTAACTTCTCTAGACGTTTTGCCTCAATCCTATTAAGAGGAGATACTAAGTATTTCAAAGATGCTGATATTGTTTGAAATTGAGAGAGGTAAAGTCATTGTGATTGAGAATTCTTTTGATTGACTGATATGCTTGTGAATGAATTGTTGTCTCAATGCATTATTTTGTTAAATTACTTTTTCGCTATTTTTGCTAAGGGACTAGCAAAAAGCTAGTTGGGGGGGTGTGATTATATCACAATTTTGCTAATTTATCACTTGAGAAAGTTCCACAATTACACCATTTCCACTAGAAAATGAGAAAATTATGCTTTGGGCATTAGTATGAGGCGAATTGTTAATTTTGACAAAAGCAAGTGTAATTGATTAAATTTAAGTTATTTGTTTTCTCTCCTCTCACCATATTTTCATGTCTCCATTTTCATAAATATGATTAGAATATTTTCTATATTGACTTCTGTTTTTAATCCGCGCATAATCTGGAAACAGTTATTCAAGAGAGGGATGCTCAGGCGCAAGGCAGTCTTCGAATTTTATTGATTTGAGCCCAAGTGGTCGAAAAGTTGTTCCAAAGCCCACTTGTATGAAGACTGGTTTGGCCCATTTAAATGACGTTCTCGTGTGGCTAATGTAGAATGCCATTAGACCCAGGCCTATACGTGTGGACCTCAAAGGTTGCAAAAGCCCAGAAAAAGCTAAGCCCATTGATCTCTCGGTTAAAAAAAATTGAAGGCAAGTGGATTTAAATTGGGAGAGTGAAGAGTTATTGCTGGCAACTCTCATTGCAGGTGGATGTACTAACCGAGAAGAAATGAAGAAAGGCAGAAAAGTTGAAACAGAAGCTGGGCCGAAACCTGCAAAAGAAAAGGGGGCCCGAGAGACTTAGAGAAAAGGTTGTTGCCGCGCCCATCTTTGGTGCGGAAAGAAAAAGAAAAAGGCCATTTTTTACGTGAAGGAAAGAAGAGTCTCGGCAAGAGGGTTTTCACGGCTCCAATAGGAGTCTCGGCAAGAGGGTTTTCACGGCTCCAATAGGAGTCTCGGCAAGAGGGTTTTTTTCGGGGACTAGGGACTTGGACGTGAAAACCTGCAGTGGGAAAAACGTTAGAGGAACCATCTTGGACGGAAGACTTTTGCTCTCATTTTCTTCTTCATTGCTGCAACCCGTAGAGACCAAAAGCTTGAGGCTTTTGGCTTGTTTTTCTTCACAACTTTTAGAATAGATTTTGTTGCATTTGGTTCTTTATTTTATAGTTATTTTCATTGCACTCTCTTGTTGTTTTGTTGACCGAATCTTCCATTATTATTGCACTTTCATTTTAGTTGCAAAATTTTCCAGATTTGAGTTTTGTTTTGGTTGGATGGTTCAATGTTTTGTTAAGTTCTATTTCACTTCCTTAATGTTAGATTAGTGTTTAAGTTTGTGTTTGTTGGTTGGTTTGAGTATGGATATGTATGAGTTGTGACTAGCTAAAGTTTGGGTTCTAAGTGTTCGATGAAATGTCTCTTAGAGCATGTTTGAATAGTGATAATTAAGCACTTAATCTTAATAGTATAATATAGTTGCTGAATTTTTCTTAGCCCAATTGAACTTCTTGTTCACCTCTTAACCTCGTCCTTCCGTCCATTGAAATGTTTCCGAACAGCAACTATATATATATATATATATATATATACTTCAATATCATAGATCATACATTGCCTTAATCCTTTTGATCGCTTAATATCTTATTCGATCTTTTACTTTCGGTTACTAATTAAGCTTAGGTTATTTAATTACTAAGTTATATTGCAATATATCTCTATTCTTGTTTAGGACTCTTAATCAGCAACTAATTGCTCTAGGTTTAATTTTAATCTTCCTTTTATTTCATGTACTCAATTAAATCTTTACGGTAATCAATTATCAACCTTAGTCATAATTAATCCTTCGCTTAGACATTAGGTCTCTATGCAACCCGAAACATTAGCTTTATTTTTCTCATCATAGGTTTCGGCCAACCTAATTAAATTCTTAATCTATACTTAACATCACAAGGTTTTGCTAATCCTTTTAACCCGAACCTTTAAGCATATTATCCTTGTTTTTCTCTTACTTGTATGATGTGTTTTATGATTGAACTTAAGCTTTAATCCTCTAATCCTTAGCTTTGATATTCATATAATTACAATTACATTTCACTTTGCCCTAAATAGGATTCGGCCAATACTAAATCATTCTAATCGAATCCTTAATCCATGCTTAACATTACAAGGCCTTGATAATCATTTTAACCTTTAATTCATTTAGCCATATTATTAATTTTACCTATACATCACATGAAATTACATTTTAAATTACTAATTGTTTGGCCATTAGGGTTTCCTTCACTACATCATTCGGCCATGCTCAATTTTAAGTGTTCCTTGTCTACAATTTCTTCTCCAATGGTGATCCCAACCTCAATTTTCAGATTCACAACCTAGGATCTACAAATCACAAAACAACTTCAAGATCTAGCAAAACATCACATTCGGCCAATACCCATTTTCATAGAATAATTAATTTTTTCTTGGTTCTTTTGATTTGCATGCAAACTTCTATATTTCAAGACTAGCTTATATGCATATGTTTACTAAACTTACATATATCATGGCCATTCATCAAATCTATACTTAACAAAGTTATACTTGAAGATCCAAGGCATACAAGGTTCGGTCAACACCAACCAACACAACCTTTCATGCCAAAACTTGCAACATGCATTCCTTTACATTTTCTAACATTCAAGTTCGGATCTCATGCTTATATGGCCAGATCTAACATCACAACTTAGGGTTGGTTTTCTAAGCTCAAGATCTAGCAAAATCAAAGCACCAACTCAAGATCCAACCAAGGGAACATTCGACCATCAACAACATTTAGCATCAACAACCATATTTGGCCTCACTTTGTTGATTGAACACAAGCTTGCTAAAAGAAGTGTACCTAGCATAATAAAACATCTTAGGTCAGAAACTATAAAGAAATTAAACAAAATATAACATGTGAACATCACATCTAACTCTACCTTCCACCAAAACACCCGGTTTTCACAAAATCTTCTCCTATACTTCAACTTTCGGTTCCACCTTTAGGAGTGGTTCCAAGGGCTGAGATTTGTGTCTTCAAGGTACTAAGATAGAGGTTTTATGGTGGGGAAAAGAGAAGTGCTTTGGTTGCAAGAAGAAGGAAACAAGAGAGAAAAGCAAATTGAAATGTGAAGGGTGGAGGGTGAATTCGTAGAAAGCAATTTGGGTCTCCCAAGATTAAATTATGACAATGAAAATGACAAGGGAGCTGAAAATGACAAGAGGAAAGGGGGGTGAATTTTGGTGAGGTTTGGCCGACCATAGCATTGTCACTATCAACATTTTTCTTTCACTTTCTCTCACCTCAAGCCTTTGTCCCCTCAAGCTTTGCCTCCCACGTGAAGCCCCTTGCTCCTCCATTTCATTTTCTCTCATTTCTCACTTAGTCTTCACGTGAACATCACACCCTTTCATAACTTTTCCTCTTTTGCCTTGTCTTGTCAATTAAATGCTCCTCTTATCTCTTCTTTGCAACCCACATGGTCCACAAAGCTTTTTGAATTTTCCACTCCTCCTTGCATCTTCACGTGAATGGCTTTCTCTTGGTTTGATTCTTGCTTAGTTCACTTTATGTTGTTTGGTTCCAACTCAACTAACTTAGTTACTTTTGTCACACACCTAACTTATCTCCTATAAGCACTTTAGCTTATCTAGTTCAATGTCATAACTTATCAACTTATAAGCATGGTAACCTATCTCAAGATAATTGCTCTAGCCTATCTCTACGATAGCCACAACAACCTATTATCTTAAAAGCTCTCTAGCTTATCACTATGCTAGCTTATCACTATGATAAGCAAGTGTGCTTATCAATTAAATCTTCTTCATGCTTATTATATATTTAATGGCTTATCATATAATATCTCTAATGATAATTCAAAACTAATAATTAAGGCCACATAATGATGATCAATACTACCTATTAAAGACACACAAAAATATTTAAATGCTGATATGAATTTAATGATTTTCTACTTACTCATTTTCGGCCATAATATATAAATCTCTCTTCATAATTTAATTTCGTGGATTATGGAAGATACTAAGCAAATGGAAAAATATAAATTTATAAGAGAAACTTATCTTGCAAGTTTCGGCTCTTAAGGAAATAAAATTAAACTTGCACTAAACTTACACAATGAAAAAGAGATTATTTTAAAGAAAAATTCTTGAAATGAAATTTCATAATAGTTAATCTACCTTAAACTTAGGTCATACATTGGCCAAAAATATGGCCCCATAATTTAAATTAGAGCTAATACATAGAAAATAACAAAAGAGATAAACGGGGGCTCACATCCTCCCCTCCTGATAAAAATTCTGACCCCGGAATTTCTTTACCACCAATAGTTTTGTCCTGACTGCGAGGGTGCAGGACCATATGGGTAGAGGCGAACATTCGTGCTTGCCCCACTACTAATTTCCCCCTGATAAATGTGATCTGGGGAATTACTCCCCGTCCAAGATTGTGATCTAGCTCCTTGGTTCGGTTATTCTAAACTAGGGTCGTGGATTACGTTTTCGGGTGGTCCACGATACCTAGGTCTGGATTCAACTTCTTGTGAGGAAAAGATATGTCTTAGATGTAGCATCCTGAGCTCTAACTCTTCTACGATGTCTCCTCTCAGAACATCACCTAGGGGTACACTCATGCCTTGAGTTATTTCGCCTAGGCTCTTCCTGAGGTCGTTCTCTTTCTACATTAGGCATTGGATCCTGTTCCATAGGGTCTTCTTCCGGATCCTCCTCTAGATCCTCCTCCGGATCCTCCTCTAAATTTCCTGGTAATATAGTTCTCAAGGGAATAGCATTTATTGGAGACTTTGGCCAATAAAGGTTTTCCAGATATCCAGAGTAATCTGGGGATAGGGGTTGCCCCCACCTAAAAGGTCCAGGTTGGTCTTCTGCCGGAGGTGGCGGGGGCTGGTATGTCCCCACCATACCTTCTTGCCAATAGGGTAAATGAGGCCGGTATGTTCTCCTCGTGTCTTCTCTATCGGTCTCACGTGGTGCATGAGTCGGAGCCACAAGGCTTCCCGACGGTCTCGTCGAACCCTGAGATTTAGGGTTGACTCGGAACAAACTACGGTACTCGCGTGCCATCATCCTTCTCTGAGAAGGGGTGCCCGACTGCTTGGAATGTGGGGGTCGGCTACTCGGTGGCATCTGACATCACAATACAATGGTCAGTCATGTGCATGTATAGAAATATAGACATGTATCACAAAGAATTAACATTCTTTATGCAAAGGACATCAATCATATATATAAATGGCAGACAATGCACAATATATCCATATCAGTCTATTCAAGAAAAGGAAGCAAATATTCAAATTTCAATCTCCTCTCAACTGGGGGTACTTTTCATACATATCGCTCTCCAATTCCCAGGATGCCTCCTCTACCCCATGGTTTCTCCATAGAACCTTTACAAGCAGTATTACCTTTATCTGCAAACGTTGCTCCTTTCTATCGAGAATCCTTACTGGCTCTTTTACATAGGTAAGGTTCTCCATGATCTGCAAAGGTTCATATTCTAATACATGAGTAGGGTCAGATACATACTTGCATAGGAGCGACACATGGAATACATCGTGGACTCCTGCAATGGATGGCGGTAATGCCAATCTATACGCCACCGGTCCAACGCGCTCCAGGATCTCGAAAGGTCCTATAAACCTGGGTTGAAGCTTCCCCTTCTTTCCGAATCGCGCTACCCCCTTTGTTGGAGAAATCTTTATAAACACTTTACTTCCTTCTTCAAAGGTCAACTCCCTTCTTCGATTGTCCTCATAACTCTTTTGTCGACTTTGGGCCATAATGAGTCTTTCTTTGATCACCCGAATCTTCTCCTTTGTCTGCAAGATTATCTCCGGACCCAATAGTCTTCCTTCTCCTACTTCGTCCCAATACAATGGCGACCTACACTTCCGCCTGTATAAGGCTTCGTATGGTGCCATGCCAATACTTGATTGGAAGCTGTTATTGTATGCGAACTCGGCTAACGGCAGATACTGAGCCCAACTGCCTTTGAAATCAACGACACATGCTCGAAGCATGTCTTCCAAAATTTGAATGGTTCGCTCAGATTGGCCATCCGTCTGTGGGTGGAAAGCGGTTCTAAAGTTCAATTTAGTGCCGAGGGACTCTTGCAGTCTTTTCCAAAATCTCGAAGTAAATCTTGGATCCCTGTCCGACACTATACTCTTAGGTATACCATGGAGTCTCACAATTTCTTGGAGGTAAACTTCAGGTAGCTTTTCTGGGGTATATTTCACCCTAATGGGCAAAAAGTGGGCTGACTTGGTCAATCGGTCCACAACTACCCATATAGCATCGTAGCCAGCTGTCGTTCGTGGTAGCCCTACAACAAAATCCATGGCTATTCCTTCCCACTTCCACTCCGGGATCTTTAGAGGCTTCAATGTCCCTGCTGGCCTCTGGTGCTCTGCCTTCACTCTCTGACAGGTCAGACATCGAGCAACATACTCCGCAATCTCCCGCTTCATGTTCGGCCACCAATAGACCTTCTTGATGTCCCGATACATCTTTGTTCCTCCTGGGTGGATGGTATAGGGCGTAGTATGCGCCTCTGCTAAGATCAATTCTTTGATTCCCCCAGCACTAGGGACACAAATTCTGTTCCGATACCTTAACATTCCATCCCTATCCTCAAAGTCGGGATTATTCTTCTTCTCAATCCTTTCCCTAATTCCTGCTATCACCGCATCGCTTTTCTGGGCCTCGCAAATTTGCTCCTCCAGCGATGGTTGCAATGAGAACCCAGCGATCGAGACGAACTGATCCGTCATAATGAGCGTAATCTCCTCCCTCTTTAAATCCTTCATGATCTCTTCCGATACCGTCTCCACGGCACTTGCTTCAGCCGACTTCCGGCTTAGGGCATCAGCCACCATGTTAGCTTTTCCAGGATGGTAGCTAATGGTGCAGTCATAGTCCTTAATCAACTCCAACCAGCGCCTTTGCCTCCGTGAATATCTCGCATCTAACTCCGCAGAGATAATGCCTCCATATCTTCAGCGCATGCACGACTGCAGCTAACTCCAAGTCGTGAGTGGGGTAATTCACCTCTTGAGGTTTCAATTACCTAGACGCATAGGCTATGACCCTCATGTCTTGCATCAAAACACACCCAAGACCTTGTTTCGAGGCGTCCGTATAGATCTCGTACTCCCCATGCTTTGAGGGCAAAGCTAACACCGGGGCAGTAACTAGATGAGCCTTCAACGTCTGGAAACTTCGTTCACACTCGTCTGTCCATTCGAACTTAACATTCTTCTTGGTTAACGAGGTCATTGGCATAGCTATCTGTCACGCCCCGAACGGCATCCCGCAGGGACCGTGACAGCCGCGAGCTATCCCCCGGATAGCTCCAGTGTTCTTACTTACATTCTTACGTGCTTACGGCAGAAACGTATTAGGATCGCGAGGGATTCGAGCTAATTCATACATAATCAGGGTTCTCATTAAGTTTGCATACAAAACACATATAACATTTTAAACCCAACTAGTGACGATCAAGCCACTATCATCAAAATTATGAACATAATTCTTGTGCTTATGTGTCAGGTAGTCCTCCTGACTCTCTTCACTTGAGGCATCTGAAATGACACAATTTTAAAAACAACGTGAGTCAAAAGACTCAGTAAGGGAAGGACATAAATTTGAAACATGTTTTTTACTTGTACATGCATAATCATGAAAAAGAAACTTGATTCCTGATGCACATGCATGTCATGGATATGCATATGCTCTTGCTTGAATTCGGCCCCAGACCCTTGAAAATATTTCTTTCATACTTGCTTATAAAATTGGCCCTTGGCCCTTGAAATTTACTTATTCATATCTCTTACTGTGGGCTCGCTCCATTTGACCCCTGAAGTCAGGGTTGTGCGTTCCCTTTGGAACCGTCTCCGATTTCCCTTGGACACCTTACATACGGTCAAGCTAGCACACCTTCTCGCATTCGTCCTTTAGTGGCTAGACCTGACCCTTGGAGGCCCACACCTTCTCAATGTCCTTCAGTGTGGTTTGGACAACCTCTTGGATTCACCCATCCTTCTCGCATTCGTCCTTCGGTATGAGAGTCCATCTTGATGGTACGGTACCGACCAGTGCCCCTTGACTTAACTTATCGTTTCATAAAATTTTCCATAGTCTTTTCCATAAAATCATTGCATAACATTCTCTTTAGAAAAATTCATGCAATACACATGTTATGTCATGCTTGATCAAAATCTCATGCTTGTTCATGAAACGATGCAGTGTGTCATTCCAGTTTTGAAAAAAGAACCACTTACTGTCCACTTACTATTCCACTTACACTTGGTCTTCCTTGGTAGTGTGTAAAGACACGTAGGTCGCCTACAAGCGATTCAAATATTTCTTAGACTTAAGAAATAGTACGTAATCATATAAATTAAACATTTGCATTTTTGAAATCGGTTATCAACCAAAGATATATATATATATATATATATATATCACTGAAATTTTTTTAATCATTTAAAATATTTTATTTACTCTTTTCTTTAACTAATATTCAAAACTTAGGTTATTTAATCATTAGTATTTTTATTGCAATATAATATATATATATATTTATACATGTCTTGATTAGGGTTCAATCGACACTAATGGATTTAGGATTAAACCTAAGTCTCTCATTATTTCATGTGCTCTACTAAAACCTTACATTAAACCAATAATAACTTTAATCACGATTATATCTTCACTTAAACCTTAACCTTAATTAATCCGAGATACTAACCCTAACTAGGGTTTCATATATTTTCATTACATGCTCATGGTTCCTCAATTATCAATCCAATTAGCCTAATCCCCTATTTCAAGTATCCAACACAACAATTATAACCTATTCATCATAATTTACAATTAGGGTTCCTTCACCTTAAACATTCGGCCAACACTAAATTTTATGCATCCTTTAATCGCAACTTCAACTCCAATGGTGATCCCATCCTCCATTCAACAATTTCACAACCTAGGATCTAAGAATCCAAACACCAACACAATATATCATGCATTATACCATTCGGCCAGCACATGTTTTTCATCCAAGTAATTATGTTCTCTTTTGTTTCCTTCAATTTACATGCATCCTTTATACATAACATAATTATCTACCTTGCATTAGGTCATTAATCTTTGCACCAAACATGGCCAATATCCAGATCTAAACATATACAAAATTATACATGAAGACCTAAGCATATCATATTCGGCCATACTTCAAAATGTCACATTTTCATGCTAAAAATTATAACATGCATATCCTTTGCATTTATGACCTATTTGCATGCATTAACTTCATATCTTCATCAAATACTCCCATCAACATTAGATCTACACTTTAGGAATTTCAACAACAATAGACCTAAGGAAATTTCCAACTTAAATTCGGCCAAACATAACATAAGTCTAGATCTAAACTTATCTAACATACAATCCTTGCATTTTTCCAACATTCAAACTTAGATCTCATATTTATATGGCCGGATCTAGCATTATACTTTAGGGTTGATTACATAACTTCAAGATTTAGCAAAACTCAAGATATTAACTCAAGATCCTATTATACAACATTCGGCCATCACTATATTCAACCAACAACATCACATTTTTGGCCTTACCTTGATGATTATCCCAAGCTTGAGTACCTAGCACAATAAAAATGCCCTAGGTTAGTACTTATGAAAAACTTTAGGCAAGATCATTAAATAGAATCAAGCCTACCTCTACCTTCACCAAACTTTTACCCAAACTCCTCCTTCTTCCAAGTTTCGGTTCACCCTCCTTAGAATATATCCAAGATTGATTTGAGGTGCTAATGTGGGTTCTATGGTGAGGGAATAAAAATGTGGTAAGCTTGAATGATTAGTTCTAATGGAAATGAACTAACTTCTTCAAGAGAAATGAGGCTAATGAGTAGGGTTTTCAAGGAAGAAAATGGGGTTGCACAAGGAGAGATTTGGTCATCACAATGAGAGATCTAAACTTGAGCTTTTGGAGTGTGACTTAAAAGGCAAGAGGAATGTGATTTAGAATGCAAGAGGAAAAGAGCAAACTTGGATCTTAGATGGGTGGTTCGGCCAAGTGAAGAAAATGGGAGGGTTGAGAGCAAGTGAAGTGTTCGGCCAAGGGAGGGAGAAATGGAGTGAAGTGAAATGCTAAGTGTGAAGTGTGAGACAATTGAATCTCCCAAGGAGATTTAATGCTATGACAAATGACAAGGGCAAAGTGAAAATGACATGAGAGAAGTTTGAAGGAGGAAAAGGGGGATGAATGGGATTTGTCCAACCAATGCTCTCCTTCTCTCCTCTTTTCACTTCAACTTTTTCTCACATCAATCCTTGTCCCCTAGAGCTTATGACCTTGACATTGATTTCTCTCTCTCCTCACTTGATCCATACGTGAAGCTCATCCACCTCCCTTGCTTTTTCTCTTTTTCTCTTCCAATTGTGTTGTCTTGTCAATTAAGTGCTCTTACACTTCTTACACCCTCACATGACAATTAACTTTTGGCTTTTCTCTTTCACCTCATGCCCATCACGTAAAAGGCCCTCTCTTTAACTCTCCTTTGCTTTGTTTGGTTGCCTTCCAACCAACTTAGTTACTCTCACATTTGAAATGCAACTAACTTTCAACTTGATTACTATTTTACCTAACTTATCTCCTATAAGCTCTCTAGCTTATCTAGTTCATTCTCTTAGCTTATCATCTCATAAGCATGATCCCTTATCTTATGATAGTGGCTCTAGCCTATCTCTACAATAGCCACATTCACTTATTGTATGAAAAGTTTCCCTAACTTATCATTATGCTTGCTTATCACTATGATAAGCAAGTGTGCTTATCCTTTTAAATCTCTCTTAACTTATCATGTGTCTAATAACTTATCATCTATTATTCTAATGATAATTCAACTTATTAATTTAGGTCAAATAATAATAATATAGGCCACCTATTAATGATACACAAAAATATTCAACACTTAAAAGAAATTCATGATTTTATTCCTATTTAATTATTTTCGGCCTATATATAAAAACCTTTAATCATAATCTAAATTTTATGGATTATGAAATATATTAGGCAAATGAAAAATATAAATTCATAAGAGAGAAACTCACCTTGCAAATTTCGGCTCCTAGGAAAATATAATTTAGGCTTTGCATAAAATGACAAGAAATTATTTAGGACATTTCATGAAATAAAATCCCATTTTAATTGATGTACCATAACATAAAATTTAGGCCATACATTGGCCAAAAATATGGCCCCATAATAAAATTAAAGCTAATACATCGGAAACTAAAAGATAATACATAAGAAATAACATAGGAAATAATCGGGGTCTCACATTATCTTTGAGAACCCCTTGATAAACCTTCGGTAGTATCCTGCTAACCCCAGGAAACTTTTTATCTCCTTAACATTCGTAGGCCTTGACCATTTGAATACCGCATCAACTTTACCGGGATCCACAGCAATCCCTTCACCCGACACTACATGTCCCAAAAATTAGACTTGCTCCAACCAAAATTCACATTTGGAGAATTTGGCATACAACTTCATCTCCCTAAGGATCTGCAGAATAATCCTTAGATGCTTCTCATGTTCCTCCTGGTTCCGAGAATAGATCAGAATATCATCTATGAACACTACCACAAATTTATCCAGGAACTCCCTGAATACTCTATTCATCAAGTCCATGAATGCGGCCGGGCATTGGTTAACCCAAATGGCATCACCAAAAATTCATAGTGACCATATCGGGTTCGGAAGGCCGTTTTAGGTATGTCTCCTTCCTTTACCTTCAACTGGTGGTAACCCGATCTCAAATCAATCCTTGAAAACACTTGTGCCCCTTGCAATTGATCGAACAAATCATCAATACGAGGCAGCGGGTACCTATTCTTTACGGTCACCTTATTCAGCTCTCTATAGTCAATGCACATCCGGAGACTTCCGTCCTTCTTCTTTATAAACAGGATCGGTGCTCCCCAAGGCGACACACTTGGCCGTGTTAATCCCTTCTCCAAGAGATCTTCTAATTGGACTTTCAGCTCCTTTAGCTCTGCTGGAGCCATTCGATACGACACTTTGGAAATTGGGACTGTGCCTGGTTCCAATTCAATACCAAACTCCACCTCCCTATCTGGTGGTAACCCAGGTTAGTCTTCCGGGAATATGTCCGGAAACTCACTCACTATCGGGGTTTGATCAAGTGCAGGAACCTCATTCTGCGTAGCATTTTCCCAGACTAAGAATCCTTCATGCCCTCCTCGCAACAATTTCTTAGCTTGCAAGGCCGAGATAATTGCTGGCCTTCGTTCCATTTTCTTCATACCGGTAAAACAACACTCCGATCTCCCCTCCTTTTGGAACAAGACCTTATTCTCATAGCACCGAATATTGGCACCATGCTTCGCCAACCAATCCATACCTAGGATGATATCGAATCCTCCCATCTCCATGACTATCAAATCGGCCAACATGACCTGCCTTTCTACTTCTATCGGATAGTCCTTCAACATTCGGCTACAATCGACTCTTCCCCAGCGGGCGTCGACACAAGAACATTACAATCTAACGGCTCACTGAGTATGGCATGTGTCTTGCAATATGCTGATGCAATGAATGAATGCGTGGCCCCTGAATCAAATAGAACTAGGGCTTCCCCCTGGGGCAAAGGCAACTTACCTGCCACTATTCGGTTCTGATTCTCCGCATCCTCCGGAGTCAGTGCATACAACCTTAGATGTTCACAATGCCTTCCTCCACGACGATCTCGATGAAGAAGTATACATGACCCCCTCCCGGTTATTGCAGTATGAAGGAGTCTCGTGTTTGTCATTTGCAAAAATCTCTTTATGGCCTCAAGCAAGCCTCTCGCAATTGGTTTTCCAAACTCTCTTCCATCCTTCTGGCTGCTGGTTTCCACTAGTTCCAGGCTGATCATTCTCTCTTCACTCATTCTACAATCTCATCTTTTACTCTTATTCTCATCTATGTTAACAACATTCTTTTGGTAGGTAATGATCTCTCACACATTCAACGTCTCAAGGACCTCCTCATTCAACGCTTATGCATCAAAGATCTTGCAACACATAAATATTTATTGGGCTTGGAAATTGCTCGCTCTCACTCCGCCATCTTCCTCAACCAATGAAAATATACTATCGACATCCTCACTAACAGTGGTCACCTTGGCACCTGCCCCTCTCACACTCCCATGGAACAAAATCTCAAACTCACTGACGATGTCGATGACGTCTTTCAGGACCCCTCTCTATCGTCATATCGTTGGCCACCTCATCTACCTCACTATCCCTCATCCATACATTGTCTTTGCCGGCAACATTCTCAATCAATTCATGCACACTCCTCGGCAACCTCATTATGACGATGTCTCTCTGCATCTTACGTTACCTCAAAGCTTCTCCAGGACAAGGTCTTTTTTATCCCACTATGAACTCTTTGCAAGTATTTGCATATTCAGACTCTGATTGGGCCAGCTGCCCCACTACTCGCCACTCCACCACCAGTTTCTTTATTCAGCTCGGCACCAGTCCCATCTCCTGGCGCACCAAGAAACAACCCACTATCTCGCTCTTCCGCTAAATCTGAAAACTGTGCCATGGCATCCACCACATGTGAACTTACATGGCTTTGCTCCTTGCTCCAAGATCTCTCTATTACACATTCTCAACCCATGCATCTCTATTGTGACCACCAGGCTACCCTCCACATTGCCAAAATCCAGTTTTCACGAGCGCACCAAACACATTGAGATTGACTGCCACATTGTTCGTGAAAAACTTAAGACTAGACTTCTCTCCCTCGTTCACGTCCTTGCTTCCATTCAACTTGTCGATATCTTCACCAAAGCCTTGGGCCGTGACCTTTTTGACAGTTTATCTAGCAAGTTGGGCATTTTCGAACATCCATGCACCAACTTGAGGGGGAGTATTACATCATATACTTACCTTTGTTAGCCTCCAAGGACTCCTTTACAATTTATTTCTTGCCTTTTATAGCTAATTGTTTCTTTGCTTATTTTCCTTTCCTTTATATATAGATTCTTCAATGTAATATATATACATGTATACGTAAATCAATAACATATAGCAATTTCCACAATTCTCAACACTCTTCTTCTTAGTATTCTATTTGTTTCCCCTTTGCCTTCTAATGTTCAGCTCTTTTAATTTAAAGTGGACACAAATTTTAGGACAAAACTACCCTCCTGATTGAGTCAACAAATTTTGACGATAAAATCTTAAATCCTGGACTGCCGAGAGCGTCAACCCTTAGTGATGCTTCTACGGTTTTAAATGATTGAGTCCTGCCAAGATAAGTAAGTATGTTAAAGACTATGCAAGAGAATAAGCCTTTAGAATTAAACAAGAAGACAATGGGTTACTTTATTATTTTTAAAACCAAGAAGCAACTTTCATAAATTACAAGCCCTTTTTCATAATTTTCTTGTAAACTTTGGCACTTACTCAAAATAATCTGTCACATCTAGGCAATCTAACATCTTATTTAACCCATCATTGTGCCACAACCATCCTTCTGTGACAATATCATTGTGCCACAACCTACCAAGAAGTTTGAGATAACCGAAAAATCACATGCTTTTATTGAGGGAGGACAACAATAAAGAATGGCCTTTAGGGTGAGTAGGATTTTTTTACTTGCAGACATTCATAGGGTTTCAGGATAAGGCGAGATGTTTGGTGGAAAAGGCCTAGAAAATATCAAAGGATTAATGTTCTTAATAATGTAACCGTAGGGTAAGATTTGATATTGAAACAAATAGAGAAATCATGGTTCGGATGGTATTCTTGGGCAGTAATTTACAAATTCGAGAATAAAATCTTTGTCATGTGATTGTAGGACCAATATGAACAATGCAGAGTTGAGGGTTTCAAATAGGATTAAAAAATGCTTAAAACCCCTCTGCCTTGGTTCCTAATTTTCCAGTCATCTCCGTGCTACCAATTTGTAACCATTAAGAGTGCTATCCAACCAGCACTGAACCATTTAAAATTAGCGAGTCATGTAAAACCCATTTTTAATTATTAGCCATTACATGCCTTAGGACAACTCACTCCCAAAATATAGCTCAAGAGGGAAGGGAGCCTAAGCCATATAAACCCCACCTCAGACCGAAATTGCCTTAACCTCCCTCTTCAGCTCAGAGTACTGCTGGCCAACCTTATCCTTGAGAGCCATGAACCGAGCACTGATATCACTCAGGACATGATGGGTGGGCTGCATCACCACTTTCACATTCGTACTCAACTCAGCCTTCAGATCCTCTACAAAGCAATCTTCCCAAGTTAGACTCTCTGCCTGATGTCCCTAGGTTGAGCTTTGACTGGGATCACACTTCTTAGTCCCAAGAGGCTGCTAATGACCTCTACCAACAGCTGCCTGCACAACATACTATCAACAGGTCTGGGCCATATAACTCGATAGGGTAATCTTGTTGATGGGTTGAAGTGGATGCCCCTTCGGCCTGTCAGGCCCTTAAGTACTAGCTTGGTATGGAGGAACTGTGTTAGTAGAATTTCGTACAGGAACTGTGTCGTTTGAGAAGGCCTCCGCACAGACTGCCATGAATATATATGCAGCCAGATCAATTGCCATCCCCTGTCCCACCAGCAACATCAGCTCATCTCGGAAAAAAGCTCTGTAGTATGCTTCTTTGGGTCGATGTGGAAAAAGAAAATCTGGTGAATGATCCACTAAAAGGGAAGCAACAGCCCGGGGCTCATGTTGCTTCCCTCATAAATAGCTATATTCCGAGCCAACATTGTCTGAAATAGCTCAACTTTAGGAGGACAGTCCTCCTGAGAAATCTCTATCGAAGGGAACACATCCACTGGTCTCTCATAGCCCATAAATCTTGATAGCTCATCCAGTAAGAAAATGACCCAAGTGTTGCGGACTATGACCACCTAACTAGGATTTGAGATGTTGGGCACCAGAAGAATAGCAGCGTAAAACTCTTGCACCAAATCCATGGATACGACACCTGTCCTCTGCAGAAATGCTATCCAACACTGAAAGGCTATCACCTGTGGAAGTGCCCGATCCTTAAATCTCAGGTCGTTGAAACCTGCCAGATGATCTGCCGTTCGAAAATAATCGACCGTGACATAATCAACACCCTATGCTCCTCCAGTGATAGAGGAGTGTTAGAATCTGCCTGGCTGCTAGGAGCCTCAGCCATGATGCGTAGATGGTTGCTCATTTTTCTTAACTTGCAAAAAAGTGTTCGCACGGTTAGATAACATGTTGCAGGGCTAGGAAGTGTTCACAAGGAAGAAAAAATAGTTCACACAAACTAAATGCCATTCTCATGCTAAGACATATTGTTTGAATAGTTAGTAATTGCTAGCCCAGTTACGCATCTGTTCGCACATATAGCACATATATAAAACACTTTGGAGAAACATCACCGTTTGACATCAATAAACTTCCCGACGGGTGGAAGCAACCATCCATATGACTTTATAACGATGAAATTTTTGCACAAGCATCCCAACACCCTATCTGGGTCGTCTGGACATAATTCTAATATTTTAGTTAAAATTTTATCATGGTGAAGACGATTACATTTCCACCAATACGTCCGAAATACTTGAGAAAGTCGTCCGAACGGTTTACAAAGCAAACAAATATTCAAAATAAATATAAAGCTCGTCTGGACAATTTGGATAAAGAGTCCAGACACAAGTAAAAACAACATATTCTTTTAAGAATATGATTAAGCGTCCAAATGTGTGCAAACACCGTGCAAACGCAACGGGGAAGATAGTCGAGTTAACTCATCCATGACAACGTCCCTCAACCTCCCACAAAATCCCAAATACGCAACTAATGTCTACAAAATTACACTCAAAATAATCCTAACACTTAGAACAATCAATGTCTACAAAGAAATCAATCAAAAAAGATAATGTAGTATACAAAAAAAGAGATTGAAATTTTCTACGTAAAACTCCAAAAAAACAAGATTTCTACCATTATAATCGTGCTAAAATTGAATAAATCCTATCTGGATGTGATTAAGCCCTCGAAAGAAGGAGATTATGTAAAATTTTTGGAAGAAAATACATGAGGGAGGAGAGATTTGAGAGAAAATCATGTCGAACTGTTCGTATATGGACAATCTGTGGACATCGTATGTGGCCCCATGAAATTCGACTGTATAAAATGACAAAAATCGAACCGTTTAAAATAGTTCGAAATATTAAACGCGTTCGGACAATCCTAAACTGTCCAGACTATCTTCTCCTAACATTGTACGACGTGGAAGCACACGTTTGGCTGGATAAATGTCACGGAACATCCGGAAAACGTTTTACCCGTGTGGGCATTTACAGTTGTTTTCAACCCTCATGCTCATTAAACACGTGTAAGCCATGCAGCGGTTATGTGTACGTTTGGAAGGTTATAAAGACATCTGAACGCTATTAAAAATGAATTTAAATTGTAATTGTCGTCCGCATTAAACGCATGTATGCCATGCGGAGGTTTCATGATTATCTGAACGGTATTATAACCCTCGTTCCAACGGTCTCGTTTCACACCAAGCGTCCAAACGTGCTGTTACACCATGCAGATGCCTAATAGCTTAATTCAACATTACTTAATTCATTAATGGATTAGTGATCACAATTTAATTTATTTAATTCACTCAATTTAATTTATTTAAATAATTTAACTAACCAAATGTGATTCACCATAAATTTTAATTTTATTTTGTACCGCATTTTGACTACATAAATCATACATATAGCTAAGCATACTTTAGTACTAAACGTCTCTTATAACTAATTATACTAACCATTCGGTTAACTTAGTACTTGTACTAATCGTCCGTTTAATTGTACTTAGTGTCCGTTTAAATTGTAATAAATTTAAACTAAATTAAAAACATAATTAATATTAAATATCAAAGATAGAAATACCAAACGAAAAACATAATCACAAAGTAAATAATAGCTTAAAAACATAAACCAGAGACAAGTTTGAATCACAAACGAAGACTAACAAAGCATATGTTAGACTAGTCTGAATAACGATGACAAGTTGGCTCCCAAGATCTTGTCCGATGGCATAAAAAACATGCTCCATTCACTCCTCCATATTATCCACCCGTTTGATGAGTGTCCAGAACTGTATCGGACTAGTACTGAGAGACTGGTACAACTGAGACACGTGTCCTGTCACAGAAGTCAGTTTGTTTTGCATCAATCACCTCATGCCTCATACTCGTCTCCATCAGAGCATAATTATTCTCCAGAGTGGTCAAGCGGGAATGGATATCCATGCACAACATATGCGTTGACTCCACTATCATCCATATACTCTCCCTCAGCTCCACTACCATAGCGTCTGCAAAAGCTGATCTCTCTGTCTGTACCCCAGCCTTGATGATACAATTCCCGAACCGATCGATTGTCAACCAAACAAAAACCATCCGAACGTTAACCTGTGTGTAATTTTTCCGCTTTGGAACCTTTGTATGTTCGTCCGGATGGTGTTAAGTATTCATGACGATTTTCAAAGCATCACAAATTGGTGATGCTTATTATTCTTTATGTAAAGTTGGTTGGGACGTTATCAAAACCCGTCCGAACGGCCGTGAAAAACTTGTGACAATAATAATCGTTACTCACTTACAACGAATGGTTTTTGAAGCTGTCCTAGATGATGATACTTAGCAACTTAGTTTTGAAAAACTTAGTCACTAAGCTTTGTAATTTCAGCAGCCCTAGATGATGACACTTAACAGGGCTAGTATGCACGAGAAATCAAGGCTAGGAAGCGTGAAGAAACAAGGCTAAACTAGTGGAGCTTGAGGTGTCGAACCGTAGGAGTTTCGATGATGACTCGCCATGGCTACCTAGGTGAATTTTGAACATAGCCTTGCCTTGCAACTGATGTAGGTTACTTGGTGTCAAGGGGAGGGAAATTTAGTCTAGTGACTTGCCAAAGCTAGCCTAGCTAGGTCAGACACATGTCAGAATGCAATCGGCCAGCTTTTCCTATAAAAAGGGTGGATTTCGACCTTTTAAGATTACACCGTTCAATCTGAACTTTTGTGAGTTAAATCTTAAGTTCAAGAGTGAAGTGAAGTGGGAGAAAGAGGAGGAAAATGTTTAGTGAAGATTCAGCTACATTAGAGGTAAAGTTAGCTTGATTATCCTTGATTTTAATTCAAAAGTTTTCAAGAGGATTGTGTGAATCTCTTGTATTTTTTCGACGAAGAAATTGATGTTATTCTCTTGTATTTCTTCATATTAATGATGTTCTTCATGTTCTTGATGAAGAACATGCTCTTCTATTCAAAATAATATCATTTTTAAAGTTTGATTCGTTGTTGTTAAAGTGTTTTAACAAAAATATAGGAAATAGAAAGTATTAATTATTCATCCCAAGGTTAAGGAAGCTATAAATAAGGATGGTTTGACTCCTCATCAATTTTCATAAAGACTCACAAGAACTTGAGGAAAGAAGGAGAGCAATGGATGAAAGATGTAGCAGTGCTTGTACAGTGAAATACCTGATTTAGACCCAATCTACACCTAGAGGGGGAATAGGTGAGATCATCTCAACTTAAAAATAATTCAACACCAATTTTAAAACAAGTTCTAAAATTTACAAGTCTAGATTTACTAAACCTCCAATTCAATCATCAAATAAGCAATCAATAGTAAAGAGAATTTCAACCACGCAACGTATCATACCCCGAGCTTTTAACATAACATGCATATTGTCTATGATATCTTTGTTATGATTAGTATTAAGGTTAGTTATACTTTTGAGAAGTTGGTCGAGTTATACATTAAGGAAATTGTACGACTTCATGGAATAGCTTGATCTACAGTATCTGATCAAGATACGCATTTTACTTCAAGAATTTGGAATGGATTCCAAAAATAATTAGGTACATAGTTGAAGTTTAGTACTACATTTCATCCTCAAACTGATGGTCAATCAGAAATAGTTATTCAGATCATAGAGGATATGTCGAGGGCTTGTGTTTTGGAATCCAAGGGATCTTGGATTCAATATTTACCACTTGTGGAATTTGTGTATAACAATATGTATCGGACCAGTATTCAGATGACACTGTATGAAGCTCTTTATGGACAGAAATGTAGAACACCTTTGTTTTGGGATGAAGTAGGAGAAAGACAAATGATTAGATCTGACCTAATCCAAAGGACATGTGATAAGGTAGAAGTGATCATGGAAAGATTGAAGGTAGCTCAAAGTAGACAAAGAGTTATGCTGATTGTGAGACCCCGTTTCTTTCGTTTGTTATTTTCTATGTATTAGCTTTAATTTAAATTATGGGGCCATATTTTTGGCCAATGTATGACCTAAATTTAAGGTACATTAACTACTATGAAATTTAATTTCAAGAATTTTTCTTTAAATAATCTCTTTTCATTGTGCAAGTTTAATTTTATTTCCTTAAGAGCCGAAACTTGCAAGGTAAGTTTCTCTTATGGATTTATATTTTTCATTGCTTAGTATATTCCATAATCCATGAAATTAAATTATGAATAAAGATTTATATATATTGGCCGAAAATAATTAAATAGAAAATCACGAAATTCCTTTAACCATTTGAATATTTTTGTGTGTCTTTTAATAGGTAGTATTAATCATCATTATGTGGCCTTAATTAGTAGTGTTGAATTATCATTAGAAATATTATATGATAAGCTACTAAGCATATGATAAGTTTTAAGAGAATTTAAATTGATAAGCACACTTGCTTATCATAATGATAAGCTAGAGAGCTTTTAAGATAATAGGTTGTTGTGGCTATCGTACAGGCTAGAGCAATTATCTTGAGATAGGTTGACATGCTTATAAGTTGATAAATTATGGATTTGAACTAGATAAGCTAAAGTGCTTATAGGAGATAAGTTAGGTGTGACAAAAGTAACTAAGTTGATAAGTTAGGTGTGACAAGTAACTAAGTTAGTTGAATTGTAACCAAACAACATAAATGAGCTTTGAGACAAGGCCATTCATGTGAAGAGCATGGAGGGTGGAAGAGTCTTAAAGTTGTGGTCCCATGTGAAGAGATAAGATGAGCAATTAAGTGACAAGACAAGACAAAGGAAGAGAAAAGACCATGCATTGGTCGGCCAAAACTCACCAAAATTCACCCCCCTTTCCTCTTGTCATTTTCACCCTCTTGTCATTGTCATAATTGCATCTTGGGAGATTCAAATTGCTTCCTACGAAATCATCACCCCCACTCCTTCACATTTCCATTTGCTTTTCTCCCTTGGCCGAATATCACACTCTCATTCAACTCTCTTTCTTTTTCTCTCTTGGCCGAAACTTCCCTTTGAGCTTAAGTCTTGTTTCCTTCTTCTTGCAACCAAATCACTTCTCTAAAGTTCTAGTTTGTTTCTCCTCTTTGGGTGACCGAATCTCCCCCTTAGTGCAACTCATTTCTTCTCTCTTAGTGGCTGGAAATTTCTATTCACCTAGCCATTTTCCCATGTTGAAATTTAGCTCACCCTCTTGGAACTAAATCACTTCAAAATTTCAAGCATTTCCAAGTTTCTCAAGCAACTTTTAGTTGCTCTACATTTCTCTTTTCCCCACCATAAAAACCTCTATCTCAGCACCTTGAAGACACAAATTTCATCCTTGGAACCATTCCTAAAGGTGGAACCGAAAGTTGAGGTTAAGGAAGGATTTTGGTGAAAATCGGGTGACTAGTGGAAGGTAGAGGTGCTCAAGGCTTGTGTTCAATCATCAAAGTGAGGCCAAAAATGGTTATTGGTGCTAAGTATTGTTGTTGGCCGAATGTCTCTTGGTTGGATCTTGAGTTGGTGCTTTGATTTTTGTTAGATCTTGAGTTTAGAAGACCAACCCTAAGTTGTAATGTTAGATCTAGACATGGTTGTTGTATATGATGAAGAGATGATGTTGTAAGGTTCAATGCATGCTAGTTTGGTCTTAAAATGCAAAAAGGAATGCATGTTGCAAGTTTTGGCATGAAGGTGTTGTGTTGGTTGGTGTTGGCCGAACCTTATATGCCTTTGATCTTCAAGTAGAACTTTGTTTAAGTATAGATTTGACGAATGACCATGATATATGTAAGTTTAGTAAACATATGCATATAAGCTAGTCTTGAAATGTAGAAGTTTGCATGGAAATCGAAAGAACCAAGGAAAACCTAATTAATCTATGAAAATGGGTGTTGGCCGAATATGATGTTGTGCTAGATCTTGAAGTTGTTTTGTGATTTGTAGATCCTAGGTTGTGAATCTGAAAATGGAGGATGGAATCACCATTGGAGAAGAAAATTTAGACAAGGAATACTTAAAATGGAGCATGGCCGAATGACCTAGTAGAAAAACCCTAATGGCAAGCCTATAACAATGAAATTATATTTACTTGTGATGGATAAATGAAATTAGGGTTATAGCCAAATTGATTAGAGGATTTAAGCTTAAGTTCAATCATAAAACATACCATACAAGTAAGAGGAAAACAAGGATAATAGGCTTAAAGGTTCGGGTTAAAAGGATTAGCAAAACCTTGTGATGTTAAGTATAGATTAAGAATTTAATTAGGTTGGCCGAAACCTATGATGAGCAAAATAAGGTTAATGTCTCGGGTTGCATAGAGATCTAATGTCTAAGCCAAGGGTTCATTATGATTAAGGTTAGTAATTGATTAACGTAAAGATTTAATTGAATACATGAAATAAAAGAAAGATCAAGATTTAATCCTAAATCAATTAGTTTGCTGATTAGAGTCCTAAATGTCAATAGAAATATATTGCAATAGAATTAAGCAATTAAATAACCTAAGCTTAATTAGTAGAAAGTAAAAGATTAAATAAGATATTAAGCGATTAAAAGAATTAAGGCAATGTATAAATCTATGATATCGAAGTAAATATATATAGTTGCTATTTGAAACCGTTGCGATGGACGGGGAGTTCAAGGTTAAGAGGTGAACAAGAGCTTCAATTGGACTAAGAGAAATTCAGCAACTATATTATATCGTTAAGATTAAGTTAAGTACTTAATTATCACTATTCATTCCTTAGTGGATTTCACGATAGGTTTCCTCGAATAGTTCATAGAACCAAAGCGTGTTGATATAATTTCACGTATACTCAGCATATTGAGAATCGAACCTATTCCTTGTAGGCAAAAGACACAAGTGAGAACTGAGAAGGTTGCAAGGAGTACAGTAAGTGAATCTTACCCGATTTGGAAAACTGGAATGATACACTGCATATTTTATTGTGCATGGCAAGATGTCTTTAATACAAGTGACATGTATTATGCATAAAGAATGTTTCAAATACGCATGATGTTTTGAACATGTCATAGCATGATCATTTGCATGAACGCATGAGAGACGTTTTGATACAAATGAAATTACGATGTTTTCAAGTGTGGCATGGCATGTTCATTGCATAGAAACATGAAAGAATCTAACCTACCAAGAGCAATAGGTAGCAATACGAGATAGGAAGGAGCAAGAGTTGCGTAACAAGACGATTTCTTTAGTAAAGCTGTTATGGCAGAGTCAGGATATCACTAAAACATCATGGGAGTTAGAGGCAGACATGCGTGACAAGTATCCTCAGTTGTTTGACTAACTGGTACGTTCCTTGTGTTTTGTTTAAATTCCGAGGATGGAATTATTTATAAGTGGAGGAGTATGCCATACCCCGAGCTTTTAGCATAACATGCATATTGTCTATGAAATCATGTTTGGGATTAGTAGTGCATTGGGGGTACTTAGTGACTAAATGAGATTATTTTGTACATGATATACTAAATTCAAAACCTTGATTAGGACATGATTAAGTTAGACTTCGAGTTCACCCGTAACTGAGTTGTTGTTCAAGATTTTGAGGAGCACGTATTGGATCAATTTGATTTTTTAAGCTAGAAGAAATTTTTGTCTCGAAAATCAAACCACATGATTTTTATTCTCTTAATATGTAAGGAGGTTATCCACAAGTTTATGGTTCAAATTTGGAGGATTTTATTTTTCGGAAACAAGTAGGAAATTATATGGAAGCAAGTAGGTCATTTAGCGATCATCGGTAGATTAGTGAGGAAATTAGCGAAACTTAGCTATTAAGAAAAGGAAATTTCTTCTACCTTAGAGAGTGACACATGTGATGACTAAGAAGCATGACGAATCAAGGCTAGAAAGCATGACAAAAAAGGATAAAACCTAGGAAGCTCGAGGTGTCGACCACCGGTGGACCTAGATGGAAACTCACCAAAGCTGTAGGGAGAATTCCGGCCATAGGTATGCTCAATAGTAGCTTGGGGTTGCTGGGTGTCATCGTGTGGTCAACATAGCCTTTTGACTCATCGAAGCTAGTCAGACAGGTGTCGTTTGTGACATGCCGAGTTTGCCTATAAATAGGGGGTCCAACCATTTAAACTTACACTAGCTCATAAACTTGAAGTGAAGTAGAAGGAAGAAGGAAGAAGGAAGAAATCGCATAGTGAAGATTAGTGAATATCAGGCTCAATTAGGGGTAAAGTTTAGTTGGTTATCTTTGATTTCGATTCAAAAGTTTTAAGATGATTTGTGTGAATCTCTTGTATTTCTTATTCTATCATCATTGATGTTGTTTACGTTATTCATATTCTTGATGTTTTTCGTGTTCTTGATGAAGAACAAGCTCGTTTTTTTGAAATAGTATCATTTTCAAAGTTCGATTCGTTTTCAAGTTGTTTATCAACTTTGATCCGTTTCCTTTCAAAGTTTTTCTCAAAAGTTATTTTCAAAACTTGAACATATTTATTTGGGTTAAATGCATGTCATGCCCCTGTGGTATGCGGTAATAGCAAATATGCCCCTGAGGTAAACAAAGTTCTTTTCATACCCCTGAGGTAAACATTCAGGAGCAAATATGCCATTCCGTTATGTTTACCTCAGGGGTATGAAAGGGCATATTTGCTCCTGAATGTTTACCTCAGGGGTATGAAAAGGACTTTATTTACCTCAGGGGCATATTTGCTATTACCGCATACCACAGGGGCATGACATGCATTTAACCCTATTTATTTTGAATATTCCTTCTGATTTCAATACTTTTATGTCAAAATTAGTGTTTTCTTTATGGTGATTAAGTCAGTTTTTAACCGTGAAATTAAAGTGTTGTTTTTCTCTTCACTATATTTTCCTTTGAGAAATGTTTTATAATGTTCTTATAATGAAAACGAGTTAAGATGTTGCATATCATAAATGAGTTGTATGGGCGTTGATATGAGACATGCATAATTAGCTTGTACGCTGGAAAGAAATATTTTGATGTTCAAGTATGATTCAGGTGTTGCATATCATGAATGATATGTATGGGCGTTGACATGATACATGCATACTTCAATTGTACTGTGAAGACATGACAGTATTGTGCACTAGAGGATGTGTACCACTTGCTGTGGCATTCTGGACTCACCTTCATACGCGGAAACATCCTTTGTTAGGATATTTCACTCTGGCAGTGATACCGTATTGTATACTGGGAGTACTGCTGTAAAAATACAAAAGTTACTTGTAACCCTGTTACTCTGGGAGTGAGAGTGGTGGTGGTTAAGAATGTAAAAGATCATTTTTTTAAAGAAACTTAGTCTTTTCCTTTACTTTCTTCTTTTGTTGAGGTTTTATTGATGAACGAGTTTCTTCAATATCTTTTATCATATCTGATATTCTATTGTACTAAACGCTAGCTTTATTGAATCATTTGGACTCATCATTATTTGTTAAATATTTTCTTTAGTAGATGTCTGAAGTATACCTAGGCGAGTTTACCAAAGCCATTAAACATGGTAGTATTATTCAGGAGTTGAATTTTCGTGTCTATGTCACCCGTGAGTTAGAAGTTTTGATAGAAGGGTAGGGCCATAGGTCAACATCTCAGACATGAGTGATTCAGATGGTGATGATTAGAGATCTTCTGCTTTCTTAGTTTTTCCACTGTAGTTTTCTTTTTGTACTTTAGTATGTACATTATAGAAAGTTAGTTATCTTTTGTAATACTTGGGTATTAATAAAAGGATCTACTTGTATTTTGAATAGTATCTAGTTGCTTTATCGATCCTCCCACAAGTCGTAACCTCAGTTCAATAGGCAGCGTCCATTATTATAAGACAATGCTTGGTCTTGACGGTCCGGGTTATTACACAAAGCGACCTGAAATCCACTAAGAAGAAATCCTAACAAGAGTGATTTACACACGGGCAACCCCAGTTGTTTGACTCTATCAACCCTGATTTAATAATCTTAACACCCTTGCTCAGACCTGCTCCAAGCTACATTCACCTCAGTACTCTGAGATTCTTCTTAATGATTTACCACACACAACTCTTGTTCTTAAGCATTCCTTCAACACTATGAAGGTTTCATAGCAATGGTGATTGAAATTGAGAAAAACTAATCAAAAGGAAGACATGAATTCTGAATTGGGTGAAGAATGGACAATTGTGATAGAGTGATCTTTGATCCAGTATCTAGTATTTCGTCGTTATCTTTTACTTTGTCGTTATTTTTAGGTTTAATTGCACCAGGGGGCCCATGTGGTAACACATTGTTGCAATTAGGCCTCCGATGTAATGTTTTTAAGAAATAGACCCCTAAGGTCGATTTCCTAAAAACAACAAGCCCCCCGTTCATTTGCCATCAAACCCGTTAACAGAAATCGCTGACGTGACTATAAAATCTACATCATAACGAATCATCAAGCGAAATTTGTCCATTTAACAAGAGCCCACCACATCATCGTCGCGTGTCTGCAATGTCAGTTTATTTTCAAACAAAAAAATCACTAAATGAGGACGACGTCGTTTCTAAGTGAGGAGAACACTTGGACAATTTGTGAAGCTTTTGGTTCTCGAAGAACACTTGGACAATTTCCCCATCTCTTTGCATCTTCTAAGAAAATTTCACAAAAGCTTAACCCTAAGTAAATCTCTTTGAAGAATATGATCTGATTCTGCCACTAGACTTAACAGAGGTGGACGAGCTCGAACTTCATTGTATTTTTGGCTGAAATTTGCTTCTGGAAACTGTGTAGCTTTTGGGTTTCGGTACAGGAGACTTTGGAAAAGTGAGACACGACATCCACTTTTCTGTTGGTTTTTAATTCTTGCCTCTATATGTTGATGTTTTATTATGTACTTTTTATATTTTTGTTTAGATTAGGGGGACCCTCGTGTCTCTTCTCTATGGTGTTCAGTTAGGTAAGAATGTTTGTTGTCGACCAGTTGGGGGTTTTGTGGACCCATGTCTTTTGAACTTTTTTAGTGACTTTGTTAGTTAATTCATTTGGTAGGATAACTCATGCTTTTATTATTGCTTGTGTTTTCCCTCGAGGTAAATTTCAGTCCCTGAGGTACTATATAATGATCAACTTTGTTTACTCTCTAAACCTTATTCTGAAAACATTATGGATGCCTCGACTTTGTTACCATATTGCACGTCAGACAATCAGAGTTTTTATGCAGTTAAACTTTCCTTCTCTTAAATTATTTTGTTGCACCACTTTTTCTTTTCCTCTGTTATTGATATTTTGGAGTTAAATTGAAAAAACCAATGTAGATGATGGCATTTCTGGTCCTTTTTTTTAATGGCCACTAATATTTGACATCAAGCATATTGAGAGACCTTATAAGCTTAGTGATCCAAATTGAAAGAGTAAGTTTAATATGGTGATTCATATGATAGCTAATATGATAATGCAACACAATAACAATGAGTCTGCCTTTGTTATAAGATTTCTTTTCCAGAGTACAGAATATTTACAAACCAAATGAATATAAGCTGGTTTTGTTATGATTGGAATTTATACGTCTTTTGTGACCATTGCATAATATTCTAAGTGTGTGATTCCTCCAAATTCTTGTGTTTTAATGTGTATTATTACTTTCTCTACTTATTTTCTAGATTGTGCAGTTAACTTCAATAATTGTTGTCATTATAGTCCTCTGAGTGCTGAGGCTCTAGAAAATTATGATCTCATTGTGATAAGTCAAAAACATATTTTAAATAGCCCTTTCTATGTCCTGACATAAATTTTAGACTGTAATTAATCCTTATCATTAGTAAATTTAAATTCCACTTAAGAATAGTGTTCTTCACATTTTTCTTTTAGAAAGGACAATTTTTTGCTAGATGTTGCATCGGGATCTTAAACAGTAGTGTTCTTCACATTGGTTTTGAAAGAGTAATTTTTTTGCTAGATGTCGCATCAGGATCCATGTTTTGTTATCATGTTGGTACTAGCATCTTCATGTAACTAGTCTACTGACAACTTATTACAGGATTTTTCAGGATGTTCCAAGTGATTTTACTATAGAAGTGAGTTCTCTAAATAAGGTAACTATTCCATGTTGTTTTCTTACAAAGTTTTTTCATTGTTTACTGATTGAGAGCATGGATCTTGTGATGGAAGAAGCTCCATTTTCTTAGGTTTTGGTGCTGCCCCTATCAAACTATCTTTTGTAAACAAAAAGAATGAGTGAAATATACATACTCATATACATACTCTACTTTTGTTTGTTTTTCTTGGGTGTTCTAGTGAATAATCATGAGTAGGTATAATTTGCAACCGAATATAACCTTACATTGGCCCTTAGACACAATAGCCTTAATGAATATAACCTTACATGAGCAGGTGTTCTAGTGAATAATCACGAGCAGGTATAATCATGAGTGTACCTTAGACACAATAGGCTTAATGCAGAAAGCACAATATAAAAAACAGAATGGTGGTATTATTGTGTATATTTGCTTGGTGGCTGCTGGCAAGACTTAAATCTACTATAACTGCTTGGATTAATAACTAATCTTATATCTCATTTCCTTCAATTTATTCAATAATTAAACTGCTTCCTTGCTTTTTTTGTACAGGATGGTGTACCTATATATACATCATCGGGGATCAATAAACTCCGCCGAAAGAAGATACATTAGGGGAGAGACTGACTATTGTGGCAATGAGGATCCAGACTACTTCTCAGCTATTGTGATTAGGAATTTTGTGAGGAAACATTTGGGTTACCTAAACGTATCAAGATTTGTATGGAGGTTCTATGACGAAGGTGCTGATGCATTCTCATACGTTGAGACGAATGATGATTATTAGGAAGCTGCACATATATATAGAGCATTAAATGGATGTGCCAATCTTTGTGGATGACGATATTTATGATGATGTTGGGGGATTTATTTGGAGGCGGAGATCCTTATGACAATGGACCTGTTGTTTCAAATGACATTGGGGGGGTTGAGGACGATGGAGAGGCTGATCATGGTGTTGAGAGTGACATTGGTGGAGAAGAAGATGAAGATAATGTGGACATTGGTGGAGAAGAAGATGTTAGGGAGGATGAGCCGAAGCCTGTCATCTTCATTGATTTCAAGGATACTGAACCAGAGGGACCCGAGTTACATAACACGTTAGAGAACCAAGAAGTAGCTGCAAAGGCGAGGGAGAATGTTATGTCTTGGTTCAGCTCGACTGCTTCAATGTGTAGGATTCAAGCCAAGCTGGAAAAAATAAAGAAGATGGCTCCCACTTCATTTGTAGATGGGGTAATGGTGTCTAGTTTGAAGTTGACCACCACACAGAGGAAAGAAGGGTGGTTCACATTCCTGGTAGATCTTGCTGATGTGGCAAATGGCAATTGAACATAATTTCATGCCCGCATGCAGTAAATGCAATTTACTTTACGAGGTTGGAGCCAGCGGAATATGTTGGACCAGAATAGAAGCGATGTCTCGACTAGAAGAATGTCCACACATTGAGTGCGATCCCACCCTTCCTCCTAGGCTTAGGGCAAGATCGGGAAGGCTAAGAAAGTCTAGGAGAAGGGCTGCGGATGAGCCGCCAGCCCCACCACCCCCACATCGGGTTTCGAGAAGAGGTTATAGAACGAAGTGTGGAAGGTGTGTGGCACTTGACCATAACCAGCGTAGATGCAAGCACCCACCTAAATCGGGGGAGAGAAAATATCCTCCAAAACCTTGTGTGAAGAAGTCACGAAGGGTGACTTAAAATCTATTGTTGTTTTGAATAATCTGTTATTTATCTTCACTACTAATATATTTTGAATAAACTATTGGTGAGTTACAGGATGGAGAGGCTACATCCAGGATAGATACCAATGTAATTGATTCTTACTTACTCATGACATCACTTCATAGTTATTGACACCGGTTGTTTTTCCTTAACAATTGCAACACATTGACGGGGAGGGAACCAGCGCTGCAACAAGGATGAGGTCGAGAGCAGCTGCGTCTCAACCGGCTGGAGAGGGTAATGCTCCCACTCAAACTCACCATATTCAGGTATCATTTTATTATTATGTTGTTCTTATGCTAAGGAAGATGCTTAGGTAATACACATGTATTAATGTCGCTGTTAATTCTATGGGAGCAACGAAATGAAGGAGTTGCTACAGGGTCACAACCAACATATCGTTTTGTAGGCAGGTGTGCACTAGGAGTTGAGAGAACAAGAGCAACACAATGAACAATGACATCTATGAAGCTCCCTTTTTTTGAATCTATGAATATGTGGCATATTAGCTATTTTGAGGAGTTTGTGTAGCAGCTATTTTGTTGGTCATCTAATGAACATGAGGAGAAGTTGTATATGACTTGAACAAAGTTGGCTTTTGAGGTTGTATATGTAGTTTGTGAAGTTATGGGGTATGTTAGTTACTGCCACAGGTTACTAATGTAATTACTTCATTGTGTTTCTGTTGGATTATGGAACAGTAATGGAATGGGAATTGTTGGTTACTTATGCAACGAATTTGTGTGATGTGTTTGTTGCCATTTTTTATTGGTTACATATGCAAAGAAATTGTTGCTACCACTATTGGCAATGTCATTTGTGAAGTTTGTGAAGCTGCCTTTTTTTTGAAGTTGTGATGTTTGTGAAGCTGGCATTTTTTGTGAAGTTGTGAATTTGTGAAGCTGTCAGTGGTACTATTTTGTTGGTCATGTAATGAACTGAATGAATATTCAGGTAACATTTTGTCATTTGTAAAACTGTCAATTATGAAACTGAATGAAAATTAGTCCTACAAACAACAAGCCTTACACATTGAAATATAGTGACTGCCTTGCACATTGAAATATAAAACCTGTCATACATTCCTGGTAGATTCTGATTGCATTGTTCAGAAATACACTGAACATCTTCAAACTAAACACACAACACTACCCTACTAACATCCAACATGTGGAAAACCAAATACAAAGTTCAAAATAGCCAACACTAAAGTCCTATAACTAAATACACCAAATAGAAGCGATCATTATAGCAAAAACTACATTTAACATCAACGATCCAATCAAGACCTTAGTCAACCGATGTTGTTTTGCCTTCTATTGTCAGGCTTCTTCTTCTAACCCCTTCGTTTTCTTGATGATTGAAGGTAGGAACTCTTGTCTGCACTGACATGTTGGGGGATCAACCCTCTGAAAAATGTTGCAACAGCGCTGCTTCTGTCGAAATACAGATTAAAGAATATCATATTAGTCTTAGGCAGTGGAATGAAACAGCACAAATATCATTAATAATCCCTGTCAAATAAACTTTTGATCAAATATGCAATCTACTAACAACGTTTCCATACGTCCTTTTTCCCAGCAGAAGAATAGACCATCATGATCAATTACAAGAGCCCTCGGTGAGATTTTAATAAATATAGATTATGTGTTGTTCAAAACACTCTATTGGATTGCATCAACATTGATGTCTTACAACTGACAATGGATTTTTCTCATTATGTAAAGCAAACTACCCATGCAATATGTTCCCAGGTAATGTTTTAAATCTTATCTGATAGCAATCAAACAATAAAAAAAAGGAAACTATAAAAGAAATAGGCTAGACTACATTTGCAATTACTTATTCAAATGAACAAAATGTGTGATTAAAACATTGTCCAGTTTTGTATATCTAGATGAGGTGGAATACAAAACAGGTGGAAAATAAACAACAATACCTCAACTTTCAGCTTCAAATCATTTTCTCTCATAAGGGTGAAATAGTGGAAAATAGTGGAAAAGGAAGGGGACTAGAGGAGGTGTACCCAGAGTTGGTATCAATATTCTCATGCTATCTGAACACATATACAGAGGACTTTAGATGCTTTTTCCCTATCTATGAATCCTTACCCAAAACAAATTCATTCAGAAAAACAACTAAAAGACATTGCGTGCAACAACTAAAAGAAAGTAGAAAATGAGCACTTTCATCTAAGAGAGTAAGCAACAACATATGAGAAAAAAAATCTCATTTACCGAGCTCCCATTGTACATGGGACACTCCGTAGAATCTTCGTCCTAGGTTTCCCTCTGTCACTGAAGTCCTCAAACATGCCTGAAGCTCACATTCGCACAATGGAGTCTTGAGTAGGAGACAAGCCATTTTGAGAAATCGGTCTCTGCGACAAACCAGAACGGCAGCAAGATGAGGTGGAAATATAATCCATTTACCTTCATGTCATCGAGAAGGAATGAACAAAGAGGAGGCAAACTAATAAAAATTGGTTCTCTGTGCAATTGCGTAGGATCTAAAAATTAGGGAATTTTTCTCTGGTTCTTTACAATGAGAAAAAATGGGGGAGAAAGGTCGTGTGCAATGTGAAGAAGAGAGGGCATTTGTGAACAATGTCATCCTCATTTCATGATTTTTTGTTTGAAAATTGATGATACCGAAATTTAATCAGTCCAACCCAAACGAATTTGAGTTGACTGAGCATGATCACACACATGAAAAGTCCAACAACAACATGAGGCCCATGTCGCACTAAACCCAAAAGAAGGAGAAACCATGACATGTGTCATGGGTGGTTATAAAACAACTTATAATGTGTAACAACCCCACGATACCAAAGTCCCCATGATCAAAGCAACTATCCATTATGGAGACGTGCATACAACACATTCAGGGACACGAAGATACAAGGGATCAAATTCCTCAAAAAAAAGGAAACACAAGAACGTGGAGAAAATACTATAAAATGAGGATATCATAAAGAAGAAAGGTAAGTAATTCTAGAACAATTAAATAGGGAAATTCTACAGAGTTAAAAACTGACTCTGGCATTTGAGGCGCCTTACCCTAGTGTCTGGGGTCATCTTGTTTTTCATGAAGGAATTATGTGAAGCTAGAGGTGCATTTACTCCGAAGGGTTGACCATAAGTCAATTGATTCGTCAGTTGTCATCGTCTATGGGAACGTTTTAGTTCTTTTGATATAAGATTTATAGTAACCACTGAGAGTAAAGGCAAGAGGAAGGCCAAAGGCAATCCGGAGCCACCTCAGGAACCTCCTCCATAAATGATCAAAGGGTAGTTGAAACCGTCGATGACGAGTCCCGCTCCGCTACTAACCAAGAACCAAATCACAATGACTGGAAACCAGGAGAAACCTCTGTGCAGGGAATATGTAACAAAGAGATTCACATGCCACAAGTATCAGTGCCGGAAAGACACGACAAATAGATTCGCATGCCACATTACAATAGAGACTCTCACACTCTACCTAGATGGAATGAAGGCACTGGAGGAGTCAACACCATATTGGTAGAAGTCCTAGATAAATTGGGGAGGATGAGACAGAAAGTGGAAAAACTGCCACAATCAACTCGAAAGCATGATGCACTAGGTATAATCTCGTTTACATCAAGAATCTTTGAGGTTCGGCTACCATCCAAATTTCGTATGCTTTTCATTGACCACTGATCCACTTGATCACTTAGAAGGATATCAATCTCATATGGATCTTCTGGATACCCAAGGCACTATCAAATGCAAGGCATTCCCTACGACGTTCACTGAACCAGCTAGCCTCTGGTTTAGTAGGTTGAGAGCGAACTCCATTTCGAGCTTCAGAGAACTCAGTAGAACCTTCGTCAGCCACTTCATAGCAAGTAAAAAGTAGAAGAAACCTGTTATCCACCTCCTTTCTTCCCGACAAAAAGAAGATGAAAGCCTACGAGATTACATAGCACGCTTCAATCAAGAAAATATCTACGGAGGACCCAGAGAACAAGGTGTTCCTCACTGCCATAATGGCTGGATTGGGATGAAAACTTCAAATACATTGATTTTTGTCTCCATGACTTTTAGGTGTCGACACATTCAGGGCATGTGTCGACACATTGACCTCATGATGTCGACACATTGCACCGACTCTCGAGCACTCATTTTTAGTTCAAATTTGATGTGTCAGCACATGTCATTTAATGTGTCAATACATTCCACGATTTTGAGGATTTTTCGGAATGACATCAGAGACATGAAATCGCTCCTTATTTCATGGGAAACTTTTCAACGGCTATTCTCACCTACCCAGTCGACCGTTGAAGACAAAATGGCTTAGGTACATGACCGGTTGTTGAAGAAGAACAGAGCTCTCACCTACATGACGAATTTTGGATTTACTCCATGACCTAACTTCTTAAGAAAGAAAGAAGGCTTTGAAGAAGAGTGAAGTTCCGCACCTACCAAGAAGACTTGCTATTTTCCTTGCCCCATTTCATGACTTCTTTTGTAAATCTTATCCTCTTCCTATCATTTGCGCCTCACCTTTGTAAATTATGCTTCAAGAGCCAATACATGAGTTTTTCTATTTGTACCCATTCAAGTTAAACCTTGTGAGTGTTGGGTAAACACTAAGACCTACTCTTGTGAGTAGAAGAAATCCCTAGGTGTTGGGATTTGAGAAGAGAAGTTAAAGCGTAAGCTCAAGAAATGCTTTGTAAAGGTTCCTTAGCACCCGTGAAGCTAAGGTGTACTACCTATTTGATAGTTAGTGGAGAAAGCCCAAGGAAGTCAATAGCCTTGGGGGTGGATTTATGCAAGAGTTTGGCCGAACCACCTAAAAATTACGGTGTCATCTCTTCAACCCTTATCTCTTTATGTTTTATTCGTACTCTTATTCTTTGATCTTGTGGTTTACTGTGGTTGGTGTTTTTAACCTCCTTTGAAATTGATAATTTCTATTCAACCCCAATTCACTCCCCTTCTTGGGTTGCTACATAGACTTTCAGTTACAAAGTTAATCAATAAAGGAAATAGGTACTTAGTCAAGTAATTAATCAAGATTAGTGATAGAATAATCAAGATTGACACAAGCTAAAATTTTAGATGAATACAAGAGAATGAAAAGGGAAAGAGATTAAGCATACCGAAATCCATTAGGGCAATTAGAACCAAAATTAATCATGTGTCAAGAAATCAAATCTAATATTTAAAAAATATTAAATATGAGCTAATGAAATATACTTAGGAAAAATATCACGTGTTTAAATCAAGCAATAGAAATACTAAGATATTAACAAGAGAATGAAAGAATTTTGTTAAACACATAGAAACCGATAAAATAGAGAAAATCACGATCATAATTGTTAATTGGCTAATACGAGAAATTGAGGAAATTAGGGAAAATAGAGGAATTTGAAAATTTAAGGAAGGGATATCACACATTATGGAAAACTATTAATAAACTTAAAGCCTCTAATGTAATATAGTAATGAAACCAAATACCCGGGCATACAGACATGTTCCAGGGGTTAGCCGGGTATACAGGGCTTTCCAGACCTATCCCGGGCATACAGGCACAAGCCTGCGGTAAGCTGGGCATACAGCTATGTGTCTTCCTGGGTGAGCAGTACTTGGCCTTCCCGGGCTTGGAGTACTCGGGCGTCCCAGAAGTTCAGCTCTCGGGCCTCTCGGTGCCAAGCTCGCCCAATTAAAATTTAAAAGAATTTAAATAGACATTAACCAACTTAATCATATTACAAAATAATTTAGCTCTAATAAAATCAAATACCTGAAATAATAAGAGTAAATTAGGCAAATAAAATCACATTAATATTGGAAAGATAATTTATTAAAATCAAGGTTAAAATACAATATTTGGACCATGGTGTAATTCGGCCATATGCTAAAAATTTAACCAACTTGTAGAGGAAAGAAAATCAAATCCAGTAGACAATTTAAACACAGAGATATTTAAATGAAATAATTCAAGGGTTTAAGAATTAGAGAAAGAATGCACACACACAATGTAAATTAATAAGGTAGATCAAAATATTAAGGTTAGAAGTTTAGAACCTGAAGCAATTAAACAAATACCAAAGAGTATAATCACTTAAAATATTAGAGGAAGTAAAATTGAGTAAAATTAATTATATGATAAATACTAAACAACGCACAAAATAAGCAAATACTAAGGAAATGAACACAATTACTAAAGATATGAAAATGAAAGCTTTAACACGAGAGTCACAAAAAGTATCTCAAAAGGTTCGAGGTATTATAGATAAGCAACGGACCTCGGCGTCCGATGTCGCGAAAATAAAAGCTCATCACGTTCACAAAAAAAGATACGACAGGAATCAAATATCCACATGACGACGCTCTTGTTGCCGATGCTAAGATAGGAAATTACAAAATTCGACGAATACTCATAGACACCGGGAGCTCTGTCGATATCATGTATGCTACTCTGTATGATCAGATGAAGCTTGGAAGAGAAACAATCAAAAGTGAAAGTACTAGACTCACCGGGTTCACCGGCCATCAAGTATTCACTATGCGAATAAAATAATTACTATTGACGGTAGGAGAGCACCCATGTGAAGCATCGCTCTCTGTAAAATTCATAATCCTCAAAGGAGAATCCTCTTATAATGCCATTATCGAACATTTCACACTGAACAGATTACATGCTGTGGTGTCAACATACCATCTAAAGATGAAGTTCCCAACCAAAAAGGGGAATAGGGGAAGCCAAAGGAGATCAAGAACAGGCAAGAAAATGTGATCCGTTGGAGTTAGCCGAGATTTTTAGAGCATGGGGTATTATACGATCCGCTGGAGTTGTGTCCAAGATTCGTACGTTCGACGAGATAGAACCTGGGGATTAGCGATCCTCAATTATGAAGATACTTCTGGAGGAGGATCCCAACGTTGATAAATAACAACTACAAAAGATCAAAAGAATAGCACCAAAACATACCATCCTAGATGGAAATCTATGTCGCCGAAATCTCTTTAAACCATTGTTGTGTTGCCTTAGCACCTGGGATGCAGACTATGCACTTAGGGAAGTGCATGAGGGGATCTGCAAAAACAATTTTGGAGCAAGATTCTTCTAGCCCACCATGCAAGCTGACGCTGATTGTATCACAATTTTGTTAATTAATCACTTGAGAAAGTTCCAAAATTACACCATTTCCACTAGAAAATGAGAAAATTATGCTTTGATCATTAGTGTGGGGCGAATTGTTAATTTTGACAAAAGCAAATGTAATTGAGTAAATTTAAGGAAACAAACATCATTTGTTTTCTCTCCTCTCATCATATATTCATGTCTCCATTTTCATAAATATGATTGGAATATTTTCTATATTGACTTCTCTTTTTTTTTACGTATTGCATATGACATTGGAGATAAAGTGAGCTCATAGAAGTGAGAAGGCCATGAGAAGGAGGAGAATATGTTTAAAAGATCAAATCAGCTCTTGCCAAGTGTCCAAAGAGAGAGGAAGGTTGAAATTTTTTTGCATTTGACGGAGGGAGGCTGAAATCAAAGAGTTTTGCTCGGTTCTCCTTTACCAGGGCATTTTGGGGAAGTCAAAAAAATGCACTAGGGCATTGTTGCTGAGTCAAGACAAAAGGCTCCCAAAAAGAAGACTTTTAAAGAGGAAGATATTCATTCATTGTAAAAAGGGGGTAGAAGTTTTCATTTTTGCTTGTTCGGTGGTCTTTGCGGCTGGAAGGGCTTTTGCTTGCTGCCAAGGACTTTTCTCTCACCTTTTCCATTGCTTTTTGCTAGCTGTTCCCGTAGAGACAAAAAAAGCTATGGGAGCTTTTGGTTGTTTTCTTTTGTAGCTTTTAGAGTAGCTTTAGTTGCTGTGAGTTCTTTTTTTCTTAGAGCTTTTTGTTTCATTGCTTTTTCATTACTGTTGAACCAAAACCGATTGGTTGCTGCTCCCTTACTCTACGAAATGCTTTTTGGTTGCTGTGGGTTGCTTTTCCTTCATAGCTTTTCGTAGCTTTTGGGTTTTTGTTTTCATTTTTCTTCATAGCCTTTTTCATTGCTTTAGGTGGCTGCTGAGGGAAGGGAGGAGGCTGTTCGTTGCTGTTGGAAAAAAGAGTCCGGAGTTTTTCATTTTGTTGTTGGTTGCTTTTCATTGCTTTTCCTTCCTAGCTTTTGGGGTAGCTTTTGGTTTGTTTTTTGTTTCTTTTTTTCATAGCTTTTCATTGTTTTTCGTGGCTGTTGAGGGAAGAGAAGGTGATGTTCGTTGCTGCTGAGGGAGACCGAAAGTTTCCTTGCTGCTTCTCCCGTAGAGACCAAAAGCTTGTTGCTTTTGGCTTTGTTTTTTTTCATAACTTTTAGAGTAGTTTCTGTTGCTTTCGGTTCTTTCTTTTAGAGTTGTTTTCATTGTTTTTTTCCCTTGTTGTTGCTTAGACCGAATAGACTCTTTCATTTATATTTGCACTCTCATTTTAGTTGTAGAACTTATGTGGACCGAATGCCCTATTCCATTGATGTTTCAGATTTAAGTTTTGCTTTGGTTGGATGATTAAATTTTATGTTATGTTTCCATTTCACTTCCTTAATGTTAGAATAGTGTTTGGTTTTGTTTTTGTTAGTTGGAATGAGTATGGGTATGAATGGGTTGTGACTAGCTAGAGATTGGGTACAAAGTGTTCGATGAAATGTCTCTTAGAGTAGGCTTAATGCCAAGCGATGTTTATTCGACAACTACTTGAGTTTATCTAGTTTCAACTCCATCTCATGCTATTTTATTATCATGTTTTTCTTGTTAGCGCTTTATTAAGGTTTTAGCACTTACATTGATCACAACTCAAAATCTCAAAAATCATGGATGGTATCCAAAAACCCAACCTTTCCCTTTGTAAATACCATTTTAATTGTAAAAAGAACAAAGTTCTCTTTTATTGTAATGGTGATTGGAATGAAAAAGTGAACACATCGTTCCTTGTGGAGATGATCTAGGACTTCCCTAGTATTACTTGACAACCTCCTACGCTTGGGAGTATTTCACTAATCATTTTTAGTTGAGTCAGACGTCGAGGAAATAGTACGAAAATCCAAAAAGTGTCAAAGATTCGCCTACATTATAAATACCCCGATGGAGAAAATGACAATTGTCAGTGCCCCGTATCCATTTATGTAATTGGGGTCGATATCCTTGGCCCTTTCCCTTTAGGGTAGAGATAGTTGAAGTTCTTTATAGTTGCCATCAATTATTTCACCAAGTGGGTGGAAGCTGAGCCACTAGGAATATCAACGAACAAAATGTTCGAAAGTTTGTTTAAAGGAATATCATATGTCACCTCAG
Source organism: Myrica gale (assembly GCA_963930655.1). Lineage (NCBI taxonomy): Eukaryota > Viridiplantae > Streptophyta > Magnoliopsida > Fagales > Myricaceae > Myrica > Myrica gale. The sequence goes on along the minus strand of OZ005607.1, from coordinate 15,994,814 downwards.
GTTACCCCAAGCAATTCAATAGCAAGAATTTTCAAAACTTCTGCGCATAATTCAATATCAAGAACCATTACTCATCTTCGTACATCCGCAAGCCAATGGATAAGTAGAACTAGCAAACTGATCACTGCTAAAGATCATCAAAACGAAGCTCGACAATCGAAAGGGTTCATGGGAAGAAGAACTACTTGGGGTACTATGGGCATACCGCACCACTGTCAGAACATCTACAAGATAAACGATGTTCTCAACCGACCCTGTGATCCCGGTTGAGATAGGAGCTCTCTCACCTCGGGTGATGATTTTCACCCACGAGGGCAACAAATATGAAAGGAAGCTAGACCTCGACTTACTAGAGGGAATGAGAGAAGAAACACGGATCACGATGGAAGCATACAAGCAGAAGATTGCCAATTACTACAATACCAAGGTTAGGCCACGTCATTTCACCCCTGGAGATGTTGCCCAGTACAAAAGATCCACAATAAAAAAAGATACACCCAAATTGGGAGGGCCCGTATCGTGTTGTCAGATCCAAGAGATCAGGAACATACTATTTATAGGACCTTCAAAGAAAAACACTACAACATCCATAGAACTCAATGAATCTAGACCTAGGTATTGTGGACCACCTGAAAACATAATCCATGACCCTAGTGTAGATGAACTGAACCAAGGAGCTAGATCACAATCTTGGACGGGGAAATTAGTAGAGGGGCAAACGAGTGTTCGCCCCTACCCATATGGTCCTGCACCTTCGCAGTCAGGACAAAACTATTGGTGGTAAAAGGAATTCCGAGGTCGGACATTTTCTATGTATTAGCTTTAATTTAAATATTGGGGGCCATATTTTTGGCCAATGTATGACCTAAGCTTTATGTTAAGGTACATTAACTAATATGAGATTTTATTTCATAAATTTTTCCTTAAATAATTTTCTTTTCATTATGGAAGTTTTGTGCAAGTTTAATTTTATTTCCCTAAGAGCCGAAACTTGCAAGGTAAGTTTCTCTTATGGATTTATATTTTTCATTTGCTTAGTATATTTCATAATCCATGGAATTAAATATGATTAAAGATTTATAAATATATTGGCCGAAAATAATTAAATGGAAAAAAATCATGAATTTCCTTTAAGTATTTGAATATTTTTGTGTGTCATTAATAGGTGGCATATATCATTATTATGTGGCCTAAATTAGTAGTTTGAATTATCATTAGAAATATTAGATGATAAGCTACTAGGCATATGATAAGTTTTAAGAGGGTTTAAAATGATAAGCACACTTGCTTATCATAGTGATAAGCTAGCATAATGATAAGCTAGGGAACTTTTTATGTAATAAGTTGTTGTGGCTATCGTAGAGATAGGCTAGAACCATTATCTTGAGATAAGTTGTCATGCTTATAAGATGATAAGTTATGTAATTGAATTAGATAAGCTAGAAAGCTTATAGGAGATAAGTTAGGTGACAAAAGCAACTAAGTTGAAAGTTGGTTGTGAGAGTAACTAAGATAGTTGAGTTGTAACGAAACATCATAAATGAACTAAACAAGAGGCAAACCAAGAAGAGACAAGGCCATTTACGTGAAGATGCAAGGAGTGAAAAGCCATAAATTGGTGATCCCATGTGAAGAGATAAGGGAGCAATTAAGTGACAAGACAATACAAAGGAAGAGAAATGAGAGAAAAAGCAAGGGGAGAAGGAGGAGTTCATGTGGATAGCAAGCATGAGGGGACAAGAAATGATGTGAGAGAAAGTGAGAAGGGAAAAGGTGAGAAGACCATGCAATGGTCGGCCAAATGCATCCTAAATTCACCCCCCCTTTCCTTCTTTCCTCTTGTCATTTTCACTCTCTTGTCATTGTCCTTGTCATTGTCATAATTGATCTTGAGAGACCCAATTGCCTCATACGAATTCATCCCTCACCCTTTGGCATTTCAAAACTTCACATTTTAAATTCTCTTGGCCGAATATCCCACTACACTTAACTCTCTCTCTTTTCCTCTCTTGGCCGAATTTTCCTCTTTAAGCTTAAGCCTTGTTCTTTTCTTCTTGCAACCAAATCATTCATCTAAAGTTCTAGTTTGTTTCCTTTCTTTGGGTGACCGAATCTTCCCTTTGTGCAACTCATTTCGTCTCTTGGAAATTTCTACTTACCTAGCCATTTTCCCTTGTTGAAATCTAGCTCACTTTCTTAGCACTAAATCATTTCGAGTTTCAAGCATTTCCTTGTTTTTTCCCCCACCATAAAACCTATCTCAACACTTTATATCAGCCCTTGAAATCATCCCTAAAGGAGAAACCGAAAGTTGGGGTTAAGGAAGAATTTTGGTGAAAGTCGGGTGACTAGTGAAGGTAGAGGTAAGCTTGATTTTCACATGTTATATTTTATTTAAAGTTCTTTATAGTTCTGACCTAAGGTATTTTATTATGCTAGGTACTCAAGGCTTGTGTTCAAACATCCAGGTAAGGCCAAAAATGTGGTTGTTAGTTCTAAGTATGATGTTGGCCGAATGTCTCTTGGTTGGATCTTGAGTTGGAGTTTTGATTTTTGTTAGATCTTGAGTTTAGAAGACCAACCCTAAGTTATAATGTTAGATCTAGTTATATAAGCATGATATCCGAACTTGAATGTTAGAAAAATGTTAAAGGATGAACAATGCATGCTAGTGTGGTCTTAAAATGCAAAGGGAATGCATGTTGCAAGTTTTGACATGAAGGGTTGTGTTGGATGGTGTTGGCCGAATATGATGTTGTGCTAGATCTTGAAGTTGTTTTGTGATTTGTAGATCCTAGGTTGTGAATCTGAAAATGGAGAATGAGATCACCATTGGAGAAGAAAATTTAGGCAAGGAATGCTTAAAATGGAACATGGCCGAATGACCTAATAAGTGGAACCCTAATAGCAACCCTATAACAATAAGATTATATTTACTTGTGATGGATAAATAAAATTAGGGTTATGGCCAAATGGATTAGAGGATTATAGCTCAATCATAAAACACACCGTATTAGTAAGAGAAAAACATGGATAATAGGCTTAAAGGTTCGGGTTAAAAGAATTAGCAAAACCTTGTGATGTTAAGTATAGATTGAGGACTTAATTAGGTTGGCAGAAACTTATGGTGAACAAAAATAATCTTATATTTTTAGGTTGCATATAGATTAAATGTCAAGCCAAAGATTTATTATGATTAGGGTTAGTAATTGATGAACTTATAGACCTAGCATAATGTATGAAAGATTAGGAGTTGATTATAGAACAACTAGCTTGCTAAGTAGAAACCTATGTAAGAATGATTAAAAAGAATTTCTATGAAAACCTTTGAGAAAAATATTATATTTTCAGAAACATATTTTTGGGAATTAACCGATTAAAATACAAATATTTAACTTGTATGATTATGTACTTATTCCTTAGTACTAAGAAGTGTTTGAATCGCTTGTAGGCGATCTTCGTATCTTTATTCATAATCAAGGAGACCAAGGTAAGTGGAACTTGTAAGTGAATCTTACACTTTTATGAAAACTGGAATGACACACTGCATTGATTCATGAAGAAGCATGATGTTTCAACATGACATAGCATGAGCATTGCATGATTTTTCTAAAGAGAATTTTTATGCAATGTCGTATGGAAAATCTATGGAAAGATAAGTTAAGTCAAGGGGCTCTGGTCGGTACCGTACCATCATGATGGACACCCATACCGAAGGACGAATGCGAGAAAAATGGGTGAATCCGAAGAGGCTGTACAAACCACACTGAAGGACAATGAGAAGGTGTGGGCCTCCAAGGGTTGTGTCTAGCCATCAGGTCTGGGGAAACTACGGGCTAGCTCGACCAAATGAAAAGTACCCAAGGGTAAGGGAGACGGTTCCGATGGGAACGCACAACCCGGACTCCAGGGGTTAAATGGAGCGTAAGTAGCCCACAAGTTATGAATGAATGATTTTCAAGGGCCAGGGGCCAATTTCAAGAACAAGTTTATGTCTCTACAAGTAAGAGCATATGCATACCATGACATGCATGTGCATCATGAATTATGTTTTCCCATGATTAAGCAAGTACAAGTCAAGAGCATGTTTTAAAGTTATCTTTATCCCTTACCGAGTCTTTTTGACTCCCGTTTTTAAAATTGTGTCATTTCAGATGCCTCAGGTGAAGAAAGTCAGGAGGACTACCTGACTTAAAAGGAAAAGATTATGTTCATGTTTTGTTGTTGTGACCAGATCGATGAGATCCGTCACTTGCTTAAATGTCAAACATGTTATGTATGTATTAAGATGTAGTTTATTGAGAACTTAAATCACGTTATGAGTTGGCTCACTTCTCTCGCGATTCTGTATTTTCCGCTGTAAATAAGTATGTACGAACGCTGGAGCTTTCCGGGGGATTGCTCGCGCCTGTCACGGTCCCATGCGGGATAGCGTTCGGGGCGTGACAATTTTCACCCACGAGGGCAACAAATATGAAAGGAAGCTAGACCTCGACTTACTAGAGGGAATGAGAGAAGAAGCACGGATCACGATGGAAGCATACAAGCAGAAGATTGCCAATTACTACAATACCAAGGTTAGGCCACGTCATTTCACCCCTGGAGATGTTGCCCAGTACAAAAGATCTACAATAAAAAAAGATACACCCAAATTGGGAGGGCCCGTATCGTGTTGTCAGATCCAAGAGATCAGGAACATACTATTTATAGGACCTTCAAAGAAAAACACTACAACATCCATAGAACTCAATGCACCTTAGAAAGTATTATGCATAGGCATCTCGATTCTATCTACCACCATGTGTTTACATTTATGTTATGATTTGATGTTTTTATTTACTATAAATGAAAAATCTGAAGTTCTCTTCAAAACTACTTGTCAAATAACGGTAATAAAAAACATGAGGAAACACATTCCCCAAAAGGTATCGAAACAACATCGGTCTCAAATCAAGAGTAAGACGGCCTCGGTGAACCCCCGTTCCTAGTCGTATCCAAGACAAAAGACTTAGGAGAGCTAAGGTTCCCAGTCGTACTCATGAGTAAGACGACCTAGGCGAACCCTGGTTCCCAGTCGCATCCAAGAAAAAAGACTTCGGAGAACTAAGGTTCCAAGCCATACTCAAGAGTAAGACGACTTCGGCGAACCCCGGTTCCCAGTCGCATCCAAGAAAAAAACTTGGGAGAAGTAAGGTTCCTAGACGTACTCAAGAGTAAGACGACCTTGGAAACCCCGGTTCCCAGTCGCATCCAAGAACAAAGACTTAGGGGAACTAAGGTTCCCAATCCTACTCAAGAGTAAGACGACCTCGGTGAACCCCAGTTCCCAGTAGCATCCAAGAAAAAAAGACTTAGGAAAACTTAGGTTCCCGATCGCATCCAAGAGTAAGAGGACCTCTCTAAACCCTGGTTCCTAGTAGCATTCGAAATGAATTCCTATGATGACCTTGGAGAACCACGATTCTTAGTCGCATACGATCCAAAATCCAAAGGCAACTCCATGAATTATTCCTATATTTATCCAACGCGATCCCAGAAGACCGGAAATGACTTTGGAAGACCTTATTTTCCAATCATATCCATAAACTGCTTCCAAACACAACGGTTCTTGATTGAACCCAAGACTCTCAAAGGATCACAACAAAAATTCACAAATACAGGAGCAAACAAAGTTCAAGATAGATAAACCAAATGTTATCGCAAGCAGTAAAAGGAAGATAGTCAAATACAGAATCCAACAAATTCAAAGCATATTGTGAATATGTACAAATACATCCAAGTTCAAAGAAAACAACAAACACACTATTACAAAGTGTACTACTCCGCAGGAGGAAGATGAACACCCTGAGGTCCAAAGTCTTTCATGAGTTGCTAGTAAATGGAATCAGCACGCTTATCCTTGAGAACTTTAAAATGACTCCCCTCCTCCATCTGAGCCCTCTCAAGACATGTCATAGCCATACCAATTGTGAGACCCCGATTTTCCCCTACGTAATTGCATATGTATTATTTTTATTTTTCCAATGTAATAGTTTTTATTTCTTAATGGGGCTATGTTTTGGCCAATGTATGGCCTAATTTTTTATGTTATGGTATTTCGATTAAAATGGGATTTTAATTCATAAAATCTCTTTAAATAATTTCAATGTCATTTTATGCAAGTATAAATTATATTAAGAGCCTAAATTTGCAAGTAAGTTCATCTTTTACAAATTGATATTTTTCATTTACCTAATATGATTCATGGACCATATAATTTGAATTATGCTTTAATAATTTCCTTGTATAAGCCGAAATTATTAATAGATTAAATAATGAAATTCTTTTGAATACATGGATTAAATATTGTATGTGACATGTAATATTATGATGTGTTCTATATTATTAATAGAATTTCCATATGAATATTCAAATGATAAGCTATGTAGTTATGTGATAAGTTTAGAAATGATTTAATTGATAAGCACACTTGCTTATCATAGTGATAAGTAAGCATGATAAGTTAGGAAACTTTTAGAGTGATAAGGCCTTGTGATTATTGTAGAGATAGGCTAAGGCCATTATCACATGATAAGATATCATACTTGTAAGGTGATAAGCTATTGGAATGGATAGATAAGTAAGAGAGCTTATAAAGTGATAAGTTAGGAGAAAATGAAACTAAGTTGAAAGTTGGTTGCCATTTAATGTGGAAGTAACTAGGTTGGTTGAAAAGCAACCAAACTAAGTGAGACACAAGCCATCTACGTAAATGCTATGGGATGAATTTGAAAAGCCAAAGCAAGGCCATGTGAAGTGTAAGAGATGTGTAAGTGGTGTAAGGGAGATGAAAAGCCATAAAGCAAGGCCATGTGAAGAGTAAGAGATGTGTAAGTTGTGTAAGATGATGAGACAACTCATGGAAGTAAAAAAGAGAAGAGAAAAGCAAGAGAGAGAGGGAGTGATTTACGTTGGAGCATATGAGGAGAGAAAGAGAAGAATTTAAATGCAAGCCAATTTTGAAGACATGTGATGTGAGAGTGAGAGAAGTGAAAGGAAATAAAAAAAAAGAGAGAGAAGGATGTGGACATAGCCTTGGTCGGCCAACCCCTCCATTCATCCCCCCTCCCTCTTTCAAATTCTCTCATGACCATTCTCTCTCTCAACCCTATGTCATAGCCTTAGGGTTGCATGGGGAGACTCAATCTCACACAAACCCTTTGCAAATGCCATGACCGAATCCCTCATTCACTCAACTCTCTCCCATTCCAAGCCTTGGCCGAATATTGCAAACCTCTCCATTCTCTCCCATTTTCAAGCCTTGACCGAATCTCACACTCAAGAGTTCAAGGTTTGTGCATTTCATCTTGCCTCTAAACCACTTCCATCTAGCTTGCCAAAACTCATTCCAAAAGCCAAGTAAATCTCTCTTGTTGTAGACAAAAGTCCTACCTTGAAAACCCTAGTCATTTGACACCATTTCTCTTCAAACTTACCATATTCTCTCAACCACCATAGAGCTTCTTTTAAACCAAGCTTGGTCATTTCTAAGGAGGGTGGACCGAATCTTTGAAGGAGGAGAAGGATAGGAAGAGTTGGTAAAGAGTAAAGGTAAGATTAGTCATTGATGTTCTTGCCTTAAGCATCACAAGTACTAACCATAGATGCTTTATTTTCTAGGTGCTCAAGCTTGGATAAACAACAAGGTAAGGCTAAAATGATTTTGTTGGGTTAGCATGAGTGGCCGAATGACCTATGTATAAGATCTTGAAGTTTTATTTTGATAGATGCCTTGATGTTGTTAGATCTTGGATGCTTAGGAACCCTAGGTTGTTTACATGCTAGATCTAACCATGGAAGCCCTAGATCTAAGGTTGTATGTGAAGAAAAAGGCAAATGAAGAACAATGTATGCTAAAGGAAGTTAGATCTAAGTTTTGATATGTTGGGTTGATGAAAAATGATATCTTTGTTTAGATCTATGGATATTAGTGTGAATAAAGAGTAGATCTATTGTTGATGGAATTATTTGATAAAAAGGATTAAGTGTATGCATGCTAGTTAGGTCACAAATGCAAAGGATATGCATGATATGATTTTTAGCATGAAAAGGGTACATTTTGGGGTAAGGCCGAAAATAAGCTATGTGGATTTTCATGTATAGTTTTGAATATGTGTAGATTTGGACATTGGCCTTAACATGTGCAAGATTTATGACTTTAATGCATAGTAGATGATAATGTTTAGTATTGGAAGCATGCATATTGAAGGAAATAAAAGAAAACTAATCATTGGGTAAAAACATGAGTTGGCCGAATGCCATGAGTATGGTGTATGGTATTGGTGCTTTGATTTGTAGATCCTAGGTTGTGAAATTGTTGAATGGAGGATGGGACCACCCTTGGAGAAAAAGTTGTGATTAATTGGTGCATAAATGGTAGTGGCCGAAAGTTGCAAGAAAAGTTAACCCTAAGTGCAATTCATGATTTATGGATTTTCATTTGTTGTGTGGGATAAGAAAATTGGGTTAGGCTAGTTGGAATAATATTGTAGATCCTTGATCTTTTATTAAATATTATTGGAACCCTAGTTAAGTTTTACTTGGGTTTTATTTGAGGTTTAAAGTCTAAGTTAAGATTTAATCATGAATAATTTATTAATAGTTAGATATAAGGTTTAATGTAGTACGTGTAATAAAAAGAGACTTAGGTTTAAATCTAAACCTATGAGTATTATTTAACCCTAATCGAGACATGTACATGGATAAATATATTTTTATTTCAATAAAAATATTAATGATTTAATAAGCTAAGTTTTGAATATTTAAGGAAAAGAATAAAATAATTATTTTGTAATTCAGTAATATGTATATATATATATATATCTTCGATTGATGACTGATTTCGAAAAGAAGTGATTTCATAATTCTTAAAGTCTAAAAGAATATTTGAATCGCTTGTAGGCGATCCACGTGTCTGTATATACGAACAAGAAGACCAAGAGTAAGTGGATACTGTAAGTGTACAGTAAGTATTTCTTTTCAAAACTGGAATGACACACTGCATGGTTTCATGAATAAGCATGAATTTTAAGAAAGCATGACATGATATGAATTTCATGAACAAGCATGAATTTTAAGCAAGCATGACATGACATGTGCATTGCATGAATTTTTCAAGAAGAAAATTATGCAATGATTTTTATGGAAAGAATACGAGAAGTTTTATGAAACGATAAGTTAATATAAGGGGCACCGGTCGGTACCGTACCATCAAGTTGGACTCTCATACCGAAGGACATTTATGAGAAGGATGGGTGAATCCAAGAGGCTGTGCAAGCCACACTGAAGGACAGTGAGAAGGTGTGGTGCCTCCAAGGGTCGTGTCTAGCCATCAGGCCCGGGGCCACTTCAAGGGCTAGCTCGACCAGATGTAAAGTCTCTAAGGGAATTCGGGGACGGTTTCGAAGGGAACGCACAACCCTGACTTCAGGGGTCAAATGGAGCGAGCCCACAAGTAAAAGACATGAAATAATTATGATAAGGCCAACAAGGGCACAAGTACGAAATGAATGATTTTTAAGGGCCAAGGGCCAGTTTTACAAGCAAGTATGAAAGAAAGTGGTTTTCAAAGGCCTGGGGCCGAAAACACTAAGCAAGAGCATATGCATAATTCATGAGCACGCATATGCATCAGTTATCAAGTTTTCTTTCTTTCATGATTAAGCAAGCATGAGTCAAGAGCATGATTTAAGTTTTACGTTTTTCCCTTACTGAGTCTTTTTGACTCACGTTTTTTAAAACTGTGTCATTCCAGATGTATCAGGTGAAGAGAGTCAGGAGGACTACCTGACCTAGATGCCCAAGATGTTAAGTTTCGCATTTTGTTGACAGTGACATGAGCGTCACTAATTGGGTTCTAATATGTTTAAATATTTGTTTTGTATGAATTTAATGAGAACCTTGATTATGTAAGTATTCGCTCAAACCCCTCGCGATCCTGTACGTTTCCGCCGTAATCAAGTAAGAATATAAGTAAGAACGCTGGAGCCATCCGGGGGATAACTCGCGGCTGTCACGGTCCCTGCGGGATGCCGTTCGGGGCGTGACACCAATACTCCTACGTGCTAAAGCCACATGATCACCAAGAAAAGCAGGCATCGTTGATAACTGAGAAAGATTAAGGGTGAGACCTGTGCGACTCACCTCCAAGTCTTTCTTCTCAACAGTGAAAGAGTCGGCAGCTTCCCTTATGGCACGAAGAACACCCACCAATTCAGTCTGCAATGCCTCTTCTCTCTTTGACGAGGAGGCATGATACTCACTCAAGCAATTTAGAACCTCTGCCTTCTCATGAGACAGGTCAGACTGAAAATCCAGACCCCCATGTTTGAGTTCATTGACGTTCTGCCTTAGCTCATCAATAATGGCCATTTGAGAAGCAATTTTGCTTTCCAAATCTACTACCCTAGCCTCATATGTCTCAACTTGAGAACGAACACATTGAGCCACAGTCCGCATTTTGTCAGTTAGCTTCTTTTAAGTCTCCAACTCGCCTTCGAGTGTTTGCAACTTCAAATGAGTAAACTCTAACTCATCTTCATGTGCTAATTCAGCAGCATCAAGAGCAGCAACCAACGACACACAATGGGACAAGCACCGTGTAATCCTGTCAATTTTCACATGCCGAGGAGCTGACAGAGTGTCTATCATCATGTCCTCAATCAAAAGGGGTTGAGTGTAAGGCCTCGAACGCCATACAGGTGTAGCTGGAGGCTTAGAGTCAGATTCCTCGGAACAGTCCGAAGCTGACGGGTAGACAATATGCTCTTTACCCTTAGCCAAAGAAACTAAAGGCATCACAGACCCACCGGCAACATCGGCCACTGGCATGCTAGGTCCATCAGTCGGAACAGTCCCTGAAAAACACTACAACATCCATAGAACTCAATGCACCTTAGAAAGTATTATGCATAGGCATCTCGATTCTATCTACCACCATGTGTTTACATTTATGTTATGATTTGATGTTTTTATTTACTATAAATGAAAAATCTGAAGTTCTCTTCAAAACTACTTGTCAAATAACGGTAATAAAAAACATGAGGAAACACATTCCCCGAGAGGTATCGAAACAACATCGGTCTCAAATCAAGAGTAAGACGGCCTCGGTGAACCCCCGTTCCTAGTCGTATCCAAGAAAAAAGACTTAGGAGAGCTAAGGTTCCCAGTCGTACTCATGAGTAAGACGACCTAGGCGAACCCTGGTTCCCAGTCGCATCCAAGAAAAAAGACTTCGGAGAACTAAGGTTCCAAGCCATACTCAAGAGTAAGACGACTTCGGCGAACCCCGGTTCCCAGTCGCATCCAAGAACAAAGACTTAGGGGAACTAAGGTTCCCAATCCTACTCAAGAGTAAGACGACCTCGGTGAACCCCAGTTCCCAGTAGCATCCAAGAAAAAAAGACTTAGGAAAACTTAGGTTCCCGATCGCATCCAAGAGTAAGAGGACCTCTCTAAACCCTGGTTCCTAGTAGCATTCGAAATGAATTCCTATGATGACCTTGGAGAACCACGATTCTTAGTCGCATACGATCCAAAATCCAAAGGCAACTCCATGAATTATTCCTATATTTATCCAACGCGATCCCAGAAGACCGGAAATGACTTTGGAAGACCTTATTTTCCAATCATATCCATAAACTGCTTCCAAACACAACGGTTCTTGATTGAACCCAAGACTCTCAAAGGATCACAACAAAAATTCACAAATACAGGAGCAAACAAAGTTCAAGATAGATAAACCAAATGTTATCGCAAGCAGTAAAAGGAAGATAGTCAAATACAGAATCCAACAAATTCAAAGCATATTGTGAATATGTACAAATACATCCAAGTTCAAAGAAAACAACAAACACACTATTACAAAGTGTACTACTCCGCAGGAGGAAGATGAACACCCTGAGGTCCAAAGTCTTTCATGAGTTGCTAGTAAATGGAATCAGCACGCTTATCCTTGAGAACTTTAAAATGACTCCCCTCCTCCATCTGAGCCCTCTCAAGACATGTCATAGCCATACCAATACTCCTACGTGCTAAAGCCACATGATCACCAAGAAAAGCAGGCATCGTTGATAACTGAGAAAGATTAAGGGTGAGACCTGTGCAACTCACCTCCAAGTCTTTCTTCTCAACAGTGAAAGAGTCGGCAGCTTCCCTTATGGCACGAAGAACACCCACCAATTCAGTCTGCAATGCCTCTTCTCTCTTTGACGAGGAGGCATGATACTCACTCAAGCAATTTAGAACCTCTGCCTTCTCATGAGACAGGTCAGACTGAAAATCCAGACCCCCATGTTTGAGTTCATTGACGTTCTGCCTTAGCTCATCAATAATGGCCATTTGAGAAGCAATTTTGCTTTCCAAATCTACTACCCTAGCCTCATATGTCTCAACTTGGGAACGAACAAATTGAGCCACAGTCCGCATTTTGTCAGTTAGCTTCTTTTAAGTCTCCAACTCGCCTTCGAGTGTTTGCAACTTCAAATGAGTAAACTCTAACTCATCTTCATGTGCTAATTCAGCAGCATCAAGAGCAGCAACCAACGACACACAATGGGACAAGCACCGTGTAATCCTGTCAATTTTCACATGCCGAGGAGCTGACAGAGTGTCTATCATCATGTCCTCAATCAAAAGGGGTTGAGTGTAAGGCCTCGAACGCCATACAGGTGTAGCTGGAGGCTTAGAGTCAGATTCCTCGGAACAGTCCGAAGCTGACGGGTAGACAATATGCTCTTTACCCTTAGCCAAAGAAACTAAAGGCATCACAGACCCACCGGCAACATCGGCCACTGGCATGCTAGGTCCATCAGTCGGAACAGTCCCTGAAAAACACTACAACATCCATAGAACTCAATGCACCTTAGAAAGTATTATGCATAGGCATCTCGATTCTATCTACCACCATGTGTTTACATTTATGTTATGATTTGATGTTTTTATTTACTATAAATGAAAAATCTGAAGTTCTCTTCAAAACTACTTGTCAAATAACGGTAATAAAAAACATGAGGAAACACATTCCCCGAGAGGTATCGAAACAACATCGGTCTCAAATCAAGAGTAAGACGGCCTCGGTGAACCCCCGTTCCTAGTCGTATCCAAGAAAAAAGACTTAGGAGAGCTAAGGTTCCCAGTCGTACTCATGAGTAAGACGACCTAGGCGAACCCTGGTTCCCAGTCGCATCCAAGAAAAAAGACTTCGGAGAACTAAGGTTCCAAGCCATACTCAAGAGTAAGACGACTTCGGCGAACCCCGGTTCCCAGTCGCATCCAAGAACAAAGACTTAGGGGAACTAAGGTTCCCAATCCTACTCAAGAGTAAGACGACCTCGGTGAACCCCAGTTCCCAGTAGCATCCAAGAAAAAAAGACTTAGGAAAACTTAGGTTCCCGATCGCATCCAAGAGTAAGAGGACCTCTCTAAACCCTGGTTCCTAGTAGCATTCGAAATGAATTCCTATGATGACCTTGGAGAACCACGATTCTTAGTCGCATACGATCCAAAATCCAAAGGCAACTCCATGAATTATTCCTATATTTATCCAACGCGATCCCAGAAGACCGGAAATGACTTTGGAAGACCTTATTTTCCAATCATATCCATAAACTGCTTCCAAACACAACGGTTCTTGATTGAACCCAAGACTCTCAAAGGATCACAACAAAAATTCACAAATACAGGAGCAAACAAAGTTCAAGATAGATAAACCAAATGTTATCGCAAGCAGTAAAAGGAAGATAGTCAAATACAGAATCCAACAAATTCAAAGCATATTGTGAATATGTACAAATACATCCAAGTTCAAAGAAAACAACAAACACACTATTACAAAGTGTACTACTCCGCAGGAGGAAGATGAACACCCTGAGGTCCAAAGTCTTTCATGAGTTGCTAGTAAATGGAATCAGCACGCTTATCCTTGAGAACTTTAAAATGACTCCCCTCCTCCATCTGAGCCCTCTCAAGACATGTCATAGCCATACCAATACTCCTACGTGCTAAAGCCACATGATCACCAAGAAAAGCAGGCATCGTTGATAACTGAGAAAGATTAAGGGTGAGACCTGTGCAACTCACCTCCAAGTCTTTCTTCTCAACAGTGAAAGAGTCGGCAGCTTCCCTTATGGCACGAAGAACACCCACCAATTCAGTCTGCAATGCCTCTTCTCTCTTTGACGAGGAGGCATGATACTCACTCAAGCAATTTAGAACCTCTGCCTTCTCATGAGACAGGTCAGACTGAAAATCCAGACCCCCATGTTTGAGTTCATTGACGTTCTGCCTTAGCTCATCAATAATGGCCATTTGAGAAGCAATTTTGCTTTCCAAATCTACTACCCTAGCCTCATATGTCTCAACTTGGGAACGAACACATTGAGCCACAGTCCGCATTTTGTCAGTTAGCTTCTTTTAAGTCTCCAACTCGCCTTCGAGTGTTTGCAACTTCAAATGAGTAAACTCTAACTCATCTTCATGTGCTAATTCAGCAGCATCAAGAGCAGCAACCAACGACACACAATGGGACAAGCACCGTGTAATCCTGTCAATTTTCACATGCCGAGGAGCTGACAGAGTGTCTATCATCATGTCCTCAATCAAAAGGGGTTGAGTGTAAGGCCTCGAACGCCATACAGGTGTAGCTGGAGGCTTAGAGTCAGATTCCTCGGAACAGTCCGAAGCTGACGGGTAGACAATATGCTCTTTACCCTTAGCCAAAGAAACTAAAGGCATCACAGACCCACCGGCAACATCGGCCACTGGCATGCTAGGTCAATCAGTCGGAACAGTCCCTGAAACTCCTGAGCCACTAGCAAGAGCAGTCCCAAGCACACTGGACTGCTCTGAAAAAGGCACAACTACTGATGAGGGGACCACCAGAAGAACCTCTGATGATGAAAGCACCCCTGGTGGAACCTCGTAATCAACTCCAGCCTTAGGCAAGTATGACCCGGGGTATGAGGCTAAAAGAGGGAATCCCCACCTCGAGACTATCCCTCAACTTAGGATCTACAACATCTATCTGAACCACAGAAATAGATCTAAACATATGAGGAACGTCCTCCGAACCTACAAACAACAAAACAACAACAAGATTACAACCAGCAAATGACAGAAGATGGAAATCTACAACTAAAAGGCACTTGCGGCCCAAAGGGGCCTCATCATCCTCCTCCTCCTTGACCTCAGAAGCAAAGGGAGGAGATGTTCTTCTCTTCTTGGAAGAAGAACGGTGGTAAGAACCCTCAGATTCGTGAGAATGCCTCTGTTTAGAAGAAGCACCACCCAAAGAAAGGCGAGAAGAAGCCTTCTTGGAACCATCATGTGGAGAACAATCACAGGTACTCTTCCCAGCCCGTGGAGAAGGATTCTCCTTACAGACCAAAGCATTCCAGTCTATAGGACTAACCCCAGCAATGGCATCCACGTGAGCTTGCTCCACTGAGGTGAGGCTCGTGACCTCTTTCCTGTGATGCTTTGGAATAGAGCCAAACACCCAACACAAGGCAGATTCACTTCGCTGGTCTTCATTGGGAAAACGTTCCAATTCAAAACCAGCCATGAAGAAATAACGATCAACCCATCCCTTATTACTATCAGGATAGGAAGTAATCGGAGAAACCCTCTGACTACGAGGGCAAAAGTACCAAAATTTACTGACTTTGTGAGAGGGCAAAAACAACCCAAGAGAGGGGGTGAATTGGGTTTTAAAAACTTTTGTCCCTTTTCTTATAAAACCCAATATGCTAAGAATCATTTCTAAAGAGCAGGTGAATAGATCTATATAATCAAGGACTATAATGAAGAATAAAAGGAATATATAAACAAGTACAACAAATAAATATCAACAGTAAATGGAGAGAAGGATAGAGAGATGACACCGTGACTTTTAGGTGGTTCGGCCAACACTTGCCTACGTCCATAGCCTTGGGGGTGGAGAAAGTCAATAGCCTTGGGGGTGGACACCTTAGCTTCTAGGGTGCTAAGGAACCTTTACAAAGTGTTTTCGAGCTCACACTTAAACTCACTCTCACAAATCCTCACAACCTAGAGGATTTCTTCTACCCAAGAAGTAGGAAAAGTGTTTTTCACAAACACTCACGTGTTTTTCAAGAATGGGTACAAAGAGAATCTTAGTAAAAGGCTCTTTAAGCAGAATAAACAAGTATGAGGTACTGAGGTGTGCAAAGACACAAGATTCACAAAGAGAACTAAAGTATTTACAGGTGGGAGTACGAGCTTTCTTGGTTGGTGGAGCTTCTTTCTTCTTGAAAGCTTTTTCTCTTGATTACGCCCAAAGAATAATGCGGTAGTTGTAGCACAGCTTTGGGGTGTCGATTCCAATTCCACAGAGAGACAACTTAAAAGAATACCAAAAGGAACAAAGAAACTAAAGAAAAATACTAAATGATCAATGGAGAACGAAGATCAATTTTAAATGCAGATCAAAGTGAAGTAGAGTGACTAATGGAAAAAATACTCAAATTTGACGAACAGTAGAGCGTCGGGAATCCCTTGCACAACTCCGTTATTTTAATTATTCTTAATTCAGTGAATAACTCAATTGGGAACTCAATTCCCAAAATTCCCAATCGGAAGGTTTAGATTTATAAACAAAAATTAAACCAAATGTATCCTTTGAAAAATCATGCACCACTTTTAGAATACGTAAATTATTATCCCTATTGAGAGAACCCAACGACGACAATATACTCAGGGAGTGATATTGCAGCAAAGAAGTAAATCAATATAGATAAATAATTGATCCAAACATAATCAAAGAACTAATCCATTCAATAGAAAAAGCATGATTGAATCCATAAACAGAATAAATTCTATGATTATTCGGAGAAGAAGACATCAACAATGAATTGAGAATGATAAAACAAAAGAGTCTTAGTAATTGAAAATCAAATACATAAATTAAGAATAAATTGAAAATACCGTCTAGTGTGCAAGTTCATCCCTAGCCCCACTTGAGAATTTTGTTCTCCATAATAAGATGAAAGGAAAACAAATTCCATAGAAAAACCTCTAGTCTCAAGTCTGCCGCCTGGTTTACAATAAAAAATTTTCCGTATATATGTCACAAAACGAAACCCTAAAAACGGAATAATAAAAAGAAAAGCTAAATAATATCCTCTGGTTCGGAGCTTGGATTGCGGCCCACTTTTGACACCGTAAAAGTCCAAATTAAATAAATTACATATCACACGGAATTGTAGCCCCATAAAATAGCTTTCCAATGAACCAATAATCGTGTCCATCCGATATTGGAGTTGAAAGTTACGACCAAAATACGAAACTATGTCCAGGCTGTCTCCTAGCAAATTTCGGATTTGGACTTCTTGTAGTTTCCTTTTGTGATCACTTTTCCTTTTTTTCTCTTCATCCAAATTGCTCTCAACCCCATGAGAGTCTCCCTTTTGAATTTGATTGGGCTTTGACTTGCTCTTTTGTAAACTCTGAAATTAAACATAAAAATCTGCTTAGGAGTGTCCCAAAGTAAATAGAAACTCAATTCAAGAATACACATTAATTCCAATTATTTCTATTTACATTTTAGCACTTTAGTCCAATAATAGGGTATCTAGAGAGCACTTCCGTACACACATCATCTCTTTTTAGAATTTAAGGCAAGAGTTAATAGCGCACACTTCTTGCTTTTTTCTCTCCATGTTCTTCTATTTAAATCTTCTAGGGCACCAAGGGTCTTCTTGTAAAGTTTGAGTGCCGTTGGAGGTCATTTGAGACAATTTGAAGAAGTTTGGATGAGTTGACATCGTTTCCAGATTATCTGCAAAATAGCACAATGTGTCGACACATTGATTGTATGTGCTGACACATTAAACTTGGTCTGGAAATAGGCCCTCGGGTGTTAGTTCAATGTGTCGACACTTCCAACACTTTGTCAAAAAATCATTTTGAATTGCCTGAAATATAAACTCTCGGGTGTTAGTTCAATGTGTCGACACTATGGTCCAATGTGTTGACACTTCCAACACTTAGTCAAAAAATCATTTTGAATTGCCTGAAATGTAAACCCTCGGGTGTTAGTTCAATGTGTCGACACTATGGTCCAATGTGTCGACGCTTCCAACACTTATTCATAAAAAATAGTTCTTTAACAACAACTACCCCAATTCAATAATTCACAAAAACACTTGCAATATAAAAGATGATCAATTAACAAGAGTAATGATGATCAAGTATGCTTAGAGAGATTTTAGAAAAAGGAACCCTTGATACATGAAAAAAAGTAATGATCTTGAAAAGGAATTTCAATGTAAAATCTAAAGGACTTGAACAAGTTTGAAAACTTTGTTATCATCAAAATAAAAAAGATTGTTTGCAAAACAAACTTGGGCTAACAATCTCCCCCTTTTTCATGATGACAAACCATTTTAAAAACAAAACTTTGCTAATAAATAGAAAAGCTCCCCTGAGAACAAGCTAGAGTTTTTCATGAAATTTTCAGCAAAGTAGACTTTAAGATTTTATGAAAATTTTGCAAGAGTTCCCTTGTTTATAAAGGTTTCCCAAAGCTTATGAAATACACAACACTTCTATATCATTTCGCCAAACTCTCTCCAAACTTCATATATCAAAAAAGATCACAAGACTTCATATAAGGAGGAGTTAAGGGATAGAAATACTACCTGAAGTAAGTTTCCAGCAAGCAAAAATTTAGTGCAAAACACTTCTTGTGAGACCCCGTATTGCATTCTTGCTATTTACTCTATGTAATTGTTTTGGATTTAAATTCAAGGGGTTGTTGTTTGGCCAATGTAAGATGTTAAGTTGATTATGATATTTTGAACTATAAGTTTCCTTAAGTATTTTCATTATGATGTGAAATTATGTTAGTATAATTGTCATGGCTGAATTTCTCAAGGTAGATTTCTTTATGAATTAATTTTTCCATTGACCTATTATTATGTTACCATGATTTATTAAATTAAATGCCAAGAATATTTGGAGAGAATTTTATTTCTTATTGTAGCTGAAATTCTCTAAGTAAAATTCATTACATATTAATCTATAGTTGTGAAATTCTATGTTTGTGCATGTAAATTATTTCATGTCCTTGTTAAGTAATCTTAATCTCCATTAGGTCTTAAGCATCATTAGGAGAATTATGTGATAAGTTAGTATGCTTATATAATAGTTTGATAAAGAACTAAGAGATAAATTAGTGTGCTTATAATGGAGATAAGTTAGTGTGCTTATTATGGAGATAAGTTAGTGTGCATGTAATGGAGATAAGTTAGTGTGTTTATAATAAAGATAAGTTAATGTGCCTATAAAGTAGTCCATGTGATAAGAGATAAAGCAAGATGAAATAGTAGAAGAACGAGTGTTAGCCCAAGGTTGTTTTACAAACAATCTATAAATGATTTTGATGATAACAAAATATTCTAAGTTTCAAAAACTTTTAGATTTTACTTTGTCAATCCACAATTTCCAAGTTATATTCCAAAGGATTGAAGTTATCTCTCTTAAATATTTATAAAGTGCACTTGAACACCATTACACAAGTTGATAATATTAATTTTTCATATTGTCGGTGTTTAAAGAAGTTTTGGAATGGATTGAACACTTTGAAGTTGCTGAAAAACTCTCCAGCACTTATAAGTGTCGACACATTGAATGATGTGTCGACACATTGCACTTACACCCGAAAGTTTGCATTTTTCGAAACTCAAAGTGATTTTTTGACTAAGTGTTGTAAGTGTCGGCACATTGGACCATAGTATCGACACATTGAACTCCAACCCGAAAGTTTACATTTTCCGGAACTCAAAGTGATTTTTTGTCTAAGTGTTGGAAGTGTCGACACATTGGACCATGGTGTCGACAGATTGAACTAACACCCGAGAGTTTACATTTTCTAGAATTCAAACTGATTTTTTTTTACTAAGTGTTGGAAGTGTCGACACATTGGAGCATAGTGTCGACACATTGAACTAACACCCGAGAGTTTGCATTTCAGGACCAAGTTCAATGTGTTAGCACATACAATCAATGTGTCGACACATTGTGCGAAATTTCAAATTTCCTGGAGTGATGCCAAATGATTCAAAAAGTCTCCAAATTGTCTCAAATGACCTCCAACGGCACTCTAACATTACAAGAAGACCCTTATGACCGTTGAAGACCTAGAAGCTATAAAAAGAAGAAGATGGAGAGAGAGAATAGTGAGCTCGACCAATATTGCAACATCTAGAGAGAGAAAGTCCAAAATCCAAAGATTTCACTTGCTGAATCATTCAAGAACAAAGCTCCATTGTCAACTCTTCTTCTCTTGCTCATCATTGAGGACCTAGCTTTCAAAGAGAGAGAGATTTCTTGAAGAAGGGACAACACACTTCCAATCACTCCTTGCCCTAGCTTCTAGAGAGAGAAAGTGCATTGAAGAAGAGGGAAACTCACATCTACCAAAAAGGCTTGTGCTCATATCTTCCAAACTCTAGATTTTCTTTTAGAATCTAATCCTCTTGCACTTATTGAGCTTTCCATTTGATAATTTGGCTTAGAGAGTCATTCCACATATTGTGAGATTTCCACTTGCTTATTTGGCTTAGAGAGCCATTCCACATTTTGTGCTTCATTTGGTCATTCGGCTTAGAGAGCCCTCCTTGTAGCCATCATTTGTAAAACCTTTGAGTGTTGGAAAAACACTTGGTCCTACTTGTGAGAGTAGAAGAAATCATCTAGGTTGTGAGGATTTGTGAGAGTTGAAGCGTGAGCTCGCAAAACGCTTTGTAAAGGTTCCTTAGCACCCGGGAAGCTAAGGTGTATTTGCTCTTGGACAATAGTGAAGGAAGCCCAAGGAAGTCAATTGCCTTGGGGGTGGACGTAGGCAAGTGTTGGCCGAACCACCTAAAAATACGGTGTTATCTCTCTAACTCTATCTCTCTCATTGTTTGTCTCATAACCATAATTGTTGTGCTTTAAGCTTTATCATTTATTGCTTATAGTTGCTTAGCCTTAAACAAATTCAGACTTTCAGTTTTATTTGTTAATACGGAGTATCTTTTAGATCTGTATTTTTGTCAAAAAGGGGTAAAGTTTTTATAAAACCCAATTCACCCCCCCTTTTGGGTTGTCATTTAGACTCACAATGAGAGTCAAGAGAGGAGATTCACGTGAAAGGCAAGAGGGCTGAAGTGGCTTTTAGAGTAGTTCACGTGAAGGGCTTGAGTTGAGGAGACAAAGCAATAAATGGAAGTTAAGGGAGATAAGACAAAAGCATGACAAACCGCCCATGCCATCCAATAGGCTTAGGCGATACATACTATGCTCCCTCTTCCTCATTTGGTCGAACCCTTGTCTAGTTTCATTTTTCTCCATGCACTTCACGCCTCTCACACCACTAAGCTCTTTCTTTTGGCCGAACTCCTCATCTCTTCACTTGACTGAAACACTCATCACCTTCAGCTGATTTTTCTCTTGGCCGAGAACCCCCCCTTCACTTCTCCAAAGCAATTCTTTTTCCCTTTCACGCCACTCTCAGCTTTTCCCTCAGCTTAAGTCTCATCACAGCACCTTCTTGCTCTCATCTCAGCCCAAATTCTCTAAGTGTGAATTTTGGTTGGAACGAGTCCGATTTTCAGGGCATGTAGTTTCAGGTGAAAGGGTTGCTGTGATCACGGTAAGGTCGATGCTTTGTTTAAATGGCCAAGGCCTACATCGGTGAAGGAAATAAGGAGTTTCCTCGGGTTAACAGGATACTACCGAAGGTTTATCGAGGGGTTTACAAAGATAGTTATGCTATTAACGTCGTTAATCAAGAAAAATATCAAGTTTGAATGGACGGTTGAGTGCGAATAAAATATTTTGGGATTTTAGACCGAATTGGTACCGTGACGTACTAGTGGCCCTACCCATGTCTTAGAGTATGAGCCCTTGCACATTAAGGGAACCTTTATATATGTAGGAGAACCGATAAGGGTTAGACATAAATGGAGCAACAGTTGAGGAGAAAGACCGAATTCCGAGGATGAAATTCTAATAAGGAGGGGAGGATGTGAGACCCCAACATTTTCTATCCTTGTAAAAGAATTATGACTCCTTAAGTTGTGCTCTAATTATTGAGAAAGGCAGGTATAGGGGAATTAATCTAAGGTTATGTCTAGGTGAAAATTTCCCCTAGCATTTTGTGCATCTATAATTGTAATTGAATTGATATGTTGTTGTAGTTTTGACAATGTGAGCAGATCTGGTAAATACCACCCAAGAGAAAAATCAAGTATGAACTCTAGGTGCTTGATAAAAAGACCAAGAGAGGAGGGAGAAAGGCAATAACTTGAATTTATGAGATGGACTCATGTTTTAGCTAAGGGATTTAGTTGGAATGTGAGAAAAGTTGAAGTCTTGAGAATGAGAGTGTGAAAGGAGAGTTTTTGAAACAAATTTCGTGGATTTTGGAGATGTATAGCATAAGTTGTGCTCTGAATATTGACTGTCGCTCGAGGTGCGCTCGACAACCGCTCGAGCCAATAGTCCAAGATTTTCTTGCAGAGATGTTTCGCCCGACGTACGCCCGACTGGAGCTCGAGCGAAACTGGGCAATTTTATTCAGAGAGTTTCGCCCGAGGTTCGCCCTACTGGCGCTCAAGCGAAAGTCTCCTACAGAGACTTTTCGCCCGACCAGCGCTCGAGCTCTGCTCGAGCGGCTTCTTCCGAATTTCAAGAAAAATCTCTCCTATATTTCTAGTTTCCTATTGACATATTAGGAGACCCCACTAGTGTTTTACTTAAAGAAATACCTAGCGTTGTAAGATGACCAACTAGAGGTCAAGAATATGGACGATCTCGTATGATGAAATGTGAGTGATTGATTGATTACTCAATACGTCTAGTGAGCCTTTGAATAACACTAGTATGATCCATTGTAGGTAACGTGACGTTCAACACTCAAGCAAGCGAATGTAAGAGGAGCTTACGTTTGTAAGTGAAAATTGTAAGTGGAACTTACATTTGTAAGTAAAAACTTACTTCTATGAAAACTGGAATGATACGCAGCATGTTTTCATGAACAAGCATAACAGGTTTATAACCAAGCATGACAAGTTATTTCTCAACAAGCATGACATAATATATGTATTTGCATGAAAGCATGAAATAAGTTTTTGTGCAAATAAAAACATGAAAGTTTTATGAGATCAAGAAAGTTTTATGAGATATTTGTCATCAAACATGATACGTCATGAGCATTTACATGATTTTCTTGAAAGAAAAAGAAAGTTTTGTGCAAATGAAAGTATGAGAAGCATTTTATGATAAGTTGATTACTCATCGTCAAGCATGACATGAGCATGTCATGAGCAATTGCATTTGCATTCATTTTTCTCATAAGGATGAAAGAGAAATTTTATGCAAATGAAAGTACGATTTTATGTTACGAAAAGTTAAGAGGCTAAACAAGATGGTCGGTACCGTACCAAGTTAAGAAGGTGCATCCATACTGAAGGACGTTTACGTGAAGGGTGGATGTCACCTAGGACACCCATACCGAAGGATGCTTGCAAGAAGGATGGGTAGTCTATGAGGTATGTGCAATCACACAGAAGGATGCTTGCAAGAAGGTGTGAACCTCCAAGGGTCGTGTCTAGCCACTGAAGAACGAATGCGAGAAGGTGTGCTAGCTCGACCATATGTAAGGTCCCCAAGGGAAATAAGGGACAGTTCCAACGGGAACGCACAACCCTGATGTCAGGGGTAAATAGAGGGCAAGTAGCCCATCAGATAAGGATTGGAAAGATTTTCCAAAAGCAAGAGCTTTATAAGTACAAGTGATGTTTTCAAGAGCAAGTGCATGTGCATATGCAATCACAAGACATACACGTGCATCAAAATTCATGACCATGCATGAATTATATAAGTTACATGATATTTCAAGTTCAAGTTCATTATGATTTCAAGTTCAAGTGCATGCTTATGATTTTAAGTTCATTATGATTTCAAGTTCATGATGATTTCAAGTTTAAGTGCATGCTTATGATTTTAAGTTCATTATGATTTCAAGTTCATGATGATTTCAAGTTTAAGTGCATGCTTATGATTTCAAGTTAAAGTGCACGCTTATGATTTCAAGTTCATGATTATGAGTTCAAGAACAAGGTCATGGTTTCGAACTCACGGTTTGAAGTTCATATTTCCAAACCATGATTGCGAGTCCATGTTTTAATTATAATTCCTTACTGAGTCTTTCGACTCACAGTTTTAAATTGTATCATTCCAGATAACGTTTCAGGAGGGGAAATCTAGAAGAGGAACCGACGGGAATGACCTTTTCTCTTTTGTTGTTCATTAGAAGATTAGATGTAAATTTTGGATGAGCCGGCATGAGCCTCCGTTGTGTGGTGGTCATGGGTTATTCGGCCTAGTCAAGTTTAGGTTTTTTTTAAACGATCGATATTCTGCAGTAGTAAGTTTAGATGTCAAGTATCCTAGTCGTGGTTAACAGAAGCAGCAGTTGGGGAGTTCATATGAAGCACTAAGGACGCTTGATTCAGGCAGCCTGTGTATGTATATGTTTTGTGTATAAGGATTCAAGATGTATTATAAAGATGTTATGAGTAGGTCAATGTGAAGAGGATTGATGGAATCCCTTAGATCATGTACTTCAGCTGTGCAGCCATGCGATGTCAGTAAGACGCTTACCCTATTTCGAGGAAGTCGTTTTGTGTAAGTTGAAGTTTATAGTAAATCTCTTTGGCCGTCTCTCTCAGTTATGTGTAAAAAAAAATCCGCTGCAAGAGTAAGAGAAAACGCTGGAACATTCATTGAGTGAATGTTCGCAGCTGTCATTAACCCCCTTTGGGCTAGCGTTCGGGGCGTGACAAATTGTCACCTAAAATCTTTGCTGACAGGCTTTAGGTGACAAACTGTGACAACTTGGTTTTGTCACCCAAAACCTTTGGTGACTAAATATGCACTTTGGGTGACAATTTTTTGACACCCGAAGTGCATTTTCTTATAGTGGTTTGATCGTTCGACCTTTTTAAGGGTGCAAATTGATGAAATTTGGTAGTTCGTGGGCTCAATGTGTCAAATATGCTAGTTTAGACCCATATTTAAAATTTCATTGGTAATTTGAGAGCTCAAAGTAATGTTTCCCCAAAACATAATGTTAATGATTTTGAAACTACTTGGATTGTGTAAAAGCTTGATTCTAATTGAGAAGAAGATTTATCAAAAAAGTTCTGAGACCCTAAAGTGAATTAGATGTATTTCTTCACTAAACACCAATCTTTAATTTTGTATTTTTTGAGATCTAACCCCAAGAGATTCTAAGCTCAAAAATTTCAATATAGAGAAGTCTGAGAATGAAGTGTTGACACCTAAAGTTCTGAGTCGATACCTTGAAGAAGAGAATAGAAAAATTCAAAATTTGTCCATTAGTGTTGACACCATGAAAGGAATGTGTTGACAACGTGAAGAATTTTGAAATGACACAACAGCTCAGACAAGAAGACTCATAAGTCAAAGTTGAAGACTGTAAGCGTCGACACTTTCTCGCGGGATTCGAAACTGAAAAAATTTAGAATTCAAAATTTTGAACGTTTCGCATTAAATTAACTCTAATGACAAAAAAGCCTTATCTAGGTATAAAAGGAGTCCAAAGGAGAGAAATAAAAAACTCTTGCACATATTTTGAATGTTCTCTCAAGAAACCCTAGAGATCTCTCTCTATCTTCATTCATTCTTTTTCTCTTAGGTTGGTATGAGCTATAAAGGTTTATCCTTCTCATCATTATTGTGACTTATTTGAAAAACCGAATTAATTAGACCCTAACTACACCTAGAAAGGCAAACTCTTGAACAACAAAGGAAAGACACTTTAAAACTCGATAGGACATATTTTGACACAGAATTTTGCCAATATAAAAATGCACTAACATTATTAATTGGTAAGATCAGGCTACCAAGAGTCATTTATAATGAGCTTTGAATCTTCAATTATTGTAAAAGCTACTCGGGCACCATTAAAGCTTGAGACTTTTCTAGTGTTGAATGAGATGTACTTGTAACTGACTGTGAGGTTACGACAACTAAGGTAGGGATAGCCTTGGGAGTTGGGATTTGAATGTTGAGTCATTGACAACACTTGTGAGGTTCTCTAACACCCGAAAGCTAGAGTGTATTCTATTGAAGATAGTGACAAAATCCAAAGAAGTCTTTGAGAGTGGACATAGGCATGGGTTAAGCTAATCACCTAAAAACTATAGTGCATCTTTATCCCTTCTCTTTTCCAATTTGCAATCATTGCTTTGATTTAATGAGATTGTGATTGGCGTTGTGCTTAAGACTATTTTAAAGTCACTATTTCATTTATTAATTTGGCTTAACTATTAATACAGTCTCTGTGGTATTCCTTTTTAACAAATCATTCCATTGGGTATAACTTTGAACAGGACGGTCCCTGTGGTCAGTTTTTTAGACATATAGATCCTTTTATCCATCAAAAGTTAGCCCACTAATGGGGACATGGTCCAGGATAGGCTATCTGACGCCGAAAATGAATATTTTGACCTTTAACCCTTGCTAGTCTTACGTTGGTTAGTTAAATTTTAGTTGATAAAAGGATCTATATGTATGAAAAATGGACCACAAGGATCGTCTCGTTCAAAGTCACACCCCAAGAACTGATTTGTTAAAAGTAAATACCACAGGGACTATAGCGATAATTAAGCCTATTAATTTTTATAAAAGTTCAAAGTTTAGTAAAACTCATTTCAACTTCCCTCTTGGCTTGTCTACCAAGACCCACAATTAATAACAAAACTCATTTCAACTTCCCTCTTGGCTTGTCTACCAAGACCCACAATTAATAATAAAACTCATTTCAACTTCCCTCTTGGCTTGTCTACCAAGACCCACAATTAATAATTTACTCAATAAATTAGGTTCTTCCACCTTTTAGGAACATGAATTTGATAGTTAGTGTATGTAATGGAACATTGTATGTGTTGGATTCATGTACCTAGTAATAAATTGGTAGTTAGTGCATTTAATGGGACATTGTATGTGTTGGGTTCAAGTCCCTCTTCCATTTTCTAAATAACTCAAACACGTTGACTTCATCCACGAAATTTACTCGGGAGATAAATTGTCAAAGTAGGGAGTTCTTGTGTAGAGCTTTGCGCTAATCCTCTTGTCTGGAGTAGGTTCGAGCCATGTGACAAGCAATAAGAATATTGTATTTTGGAGGAGAAAAAACATAGAGAAGATCTGCTACACCAGTTTCTAGGCTTTGCCAACTATTCTGGGCTTGATTCTCCTTAAAATTATTCGTGATAACTGACAAAATCAAAATAAATGTAAAAAAATGGAACAATACGATGTCGGACTAAGACACCATTTGATGTATTTATCAAATCATGGATTGCAGTCACGTTAATCCACGATCTAATAGATGTAATTCTAGAAACCAGAGATAAAGTGTCGAGAAAATCAAGGTTAGCTTTTGTTTAAAACTTTTTGTTACAAGTTTGATCTTGAAGTTATCAACTCAACCATCCGTTTTAAATTTCCAAGTTTTGTTAGAAATTAGGGAATCTATCACATAAAAATTAGTCTCTTTTCAAAATATACATCAAGTGACTTTAAAGATTCTTGTAAAGTACTTGGATTTTCTTTAACATTAAAAACATATGTGTCAAGGCTCATTAGCATCTCTAGAATTGCATCCTTTAGATTGTTGATTGTAGTGACTTCATATCCATAAATTGAAATGCATCAACTATTGTTTTAGATTGGGACTTTAAGGAAGAAATTTAGATGAACCAACCTCGAGGCTTTGTGGAGGTTGGTCAAGAAAGAAAAGTGTGTACACTAAATAAATTTGTTTAGGACTTAGAGTAGGCCCCTAAATAGCGGTATCAAAAGTTTAATTTAATTTCTACATGATTGAAAATGGTTATAAGCGAAATGAAAATGATAAGGGCATATATTACAAATCTTGGGAGAATTCACTTGTTCTAGTCAACCTCTATGTTGTGATTTGTAGCACACACTATTGTGAATTAAGAGAAGATCAAAGAAAAGAGAAAGAGAGATCGACACAAGTAATGTGGTTCGACAATATCCCTACATCCATAAGAGAGCGGCCGTTGTATTTCACTTTATGAAAGTGTTATATTAAAAACTATTTATATGGAACCCTAGATTTGGG
The DNA here is from genome assembly GCA_963930655.1 of Myrica gale. Classification (NCBI taxonomy): domain Eukaryota; kingdom Viridiplantae; phylum Streptophyta; class Magnoliopsida; order Fagales; family Myricaceae; genus Myrica; species Myrica gale. The sequence goes on along the minus strand of OZ005607.1, from coordinate 15,966,592 downwards.
CAAAAGACTAGTTTGCCCCTTCCATCCCTACAACCTATAAGATCCTAATTAATAGGAGTCACATTATCCAACACTCTATATGATGATTTGTTCATATTTGGTTATAATTTGCATGTTATAAATTACAAAAAAAAAACATGCATAGAAGTCATTTGATATGAAAGATGTTGGTGAGGCTAATTTTATTTTAGGTATGAAAATCACAAAGACATGTGATGGACTTTTTCTTGATCAGTAGCATTGCATTGAAAAAATTTGAAACAAATATTATTATCATGAATGCAAGCATGTGGTTACTCCTTTTGATTCTAGTGTACACTAATTTCCCGTGAAAGACGAAAATTATGTGATAATCAAAAGGGGTATGCTTATATAATTGGGAGTTTGTGTAATGCAATTGATTGTAAGCGCGCCTAATCAAGAGAAAGAGGCTTTGCTCTCTCTTTAGAATCCCTCCTCCCTTTGTCGATTTCCCCTTTCCCCTAACCACTAGCAAGTCCTCCAACTTCCATCTCTCCCTCTGATCTAGTCCTTTGTGGTCGGAACCTCCAATAAACCCCCTTTCTAGCGCTTTTTAAAGGGTTTTGTTCCGATATAATTAGTCATCAAATATGTGTTTTGGAGGTTTATGAAGACCACGACCGGTAGGGATGACTTTTGCATCGTCCTGACACCATTTTTGTCCCAGTTGGAAGTTAATCGAATGGCGCATGGATGCTTACATCCTGTCCTCCACCAATTCGAGTTGCATGTGGGTCTCTTTAGTGGGCACGCGCCAGGTGTTTGACCTCTGGGCCTCCCGAAAACTCTTTATGTCTTCACTGGTGGTTGGTTGATCAGCGCATAGGAGCCCACTCGCATGCACTCACCTACCCATTTTTCCCTTTGGTCGACTCCTTTCCTCCCGCCCTCCTCCACCGTTAGCTTTCCTTTTCCTCTGGTTTTATTAGCTTGCCACCTTTAGTGGTTTTCGCCATTTATGGGGCATTTGACTCATTTCAGGTTCTCGTCCATTTGAGTTTGTAAGACAGTTTGACCTCCTAGCTCATTGGCCCGTCGCCTCCACAAAATTAAGGCCTGACTAGCCCTTTAAAACATGTACATGAAGCATTTAAACCTTGAAATTAATGAATGGACAGTAATGACTAACAAAAAAAAAAGACATTGCAAGACAATTTTACATGGCAGGTCGGCTAGACACCATGGGAGGGTAAGCAATGGCTCATAACTTGGCCAGCCAAGTGGAGTGCCAGTAACAAGGTAGTACGTGATATTTGTAGTACATAGTTACAACCAGACATTGCTTAAAATTTTAGGGTTGTTAAAATTTTAGGTATTGGAGTTTATGAAAAAATGAGAAGAAAGAGTGAAAAATTGATGAAAAAGTGAAAAAGTATGTGAAAATTGATGAAAAAGTGAGGAGATAGAGTGTTTTGTAACAATGATATATTACACAAACAGTCATAGTAAACTGTGTCATGCTTGCTCTGTTGAGCTAGGTATGATAAATGTCGATGTATTGCTAAGGAAAAATAAAAACTAAAAAAGGATTTTTGTCTCTCTTTTTTGAAAGCAACATTCTTGTTGCTGGCCGTTCCTTTCTCTTCATCTATTTCCAACCCAATGATTTCTCTTCTGATTCTGCAAGTCTAGAGTGGTCCTGCACTCCACAAGTTTGTGCTGGTCGCTTTCCTTTCTCTTGTGATATTCATTGCTAAGGAAGAGGGAGACTCGGAGTGGGTATACCTTTCTAGGGAGCGGCGAGTGACTTGGTCGTTTACTGCCCCTTAGTTATCTTGTACCGGTGACGCCCAGGAAACAAAGGCTCCTCGACTGGAGGGAAGCGGCTTAACGCTTGTCAAATGGTCCTCGGTCTCATCAATCATCTCCCGCAACTGTGGCCCCTTCTCGTACGCCACGTCTCAACCCAGCAACAAAACCTCTCTGCAAAGCTCCTTCTCTGCCATGACCCTTCACAGAACCTGTCTTACATGGAACTATCCCAAAAATTCTATGAAGCCATGAAAGCCTGTACATCCTTCAACTCCGCTCCCATTGCCCAAAAGCTCCATGCCCAGCTCGTCTCCACCGGCCTCGACGACTCCATTTTTCTTCAGAACCATCTCTTGCACTTGTACTCCTATTGCAATTTGATCGATGATGCTCGCAGGGTTTTTACCGATATGAAGCACTGTAATGTTTTTACTTGGAATACGATGATCAGTGGGTTGGTTGAGTGTGGTTGTATCAGTGAAGCAGAGAAACTGTTCAAGGAAATGCCAGAAAGGGACTCTGTCTCGTGGACTACGATGATGTCGGGCTATTTCCATAATGGACTACCGAAGAATACGATAACTTTGTTTGCTTTAATGGTACAAGATGCTAGCTATATTGATGATCCATTTTCCTTTACTTGTGCGATGAAGGCCTGTGGTAGTCTTGGCTACGCCAAGCTGGCTCTTCAATTGCACGGTCTTGTGGTGAAGTTTGATTTCGGAGGTGATGTGTATATGGCTATTCAGAATTCACTAATGGATATGCATATTAAATCTGGAAAAGCTAGTTATGCTGAAAGAGTGTTCTTAAGGCTCCCGAACCCGAGCTTGTTTTGCTGGAACAGTATGATCTATGGTTACTCTCAACTGTATGGCGTAGGAAGGGCTCTTGATTTGTTTAATCAGATGCCAGAACGTGACTGTGTGTCATGGAGCACGATGATTTCGATCTTCTCTCAACATGGCTTTGGAGTTCAGAGCCTCAGTGTGTTTGTTAAGATGTGGAATCAAGGGATTAGACCAAATTCAATGACATATACCAGCGTACTTAGTGCATGCACAAGTATATATGATCTGGAATGGGGGAGCCATTTGCATACTCGTATTGTCCGCATGGAACCGACTCTTGATGCTTGTGTTGGTGGTGGTCTCATTGACATGTATGCAAAATGTGGGTGCTTAGAATATGCAAGGCGGGTATTTGATGGCATAACCAAACCGAATGCAGTTTCATGGACTTCTTTAATCAGTGGATTTGCACAGTTTGAACTTGAAGAAGACGCTTTGGTTCTATTTAACCAAATGAGAGAAGCCCCTGTTGCCTTGGATGAATTTACTCTTGCAACAATTCTTGGGGTTTGTTCAGGTCTAAAGTATGCTTCGATTGGGGAACAGCTACATGGATATACAATTAAGAGTGGAATAGATTCCTCTGTTCCTGTAGGTAATGCTGTGGTTACAATGTATGCGAAGTCTGGAAATGCTCAGAAAGCTAACCATGCATTTGAATGGATGCCAAGGAGAGACATAATATCATGGACAGCTATGATCACTGCATTCTCTCAGATTGGTGATATTGAACTAGCTCGAAAATATTTTGATAAAATGCCGGAACGCAATATCATAACATGGAATTCAATGCTAGGCGCATATACTCAACACGGTTTTTGGGAAGAAGGTCTCAGATTGTTTATTGTGATGCAAAGGCAAGGTGTTAAACCTGACTGGATTACTTTTGCAACTTCATTTAGTGCATGTGCTGATTTATCAATATTAAGACTTGGTATCCAAGTTGTAGCTCAAGCTGAAAAATCAGGCTTTGGTTCCAATGTTTCAGTGGCAAATAGCATTGTTACTATGTACTCAAGGTGTGGACAAATTGAAGAGGCAGAAAAAGTTTTTGAATCAATACATGAAAAAAGTTTGATTTCCTGGAATGCTATAATGGCAGGATATGCTCAAAATGGTCAGGGTAGGAAAGTGATAGAGATGTTTGGGAATATGTTAGATTTGAATTGCACACCCGATCATATAAGCTATGTCTCTGTTCTATCTGGATGTAGCCATTCCGGGCTCGTAGCAGAAGGAAAGCATTACTTTTCTTCCATGACTCGAGATTTTGGAATCTCTCCAACGTCTGAGCATTTTGCTTGTATGGTAGATCTGCTAGGTCGTGCTGGGTTACTGGATGAGGCGAAGAATTTGATTGATGGAATGCCTTTTAAGCCAAATGCTCCTATTTGGGGGGCTCTGCTTGGTGCTTGTCGTACCCATCACAACTCTGAATTAGCAGAATTTGCCTTGTGGAATTTGCTGGAGTCAGATGCAGAGGAATCTGGAAGTTACATCCTTCTAGCGAATACATATTCAGATTTGGGCCAAGTGGATGATCTTGCAGTTGTGAGGAAACTGATGAGAGAGAAAGGAATCCAAAAAAATCCAGGTTGTAGCTGGATTGAGGTTGAAAACAGGGTACAAGTGTTCACTGTAGATGATACTAATCACCCACAAGTGAAGGACGTTTATAGAATGTTGGAGGAGGCCATGAAGAACATAGAAGATAGCTACGTTACTGCAACTAGCTTCTCTTCGTTCTTAGGGTTATCATAGCGAGAAGCTTGTTGCGGCTTTTGGTTGGATTAGCTTGCCGATGTAGGTTGCCACTCGGTAATAAAGCTGATTTTGTTACCTCAAAGGAACATATGGTGCAAGATGGAGATCGGTTTCAGCATTTCAACTATGGATTTTTGTATCCTTTGGAGATTACTGGTACTCTGAAGGTATGGAAATTACTCACCGTCATGGATTATTGAATTTTTTTGTCCCTCTTGAATCTTTCTGATATAAATATGGTATTGTGTACGGCGAAAGCAATGAATTTTTGACTTGTGTACAGAAAAAGAAATTATGTCTGAGTTGGATATACTGCTTTTGCTGTGTGCTCAACATAATAAGCACTGTAAACTATAGTTGGCATTATGAAAAAGCTGAACCGAAGCTACTTTTTCGCCCCTCCTTTTCAGGGCAATTAGGGAGCAAGACTAAGCCTGCAGGTTAGGGGAGTCAACCCCGGGATCAGCACCAGAGGGAGGGTTGCCTATGAAAATGAAGTTTATTACAAGGGCGCTACCCAGCCTCTGTCTGCAGTGTGTATACCTTGTTTCTTTATCACGTCCCCATGCTTGGAAGGGGACAGAAACAAGATGCACAAATAGGTTTACTCGTGATCTGGAGTAAACTAGAAAGATCCATTTACTTTGCAACATGTTAATATCTTACCATTTCTCATAAGCAGATGTCCTGTGAAAGATCTCGGGCCTAGATGGCTAGACATCCACTTATTGGTTAGATTGTATCTTTTTTTCAAAATTTCACTTACTTTAGGGCAATCTGCATGAGCACAAGGGTTGGATTGGTAACTTCAAATTAGTAAACTCTTTCTATGTTAGTATGTCTATTTGGTTTGTTTCACCTTTGAATGCCCCATGGGGAGCCGTATTTTGTTATTTCAGTGGAAGAAGAAACAGCAAGTAGTATAAGTAGTTACATCTTGCTGCTTGGATCAGAGTTGAAGAAGCCATTGACAAGCCCTCAAAGCCTCCTGTCCATATTATCTTTGGCTTGGATGAGGACAGTGGTGAGAGAAATTTCTCTCCAGGCTAGAAACAAACGGGATTTTGAAGTACGTAAGGAATTCCTTGACGAACTAAGGATTCTTTTTGTTTGATTTGATTATGGTGTTTTTGGAAGGTTAGCTAATATTTCCTTTGTCAATATGAGTTATGGCCGAAGAAAACCCTGGAAGGGGATCCCGAGTTTATGATCCTGGCTTATCAATCAAGTGGCTGATCTCATAATCATTGTGTTGATTAAAGTCAGAAGCTTACTTATGGAGAAATTAAAAAGATTTGATCCCTACAATTGTAAATTGATTGTTTATGAATCATGTTAAAGTTGCCACCACAGGAGCATAGTGATTGTAAATGACAATGAGAGGTTACTGCTAGATCAATATTACACAAAATTAACTTTTGTCTGGCATCTGAGAGTGAAGTATGATTTCGTGATTCCTTACTTCGTTAACTAGGCTATACTTGAAGCTCTGAATTACCATATACTATTGTTTGAATGGTTTTATGTTTTCCAGGAATTCGTTTGAGTTCTACATTTGAACAAGTTGACAATAGGCAAGCAATGATGGATGTCAATATTTTTGCTTCTTTCAACAGAATTTCGAATACGATATTATAGGAATTAGTAGTTTTCAGAATGCTGAATTGCCATCCACCATTCAGGATTTGAAGTAGCTTGACAAACTGATTGTAATTTGAGTGTCCTTTACAAATGCAACAAATATGTGGGTCTGGCATTGCTCTGTCCTTCTTGGCTAGTTCAATAACCCTGCAGCACTTACAAATGTATTGGGTTTGTTCACAGCAACCAGTGTCCATGTTTTCTTTGCATTGCATCTTCTTCTTTTCATACGTGGTAAGTGCTGTTTATAGAACTGGTGGTGGTTGTTGATTCTCGTATATCTATATTTACATACAAAATATATGGAATGGATGAAGCATTGCAAACTTTGTGTAATGTATCATATTGGAGGCTATTGGCATTTAGAAAGTTACAGTTGCATAGATTAGGAGTGTCATGAGAGATGGAAAGCATAAGAATGTGCAACTCACTTGGTGACTCTATAAGCATTTGTAGAAGACCACTTCCTCATTCTTTCCTTGTCCGTGAGCAGTTTTCACTCCTCAGTAAGGGCCTCAGAACATATGAATTTTTCCTAGTATATCTGACTAATTTTGATGCTTTGGAAAGCGCTTGTTTGGCTTCAATTATACATTTCGTCTTTTATCTTTATCTCTGCAACACCCCTACCCTAATTGCAGGGGTATTTTAGTCTTTTACTGTTTGTTTTATTCGCATTTTTTCGTAGTCCTTACTTTTTAATGCTGAATGATCTGTTAAATGAGTTTTTTCTCGAGTTTTAAAGTTAAGGGAAAGAGGCCTAAACCTAGTAGAACATAGACTCCACTTAACAAATCTTAGGCTGCGTTTTGTTTCCATGTAAAATAAAGAAAATGAGAAAATATTTGCAGCTGGAAATATTTGGAGGGAAAACTAAACAAGTTTAGGTGTTTGGCCAACTCCTTGAAAATGAGTCTATAGTGTTTAGTTGTCATCTGAAAATTCAAAGAATATTTTCTAATAGTTTCAATTTGTTCTTGTGATATAAAGATATTAAAAACAATGAAAGCAGGTCCCACATCCGAAAGGCTAAATTATGATTTTATTGTCAATAGAGATATTAAAAATAATGCATAACAATAAAAAGAGTGTTTAATATAAAATCCCTAAAACCAGCAACCTTCGTAATGATAAATCAATATTCAACATTTTGGTAGAAAAAATTCTCTAATTTTTGGTGTTTGAATGTTAAAAAAAATTTGTGGTTAAAATTTTGGGGTATGAGAATTTGTGAAAAAGTGTATAGTTTATGGGAGTTCATGAAAAAGTAAGTGAATAGATAGAAGATTTGAATTAATATAATAATAATAAATAATAATTTGAAGGGATAGCGATTATTTTGTAGTTATTTTAATTAGGCCCAAAATTTTTGAGTGCCAAATATTCAAAAGCTGATGCAAGCTTATTCTATTAAAATCCTTATATCTTCATAATTTTTGCAGATATATCATTGATATAAAAGCACTAGCTGTTATTTTTTCAAGAACTATTGCAAGTCGCTCAATTTTATCTCCTAGTATCACATAACTTCCATCTTTATTACTTGGGGCTTTGCTTCTTTTGTTATGAGACGGTCTTTTGATGCATCTTCAAAGTCAATATCCAAATGAGTTGCATCCGCCATCAATTGAAAATGTTTGATACGCCTCATTTTTCATTTGATTATTTATTCTTTTTCCTTTGACTCATATTTTTTGCCCCTACCAAACACATATTTTTTGAAAATATTTGCAATCAAAACAAACGCAGTCTTACTGTGAGACCCCGATTTTAGGTCTGTCAAGTTATTGCTTATGACCTCTTAAGTACGTATTATTGCAAGTGTATGTATGATTAAATTTGTGATTTTTGAGGTAAGTGTCGACACATTGGAGCATAGTGTCGACACATTAGACTAACACCCGAAAGTTTACCTTTTCTGGAGCCCAAAGTGAATTTTGACTAAGTGTTGTAAGTGTCGACACCTTGGGTCAAAGTGTCGACACATTAGACCGATACCCGAGAGTTCGCCTTTTTCCAGAACTCCCGTGGATTTTGACCAAGTGATGGAAGTGTCGACACCTTGAGTGATGGTGTCGACACATCTAACTGAAACCCGAGAGTTTACATTTTTTTCCCACTTTGGCCAAGTGTTGGAAGTGTCGACACCTTGAGTGATGGTGTCGACACATCTTACTAAATGTGTTGTAAGTGTCGACACCTTGAGTGATAGTGTCGACACATATAACTACATTCCGAAATTTTACGGATTGAAAATACGTGAGGTGAAATTCATGTGAAAAAGGGGGAAATAAGGGAGGGCAGCCTTGTCTTTTCCCCAAGCCCTTTACGTATAAGGCAACCCCCCCCCCTTTCCCACAAGTCATTTTGCCCTAGCTCCCCACCGAAGAAGAGAAGAGAAGAAAAGAAAGAAAGAAGAAGGAGAAAAGAAGAAGAAGAAAGGAAGAAGAGAAAGAAAGAGAGAGAGAAGAAGGTGAGTGCTTATGGCCGGCCAAGCCATACCCATTTTCACCTATGTTCTCTTTTTCTTTTGAATGGTTGATGGTTGTGTGTTGTTAGTTTCTCCTTGGTTGTTGTGATGGTTGTGTGTTGTTAGATTTCTCCTTGAGATTCATGTGTTTTCTTTGAAGAAAATGTAGATCTAGTGAGTTTTAGAGAGTTGTATGGATTGTGCACAAAGCCATGGAGAGTGTGGTTAGATTTGGGAATTTATAAACCCAAGAGAAACCAACTTGCATACTAGGTGTTTGATAAAAGACCAAAGGGAGTGAAATAGATGCAATAACCTTTGTTCTAGTGATGAAATCATTGTTTTTGGTTGGAAGTTTTGAGTTGTATGTGTAAAGTCTACGTCTTGTATATGAGGTTATATGAGGAGGGCACTTGGGGCAAATTTCGTGGGCGTTGGATGATTTTGTACGATGAAGTATGTGTATGACAAAGTATGAGATATTGAACGAGGAATAAGTATGAGATATTGAATGAGGAATAAGGACGATTTTGTATGATGAAGCGTGAGTAATTGATTGATTACTCTATACGTCTAGTAAACCTATGAATAACAATGGTATGATCCAATTGTAGGTAAAGGGGCATTCAACCCACAAGCAAGCAAAGTAAGAGGAGCTTACGTTTGTAAGTAGCAACTTACGCTTTACAAAACTGGAATGATACACAGCATGTTTTTATGAATAAGCATAACATGTTTATAACCACGCATGACAAGTTATTTCTCAACAAGCATGACATCGTATACGTATTTGTATGAAAGCATGAAAGAAGTTTTTGTGCAAAGGAAAACATGAAAGGTTTATGAGATATTTGTCATTAAGCACGAACTGTCAAGAGCATTAGAAGCATTTTATGATAAGTTGATTACCAAGCATGACATGAGCACGTCATGAGCAATTGCATTTGCATTTATTTGTCTCATAAGAAAGAAGGAGAAATTTTATGCAAATGAAAGTACCATTTTTATGCTACTTATGACAAGTTTTATGACAAGTTAATTAACGAACCCAAGTCGGTCGGTACCGTACCAAGTCAAGAAGTTGCATCCATACCGAAGGACGTTTACGTGAAGGATGGATGTCACCTAGGACACCCATACCGAAGGATGCTTGCAAGAAGGATGGGTAGTCCGGGAGGTATGTGCAATCACACTGAAGGATGCTTGCAAGAAGGTGTGAACCTCCAAGAGTCGTGTCTAGCCACTGAAGGACATTGAGAAGGTGTGCTAGTTCGACCATATGTAAGGTCCCCAAGGGAAATAGGGGACAGTTCCAACGGGAACGCACAACCCTGATGCCAGGGGTAAATGGAGCTCAAGTAGCCCATAGGATAAGAATGGAAAAGATTTTCCAAAAGAAAGAGCTTTATAAGTATAAGAGATGTTTTCAAGAGCAAGTGCATGTGCATATGCAATCATGAGGCATACACGTGCATCACGATTCATGATCATGCATGAATTACATATGTATACATGATAAGTTCAAGTTATGATTATTTCAAGTTAAAGCTCGTGATATTTCAAGTTGTACTTGAATTACATTATGTTCAAGTTTAAGCGCATGCTTATGATTTTAAGTCAAGTGCATGCTTATGATTTTTAAGTTCATTATGATATCGAGTTCATGACGATTTCAAGTTTAAAAGCAAGTGTACGATTTCAAGTTTAAAAGCAAGTGTACAATTTCAAGTTTAAAAGCAAGTGTACGATTTCAAGTTTAAAAGCAAGTGTACGATTTCAAGTTCATATTTCCAAACCATGATTTCAAGTTCATGTTTTAATTATAATTCCTTACTGAGTCTTTCGACTCACAGATGTTTTAAATTGTATCATTCCAGATAACAATTCAGGTGGGAAAATCTAGAAGAGGGACCGATGGGAACGTCCTCATCCCTCTTTGTTGTTCATTAAAGGTTAGATGTAATTTTGAAGAGTCATCATGAGCCTCCGTCGTGTGGTGGTCATGGGTTATTCGGACTATTAGAGTTCAAGGTTTTTGATGTCTAGTATCTTAGTCGTGGTTATCAGAATCAGAAGTTGAAGAGTTCATAGGAAGTACTATCAGGCATCCTGTGAATGTCTATGTTATGTGTATAAGGATTCAAGATGTATTACTTATATGTTATGAGTAGGTCCATATCAAGGTTTTGTTGGAATCCCTTAGGACTTGTACTTCAGTCATGCAGACATGACATGTAATTTGGATGCTTTCACTATTGCCGTTGTAGTCAATTGTGTAAGTTGAAGTTTATGTAAATCTCTTTGGCCCATCTCTCTCAGTTGTAGGTGTTTTATGTATTTGTATAAAAAAAAAAAAAAAAAAATCCGCTGCATGATTAAGAGAAACGCTGGAACATTCATTGAGTGGATGTTCGCGGCTGTCATTAACCCCCTTCGGGCTAGCGTTCGGGGCGTGACAGAAAATGGTATCAGAGGAAATAGAGCTTTGGGCCAGGAGACATAAGGTATAGATTAGAACCCTAAAGAGTTAACTATGTGTTAGGCATCAAGTACACTAGACTGGTGACATAGACTCATTATGAGCTCATAGTGAATAAAGACTTTGAAAGTGCAGAATGACACCTAGAGGACCAAAAGAGAATTGGGGACTCAGAGAATCGAATGTCACTACTGATGATGTTTTAGAACACATGGCTCGGCTTGTCACTGAACAGGTGCAACAAGGAACAAATGATTAAGGTTACCTAAGGATATGATTACGCAGACCCTGGAAGAAATTTTTATCGAAGTAAGTTTTGATTTTGGTAGACTTCCGAATGGAGTTTGCCGGAACACCTGATTTTAGTCAGAGGGTCAGATTTTGGCTGAGGAATAGTTATTGCTCTTTGACTTATTAAGGCTTAGGAATTCAAGACAATGAGTTGTTTTGAGGATAATGAATTTTGATATTAGACTTGGTCTGCATTTGAGATTATACGGACAGGGAATCGAAGAACTATTGGAGTTTTATACCGCCCAGATAAGGGATTTGTTGATCAATTGTAAAGAGCTTAAGTATGCACTAATGCTTATTTATGAACAGAGTATGATCTTTGGATTAGGAAAGAGATATATCTGAGAAGATATTTTGCGCTAAAGATTGTTGTTATAAGCGCTTATTGATGCCATTAGAATTGACCATGGCATAAGAGACATTGAAATGATGATTAGGGTGCTTCGGGGCCATTTAGATTGATTAGTGATCTTCATGATGATACAGTGGCTCATTTGAAGAGTTAAGAGGGTTATAAAGAATGTTTGTCGATTGAATTGCAGAAATTAAGTTGAGGAAATTTGACTACCAATTTTTCTAAATGTGGAGGATTACCCGAATGCATGAGTAAATCCACTATAATGTAGTCTAATGGTGGTGATCAAATTATAAAGAATGCCTAATTGAAAGTGAGGGGCATATAGTATTAGCTAATTTGATGGTAATGGAGATGGTGGTTTGACATCATATTAGGCATGAATTGGTTGACAGCGCATGGTGCTCGTATGAATCGTTATGATGAGGAAAAGGAGGGGAGACCGGGTTGTTGTTTCCCATGTATGAGAAAAAATGGGGCGAAGGCCAGCGAGTATGTCGACCAACTAGGTTGTAAAGAGGTCATGAAGGACTTTTAATCCTGGCAAATGATACCGAGAGGGAGGCTGCTACAGTGGAGCAGACCCCAATAGTGAACGAATTTCCCGATGTTTTTCCTAAAGAAATACCTAGGTTACCCCAGATAGAGAAGTGGAATTGGTACTGAGTTAGAATTACCTTCTAAAGTATCGTATCGAATGGCTCCAGTAGAGCTGAAGGAGCTAAAGGTTCAAATAGAAGAACTTCTGGAGGAAGGGTTTATACGGCCAAGTGTAAGGTGACTATAAAGAATAGATACACGTTACCTTTATATTGATGACCTGTTCGATTAAGTTATAACAGACATAAGTATCCTCAAAGATTGACTGGAGATCGAGGTATCATCAGTCGAAGGTGAAGGAAGGAGGTATATCCAAGACGACCTTCAGACACGTTATGGTCACTATGAATTCTTGGTGATGCCATTGGGCTGGCCAATACTCCGGCCTCATGTATGGATTTGATGAACAGGGTGTTCAAGGAGTTCTAAGATAAGTTGTGATGGTCTTTATAGACGATATTTTGATTTAATCAAGAAATAAGCATGAACATGAGAAACGTCTAAGGACTGTTCTACAGATTTTCACGGAGAAGAAGTTGTATGCTAAATTCTCTAAGTGTAAATTTTGGTTGGAGCAAGTCCGATTTTCGGGGCATGTGGTTTCAGGCAAAGGGATTGTCGTGGAACACGGTAAGGTCGATGATGTAACCTAATGGCCAAGGCCTATAAATGTGAAGGAAATAAGGAGTTTCCTGGGGTTAACAAGATACTACCGAAGGTTCATCGAGGGGTTTACAAAGATAGTTATACTATTGACATCGTTGATTAAGAAAAATGTCAAGTTTGAATAGACGTTTGAGTGCGAATAAAATCTTTTGGGATTTTAGACCGAATGGGTACCATGACGTACCAGTGGCCCTACCTATTTCTTAGAGTATGAGCCCTTGCACATTAAGAGAACCTTATATATGTAGAAAAACAGATAAGGTTTAGAAAAAATGAGCAAGAGTTAAGGACGAAGAATCGAATTCCGAGGATGGAATTTCTGTAAGGAGGGGAGGATGTGAGACCCCGATTTTAGGTCTGTCAAGTTATTGCTTATGACCTCTTAAGTACGTATTATTGCAAGTGTATGTATGATTAAATTTGTGATTTTTGAGGTAAGTGTCGACACATTGGAGCATAGTGTCGACACATTAGACTAACACCCGAAAGTTTACCTTTTCTGGAGCCCAAAGTGAATTTTGACTAAGTGTTGTAAGTGTCGACACCTTGGGTCAAAGTGTCGACACATTAGACCGATACCCGAGAGTTCGCCTTTTTCCAGAACTCCCGTGGATTTTGACCAAGTGATGGAAGTGTCGACACCTTGAGTGATGGTGTCGACACATCTAACTGAAACCCGAGAGTTTACATTTTTTTCCCACTTTGGCCAAGTGTTGGAAGTGTCGACACCTTGAGTGATGGTGTCGACACATCTTACTAAATGTGTTGTAAGTGTCGACATCTTGAGTGATAGTGTCGACACATATAACTACATTCCGAAATTTTACGGATTGAAAATACGTGAGGTGAAATTCATGTGAAAAAAGGGGGAAATAAGGGAGGGCAGCCTTGTCTTTTCCCCAAGCCCTTTACGTATAAGGCAACCCCCCCCCCTTTCCCACAAGTCATTTTGCCCTAGCTCCCCACCGAAGAAGAGAAGAGAAGAAAAGAAAGAAAGAAGAAGGAGAAAAGAAGAAGAAGAAAGGAAGAAGAGAAAGAAAGAGAGAGAGAAGAAGGTGAGTGCTTATGGCCGGCCAAGCCATACCCATTTTCACCTATGTTCTCTTTTTCTTTTGAATGGTTGATGGTTGTGTGTTGTTAGTTTCTCCTTGGTTGTTGTGATGGTTGTGTGTTGTTAGATTTCTCCTTGAGATTCATGTGTTTTCTTTGAAGAAAATGTAGATCTAGTGAGTTTTAGAGAGTTGTATGGATTGTGCACAAAGCCATGGAGAGTGTGGTTAGATTTGGGAATTTATAAACCCAAGAGAAACCAACTTGCATACTAGGTGTTTGATAAAAGACCAAAGGGAGTGAAATAGATGCAATAACCTTTGTTCTAGTGATGAAATCATTGTTTTTGGTTGGAAGTTTTGAGTTGTATGTGTAAAGTCTACGTCTTGTATATGAGGTTATATGAGGAGGGCACTTGGGGCAAATTTCGTGGGCGTTGGATGATTTTGTACGATGAAGTATGTGTATGACAAAGTATAAGATATTGAACGAGGAATAAGTATGAGATATTGAATGAGGAATAAGGACGATTTTGTATGATGAAGCGTGAGTAATTGATTGATTACTCTATACGTCTAGTAAACCTATGAATAACAATGGTATGATCCAATTGTAGGTAAAGGGGCATTCAACCCACAAGCAAGCAAAGTAAGAGGAGCTTACGTTTGTAAGTAGCAACTTACGCTTTACAAAACTGGAATGATACACAGCATGTTTTTATGAATAAGCATAACATGTTTATAACCACGCATGACAAGTTATTTCTCAACAAGCATGACATCGTATACGTATTTGTATGAAAGCATGAAAGAAGTTTTTGTGCAAAGGAAAACATGAAAGGTTTATGAGATATTTGTCATTAAGCACGAACTGTCAAGAGCATTAGAAGCATTTTATGATAAGTTGATTACCAAGCATGACATGAGCACGCCATGAGCAATTGCATTTGCATTTATTTGTCTCATAAGAAAGAAGGAGAAATTTTATGCAAATGAAAGTACCATTTTTATGCTACTTATGACAAGTTTTATGACAAGTTAATTAACGAACCCAAGTCGGTCGGTACCGTACCAAGTCAAGAAGGTGCATCCATACCGAAGGACGTTTACGTGAAGGATGGATGTCACCTAGGACACCCATACCGAAGGATGCTTGCAAGAAGGATGGGTAGTCCGGGAGGTATGTGCAATCACACTGAAGGATGCTTGCAAGAAGGTGTGAACCTCCAAGAGTCGTGTCTAGCCACTGAAGGACATTGAGAAGGTGTGCTAGTTCGACCATATGTAAGGTCCCCAAGGGAAATAGGGGACAGTTCCAACGGGAACGCACAACCCTGATGCCAGGGGCAAATGGAGCTCAAGTAGCCCATAGGATAAGAATGGAAAAGATTTTCCAAAAGAAAGAGCTTTATAAGTATAAGAGATGTTTTCAAGAGCAAGTGCATGTGCATATGCAATCATGAGGCATACACGTGCATCACGATTCATGATCATGCATGAATTACATATGTATACATGATAAGTTCAAGTTATGATTATTTCAAGTTAAAGCTCATGATATTTCAAGTTGTACTTGAATTACATTATGTTCAAGTTTGTAATTATTTCAAGTTTAAGCGCATGCTTATGATTTTAAGTCAAGTGCATGCTTATGATTTTTAAGTTCATTATGATATCGAGTTCATGACGATTTCAAGTTTAAAAGCAAGTGTACGATTTCAAGTTTAAAAGCAAGTGTACGATTTCAAGTTTAAAAGCAAGTGTACGATTTCAAGTTCATATTTCCAAACCATGATTTCAAGTTCATGTTTTAATTATAATTCCTTACTGAGTCTTTCGACTCACAGATGTTTTAAATTGTATCATTCCAGATAACAATTCAGGTGGGAAAATCTAGAAGAGGGACCGATGGGAACGTCCTCATCCCTCTTTGTTGTTCATTAAAGGTTAGATGTAATTTTGAAGAGTCATCATGAGCCTCCGTCGTGTGGTGGTCATGGGTTATTCGGACTATTAGAGTTCAAGGTTTTTGATGTCTAGTATCTTAGTCGTGGTTATCAGAATCAGAAGTTGAAGAGTTCATAGGAAGTACTATCAGGCATCCTGTGAATGTCTATGTTATGTGTATAAGGATTCAAGATGTATTACTTATATGTTATGAGTAGGTCCATATCAAGGTTTTGTTGGAATCCCTTAGGACTTGTACTTCAGTCATGCAGACATGACATGTAATTTGGATGCTTTCACTATTGCCGTTGTAGTCAATTGTGTAAGTTGAAGTTTATGTAAATCTCTTTGGCCCATCTCTCTCAGTTGTAGGTGTTTTATGTATTTGTATAAAAAAAAAAAAAAATCCGCTGCATGATTAAGAGAAACGCTGGAACATTCATTGAGTGGATGTTCGCGGCTGTCATTAACCCCCTTCGGGCTAGCGTTCGGGGCGTGACACTTACCTTGATCAAGATTTCCATATTTAAAAGAAGGAAATCGAGTAATTTGATGCTTTCAAAATAGTAAAACCATTTCCTTATTTACTTAGGTTAAGGACCCTTCGGATCCCTTGCTTTTTCCTTCATTTCAAAAATGATCCTAGGATTTTGCAATTAATCATAGGTAGTCTTCATGTTTGTATAGAGAGTAAAAAATTATCATTTCGTCAATTTTCCGTCCAATGTTAACGGATTGACATATCATGTCACGCCCCGAACTCTAGCCCGAAGGGGGTTAATGACAGCCGCGAACATTCACTCAATGAATGTTCCAGCGTTTTCTCTTAATCTTGCAGCGGATATATTTTTTTTATATACATAAACACCTACAACTGAGAGAGATGGGCCAAAGAGATTTACATAAACTTCAACTTACACAATTGACTACAACGACAATAGTGAAAGCATCCAAATTACATGTCATGTCTGCATTGCTGAAGTACAAGTCCTAAGGGATTCCAACAAAACCTTTATATGGACCTACTCATAACATATATGTAATACATCTTGAATCCTTATACACATAACATAGACATTCACAGGATGCCTGATAAGAGTTCTTAGTACTTCCTATGAACTCTTCAACTTCTGTTTCTGATAACCACGACTAAGATACTAGACATCAAAAACCTTGAACTCTACTAGTCCGAATAACCCATGACCACCACACAACGGAGGCTCATGACGACTCTTCAAAATTACATCTAACCTTTAATGAAACAACAAAGAGAGATGAGGACGTTCCCATCGGTCCCTCTTCTAGATTTTCCCACCTGAATTGTTATCTGGAATGATACAATTTAAAACATCTGTGAGTCGAAAGACTCAGTAAGGAATTATAATTAAAACATGAGCTTGAAATCATGGTTTGGAAATATGAACTTGAAATCGTGAGTTTGAAACCATGAACTTGTTCTTTGAGCTCATAATCTTGAACTTGAAATCATACACTTGCTTTTAAACTTGAAATCATCATGAACTCGATATCATAATGAACTTAAAATCATAAGCATGCACTTGACTTAAAATCATAAGCATGTGCTTAAACTTGAAATAATTACAAACTTGAACTTTAAATATCATGTATACGTATGTAATTCATGCATGATCATGAATCGTGATGCACGTGTATGCCTCATGATTGCATATGCACATGCACTTGCTCTTGAAAACATCTCTTATACTTATAAAGCTCTTTCTTTTGGAAAACCTTTTCCATTCTTATCCTATGGGCTACTTGAGCTCCATTTACCCCTGGCATCAGGGTTGTGCGTTCCCGTTGGAACTGTCTCCTATTTCCCTTGGGGACCTTACATATGGTCAAGCTAGCACACCTTCTCGCATTCGTCCTTCAGTGGCTAGACATGACCCTTGGAGGTTCACACCTTCTTGCAAGCATCCTTCAGTGTGATTGCACATACCTCCTGGACTACCCATCCTTCTTGCAAGCATCCTTCAGTATGGGTGTCCTAGGTGACATCCACCCTTCTCGTAAACGTCCTTCGGTATGGATGCACCTTCTTGACTTGGTACGGTACCGACCGACTTGGGTTCGTTAATTAACTTGTCATAAAACTTGCCATAAAGTAGCATAAAAATGGTACTTTCATTTGCATAAAATTTCTCCTTCTTTCTTATGAGACAAATAAATGCAAATGCAATTGCTCATGACGTGCTCATGTCATGCTTGGTAATCAACTTATCATAAAATGCTTCTAATGCTCTTGACAGTTCGTGCTTAATGACAAATATCTCATAAACCTTTCATGTTTTCATTTGCACAAAACTTCTTTCGTGCTTTCATACAAATACGTATACGATGTCATGCTTGTTGGAGAAATAACTTGTCATGCGTGGTTATAAACATGTTATGCTTATTCATAAAAACATGCTGTGTATCATTCCAGTTTTGTAAAGCGTAAGTTGCTACTTACTATTTTCACTTACAAACGTAAGCTCCTCTTACCTTCGCTTGCTTGAGTGTTGAACGTTACGTTACCTACAATTGGATCATACCTTTGTTATTCATAGGTTACTAGACGTATAGAGTAATCAATACATTACAATCATCCAAGGTATGACTTAAAATCTTTCCATGTCCTAGGCCTTCAATCTAGGATCCACTCAATATCAAGAGATAACTACAATGCATCAAAACACACTCTCTATTCCAGCTCTGAAATCTGCTTATGTAATTACCAGCCATCACAACAATCTTTTTAACGTTCTAACTTCCAACAACCAAAACTCTAATCTCTTCATGACACAACCAACATCCAAGGCTAGTTTAACATCTCATAACAACAACCATTATTTCACATTCCTTCCACTTTTACAACTCCAACTCAAAGTTTATAATAAAACTATGATTCCATCTTCATCAAGCTATACTATTGCATTTGCCCATTTCTTTTGGGCTTTTATCAAACAAGTAGGGTGTATCATTTGTTCTCTTGAACATCTTTCAGATCTAACCATATATCAAACACTTAGGGCTTGGTGGTTCTCAACAAGACTCATATGCATTACATCAACCAATAGATTCGGCCATACATGCTCAAAATAGATCTCAGCCCTCTTTTAGGCTTTTCATCAAACACCTAGGGTGCAGCAAGCAATCTCTCTCTCTCTCTTGAATATATTTCTTTTTTCAGATCTGACCATAACTCTCCATGGTTCCACATACAACCCATACTACTCTTTAAAGCTCATTATTCTTTAAAGCTTACTAGATCTACATTTTCTTCAAATAACACATATGAACACAACACATACAAGGAGAAAACCAAACAAACTTCACAACCAACAACCATTAAAGGAAAGAAGAGAAAATGAGAGAAATGAATGATGGCTTGGTCGGCCAAGAAGGGCTGAAATCCCTCACCTTCTTCTCTCTCTTTCTTTCTCTTCTTCCTTTTCCTTCTTCTTTTCTTCTTCTTCTCCTTCTTCTTTCTTTCTCCTTCTTCTTCTTCTTCTTGTTCGGGTGAGCTAGGGCAAAATGATTTGTGGGAAAGGGGGGGTTGCCTTATACGTAAAGGGCTTGGGGAAAAGACAAGGCTGCCCTCCCTTATTTCCCCCTTTTTCACATGAATTCCACCTCACGTATTTCAATCCGATAAAATTTCGGAATGTAGTTATATGTGTCGACACCATCACTCAAGGTGTCGACACTTACAACACTTTTAGTTAGATGTGTCGACACCATCACTCAAGGTGTCGACACTTCCAACACTTAGTCAAAGTGGGAAAAATGTAAACTCTCGGGTTTTAGTTAGATGTGTCGACACCATCACTCAAGGTGTCGACACTTCCAACACTTGGTCAAAATTCACGGGAGTTCTGGAAAAAGGCGAACTCTCGGGTATCGGTCTAATGTGTCGACACTATGACCCAAGGTGTCGACACTTACAACACTTAGTCAAAATTCACTTTGGGCTCCAGAAAAAGGTAAACTTTCGGGTGTTAGTTTAATGTGTCGACACTATGCTCCAATGTGTCGACACTTACCTCAAAAATCACAAATTCGATCATACATACACTTGCAATAATACGTACTTAAGAGGTCATAAGCAATAACTTGACAGACCTAAAATCGGGGTCTCACATATCATACCCAATAAAATTAAGCCACATGCAATTAACCAAATCAGAGACTCCATGTCAAATAAAAAATAAAAAACTATATTTTTTAATTAATTTTGTTGTATTTTATTTATTTTGTCGTTTTAAATTTTATTATTATTTTAATATTTTTTATTGGGTTAATTACAAATACTCCCACGGACTACCACTAATTCCAAAAACCCTCCCTGAACTTGAACTTGTGGCAACTCAACATCATAATATACGTTAATTGTTGCATATCCCCATATTTCTTGTTACCGTTGCTTGTTTTCCGTCACACGTGAGATATACGTGAGCCCCCTTCGTGCAAATACCAAACTGCCCCCATTGTATTTGTTAAAATTAAAAGACTAAGTTGTCTGAATTTGAACTTATGTGGGTCCCGCTCGAAAGGAAACAACCAAGGACATGTTGCCACCTCAACAAGAAAGACTGCATTTTGGTCTTTGTCCTTGCATGTATTTGACAAACTTAAAATAGTTGGACTTAGTCAAAATCAAAAGTTTTCTCATTCGATACACCGAAGCCCTTTCTTCCCTCATTCACCGTCGGATAACTTCTAGGGTTAAGAAATTGAAGGCATTTCATTGTAGAAAAGAAGTGTTGGTTGTCTTTTACGCTGAAGGGTAAGCCACATAAATTCCTTCTACGTTTTTTTCTCTCAAATCGAATGATTTCCAACTATTTTGTACTCGGTTGCTTGCAAATGGGGTGGGGCCGATGTTTATGTAAGGCGAAAAGGTGACTAAATAGTGGATGCATGGGAAGATGCAAGTGAGAAAAATATTAGTAGGGTCAGTCGAGTTTTTTAATATTAATTTGTCCTGGAGTAGTCCCCTGCCCTCAAGAAAATGTAGGATTAAAAATATTGTGCTTCAATTATTAATTTGCTAGCATGTGATATGTAAAGCAGTAAAGGACAACAAAGGACATAAGATTTAAACAAATGTGATTGTTCCCTTTCTCGAGTGGTCCCCTCCCACCATTTTGTTTGCTTTTGTTTGTGCTTGCTCTGTCATTATCTGTGTTCTTTTGTTTGTAAAGACATTTTTATGCTTGCTTGCTCTGTCATTAAAACTAATGTGCTTACTTTTGTTTGCTTGCTAATTTTTTAACCATCTGCATCATTGTGCTCTTCGAGTGGTCCCCTCCCACCATTCAACTAGTTTGTTTGTTTGTTTGCTAAAGTTAATCTGTCTGTTGTGTGTAAATAATAATCTATTTGACTTTGTGCTAAAATTGGTTGAGATAAAAAAAGGTGATTCACATTTCAGTCCCTGTTAAATAATAATATGTTTGACTTCTAGTACTCTTCTATAATTTGTAATTACACTTTCATAGCCTTTGGGTCAGATCCCATTAGTGTCTGGTTAGCATATGTTAGTTTAATTTGCATGGTTTAGTTAGTTTCTTGTCAACTTATGCTTTTAGACAATAGATTATATTGGTTTGCTTAGTCTATTTTCCACTTAACGCTTTTAGACAATTTTACCGCACCAAGTGTCAAATAGAGAACACTTTTCAACACACTCATTAGGGTAGCCGCAAACAAAGCTAGTTTTGGATCAATATTGTTTATTTATTTGGTACTATTCCTGCAAGCATTTATGGGTATTACTAAATGGTATTGTCTATTTCTTATCTTATTGTGTTGTATTGAATTATTGGTTTGATAGTCAGTATATCAACATAAAAGACAATGAAAAATGGTGATCACTATTGTACGTGTCTTTTGTTTTGAATATTTAACACATCAATGTCCATAATTCATTAAAACATACATCATGGGCACCCGTGAATAACAAAAATCAAGACTGCAACGGATATCACAACATAATTCCACATAACATACTACATGGTAACTTGACAGAAACGGTTATGTAATAGAAACCATAATTGCAGCAGAAATCACACCTTCACATAAATGCAAATCCTAACAGATTAAGGACCTATTTGCAAACAAATTCACGAGAATTGGGAAGGATTAATCATAATACCTTGCGAATCGGAGAAGAAAAGATCCAACCCTAATAGTCTCTCTTCTTTCGTGGAGTTCACGAAAGGTGGGTGGTATTTCAGACAGTAATGAAAATGATGGTGTTTTGATTTAGACAACAATGAAGAGAAAGAGAGGTTGGGTTTCAAAACGCACTGACTTGCCTTTATTATCATCTCGAATGATTTTCTTCGAATGAGGGCAATTTGGTATTTGCATGAAGGGTGGGCTCACGTGTTTCTCAAGTGTGATGAAAAACAAGCAATGGTAACGGTAAAATTGGGTTTAAAATGGATTTGCAACAGTTTCCGAAATTACGGTGCCGAGTTGCCACGATTTCAAGTTCAAATGGGGTTTTTTGGATTATTTGTATAGTTCGTGGGGGGTATTTGCTGTTAACCCTTTTTAAATGAAGGCAAAACCAAGGGATCAAAAAGATATGTAATCTTATTTACTTTGTAGCCCTAATTCTCAATTCTCGTAATCCTACTTATGACTTTCATTCAAAGGCTTATAAGACCTTTTAAAGACCTCAAAACCTAAAATAAAGAGACTCAAGCCTTAGGAAAATAAGTCACCTCATTAAAATTCAAGAAATACCTAACCCTAGCATGAGTTTAAGCCTCTTTTTGTTGCCACCCTCGAGAATTTCGAAAATTCTAGCCTCCTCTCTGCAAACCACTCTCAAGACCCAAAATCATCTCTTTTCCTCCAAGAAATTAGTTTCTTATTGGATTTCGAAGACCGTAACAAGGTTTCAACTTTTATAAATTAGGATAACGTCAAATCAATTCTCTACAATATTTTCATCAATAACTTTCAAGAACATTCCTCTTTCCTAATATTTTTGAATATTCATGTTGACCTAGTGCAAGAAGAGATTTCCTTGATTAAAAGCTATTTACTTTTCACTCCATAACTCACCCGATTTATTGTCTTCCTCTTCAGGTTATATTGAAAATCCAACTTGGTAAGGCCCTCTCTTCCCTCAACTTTTGAAATTGAATGTGAACTATGAAGTTATAGAACCGATTTGACTTCCTATAAGTGTTGTTGGCGCTAGGCTAGGTTGGTTTCTCTTCTAACCAACTAATTATAATAACTTAGATGAGGTGATATTACATTGGGTAGCATACTTTAAATGAAAAAATACATGATATATAGATAAATAATTGCTGAAAATCGTGAAAATACCCTAAACATATGTTTACACATGATAATATGATTTAGTGTATTATTGCATAAAGAGTCAATATGCATGGATTGTATATATTGTATTGCTAGCATATAAAAATGTTAATTTTTAACATTTATCATTGATGAAAGCATATAAAGTATTTTCTCATATTCATGCAACCAAAAAGCCCTAAAATAAATGGTGTAACATGTGTCACTACTTTTGTAGCATCTATGAATTAAAAAAACACACATATTTAAGGCCTCAAATATCACATTTTTTTTTATCGCAAACAGATTTGTGAATTCGCATTGTAGGCTAACAAATGTTCATTGAAAGCATGCATACACCACATAAATTCACGAGCAAATAAGTGATCATTGGTATCAATCAATTGGGAGATATCAGACCTGATTTAGATGAAAAAGTCATGTATGGAAAGTCTAAATGGTGAAAATTTAAGATGATTGGTTGAATGAAAAGTTGATTGTTCTTTTTATGGAATTGTTAGGTCAAGTTAGCAAAGCATTGAAGCAAGGTAAGTAAATATGGTCATGCATTCTACATAAAATTCTCAATGTGATTTCTCAAAACAATTATATATCATGTCTAATATTGTTACTCTTTCCTTCGGAAGCCATTTTTTATCCAACATATATTCTATTTGCAAAAGTAAATTTTTTATCATGTATGCTATGAGATAGTAATACTCAAGTTATGCAAAATATTATACAACTGCAAAATGAAATGATAAATGTGTGAATTCAAATGTTTTAGCCACAACAAATCATGTGATGGTACCATTGCTAAAGTGTTGAGACAACTATCTTATATGGTCTATGGGGATTGGCTCACATGAGTGCACCATTTTTTTATCGAGTGATGTTCATATCTTGGACACGACTCCACTCATACAACCACAAGAATGGAGTCGGGATCCTTACTATTGTCAACGCTCACACACAAGGTGTAATTGTGTGTTGGCCACTCAAAGATTGAAAGAAAAAATAATTTCAATTATGTGTGTGCAAGGTTTTTAAACTAGTGTTTGAACTTAAAATTGTTTTACAAATTCATTTACTGTATGATGCATTTGCTTCTTGAGTATTCGACTCATTTTTTTTAAAATGTCCAGATTTAGAGGAAGACGAGTCTACAGGCCGAGGGAATTAGATGATGGAATATACCTAGAGGACCTTAGAATAAGTGCATTGGTGCACCAAAGTGTCATTTTGAGATGATATAACTCCAAAGTTTTATTTTCAAAGTTGTTTTAAACTACCATGAAGTTGAGATTGTTTAAGTTTTAAATTTTGTAATATTTTCTGAATTTGAGATTCTAATATTTTATTTTGCTTATGTACGTGTTGTGACATTCCTAACACTATCTGAGAAGGGGGTGTTTCAATTTCCTTAGAAAATTTTATCAATTCTCTTTTTTTTTTGTGCACGTGTTTCTCTACCTTTTAATCTTTTGTAGAAGATAGATTTGATATTGAAGATCATAAATGACAATTTGATTGCCATTCATGTTATCTCTTGCAGCAAAACTTTTTTTTTGAACTTAATGAAGTAGATGATAAGCATGAATAAGCACATGAGAGAATAGTGTATGAATTTGAAGTTGCTAGATTGGGTAGATCATCATTCTCTTGAGTAGAGATTTTGTCACAAATGCTTACAACAATATACATGCGGACTAGGCAAAAGGCAGGAGGAAATATATATATCTGCTTAAACTCCAGGAGAAAGATGATGTATGTATAACTTTTCTCGACTTGAAACTCCTACATCACTTGAGTCAAATATTAAAAAATTGATTTAGGATTTGGTAGTTTAGAAATTAACATAATTTATTTGTTGATTTTATTTATTTCTGATAGGAGTTCCGATATTCTTCTCTGGATCTTGACTAGGAGTGGGTTGGAGACGCTTTCTAGGAATATATTTTCTTCATGTGTCTTCTGATGCTTGAAGATCGCTTTCAGCATCTAACTGTTGGAGGCTATTTTTTTTTTGGGAGAACCAAGTAACATGCAAACAAAAGGTCAGGATTCATTTGATCCATGCTAGCATTAAGATATTACACAAAAGGAAATCGGAGTAGTATTGAGCAAAAGGAAATTGAAGTGGTAAAACTGCTAACTTCATCCTATCGAGCCCTCAAATTATCATGATAACACCCTTAAAAAAGATATAGCAGTCAAAATTGTGTCACATGTATATAAATTATTAGTGTGATAAGGTTTTGACAATCGAATCTTATTTGAAATCACACATTAATGAAATTTTATAATTTGGAAGCTACGAAGAATTTGAACCTCCAAAGTGACATTTACCCCGTATTTTGGATGCGCCAATAGAAATTTCCCCATTGTAATATTTAGCCTTAATTGCATTACAGGTCCTTATGGTAAAACGTTTTTACAAATTCATCCGTGCGGTATCACTTTGTACATACAAGTCCATGGGTATCACCTTGTCCAAAAGTTAGTCTCTTCGTCCATCAAGTTTCGACTACTACAAAGAAGCAACTTGCAGCGGTCGACCGATTAATGTAGCGGTCGACCACATCATCTCATTCATCTCTGACGTGGTTAATGTAGCGGTCGACCGGTTCGTCGTTAGTGTGTTAACGCCTAATTAATGGAGGGACTAACTTTTACTTAGAAGGGTGGCCACAGGGACCTATTTGTACAAAGTAATACCACATGGACGAATTTGTAAAAACGTTATACCACATGGACCTATGGTGCAATTAAGCCTGGCTATGAGAGAGTGCCTCACAATGCCTGTATCCGTTATATTTTCTGAGTAATATTTATTCGGCTTATATACAGCAAGCAACTATAGGTTGCAGCTAGTAGAAAGGGCTCTTCCAACTTGACAACCAAGCTCCACCATCGTTCCCGCTAGTTGTATCTATGGCTCCTGACCCTCTGTATCCATCTTTGCTACAAAACCCGCTTCTAACGGTTCAAACATGGCATCACTAGCCCTTCTTTTTGAAATTAATATTGGTACAGGACCATCAATATCCCCGACCAGCTGTATGCATGCTTTGACGGCTATGAGGCGTAGGCCTCAAAGTTGCGCTTTGACCGTTGCTTCATTGAGCATCAACAGTAGAACCGCTTCGCGGCATTAGCAGTGACGGTAGGTCTCTGATTCGAGAGCCACTTCCCCAGAAAGCCGCAAGATATAGGCCCATGATAGCCATGGCAACTACAGAACATGCTGGTGGAACTGCTTGACTACTTCCAAGGAACTGTGTAGCAAGGAGCCCTGCCAGGGTGGAGCTTTGCATTCCAGTGCATAATGAAATTGTTCTGCTAACTTCCTCTTCTAGCCTGTGAAAATTTTAGAAATGGTTCAATGTGTCAGAAAGCAAGCATGCAAGCAAGGTCTTAAGAATAGCTAATAAGCTTTTCAACTCACTTTCCACTCGAGCATTCAAAAGCTTGCAGCTAGTGTGGATAAGGAAGGAGGGCTTTCATCTTGCATATCAGTTGAGAAATGAACTACAACTTGGGAAGGGGGAAAACTAATTTTCCAGTTACAAAAACAGCATTGGACCACTCACAGTAATCAAACAATCAGGGCTGCAATGGCCTTTAGGAGAGAGGGATTATCGAATGGTGATCTTTCATCCGAGTTTGCCATGGAGTTTCAATGACAAAAAATGAGGACAAGGACTAACTAGATTTCCAAAGGTAGTGGAAGGCTATTATCCAACTTAACCTCCATGCTTCTTTTTTATTAGATAGTCTCACTTGTGGCAGAGGAATACTATGGTAAAAAACAAGTACTTGCTACAGGTTAAGTATTTGACTTTGGCTTCGTATTTGGAAAAAATCAGGAAGCAAGTAACTATAGATAGCATTTTTGAAGAACTGAAAACGCTTGAAAGTCTGGATAAGGGAGCAGATACTATAAGAGCCATAAATATCACTTTAAATCAGTAAAAAGCATGCAAGGTTCAAAAGCGGAAATGATATGGAAAAGCCTAGAATTCTGCAGGGAGGAATGATACGAATTTAGGAAGAAGGTAAGTTTAGAAAAGATTCAACAGAAGTGAAGAAAATGCGAAGGGGAGAAAGGAATAAGATCAGAAGGAAGTTGCGATGAAAAAAGAAATAAACAATCATCACAAGTAGCAAAGACTGAAAGAATAATGAGGGAAAAAATAGCCTTATTAGTCTTTGAGAATCAAGAGACAAGACCCCAGAAGTTAGAAACTACAGATTCTAGTGACTCAAACAACAAGATATATTATACCATGCAAACCAGAAAGACTTTTTGAAGACGAAATGGAACTCAATGATGTTCCTCTAACATTCCCCATGTGCCTGGACAAGAATGATACCCATAGATTACGACAATTCAATTCCCTACTGGACAAAGAAACATACCCATACACACCAAAAGAAGATTTGTCTTTTTATTGTCTCTGTGACATTTAAAGATTGAGATGCATGTGAGTTTAAAAATGTTCTAAAGATGATTTCAAGATAAGATTTATCTTAATTATGTTTTTCCTGCTTGATGTGTTGCTTACGGAGTCTTCAACTCATTTTTGTTTTTATGTCTTAAATGTCCAGATTTGGAGGGCGGGTCTACGGGCCAGAGAAAATAAAAAATATTATTGCCTAAACTACCTTATAATAAGTAAGCAAGATGATTTTTTCTTTTAATTTTGTTTATGATTATGTATATATGGCTTGACTTTCCAAACCCTATTCGGGGACGGGGTTGTTACAAATACGACTCTAAAACATGTGAAACATGAGTTCCAACACTAAAACAACTTGCTAGATGCAAAGTACAATGCTTAATAACTACTAACTTTCAAGACGACACTTTTATACAAAAAAACCCATCTTCTGAGCAACTCTTAGACATCCAAAGCAGCCATAATAATAATGGTCAAATCAAATGGCAAGCCAGAATAATAACGGGAAAAACACATCTTCTGAGCAGCTCTTAGACATCCAAAGCAGCCATAATAATATTGGTCAAATCAAATGGCAAGCCATAATAATAAAAGGTCAAATCCAATGGCAACCCATTGGCTTCTGGCACAACTTTGGTCAATGGCACAATCGTGGATGCCTGAACAACATTCTCCACAACATTGGCCTTTAAAATTTGATGCGCACAACATTCATTCCTATGACAATCACTCACACAACCTTGAAATCCCATAGGACTGACTCAAGATCAAACAATGAATTTTCTGAGAGGGAAGGGTAAATTTACCTCAATATTGGAATTCTGGAGACCAAATAGCCAACCGCGAACGCTACAGCATGAAATGTCAATACAGGTAAAACCAATCGCAGACCCTCTGTTGAAAGAATTTGGCTCCTATTTATAGCAAGAGGGCTGCCAATGCACATGGAAGTGCAAATCATTGCAACAAATGGCATCACCGGTCGAAGGACAGTGGCAACTGGTTTTGCATAAGTATTAAGCACAAGGCCGAGAGTGACTGGAACAAGAACAACCTGAAAATCAAAATGTCAAGAAAATCAATTTCCAAATACAAATATGGTAGAAGTATTTATAAATCCAATTTTACTTGCTTAATGCACTGTTCTTGTTACCTGCAATATTGACTTTGACATTGCAACAGCATCAACAGGAACAACAGATCCAACTAGAAGGCCAGTTAGTAGAGGTGTAACAAGCACGGATGCAATGGTAGTAGAGCTGGTCAGGAGAATGCTCAAGGCCACATCCCCTTTGCTCAAAAAACTGGCGTAGCTAGACAATTGAGCCCCTGCAACACAAGATGTGAGGACAAAGCCTGCAAAGAACATTTGAGACATGCCGAATGCTCTTGCAATTAATACACCAAGGGCTGGCTTCAGCACATACTGAGCAATGAACCCAACAGAGAGAGGTACAGGCCTGCAACAGAAGAAAACTGAAGAACATCGGAAGCAAATTCAAAACATTACAAATGGATTGCAGTAACATAGTTCTCCGATAAAAATATAACTATGCTGACACAAGATGGTACCTCTTAAATGCAAGAGCAAAATCATCTACTGAAAGTTGGATTCCAATCGACAACATGATCCCACCAAGAGCAGGGGCATAGAGTTCCTTAGATACCCTGCACCAGTTCAAAATTCACAGCTCCTTTAGCTGTTAAACAATTAATTCCAAAGTATATTTATTTGGGCAGAATTAGGCCTTTTTTATGTAAATCTCAAACAATACGCAGATTGTTTTGCCATAGCACCTGTCAACAAAACTAGAAAACCTGCGGAGTAGAACTAGGGGATCCCAAACACCTTATGAAAACATATGAAATTCCAAATTCTGATATGCAATTTCCAATCTCTTCTGCCCAAAAAGATTACAAATAATAGCTATCTTCAGCTCTCATAAGCAGTTCCAGCTCTATTTTTTTCTCACGATGAAAGAAGAGAAAAGCCAAAGTTGATAATAATGAAATCAGGAGCAAAGAAAGAATTATCGAGAAGTACAGACATTTATCGAATAAATACTAATCAAAACTAGGTCAGACAGATTGCAAGCAATTTGATTACAAGGTTATTCCTTAAGCAAAGTTTCAAACCACATAATAAGAACTTCCAAAAATAAAAAATTAGAATAAAAATCTTGAGAATTATAAGTAACATGTAGTCGTACGACACAATTATGTTATATATTGCTAACATTGTAGAAAACATTGTCTAAATCCTCAACTGGAAAGAACAGACAAGAACCTAGTACTAAAAGAAGTATAGAATTGAAAATCCATTTGTAGACTAAATAACCAATATCAGACAGAAACACTGAAAATTCGATTAGAAAAACCAATCAAAACCACATGCAAAAGTTGAAGACCAAAGACGTAACAGAAAATTAAACTAAAAAAAATGATTACACGACAAGGGAAACATAATCACAGAGCCACGTGCAGAATTTGAAAGCTTCATAAACCGAAAATACGCACCAAGTAAAAGTGGAGGGCTGAGCAAGAGCGGCAACCGCAGTCGCAGCCACCACAAAGGGGAGCATTGAGGACAAAGCCTGGGACCAATCGCTCGTCGTCCCAGCTCCCGCTATCCCATTGGGGTTTATCCCAAATGACAGCAACGACACGTTCCCTTCTCGCCTCTGCCGACCCACTCTACCTATGAACGGCGAAGTCGCGCACGCGCATATCGGAAGCTTGGTCGTCCGGTAGCTGAAACTATTGGAACGGTTCCAGAATGGGAAGCTAGAAAACGAAGAGAACGTAGAATACGAAGAGGTTGGCCTTAGTGGAAGGGGATGCAGGAGTTTTCGCTTGGTGGGAGGTGAGAGGGAGAGGGAGAGGAAGGGAATTGAGGGCAGAGAAGAAGTGGACATGGGGAGTGGACGGGCAGTGGTAGAAGTGGGTTGCGTCGCCGGATGAATGGTGGTTTCCGGCGAGGTTTAAAGGAGAAAATGAGAGGTGGTGAGGGAGCAAGGGAGCGGATGAGATGATGAAGTGAATTTTCAGGAGGAATACAAACTATCATTATGTTTGTATAAGCGGATGATGAAAGAGACGAGAGATATTTGTGGCGTATTTGCTTCTTCTCTCTCCATTTATATTTATTTATTTCATACGTGAGCTTTATAAAATACTTCAGAGTAAAGGGATGGAGCGACAAAAGAATGAGATTTATGATTTTGAGAAAAAAAAAAAAGAGTAAGAAAGATAAGGATTTCAGGTTACGTTCGATTTGAGTAAAAATGTAGGATTTTAGAGAAGTTGTGAATATTTATATTGAATAATATTTTATTGGTGTTTGTATAAAGTGGAGAGAGAAATTATTTGATGTAATTGTTTAATAAAAAGGTATTGGAGTTATGTGAAAAAGTATAGAGAGAGAAAATTTATGTTGAATAAAAAATTAAAAAATTGTTGGAGATTGTGTAAAATGTATTGATGTTTGTGTTTGAATTCTGAATATATTCGGTGGTAATTTTGTGAATATACTTAGAATCCTGAAAAAGTGTGAAAACGAATATATCCTTAAATTATTTACGCGCATTAAATTTGAACAGACTTGATTTAGTATTTACATAAATTTAGAAATGTTACTATAAATTTCGAGTCTCGTAGTAATCCAAGTAAAACATGTAAGTAAATTCAATATTAATGTAGGTGACCTCAAAAAATTAAAAAAATTATTTGCACTTCATGCAACCAGGACTACTTTAGTTGAACAAACAGTGGATGACTTCTAGAAGTAGTTGGGGGCACGACTAAGTTGAACCATTCGGCATGTTTTTGTGGAATTAATGTTCAAGCGAAAATGTTTGCAATTCCATTATAATATAAAAATGAGCAAAAACCCAAATTCAAATTTTAAGACATTCATATAAATTTTTTTTTCCGTAACAAGCTACTTCATTGCACCTGATTTTGATTGAATTTGGAGTACAATAATAAATTCCGAATAATTGAACTTACAGGTAGGCCACCCATTAAACAAGATTAGTCCAAAGGTGAAAGTTGGTCCGAATATTTAATTTGTTTAATATTAAATACAAAATAAAAAGGTTACAGGAAGGCTAATCTAAAACCTACCACCAGTTGCGGAGACCTCGAAGCTCGAAAATTTATCTTTGTAAATTACAACCCAGCCCCCATACTATTCAAATTACAGTCCCCCCATTTTGGGAACTAAACTAAAAGAAGAGAATAAATAAATTTATCTTTTTGTTCTCCACTAATATAATAGTCATATAAAATTAAATGATGTTTTGTTTATGTAAATATACAATTTTTGATCACTAAAAACTGCCTACCACAAAGATTAAGGTCCCCATATCATGGGAACTGACACATAAAAAGTAAATTATTCAGAAAATTAGAAAAAATTGGGACTAAAGTATCGATGATTTTTTTTTTGAAAAATTACTTAAATGATCTCTGTAGTTTTATTTTGCTATAAATTGGTCTTTATAGTTCTAAGTTCAACGATTTAGTCACTGTGATTATTGATATGATACAAAAGGTCTCTTTGTCCATAGCTCTTTTAATATTTTGACGGAATATTATGATATATTAATATTATTCAAGTATTTAAAAATATACATATTAGTATATTATGCTATGAAATTAACGGGAGAGAGGACCAAAGGATCCCTACATCATATTGGTGATTCTATTCATTAAATCATTAAAAATAAAATTATATAAACTCATTTGTAACAAAGTAAAAAAATATGAACATTTAAATAATTTCCAGCATTTAATATACGCTCGAGGATTGCATATCGGAGAAGCCGCGTGAGGTTCGCGGGGATCCAAGTGACTTCAGAGAAAGACTTTAAAACCCTGCCAAACAACGCGTGTCAACTAGCACAGAATCCAGTACTGACTCAAGCGACCTCCGCCGTTCACTTCGAATATAAAAAAACACGTTTTTTATGGTGACCCTCAAGAAAAGAATAATTTCGCTCCAAATTATTTTCTTGTGGAATATCCCTCTTAAGCTTTTAACTTTCTAATTTATTGTAAAAGAAATCAAGAAATCTACTAGATTGACCCCGATATATTACTTCCAAAAAGACTGACCACTTGCAATTTTACTGAGGGAAATGAGGAATATTATTAGTCACCCAAACTTATTGCCCACAACTTTATTAGCTTTTTCTTTTAATTTGCATCAATCTTCTTAAAATCAAGAAGTCACGTAGAAAGAGAAAAAGATGGAATAAAAAACAAAGAGAATTCCCCCTGTTGCCAAAGTAAGATTATTGTGCTTTCTCTAGTTAGTGTTGGTGTTCGAATTAAATTATTTAATTTTGAAAAAGATAACTAAAAATATATTGATCCTATGATAAGAATAATGCCTTAAAAATTATTTGTCTGAATAATAATTATTTAGATGTCACATATTTATATTTATTTATTGGGTAATATGATGTAACATAAGATGTTACATAGATATTATTTAGTGACATTGTAGAAAAGTCATGTCAATGATTAATAAATCAAAAGCGGGAAGTATGACTATTCGGTTCCTTATTCACTTGATGTTTTGTTCTAGCCCAAGGTACATATTGATGTACGATAGGTCTACACTCGTTGTGCCTCTATTTAATAAGATGATGGACTTTGTCATTGAAGTAATGACCTTAAGCAAATGAGTGGGTGCAATGTAAGAGTATATGCACTGAACGAAATCAAATATGAATACCTTCTGGAAGTGATCACGGATGTTGAGAAGGTATTCAACACAATTGGTTTATTGTATCCTTAGACCTGAGATGTTTATACAAATATATTTATTGTGTACTTGTGTTTTGACCAAGTCATTTGGTGATGATCTTTCTAGGTCAAAGATTCCAGATAACATTGGGTCTTGTACATAATAAATGAGTTTGTATAAATGCTCAATAAGGAATCCACGTGTCTCTTGATGAAACAGTATATTCAATATATCTGTATAGGGTTGGACTAGAATAGAATCCATTGGCCAATGATATTTTGTGAAATTATTTTGGAAACAATTGATAGTTCAACGAGTTACAGATTGTGAATTGAGAATTATATGAGTTATGGAGTTAATCGGTGATATAATTTCGTTCCTATTGACTCATGTGGAATATAGTATGGTAGAAGGATAAATAAACAAATAATTGTTAGTTGAAGAGATTTCACAAATCAATCTCAAATACTTGGAGGTAAATTGTGATATGTCAATGGACATGATCACAATTAGTAGAAACCTAAAATTTGAAATAAAAGAATATAAGGGAAATAATGGAAAATAATTTTTCATGTGATCCTACTGCTGAGATCTGAGGTTCTTAACGTTCCCACGCTATATCACATCTAGGGTTCAGAAAAAGACTATAAGATATTTTTTTCTAAACAGTTGGTCATTATGACTTTGAGAAACCCTCTGATGGTTGTGAGGCATGGAAAGGAAGGAGACAAAACATTTGGCCTGCTCAGTTGTGAAATCAAAGACTCAAGGTGTGAGATCAACAAGACCTGAAGATTATCCAAGATTGATGATTCAATCACAGACAAAGTTCAAAATCGTTTGTCATATCAAGTAAGTATGATAATTTCCGCAGGCAAACTTTCACCTAAAACATTCAATGATGCTCATAAACTAGATTCAATTAGAGGTGGGTGCGGGAATATGTTACGCCCCGTGCTCGTACTTACCCCCTAGGCTTACTTAAAGTATTAGTATGCACACAAAGCGGGGATTACGACACGAACTTAATTTGCTGATGGAAGTCTAAATTGCCATTGGGAAAAAAGCTCAGTGGAAGACTTTTTAAGGATAACCATAAAGGTCACAAAAATAGTTAGAAATTTAGTACAAATAACACCCAAAACGTGATATATACACCATAGTTACAAAAGCGTCCTTCCGAGGACTACTACAAAAGGCTAGTTAACAGGGCCTACTGATGCTCATATAGCCTATACAACCTAGATGTCCACAAAATAAAACTGTTTGAAATATAATATGTGTAAAATCAAATCAAAACAAAATGGAACCAGCCTACTCTTCACCACAGTGTCACCTTCTGTTAAAAGAATTCGAGTATAAGTAAATAATACAAAAGACAGGGTGAGTAATACGTGTTGGAAATATGCCCTCAAAACCAGTTATTATAATAATTATGAGATAATTAATTCTTTTATCGTCACATGTATTTATTACTTATTGGGTATAATGTTGTAACATGAGATGTTATACAACTATATTGTTAAGTGAAATTGTAGAAAAGTCATGCCGATGATTAATGAATCAAAAGGCGGGCAGTATGAATTTTTGGTTCCTTGTTCACTTGACATTTGTTCTAGACCGAGGTACATACTTATGTACAAATATGTCTATACTCGTTGTGCCTATATTAAATAGGACGATGGACTCCGTCATTAAGGTAGTGACCTTAAGCAAACGAGTGGGTGCATTGTAAGAGTACATGCACTGAACATGATCACATATGAATACCTTCTGGAAGTGATCACTGATGTAGAGAAGGTATTCAACACAATTAGTTTATTGTATCCTTAGACCTGAGAGGTTTATGCAGGCTTGTTTGCTGTGTACTTATACTTTGACCGAGTCATTTGGTGATGATCTTTTTAGGTCAAATATTCCAGACAACGTTGAGTCTTGTATATGATAAATGAGCTTGTATAAATACTCAACAAGAAATCCACTAGTCTCTTTCTGAGACAGTATATTCAGTATATCTGTATAGAGTTAGACTTGAAAAGAAATCACTGGCCAGTGGATGTTTGCGAAAATGTTTTTCGAAATTAACATATGTTATATATTTATTTGTGAAATTATTTTAGAAACAATTTGAGAGTCCAACGAGTTACAGATTGTGAATTAAGAATTATATAAGCTAGAGACTTAATCGGTGATATTATTCCGGTCCTATTAACTCATAAGGAATATAGTATAGTGGAAGGATAAATAAACAAATAATTGTTAGCAAAAAGGATTTCACGAAAAATAGTCTCACTATCTCGGGGGTCAATTGTGATATGTTAATCGACATGATTACAATTTCTAGAAGCCCATAAATTCGGAATACAGAATATAAGAGAGTTAACTGAAACAGAGTTTTCCATGATGATCCTACGGTCGAGATTTGAGATCCTTAAAGATCCCACGCATAAGCACAGAAGAAGCTCTGAGGAAACCATTATAAATAGCTCAGAACTTCATTTGAGAAATAGATAAGAACTCATTTTACGAGAATCGTTCTCTCTCTAAACACTCTCTCTCTAGAATTCTCTCTCACTCAAAAACTGTGTGCGTGGATCCGAAGGAGGAAAACGCTTGGGCTGCTAGTTTTCAACGATCCAGGATTTCCCGCTGCGAGATCCTTTCAATACGGACTCAGTAAGGTCGGAGACGGGACATGACACTCATAAAAGGAAAGATCATGTGGATATGACAATACATCGCATATGACAATATGATATGTTATAAAGTATGCATGCTTCCACACAATCAATACATGTATCGATGCACATGTAATGAGATGATGTTGTGCACTCAATTTCCATCCATTCCTTTGGGGTTAAGGTGTTTCCGTCGTCTGCTCTGTTCACCCCCAAAGTTGGGTTGTGCGTCCCTCCTCTCCTCTAGGACTTGTCCCGTGCCAACTGCACCAGAACCCTTTTATAGTAGGCACTTTGCCCCATTAGGAGCCCACCCTTGCTAACTAGGGGACGAGCACTTAAAGAATTGGTTCAGGAGATTCTTGAGTAGATCATTATCCAAAATTGGTGAAGCGTGAATCAAAAGTAGTATGGGAATGGCGAGTTGAAGGCTCTTGGATTAGAAAAAGGGGGTAAAATTATCCTTAGTTTGATAAATATGAGCAAAAATCAAATCGGTACCCTTAATTATCAATTTGACGATTTGAGACCCATAATTTTTTAAAATCATCAATTCTAGCCTAAATCTAAATTAGGCGTTAAATCCGACGGAAAATTGTGCAAAATTACCGAAATCCCTTCCAAGACTAAATTTTAATAAATAAATAATAATAATACAATTTAAGAAATAAATTAAAAATAAATATATTATTGAAAAAGAGCTTCAATAGTTTTATTTAAAAAAATTACTTTTTTAAAAAAAAAAATTCATTTTTTATTTTTAATGAATTTTTTAGTAATTTTATCTTGGAGGGACATTTTGGTCATTTTGTATTATTTTCCTTTGGATTTAACGTCTAATTTAGACGGGGCTAGAATTGATGATTTTCAAAATAGTGACAATCATGATTGTACTAAAGCCAAGAAACATACAATCACATATGCAAGAGATTTTCATGTTTGCAGTTGTAAAAAATTTCAATTTATTGGAGTTGTATGCAGTCATATCATAAAAGTTTTGAGAAATGGCCCTAGGTTGGTCTGAAAAATACCAGAGTTGTACATACTTCCAAGGTTGACTAAAAAAGCAAGATGTGAAATTGCAAAAGAAACTATGTGGGGACTATATCGAAGTATATTTAATGTGAAAAAACATGGAAAATTTTGAAAGACATCGTAAAAAGTTAGTGATTGAATTGGAGGATTGTGTAGCTGACGGAGAACCCAAGTGTGAAAGAAGGTGGCTATAATTGTGGTGAAGGGGCAGAGATATTTTCCTGTTAGAGGTGAAGATATACTGATAAAAGGGCTAAAGAAGAGGAAAATGCAGTATAAAGGTAATAAAAGGCCTAAAAGTTTCATAGAAAAGAGTAGTTTGGTTGCAAGATTGTGTAGCTGACGGAGTACCCATGTGTGAAAAGGAGGGCGGCCATAATTGTGGTGAAGGGGCAGAGATATTTTCTGTTAGAAGTGAAGATATATTGATAAAAGGGCTAAATAAGAGGAAAATACAGTATAAAGGTAATAAACGACCTAAAAGTTTCATCGAAAATAGTAGTTTGATTGAAGAAAGAAGAGATCCATTATGGTAGAAGCTTCTACACCAGTCGTACATATTCGACAATTAGTGGATGAGGTAAGATTTATATTTCAATTTTATTCATTATATGTTTTTGGTTATTATAGTTACGTATAAGTAATAACAAATTTTATTTTGTCTTACTCAGAAGTCAAGTGAATGAGAAGACCTCTTGAGCGCTACAAGGTTGTGAAAGATAGACAAGTTGATGTAGTTAGACAATTGTGAAGTTTAATGATTTTGGAAACTACTTTGATAGTTGATTTGGTAGTTGTTTTTTTGTAACATCTTGCTATTAGAAACATTAAGTTGTGTTGTTTTATTAGAACCTTCTAGTTTTGTAGTTAATAATTTTGGAAACTACTGGTATTGTAGTTTAATGATTTGGAAACATTAAGAGTATGAAAAAGTTTGGAAACACTTAGAATAGAAAACAATTGCTCACTAGAGAAATTTCGTCCTAGTTTTTTGAGATTAGGCGCCTAAAAATCTTGGCAAAAGGGTCCCCTTCTGGGACAGTGGGCATTCGCTTGCTCGAGCTCACGTACCGCGAGCCTGTTGCCCATTGTCCCCTCCCCTATCCCAGAAGGGGACAATGGCCATTCGCTTGCTCCCGGAGTGAGCTCCCGCACGGGAGAGGCAGTTGCCCAAGTCCCAGAGGGGATAGAGGGCAGTCGCATGTCATAGACAGGGGATAGAGGGCACTAATATATTTTTGTTGCCAGCGTGTTTGTTTGTTCTTTTTGGGTCTCTTAATCTAAGTCGTTGACGCCTTCATTAATGTGTTGGCAAACTCTGCGCCTTTCTTAGAACCTATTAGGAGTGAATGAGTTAGAACTAAAACCGCTCCCGCTCTGGAGACTCCAACAAGCTCATCTTCTTGCCAAGTGAGCAACACAGTTTCATTTGTTTGGCTACTGAATTTTTAATTGTATTCATTTTTACATTTTGTCTTGTGATTCAAACTCTTGGGTTTATCAATTTAATGGAATGAATATCTTTTAAGGGTGAATTTCGGAACGGATGGAACAAGAATAACTAATGAAATTACCGGAATGCAATTTTTTTGTTTTGAAAATACAAGAATGAACCGAAATGAAACTGGAATTTTTAGAATCAGAATCGAAAATTCTGGTTCGACATGTGGACTTTTTTGGACATATTTTTTTGAGCCCTAAGATTTTTCTATTATTCATCATAAGTTAACAATAAATGTGAACATTCAACTAAAATCTATATTCTAAAATAAACATTCAAACAAATTCGGTACTCATCATATATTATACTTTATTTTGAGCCCTATTTTAAATAAATCGGAATTGAAATTTTCGGTATTTTTTAGTTATTCATCATAAATTAACAATAAATGTAAAATTTTTATTCAAAATCTAGATTCTAGAATAAACATTAAATCAAATTACATATGTTATACTTTATTTTGATCATTATTTTTTAGAAAAATCAGAACCAGAATTTTCGGTAATTCTACTAGAATTTTCTGTTCGGATTCCGAAAATTGTCAAAAATGACTTCTAGTTCCGGTATATGCCGGATTTCTGGAATTGAAAGTGGAACTGAAAATTTCGATTCTTACCTTTAGTATTTTTAGAGAAAAAAAGACTAGCAACCATGAGCTTTTTAACTTTGAGAAATTCCAACCGGGTGCTCGAATTTATGTGGCATTTTAAAATAAATTTTGTTATACGAGTCATAACGTGTAGGCAGTTAGTTGACTAAATAATTTAAGGAAGTAGACGACATCATAAAGCCCAGAGTCTATGACTGACTAACGTAAAAACTTGAGGATAAATTTTTAAATGTAGAAAAAATCCAGGACAAAAATGATCATTAAACCAAAAATCAAACACACGAAACCTATTATTCTATAAATCATCTATCAACCACATGATAGTAATGACTTTTAGAGTTTAGTCTAAGAGTGAAATTTGTTAAGATAAAAAGGCCAATCGTAGCACTCGATCTTTTGGTAATGAGCTCAATAGATTCAGTAATTAACGGATGGCTCATTTTTGTTTGTTTAAATTTGGGTCAACACAATGGATTAATGGGATTATATACCAACATGTCTTCTACTTAAAACCCCACATACAAGGAAAAGCAAAAGAAAAGAAAAGGTTGCGTAAACGGACGATTGATTTTCTCACCATCGCGTCAAATCGCATTCTCAAAGTTCCCCCTATCTCTCCATTGCTTTGACAAGAAAGTGAAGAAGAGGAAGAGGGAGTAACGATAACGAGGAGATGTTAAGGACTCGCGTACTATGGTTCAGAGCAGGTCTTTCGGTGGCTGGAGCTGCAATTTCCCAATTTATCTGGAGAGACCTGAGCATCGATCGACACTCTGTCTTCTCTTATGTAACTAACCTCTACTCATACGAAGATGTATACCGTTTCATTTTGTTTTGTTTTGTTTGTTTTATTTTTGGTGCTTACGGTTTCGTTGTTCTCTTTCAGGTGAAGCAGAATTTAGATGCTCTGGAAGCCAGAGTGTTGAACGTCGAGGTGATCTTTTATCTGAAACCCAATTCCGACCAGGTCATTATTCCAAAGGATTAAGTATATTATGAAACAACATAAACCTTGTTTTCTATTTGCTGGTCTTTCTTTTGTCATTTTTTCGAGTTTTGTTTAATTGTAGGAATCAATGTTTTATTTCAAATTTCTGATTACTATTGCTACTCTGTTTTTGTTGTTTTTATTTTGACTTTAGTTGTCCAAGTCTACTAAGCGGATTAGTGGTTGCCTAAAAACTTAAGATAGATGTTCTAATACGAGAGACAAGTTCTCGCTAGTTTTTTTAGTGGACATGGAACTTTTGAGATTATCGACTCGAGTGATGCAATCCATACCTTGTCTGTGATGCATAGGGTATTTTCATCCCTGATTTCCAGCGAGTACTTCCTCCTCCTAACCTTGAAAATCTTGATTACTCACAAGGGATTAGTGCATCAGTGGTGGATCATAACCTCATGTGTTTAAGAAAAGAAGGGGTTATTAAGCTGGTGTTTGCATACTAAAATTTTGGCTGTGTCCAAATTTTAGTATATGAGAATTGGTGAAAAAGTGGAAAGAGATGATTGTAATGACGAGATGATTTAATTGGAAGAGGGAGATTATTTTATAGTTATTTTTCTTGACTAAAATTTTGGCATGGCCTTCAAACACCATCTAAGTGTATTAGTAGTGTGTTCTTTACAGTGCGGAGGAAAACAGTAAGGATAGTATGAAAGAAGCTCAGGTCATTCGATTATACATGCTGTCTGATAAAATTCATATGAACCATTCGCTTAATCTGCTTACATGTTCTCTCTCGTGGCATACATTAAATTCTTCAATCGTATTAGTAGTATCATTTAGTTTTGGATTTTTTATTCAAGATTGGATGTTTGGTTAGACAGATGCAAAGACACTAGGAGCGATAATTTCGTGTAATTATAACAAATGGAAGACTTAGGTACTTTTGCTTTGTATCCAATCAACACATACAATTTTTTTTCAATCAGCACAAACTATTATGCTTCTTGTGTTCATGAGCTGCTGACCCTGTAGTCCCTGCTATTATCTCGGGTTTTAATTGTCTCAAAACCCTGCAGACCTCTGCTGCAAAACAATCTCTAACCAGCCTAAAGATCCTTCTTTGCGCAGAGCTGTTTGATCCTAGTGTGGTTCCTGAAAAGATTATATTTGGTGCATGTAGAAAAGTTGTTTATGAATGAGTTTGGGGTTTTTGAAAAGGAATGACTATCCTCTTGTACTAGGTTGATCTTACTGAATTAAGACCTCTTGTACTCAGTTGATCTTGCTGAGTTAAGGCGGAGCTCTTAATGCCGAGATAGAGGATTGCTTGGTGGAATTTGGGCCAAGCTGGAGTATTTTTTAAGTTATCACAAATTCTGAAAAATCTCATATTAGATATAACAACATGCAATGGTTGATATCAAAGGTTGGTAATCCCACATCATGAGAAGGAAGTGGTGAATAGTAGTTGGGGCTTCATGTATTGGTATTTCTCTCAAGTTTTAGGCTTGTCCCAAAGTGGTCTTTTTGTGTAGGGAAGTTACGTGTTAAGAATAAGAGTCCTAGAAAAACATGGAGTGGGTTTCTCCAAAGAGCTAGTTTGGTGGCTTTTGGAATACAAAGATAGTGGCACGTGTAAGTCGAATGTGAGTTGAGAGTTTTCTTCTTGATTGAGCGTTAAAGGACGAATGAGCTTTTGAGGATTTTGGATGGTTTTAGTTTGTCAGGATTTTTTTTGTAAATGGTGGTTTAATTAGCATTGCCTGATGATGGAGGCATAGAATTGGCTCAATTACCGTTGAATCGTATTGTCTTGTGCCCGCTTGTGACTTAAGTGGTTATTTTGTGTGCTTCTGTAGTTCCATATCAACAAATTGTTATTCCTGTACTAGCATTGACACCGACGGCTTTGCGAGGCATCTTCATGACATCTCTGGCTAGAATTAGGATGATTTTAGAGAGAGAGAGAGAGAGATGCATACTGATTTGCAGAGAAAATTTGCTGTATTTGGACGAGGCATGGTTATGGTACGTCTCACCCAAGTTTAATCCTGAGGTTGCTTATAGGAAGCTTCATTCAAGGTTATGAGTATGCTCTTGACTTACCCAAAAATATGGGTAATGATGTCTTAGAGCTGAAGATCTTGTTCCCTATCATTGTTAGGATCATCTTGCATCTTCGTGATGCAGTAAGGGTTTGA
Source organism: Myrica gale (assembly GCA_963930655.1). Taxonomy (NCBI): domain Eukaryota; kingdom Viridiplantae; phylum Streptophyta; class Magnoliopsida; order Fagales; family Myricaceae; genus Myrica; species Myrica gale. The sequence goes on along the minus strand of OZ005607.1, from coordinate 15,924,182 downwards.
CTTCCCCCAGCACCATATTTGAAGAGTTTGAAGCTTGTATACCATCAATTGGTTTCCACTAGATGTGGTTACTTTTTAAATGGTATTGATGTCCACTTTTAAATTGTGGTCGATCTTGGATGAACAACTCCAAAAGCTTGACTATGAATTTACACAAGATTCTGTGCTTTTAATTTGGACAGTGCAGCTTCTTTCAAGACAATGAGAGATGATGGAAGACCATGGCAACGAGTCTTGAAGACCAGTAGCAGGGCCTTATTTAGCACATACTGGTGGCAGTTTACTAGGGACTTCGAATGGAGTTGCCATTTAATCATCAACTTACTTAGTATCATTCTTGGTGTTGACCCATTTTCATTCTTGTTTTTTGCTCTTTTCTTGTAGGGGTGGAGGTTTTGGGGCGTTGGTTTTGTTTGAGTTTGATTATACTTGCAGGCTTTAGCTTGGGGTTGATACTTTTAGCCCGAACAATTCAAGTCTTCTGCCAATATTTGTGTATCTATAGATGTGTATGCATGTATCCACATGTCTGTACATACACCTATGCCCAAGTAATTGCTTCTTTTCAATATGAAGCACTTACGAGAAATTTCTAGAAAGATCATCTTAGAGGATTGTATGATATGCCCCTAGCCAAGGTATAAATCTTGAAGAATTTTGAATGTGATGCTTTGATTATCTATACCTTCGCCTATATTTTGTTAGGAATTTTCACATCAAAAGCTATTTATCACTGATTAGAGTTTGTATATGTTTTTTTTTTGGGTCACCTAATATCATGATATTAGTCCATCTATCCTTTTTTTTCCCTCCGAATTTTCTAGCAATTTCCCCCTCAAATGCTAGTTATGTCTGTCTTGAATTTGTACATATTTATTTCTTAAAATCTTAATGTTGCTTTTTTCTAATCAACCATTCTTCATGCAGTTTCTTAAGTTGTTGACATCTTTTTATCTATTCCAATTAGGTCAACACCTAAACCCGATATTTCTACCATGTTTACATACGCAATCCTTTGCCTTGAAGACAGTGCTACCACTAAATTCACTGCATACCTTAAATCTAGTGAGATTGTCTATTACCATCATCTTCTTCATTGCATCCCAGGAACACCTGACCCAAAACTCAGCTACTCATGCTCGAGACCACACTTTCCCCCAAACCACCCAACACATGCTCCTCTGATTCATCTATCCACTATCCCAAAGCTTCTTTATTTATAACACATCCAAAGCCACAAAACAACCCCCTTAACTAACCTTGCAAGGATATTCTTACACTGATTTGCAGTCAAGTCTGCTCAACCATCTCTGATTGGTTCCAACTGATGAATCAGGCCCCTACATGCATTACTGTTGACCAAACCCTTGTAAAACTCTCATGGCAATACCATCATTTTGACCCGTGCCATTCCCCATTTGGTCAGGAGAGAAATCATTGATGCATGGCTTCAATTCCAAGATTCACGAAGATTGGGTCAAGTGAACGACTCTTACGAGATGGCAAGACTGTATGAGTTCTTTTAAGTTGAGTGGATGGTGTTATTGACAAAGATCAAAATGGTGTGTCAGAGCTTGGCTTGGATGAACAACAATGATGCTGTGCTACAGTTTAGATGGAGCAGGAGAAATTTCATTACACTTACAGCTAATAGCAATGCTGTTCAATTTGGTAGCTAGGGTGTTCTATGATTTGTGTTTGGGGGCTATGTACCAGGAGAAGCCTTCAACTTCTTGGCTGGTGATTAAAACTGAGCTTTACATGACTCACAGATTTGAAATTGTTCAGTGCTGGGAGGATAGCGCTGAAAATGGTTACAAAATGATAGCACGGATGTGATTTTTTGGTTATCTCAAACTTCTGGGTAGGTTTTGGCAGTGGTACCGGTTATGCTTTATTTGGGATGTGGTCATAATAGCAACTAAGGTTCTGTAGAATTAATTTGATCCCATTAACACGACCATCAAATGGCACCTAAATTATTTGCAGGCTACTTTTCTTAGTGAGGAAACGAATTGTGCTTCTGCTTTCTTCTTTCTTTTTCAAGATGTAGTCTTAGATTACCTTTGTGTTTCTGCATGTTGTGTGGGTATGCGCGAGCATAAATGTGTCAGATAGAGACATTTTTGAACTGTTCTCTTCCATGTTGATCGTCCATGGTGGACAATTGTTACATTTGCTACGTACTCTCTTTTGGCAGGCCGAAGGCTAGCTTTATTTCAAGCAGAGTTCCACAATTTAGGCAGGAAAAGAGGACCAAATAAGATTTCTTATCTTCTAGCTTATTCCTTTCTTGGGTTTCTTATCATGAGATGAAGAATGCTTCTTATGGTAATGCCTGTCTTTTTTTTGGAGGTTGCTGTGGCATGCCTGTTTTACCAATGTCTCTCTGTTTTGCCATTCTATTGAATGCTGCTATGTCTTGCTCTCATGTATTGATGAACTACTGGAAATTGAATCTCGCTTGGCCCTTGGGTAAGGGGAAAATATCGCAGCAAACAAAATCAATTACTAGCACAAGGTTTTTCATACACGGATGTCACTCTCCACAGTGGAGAGTTAGTTTAAGCATTTACAGTAGCACATTTTTAAGTAAGTATTACTTATAATGTATACGGTAATTTTTAAATTTTACTAAAGCATTTTCCTATGCTCTAATTTCACTCTCCAAAGGTCTTATTTAAATCTAAACCCCCTTTATAGGATAATCTTCAAAGTCCAGTCTTGAATTCATCGACTTGTGGAAAACTCCTAACAAGATTGGACACTACACGTGCAGAGCACATTGATCCTGTGCTTGCAAGTCCAACTACAAACCACATCACCAAACCCCAAAATAAAAAGAATAAAAAACAACCTAATTTAATTAGAGAAAAGAACAAGATTTAGAGAAAAGATGATGGTTCCAAAAACGAAACCTTAGGTAAAGCTTTAGAGAAAAGAGGCCCAAAAGCTCAAAAGAGTACATACATCTCAAGCTCCACCCCCCATCCCCCTTCCGTCCAGGCCAGGATATGCAAAAAACCCCTCAATTGCTTTTATTTTCATTTTTTACTCAGAGAGACGGAGGCTAGATCTCAGTGCTCTCAGTGGCCCTTGGAGGACACGTCCCTACTAGAAGGACTTAGCAACTCTAGGTGACAGTAACCACACCAATTCGGCGCCATTTGAGTGGCACATGAAGCCCCACGCTGACAAGACCCCTAGTGAAGACCAGGGCCTTAGCAGCCATGCAAGGGAGGATAGGGGTTAGACAAGGCCTTGGAGGAACTCGCGGACACCCTGACACAATAGTGGCTTGCCCATGGCCTTGCTGTGACCTAATGCCACAGTAGGACCTTGGCTACCAGCCAAGCCAAGCAGCAGACCACTAGACCAGGGACATCTAATACCAGAAGTGGCTACCAGCAATAGCCACCAGGGAAGAGGAGTCACCACCCACAGCCACAACAAAGAGTAGGAGAACCACCACTCATGATTGTGCTAGGATAGAAAGCGCAGAGGACGGTCCCAGGAGTTGGAGGAAAACCACAACCCGTGGTGGTGTAGGGAGGTGGCGGCGGCAAGAGACCCTAATGATTGTTGGATGTGGCGCCATTTAAGAAAGTCTATCTTTAGGTAAAAGTTGTTTTATTTTCAGTTTTATTTGAATTCAATTCTCCTAGATTTTAGAGAGTCTAGGGATTAGTTTAGTAAGGTTTGTAATTAAAATCTCCTAGATTTTAGGAATAAATTCATAAACTTTGCAAGAATGGATTTGAAATTCATCTAGGATTAGATTATTTGAATAAGAGATTTAAATGCTTGGATTCCCTTTGTTTTTAGAATGCATATTTGGGGAGAAATGTGTCCTTTGTCTTTTTGATGTGACAAAGGGAGAGAAATGTGCTAATAGTTTTGATGACTATATATTCTCCTTTTGAATTGGATTATGTTTTGATTGTATTATTCTTATATGAATCCAAATGACTACAACTAATGCTTTGTCTCCAAGTTTTAAATGTTTGTCCAATTACAAAAGATATGGGGAGTCATCCCAAAACTATCAATTTATTGTCATCATCAAAAAGGGGGAGATTGTTGGCTTTTGTGCACAATCGAGGTTTTGATGATTTCAATAAATGAATGAGTTTACAAAATGAACATCTTCAAAGACAAAGACAACTTGACGAAAAGAGCTAAACCTTAAAGAAAGAAGAACAAGAAGATGCAAGGAGCTTAAAGTGAAGATTCAAGACCTTAGGATATAATCCTTGTAACTCTTTATTTCACATTTGACAAGGATTTGAATTACGCACTTGCATATCTTTCAAAATGTGCATAAACCGTTTTAAGTTTTGTTTGAAAGATTAAAATGTTTTTATAGGTTTCAAAACATCTCAATCAAACCTCTAAACCTTCATATACTTATGGGAAGTATGTCTTCCAAATTGGGTGTTTAAAAGTGGTCAAAAACCTTATTTTTAAAAGAATCGGATCATGCTTAAGTTGAGGAGGTCGACCGGCTGTTCAAGAGGTTGACCGGTACTTCGATCGCCTCATGTAGCTGTTGACCGGTTGGTTTTGACAAAAGAGCCGTTGAAGCTTCTGACAATATGACCGTTGGGTAACGGTAACTTGAAGCGGTCGACCGGTTCATGTAGCGGTCAACCGACTCATTTTAGCAAAAACTCCCAACGACTATAAACGGCTAGTTTTCATATGTGGCCTATAAATACACCTTCATTTCGTCTAAAATGATAACCCAACGACCACATATCATTTCTACTACTTGAGAAATATTCTAAACCTTCCTATTCTATATTTCTCATAGTATTCACACAAAACACACTTTCATATGCTTGTCTTTGTGTGAATCAAGAGATAGAGCCTTTCATTTTCATATCTACTCTATCAAGAGAGTTTTTGATCTTCCATCTGCCTATCCAATAGAGGTGTTTTCTTTAGTGAGGTTGTTCACTAAAGAAGAAGCTTAGAGAGGGTATATTTCAAGCTTGGTTAGGTTGTGAGTGGTGAGCCCGAAAAACCACTTGGGTGAGTTTGAGTGTTGATCCCGGGAAAACACTTGTACAGTTCACTAGCACCTGAAAGCTAGTGTGTAAAGCTATTGGAGAATAGTAGAAAACCTCAAGGCTCGGTGAAGGAGCTTGAGGGGTGGATGTAGGCGGGTTTGCCGAACCACTTAAAAATACTGTGTTTGCTTCTCTTACCTTTATCTCTACTTTTAGCACATATTTACTCTTATTGCATATTATATACTTGTGCTAAAATAGACTTTACTTGCAAACACATCTTTGGGGGTCATTACTGAAAGGTTTTAGAAAACCAATTCACCCCCCCCTCTTGGGTTGCCTTAATCCTGAAACTAGGACTTACATTTAAAAGGGATGGTTAGTTGTCCCCTTTATTTTATTTTAATTTCCTTTCCTAACCTATAGGCTAGGGGCTATGACATTCTCCTTCCCTTATAAAAATTGTGTCTTTAGAATTTGCTAAACAGATAGTTGAATATCATTAGTACTTGGAGTTTGATAACTAGAGACTTCTTCTTCTGACATAAAATCTGCATAGGACTTAGGTCCTTCACCTCCTTCTCCTTAAGATTTGTTAACTCCTCTATTCAGTCTGGGCCCTCATCAGCCTCTTCTGAAGACTTTATTTCGTATTCAGGTTGAACCTTTTTATTCTCCTTGGGTTCAACTATATTTATACCATCATTGGTATAGTTGTGGGCATAGCTTGCCTCGGGTTTATCATGATCTTTTTCCTTGCTTGCTCTCGCAACCTTAACTTGTTTGGTCAACAACCTGGAGGGAAAGATCAAATAACCGAAACCTTTCGTCGAGGGGCTGCCCATGGTTTGGTAGATTTCCCTCATCATTGGTTGACATTTTCTAAATACATAAAGGTTTAAAGCTACTATAACCACATGTGACACGTGCACAGATGATTACATCCAATAACTTCATACACAAGATTCTAAACATCACATTCAACCCTAAGTAGGTAAGGGTATTTCGCTTGCATATCATCTTATAATTCCCAAGTTGCTTCTTCCACTGGATGGTTTCTCCAAAGTAACTTTATCGAGTAAATCTTCTTTGAACGCAATTCTTTTTCTTCTCTTTCAAAATTTTTGATGCAGATCGGGATCCGCAAGGCTTGGGAAAATCCGAAAAGGATTAAACCAAGGAGAGAGGATAGTCTTAGGATGCCACTAAACCAGGGGTAGCAGAAGCCACTCAACGCTACTAATCACAGATGCCACTCGACGTGACCAAGCCACACGCTTGATTGGTAGAAGGATGTCACTCAACTCCACATCAAGAGATACTTGCAAGAATTATATTTTTGAATCAAAAGTTAAAGTTCTAGCTCTTTATTTTGGATATTCATTCATATAGAGTTCATTACATCATGGTCAAGCTAGAAAAAAGAAGATAATAAAGTCTAGACAATTCCAACACAAAATAAATTAAATGTACTTTGAAATTCGCTGTCTGATGCAGTCCCGATGACCTGTAGTTAAAACGTCATAACTTTCTGTAGGAGACTTCAAATGGCACAAGGTCAAGTGTGTTTGAAACTAGAGATGTAGATTTTTCCAATGATATATCGTATGCCTACTAAATATTTGTAAATCATTCCAAATTTTAATTTTAATTTACCTAGAGATGCATACCCCGTGATGCAAATTATGCTACTTTACCCTGTGATGCAAATGATGCTCCTCATCATTCTCCCCTTCTTCAAAAAGAACTTGCCTTCGAGTTTGAGTTCAAATCTTCCCACATCAACTAATCCAACTTCTTGAGCTCTTCACTTGAAATCCATGCATCTTCGGAACTCAGTCCCTGGCCAACAAACAAAGTATTGTGTGTAAGTGTCACGCCGAGTTGTGATAGAAAGCACATCCAGAACATCAATGGACTCTCGCGGAGAGTTAGAGAGACCTCCTTGAAAATCTTTTGGTTCCATAGCAATTTGATCCTCATCTCCACAATAAGGATAAAGATCACATATATTGACGTAAGACTTACTGAAAATCCAGCAGGTAATTCAATGCGATAAGCATTTGGATCCAACTTCTTTATAACTCGAAAAGGTCCAAACTTCCTCTATTTCAGCTTGTTATAAGTACTCATAGGAAACCCTTCCTTCCTTAGATAGACCATAACTAGATCTGCTTCCTTGAACTCCAGTTTCCTTTGATGAACATTAGCCTTTGACTTATACATTTGAGTAGAATGCTGCAATTGATGTCGAACTTGTTCATGAACCACTTTTATATGCTCAACAAACTCTTCAGCTTCCATACTTACTCTTGCTTGATTTGGCAATGGCTGGAGATCAAGAACATGACTTGGATTGTCGCCATAGACAACTTCAAATGGAGGCTTCTTGGTTGATCGATTGACCGAACTATTGTAAGCAAATTTTGCTTGAGGAATGACAAAGTCTCACTACTTTGGATGCTCTCCCACTAAACTTCTTAGCAAATTTCAAAGAGATCTATTCACTACTTTAGTTTGTCCCTTAGTTTGAAGATGGTAAGCAATAGAGAATTGCAAACAAGTCCCCCAAAGTTTCCATAGTGTCCTCCAAAAGTGACTAACAAACTTCACATCACGATCCGAAGTAATGGACTTTGGAACACCATGTAGATGAACAACTTCTTTAAAAAATAAGGCAGCTATATGAGATGCATCATTAGAATTCTTACACGATATAAAATGAGTCATCTTGGAGAAACGATCCCCTACTACAAATATGCAATCAAACTTGTTCTATGTTGTAGACAAACCAACAACAAAATCCATTGATAAATCGTCCCAAGGAGCACGAGGGATTGCTAAAGATTGATAATAACTAGCCTTCTAACACACTAGACAGATTTGTACAAATCAACCAACATCTCGCTTCAACGTAGGCCAAAAGTACCGCAACTTCACAAGAGCTTCAGTTTTGTCTCTTCCAAAATGTCCACCAAGTCCTCTAGCATGCAATTCCTCAATGACAAATAATTTCAAAGAACCCTCCGACAAACAATGTTGATTGCCTTTGAATAATAGCCATTGATCAGCAATCTCTTCTCTTCTCATCATTCAAATCTTGCAATACTTTTGAAAAGAATGGATCTGAAACATAATATCATGATAAGAGATCAAAACCAGTGATTTCATAAGATAGAGTTGTCAACAAGCTATGTTGTCGACTCAAAGCATCAAGAACTTTATTTGATGATCAGCTTTGTGTTGTAGAATAAAAGAGAACTTCTCAAGGTATCAAATCCAACTAGCATGATGAGAATTAAGCTTCTTTTGTCCCTTCGAGAATTAAGCTTCTTCATGGTCTAAAAAGAGAACAAACTCCACACCAATGAGATAATGTTTCCAATGTCGTAAAACTTGTACAATTACATCTAATTCCTTAATCTATTATCCTCTTGAGCCAATTATTCATTACAAAATCCTCTCCCCCTTTTTGTCATGAATAGACAAAGGGAAACAAAATGAAACTGCCCATTGATGAAATAAAATGCATGCAAATATGAAAATGAGCATCAACCGACATAAGAACTGCATATCGTAAATAAGATTAAATAAAGGCATAACCAAAGCACAATCAACCAAGACCAACATCAATGCACAAAGGAAGACGCAAATAAGAAAGGTAACACACTATTTTAAAATGAGATTACGAAAAATAACTAAAACAAGCAAAGGATCAGGTGCCAAAAATCACCATAAAAATCATTAAACTATGAGACATAACAAAAATTCTCAAGAGCACGAAAAATCAATACAAGCTCACTGTATGATCATGGAAAATAATATTTATTGATTTTATGCCACATGTCTCTAAACAGTTTTAACATCAATAATTAAAAAATGCGAGTTGTATATGTCTGTGAAAAACCAAATACAATCAGATAGGCTTAAGACCTTAATTTTGTGAGGGAGGTCAAAGCTAGCCAAATCAAACCATAAGTGAAAAGAGTGATATATCACACTAGATGAAAGTTAAACCCAATGCCACTAAGATGTGAAAATGTATTTTTGTTGCTTGATTTTTCTCCCCTACGTATTTTTCCTCTTTTGCTTTTGATTTTCATTTCCTTTTTGGAATTGTAACTACTTCTTCTGAAGTGGAGATAATCTTTTGGAGCCTTTGACTCTAAGATGGGCAATGAATAAGGTCAGCTAGTCAAAAATCAATTCAATCTGATGAACATGATCTCTTTCACTTGTGGTTACTGACCCAAAACTCACGCATGCGATCAAGCTTCTTCTAACCATATTCAGTGTGCACTGTGATTGGGTATGACAAATATACATTTGAAAATAATGTTAGCTAATACCAAAAATGTAAGTCCAAGTTTTCAGGATTAAGGCAACCCAGGAGAAGGTGAATTGGTTTTCTAAAACATTTCGCTATTAACCCTCAAAGACGTGTTTGCAAGTAAATACTACTTTAGCACAAGTATAAATATGCAACAAGTATAAATATGAGCTAAAAGTAAACAGAAGGATAAGAGAAGCAAACACTCTATTTTTAGGTGGTTCGGCAAACCCGCCTAAATCTACCCCTCAAGCTCCTTCACTGATCCTTGAGGTTTTTCACTATTCTCCAATAGCTTTACACACTAGCTTCCAGGTGCTAGAAAACCGTCCAAGTGTTTTCTCCCAGGCTCAACACTCAAACCCACCCAAGTGTTTTTCTGGCTCAACACTCACAACCTCACCAAGCTTGAGATATACACTCTCGAAGCTTCTTCTTTAGTGAACAACTTCACTAAAGGAAACACTTCTTTTGATATGAAGATTTGAGTAAACAAGACTCTCTCAAAGAGTGGATAAGAAAATTGAAAGCTCTATCTCTTTTGATTCACATAATGATAAGGTCATTCTCAAACAAAAAAAATTTAAGCTCTCAAAATCTCATCAAAGATAATATGTCCATGCTTTCTTGAGAGTCTTGCTCCCAAGTTTCTTTAATGCACAATAAAAAATAAGATGTCCATCCTTATTGCAAAAATGACATGTTTGACTGGGTGAACAAAAGACTTAGCCTTCACAAAATAATTTTTAAAATATTTTTGGTGAATAGAAAGCTTGTAGCCTAAGCCACTTTTGTCAAAGACACATCTTTGACTACTAAGCATGTTTTCCAAAGTTCTACTTCCCTGAGCAAACTTCTCAATGATTTTGCTTTGAGAAACAATTTTGTTGTTCAAAACAACTTTCTCACTTTCAAATTCTAAAGCTTTTTGTTGGAATAAATCATTTGTAAGATTTAGAGTATTTCTATCATTCTTCAATAAATCAATTTATTTTGAAATCAAAATGAGTTTCTTTTTCAAGGATGCATATTTTGAACCATGTTTTTCAAATTGACATAAAAGTTCATCAAATGCATTTTGAAGCTCAATATATGAAATTTCAGGCTCATCATTTGAATAATGTACCTCATCATCATCCTGAAATGCCATGAGGCACATATTGGCGATTTCTCCATCTTCTTCTTCGGAGGAGGAGGAACTTTCATCTTTGACATTGGTCCCTTGATGAGTGATCTCTAGAGCGTGCCAAATTTCCTTGGCATTTGTGCAAGAAGATATTCTATTAAACTCACATTAATCTAAATCACAATAAAGAATATTCATAGCTCAAGTATTCAAAGAAATTTCTTTTTATCAATGTCACTATATTCAGTTTCATGTTTGAGAGTATCAACCTTTCCAAATTTCTTTGTAGGAATATGTGGACCATTTAATATGCATATCCACAAATCATAATCAATAGATTGTAAATAAATACTCATCCTAACTTTCCAATATGCACAATCACTTCCATAAAAAAATGGAGGTCTAAGTGTGGAAATCCCTTCAACTTGATTGTTGAAGCTTGAAGTTGTCATTCTAACTCAAGATTGTTAAATCTTGAATAATGAGCAACAAACTCCGATACCAATTATAAGTCCAAGTTTTCAAGATTAAGACAACCCAAGAGGGAGGTGAATTAGTTTTCTAAAACTTTTCGCTATTAACCCCTAAAGACGTGTTTGCAAGTAAATACTACTTTAGCACAAGTATAAATATGCAACAAGTATAAATATGTGCTAAAAGTAGTGAGAAGGGTAAGAGAAGCAAAGACTCGATTTTTAGGTGGTTCGGCAAATCCGCCTAAATCCACCCCTCAATCTCCTTCACCGAGCCTTGAGGTTTTTCACTATTCTCCAATAGCTTTACACACTAGCTTCCGGGTGCTAGAGAACCGTACAAGTGTTTTCTCCCGGGCTCAACACTCAAACCCACCCAAGTGGTTTTTCTGGCTCACCACTCACAACCTCACCAAGCTTGAGATATACACTCTCAAAGCTTCTTCTTTAGTGAACCACCTCACTAAAGGAAACACCTCTTTTGATATGAAGATTTGAGTAAACAAGACTCTCAAAGAGTGGATAAGAAAATTGAAAGCACTATCTCATTTTTCACAAAATGACAAGTAGGGGCGAAAATTGACCCCTCAGTTCGGTTTTCAGCCCCAACCGAGAACCGAACGGAAAATTGAAAGCTTCTTCTTCAGTGAACAAATCTTCTTGACAGATGTTGATTGCTTGTTAAGGTTCTCCAACGTTTCATTGATAAACATTGTGTGCTAAGTGAGAAACTTAACTTGATTCACAAGATTTATATGCTCAGTGATGCAAAAAGAGTTACCATGTGTGTGATTTGCTCTCAATTTAACACAGTTAGGTCTTATGTGTCCTAACTTACCACAAAAGTGACATATGGGAACAAACCTATTTGTAGTTTGTGCTTTTGGTGAAATAACTTTAGAACAAGTGTTCATAGATTGAGAAATAGTCATTTTACCTTTACTCACCTTTCTTGGAGGAGCTTTATCTTCTGTTTTTTTGACTAGTAAGGAAGCAGGAACAAAGACAATCTTTGAATTTGATGCGCCACTCAACTCGTTATAGTCCAAAACATTTCTATTTCTCGGAGTTACTCTCAGGCTTAACATGTGGTCGAGCTTCTTGGAACCACTAGAGAATTGCTGAAGTTAAGCCTTTGATGTACTCTTCAGGCTTGGTAGTGAGGTTATTCCATTCAACTTGAGCCTCATGAAGTTTCTTTAAAGTCCTTTTGGTTTACCTTGTGCAATTTCAAGCTTTCCCTAAAGAGTTTGTCATACACTTCTTGCAAGCTTTTTTTCAGCATCAAAATCATCCTCAGATGTCTGATTTTCAGAGTTAATATCTTGCAAATCACAACTATCACTACTAGACATAAAAGCCATAAAATTTACCAGTTCATCTGAAAAATCATTTATCACTATCAGTGCTAGAGTTGGATTCATCATCGCTCAGCGATGCATTCATGGCTTTTCCTTTGGATTTGAGGAATGTAGGTGTAACACCCCGACCCTCTAAATATTCTTGCTGATCCTAATTTTCCTTACTAATTATGATTAATAGTATTTATATTAATAATTTCATATTTAATTATTAAATAGAGACAAATTCCTATAAATAGTTATACATATCAAACAATTATGAGAAAATATCCTCATTTTAGTTTTCTGAATATTTTAATAAATTATTTTTAATTGCTGGAAAATACTATTTTGCCCCTAATGCTTGTTTTAGCCCTAATTTCTTCTAGAAACCTTAATTTTTCTTCAATCTTTATGCTTGCTATGTTTTATTTCCTTGTTTTATTAGTCAATAGGACCTATCCCATGTATGCCGTGCATCATTTGAATTATTTTCTAGAATTTTTATTTTAAATAGTGTTTTTGGTTTTGGATTGCATGATATAGTGTAATTGGGCTTGAAAAATCACTTGTTTTTAGGCTTTCCTTCGGCCCACTCGACCCAGCCCATTTCAGCACCTCCTTTGACTTGTAAAACCGGCCAAAGCCATAGAATTTTATAGCAATCATTGCCAATCATTTATTGCTTACAAAACCACCTTCCATGTGTCTCTCTTTGTGTTGCTGCCGCCCCACTCCCCCATTCCTGCTCCAAGCCTTGCTTAGACCTCCTAATTGAGTGGTAGGCATGATGATTAGGCCTCCTAACCCCTAGCATGGTTGACTTTAAGCCTAGGAGTTAACTATGGCCAAGATGAGTATAAATAGGAAGCTCTTGTGAATAAATTCTTCACTGATCTTGTTCTTCAGTTCATAGAGAGAGGGAGACTGATAGAGAGAGTTATAGAAAGTTTCGAAGAAAGAAGAAAGAAAGAGGTGCTAGCCGAATTGTTCTACGAGATGATTTTTGAAGAATTTTGGTAAAATTTTAGAGTTCTATTAAGATTTGAATCCCTTGATGTTATTTTGATGGAATTAGATCCTAACATCAAGTTTCATGTAGGTGTCAAGCTTAACAAGGTCTAAAGAGGTTGATTAAGGTAAGGGGTTAGTTTGCATGTTAATGATATTATTATCATTTTTATGTTTTAGGTTAGTAACATGCAATTATATGATCTGTAACTCTTCATTAGTATGATTATTTGTTAGAGGGGTGATTAGTTTGGGTAGACGTTAGAAGATTTGGGAGAATTGGAGAAATTGTGAAGCTTAGGTCTTTTTGCCCCTTTGATAATTTTTATGATACTTTTTGTGTATTTATTTTGCATGGCAGGTTTTTAGGTCCTTAAGAGGTATTAGAAGCATATAGTATTGAATTCATGTAATTATTTACGTAGAAATGAAAAGATTTGCTTAATTAGGTTAAAACTAGTCTATTTTAGCTTAATTATAAATAACAGTGTGTTTAAGGATTTTTATTATATAGTAAAAGACATTTTTTTTTGCTGTAAAATTTTGAGGTATGAAACGAGAGACTATTAGGAGTCTCAAGTTAAAATTTCGTGTCATTTAGCTAAGATGAATTAATTATGAATTTTTGAAGTTATATTCAAAAACTGAGTTTTGCCTTAAAAACAGGTCTGTTTAATATCTATTTGAATTGGGCATATTTTCTTAACTTTTTATTGTCTTTATGGGCTTGAATTCTTGTGTTTTGGCTAAGCTTTGGGCTTTGAAGGTGGAGCCCAAAGTTATACCTCTTTTTGGACCCACATAGCTTGTTTTTAAAAGGCCATAGATGTGGGCCTCTTTTCTTGCTTTTGGAACGGCCCATGTGATACCCCGAATCCCACATGGAGTGGGAGAGGAGAATGAATGGGAGATGAGTTCTATAAGGGCCAAGTCCCACATTGGGACCTTACTAGGTTGAACTGGGCTTTATAATGATCCAAGGGGCTTCAAAAAGCAACCTTGACTAGTCATTTTGAAGTCAAAACACAGATGTGGCAAGTGTTTGTCCTTGGGTCGTTGTTACAAATGGTATCAGAGCGGTCCTAGTAACCACCAATGTGGGCTTGGTGGGCTTTGACGAGGACGTCAAAGATTTAAGTGGGGGATATTGTGATACCCCGAATCCCACATGGAGTGGGAGAGGAGAATGAATGAGAGATGAGTTCTATAAGGGCCAAGTCCCACATTGGGACCTTACTAGGTTGAACTGGGCTTTGTAACGACCCAAGGAAGCTTGACTAGTCATTTTGAAGTCAAAACAAAGATGTGGGTAGTGTTTGTCCTTGGATCATTATAAAGCCCAGTTCAACCTAGTAAGGTCCCAATGTGGGACTTGGCCCTTATAGAACTCATCTCCCATTCATTCTCCTCTCCCACTCCATGTGGGATTCGGGGTATCACAATATCCCCCACTTAAATCTTTGACGTCCTCGTCAAGGCCCACCAAGCCCACATTGGATCGTTACAAATGGTATCAGAGCGGTCCTAGTAACCACCAATGTGGGCTTGGTGGGCCTTGACGAGGACGTCAAAGATTTAAGTGGGGGATATTGTGATACCCCGAATCCCACATGGAATGAGAGAGGAGAATGAATGAGAGATGAGTTCTATAAGGGTCAAGTCCCACATTGGGACCTTACTAGGTTGAACTGGGCTTTATAATGATCCAAGGGTCTTCAAAAAGCAACCTTGACTAGTCATTTTGAAGTCAAAACACAGATGTGGCTAGTGTTTGTCCTTGGGTCGTTACAGCCCAAGTAGCTCTCTACAGCTACTGACCTTACTTGAATGAGGGCTTGCCAGCAAGCCCAAGTTCAAGTCTCCATTTGACTTGAATTAGTCAACTTGGACTTTTGATAATTGCTTGATTTTTGATAAGCATGTCAGTTTATTTAAATGATATTTATTTTTGGAAATAAATAAAAGTTATGGTTGTGAGATATTTGCAAAGACTTTTGGAAAAGGAAATGATTTTATGGAAAGGATATATTTTTGGAAAATATATCAAAGTATTATGGATATTGTAGTGCATTTGCATAATGAGATAAATGATTTGGCACCTATATGGAAAAGTTTATATGGGGTGATGGTACCAATCACTGGGAGTACAACCATCACTACCGGGTAGGATGACCCTAGAGTAGAAGGCGGAATGTGCCTTTACTCGTGTCCTAGGACAATGGAATGTCTAGGACAATGGAATGTAGCATGCAGTCATGAATCAGTGGATTTGTAAGGAAAGGTGCATTAAAGGAGCGAACAAGAGCATTGCATTGCATACTATATTCTGCATATTGTCTGTTGTATACTGCATTCTATATATGATATACTATATATTGCATGACTGCATGCTACATATTGCATATCATTCCACTAGTATTCTCTTTTGCTTATGAACTGCTTATTGATCATGTATGCATTGTTTATATGGTTGTCTTCACATGTCCCTATCCCCTCTTACTGAATCCTTAAGACTCACCCCTTTGTTTGTCTACTTTTATGAGACAGATCATGCCGATATTCGATTCTTTTGTTACCCATGTCCTGGTTATCCACATCTAAGCCCTGGTTACCGATGGCCTGGAAGTGATCGTTGACTCTCAGCCTTCCTGATTTCGAAAGATCTGCTGCTGGAATGTCCCTAGGAGAACGATCCCATGGGGTTGAACGGCTGCCACATCGACTTGATCGACCTCACTGGCTCCTCAGACGAGTCTGAAGACTCCTCTGAATAATGTTGTTGTTTTATGTTTTTTTTTATTTGTTTGGTGTGTTTGTAAATATTTCTAAACAATAGAGTTAGAGATTTATTTGTAGGATTACTTATATTAGCCTAGGTGTTGTAATCCTTAATCCTTAACCCAACAGCTTGGTTTGTTTGTTTTCCTTTTTCTGATGTTGTTCCTGAGTATCGTTTGTTATATAAGTCATTATTGGTTTGTGTGTCTATGTCTCTCTGACCTTCTTCTAACTTTACTTCTATTTTCTCATGCTTATTTCTGAATATTTATTTATAAGTAGGGTTAATGTCCTTTTTAGTCCCTAGGTTTTGGGGCGGTACTCTTTTTAGTCCCTAGGTTTTATTTTTGTTCAAAACAGTCCCTAGATTATTTACGTTTGTCTTTTTAGTCCTTTCGTCCAATTCCGTCACTCCCGAGCCCAGTCAGCTAATGGTGTGACACGTCACACCCAATAGAATATTGCCACGTGTACCAACTTTTAAAAAAATAATAAAAATGTCGGACAAAACTAAAAAAAAAAAAAAACACGGGAGAGGCACCCCCGTGGCCACCACCGAACGGGGAGCCCAGATTTGGGCTCCCCGTCGACGGGGGTGGCCGGGGGCACTCACCCCGGCGACGGGGAGCCCAGATCTGGGCTCCCCGTTTGGCCACCGGCGAGCGGGAGCCCAGATCTGGGCTCCCCGTTGACGGTGGTGGCCGGGGCACTCACCCCGGCGACGGGGAGCCCAGATCTGGGCTTCCCGTCTGGCCACCGCCGTTCGCGCGAGGGAGCCCAGATCTGGGCTCCCGCTCTGGGCTCCCTCGCGCGAACGGCGGTGGCCAGACGGGGAGCCCAGATCTGGGCTCCCCGTTCGGTGGTGGCCACGGGGGTGCCTCTCCCGTGTTTTTTTTTTTAGTTTTGTCCATGTGGACATTTTTATTATTTTTTAAAAAGTTGGTACACGTGGCAATATTCTATTGGGTGTGACGTGTCACACCGTTAGCTGACTGGGCTCGGGAGTGACGTAATTGGACGGAAGGACTAAAAAGACAAACGTAAATAACCTAGGGACTTTTTTGAACAAAAATAAAACCTAGGGACTAAAAAGAGTACCGCCCCAAAACCTAGGGACTAAAAAGGACATTAACCCTTATAAGTATTCCGCTGGTTTTTATATATTATATAATAGTTTTTAAACATCTCAAGGATATTACCTCAGTCTTGAGACCCATAAGATATGAAGGTGTCATAATCTCGCCATTTATGCTCCTTTGTTACTACAAAGTGAGCTTAGAGACTAATATGAGCACAGGGGACGTGATAGTAGCACACTCTGACCGAAAATGACCAAAGCCTTGACATTCAAAACACTTAGTCTTCTAGGTCTCCTCATTCTCAACATTCTTATTTTTTTATCCTTTCTATAACCACTGGAGCTACCATGATTCTTTCAACACCTTTATTAAATCTTCTTTAATCACCCTTTGATCTAAAAAACTTTATGAATTTTTTGACTAGAATGCTGAAGTTCTCATCATCTAGAGATTCATCTGAATCAGAATGTACTTCTTCTTTACTGGATCTCAAGGTAATAGACTTGTTCTTCTTAGGCTGAAACAATGTCAGTTTATAGGTTTACAGAGACCCAACTAGTTCTTCAATCTTCATCTTGTCCAGTTCTTTACTTTCCTCAATTGCTGTGAATTTTTGTCTGAATCTTTCAGTGAGTGACCTTATCACTCTTCTGACCATCTTGTGCTCAGGAATTTTGTCTCCCAAAATGAAACTCGAATTGACAATATCATCTCGCTTAGCATAAAAGTCGTTGAATATCTCATCCTTTTTCATATATATTTCCTCAAATCTTGTAGTCAACATTTGAAGCTTTAAGTTCTTAACAGATCTACTTCCTTCATGTATAGTATCCCAAGCGCCCTTAGTTGTCTCACACATAATAATACGCTTAAACTCCTAAGAATAAATAGCCATAAAAATAGAGTGAATACCCTTGCTATTCCAATTACACTCGTTGATCTCATCTTTAGACCAGGTGCCCCATCTCTTTCATTGTCTTAACACCATTGACATCAGTAGAGGGTATCGACCAACCGTTTGCACAAGTAGCCCAAACACGTTCATCTAAAGATTTCAAAAACTATCTAATGCATACTTTCTAGTATACATAGTTGTTTCCATCAAAATATGGAGGCAAAGACAAAGACTGAATTTGATTCATCTAGACTTAGAGGTCAAGGGTTGATATTAAGCTTTAATTCCAAATTGAAAAATCCGGTTTAGAACCTAGTAACACTTAGAGGGGTGAATATGTATTATTCCTCTAATTAAAAAAACAATAACAATTTTAAAACACATTCTAAAATTGTTTAGCCTAAATATGCATAATAATCAACTCAATCAACAAAATAGATAGTGAAAAATTAAATCAAACTTCAATCACACAACGAGACAAGGATTTGGCGACGAAGTGGAAAACCTTTGAAAAATCATTCAAAGAAAAAATCACTCCAGGCTAGCAGCCACCTGAAATTCACTAAAAAGAAATTCTTACAAACAGTTATTCAAACACTGGTAACCTCAATTGCTAACTCTGACAACCCTGATATAATAATCCAAGCATCCCTACTTAGACCCGCTCTGTGTGGCATTCACTTCAGACCTCTAATTATTCTTATGGATTATCCACGAACAATTTTGTTCTTCAACAACCACTCAACAATCTGAAGAGTTCATAAGGGTGATTGAATATAAAAGAAAACTAGTCAATTGAGGTTTTGAATCTCTAGGAGTTTTTCTCTAGTAAATGGAGGCTCTAGGAACTCAAGTGCGGTAAGAAGGGGCACATAAAACAGAATTGTCCATATAAGAAAAAGATTCAGGACTAAGAGAAGAAAGTTCCCCAAAATCTGCGAATGTAGTAGAGGAAGACTTAGAAGACATGTATGGTGTCATGCTTTCTCTTCATATGTTCTAGAGCATCCCATTGATTCTTAGATTCTAGACTCAGCATGTTCGTTTCACGTAACGCCCAACCGAGATTGGTTTAACACCTACTGGTAAGTTAATTATGGTATTGTGACAATGAGTAATGGCGCACATTGTAAAATTATTGGCATAGGAGATATCATAATTAAAATGTTTGACGGTATGGGTAGAACATTATGTAATGTTAGACATGTTCCAAATGTAGAAAATAATCTGATTTCATTAGGTACTTTATGTGAGACCCTAATTTTTACTATGTAGTTTAAGTTTTTCATAATTATTTCTTATGTATAAGAAATCGTTATTTTGATCTTCATTAAGGGAATTGAGAGTCATTTAGGTGCTGAATGAAGAGGAGTTGCTGCATTGATTTAAAATTTGGATTAAGGAGATATCTTCCTTTTAGCACTTTTAGTCATTTTGTAAATTTATTTAAATATTATGTGGCTTGCAATTTTTAGTAGTGCATGTCTTCAGTAAGAGTGCTTTTAAATGATCAATGGGTTCAAAAGAAAAAGGGGGAGAAATGAGAAGTCACGTGGGAAGCAAAAAGAAAAAAAAGGGAAGAAGAGCAGTACGTGAAGATGAGGAGGGGGAGGGCAAAGCTGTCTTTTCCTCCCCCAACTCATTTCACGCCTTCTCCTTTCCCTCCTCCCCTTCCGCATGTTTCATTTCTCATTTCCCCTAACACACACACACAACCGAGAGAAAGAGGGAGAAAGAGGAAGGAGCCGAGAGAAGAAGAATGGAGAAGGAAGAGGAAGAAGCCAAGAGAAGAAGAAGAAGAAGGGAGAAGGAAGAGGAAGAAGCCAAGAGAAGAAGAAGAAGGGAGAAGAAAAGAGGAAGAAGCAAAGAGAAGAAGAAGAAGAAGGAAGGAAAGAAGAGAAGAAAATCGAAAGAAGAGAAGAAGAAAAGGGAGGAACTGTCGTGTGACCAAGGAGACTTCAGCAGCTGTAGAAGAAAACCAAGGGAAGCTAAGGTAAGGGTGCTGCTTTTTTATGAAAATCTCATGAGAAAACCGTGGATGTCTTGGGGTGTTTGTTTGGGTTCTGTTGATTCTCTCTCTTCTTCGGTTTGCATGCTGGAATAGATGAAAATCTTTGAGTCTAGGAAGGCATGCACGGTTAGATCTTGGGTTATGGTTTCAAGGGCAACATTGATGTTTGTGCATGCATGACCGGATATGTAGTAGTTGTGGTATTGGGTGTTGTCCTTTGATATCTAAATGAGTTGAGGTTCAAAAGAGCTTTGGAAATGAGTGTTGGTGCTGGGAAAAATATGTGAGCCAAGGGCATGCACGAGTAGGATAAGAGAAGGGTTGAAAACAGAAACTTACTAATGTTAGGATCCTTAGAGAAAAAGTCGGATCTATTGGTTTGTAGTGTTGCAAGTGTGCTTTCAATTTTTGTGTTAAGTTTAAATTTATTTGCTAAGTTGCTGGAAAACAAAGTGGAGGTTTTAAATCTAGAATAATGGGTGAAGTTGCTGCATGAAGAAGGTTATGATAAAAAGGGAGGAAACTTGCAGGAAAAAGGAAAACTTCTTTGTTGCTGATTGCATCTATAGAGGATAGACCCATTCTATTATGACCTATTGTTGTTGATTGGAAAACCCATAGCATTCATAAGCATGGCCTATTATGTTGAAGATATTGAGAGTTATAGAGAAGGCTTGTTAGACTAGTTGCTGAAAACCAATTGCTGAGATTAATTTTTAAAGATCACAAGGCTCGAACTAGGAGTGTACTCTGATGCAATTTGTCACGCCTCGAACGCTAGCTAAACGAGGCTAATGACAGCCGCGAGCATTCCCGGCATGGAACGCTCAAGAATACTTACTACTATTCTTGCAGCGGAAATAACATGATGCCTCAATATTTAAAAGAAGCCTTATATTGCTAGCGTGTAACGTACATAAGAACATGCTTCCCAACGATAACTCAAAGTAGTTATAACATGGTCTCAAAATATCAACCAGTTTAAAACCTTGACTTACTAAGCCGAATAACCCATGACCACCACATCACGGAAGCTCATGCCGGCTCTTACAAAAATTATCTAAACCTTTACTAAAATTAAGCAACAAGGAAGAGACATTTTCGTCAACCCTTCTCCTAGGGTTCAAGGTCATCTTCTTAAGATTCTTCCCCTGAAACATTATCTGGAATGATACAATTTAAAACTGTGAGTCGAAAGACTCAGTAAGGAATTATAGCTAAAACATGGATTTGAAATCGTAAGCATGCACTTGAACTTGAAATCATAATCGTGTAAACATAATACGATTCATGCATGATCATGAATCGTGATGCACGTGTATGCCTCATGTTTGCATATGCACATGCACTTGCTCTTGAAAACAATACTTATACTTGTACAATTCTTGCTTTTGGAAAAATCATTTCACATCTTATCTGATGGGCTACTTGCCCTCTATTTACCCTTGACATCAGGGTTGTGCGTTCCCGTTGGAACTATCCCCTATTTCCCTTAGGGACCTTACATATGGTCGAGCTAGCACACCTTCTCGCATTCGTCCTTCAGTGGCTAGACACGACCCTTCGAGGTTCACACCTTCTTGCAAGCATCCTTCAGTGTGATTGCACATACCTCGTGGACTACCCATCCTTCTTGCAAGCATCCTTCGGTATGGGTGCCCTAGGTGACATCCATCCTTCACGTAAACGTCCTTCGGTATGGATGCACCTTCTTGACTTGGTACGGTACCGACCGACTTGGGTTCATTAACTAACTTGTCATAAAACTTGTCATAAAGTAGCATAAAAATGGTACTTTCATTTGCATAAAATTTCTCCTTTCTCATGAGGAAATGAATGCAAATGATCATGATGTATTCATGTCGTGCTTGATAATGTCATGCTTGATGTGCTTATTCATAAATACAATGATCATGATGTATTCATGTCGTGCTTGATAATGTCATCATTCCAGTTTTGAAAGGCGTACGTTTCTACTTACAATTTTCACTTACCTTCGCTTGCTCGAGTATCGAACGTCTCGTTACCTACAATGAATCGTACTATTGTTATTCATAGGTTTACTAAACGTATAGAGTAATCAATAAATTACTCACACGAAATCTGTTCTAATTGACCCTCACACTAATTTTTCATATCATATCAAAATTCTAAGTAATTTGAACCTCTCTAGCCACCCAAAACCTTACCCGACAATACAAGCCGCTGAAAATTTCTAAGCGGACAGCCCTAGCGTCTCCAACTAAAAAAATCCATAACTTCCAGACCATGGCTCCAAATTACACAAAATTTACCTTGAAATATTCAGCTTTCATAGGTCAATATAGGGAGTAAATTTCACAACAGCAGATTTTGTTATACATCTTCAAAAACATTTCATATTAAGCAAAAATCCTACAACACACTATTGCTGTTTCCAGCTCGGCCCTCCATTTTCAAAATATCACAACTTATTCTTCATACCTCTAAATCACCTGCAATTTACCTTAAAACGTTCCTCTTTCTTAAACTTAAAATTCAAGACCAACCCCGTAAAATTTGGACTTAAAATGATTCCTCAAAAGGGTGCTCGAAATGAGCTGACATTCCGGACGTGCAAGACTGCTGGCAGCTTGACGTCCGGGCCTCGAACAACGCATATCTCATTCGATAGTTATCTGAATCATCCAAGGTATGACTTAAAATCTTCCCATTTCCTAGGCCTACAATCTAGGATCCACTCAATATCAAGAGATAACCACAAATGCATCAAAACACACTCTTTATTCCAGCCTTGAAATCTGCATATGTAAATTCCAGCAATCACAATAATCTTTCTAGCCCTCCAAATTTCCAACAATCAAAATCCGAATCTCTCCATGTCACAACCAACATCCAAGGCTAACTTAACATTTCTTAGCAGCAACCATCCTCTCACCTTCCTCCCACTTTAACAACTTCAACTCGAAGTTTATAACCAAACCATGGTTCCATATTCATCAAGCTAACACCATTGCATTTACCCATTTCTCTTGGGCTTTTTACCAAACGCCTAGTGTGCATTAGTGGTCCTCTTGCCTATTTTTCCAGATCTGAACCTATCTCTAACACTTAGGGCTTAGTGGTTCTCAATATGACTAGCATACGTACAACCTAATGCACCAACCCCTAAATTCGGTCATACTTGCTCAATTTAGGTTTCAATCCTCTCTTAGGCCTTTTATCAATACCTAGAGCACCAAACCAATTTTTCAAGAACCCTAATTTCGGATTCAGCCATTTTTCCATGTTCTCATGTAAAAATCTATGCTACACTTAAGCACTTGCAAGATCTACCCTAAACATGTATAGATCCACATTTAGCATGCATAGATCTACACTAAACATCCATGAACACAAGGAGAAAAACTACTTAGACAACCCACCATCAAACCACAACCAACCAACAAGAGAAAACAAGAAGAAAATAGAGAGAGAGAGGGTAGCATGATTTTCGGCCAGCAAGGTTTTTCCTAAGAGGGCTGGATTTTTACCTTGCTTCTCCTCTTCCTCCTTCTTTTCTTCTTCTCTCTCCTTCTCCTTCCTTCTTCTTCTTTTTCTTCTTCTTCCTTCTTCCTTCTTCTTCTTCGGTTGGGTGACTTAGGGCAAGGGAGGTATGGTTTGGGTAAAGGAAAATGTGAAATGCGTGAAAGAGAGGAGGGGGTGTGGTGTTTAACGTGAAAATGGCTTGGGGAAAAGACAGGGCTGCCCTCCCTTATTTTCCCCCTTCTCATGAATTCCACCTCACATGTTTTCAATCCGATAAAATTTCGGAATGTAGTTAGATGTGTCGACACCATCACTCAAGGTGTCGACACTTCCAACACTTAGCCAAAATCACTTGAGTTCCTGAAAAATGTAAACTTTCATGTTTTAGTTAGATGTGTCGACACCATCACTCAAGGTGTCGACACTTCCAACACTTAGTCAAAAATCACTTGAGTTCCGGAAAATTGTAAACTTTCGGGTTTTAGTTAGATGTGTCGACACCATCACTCAAGGTGTCGACACTTACATCAAAAATCACTAATTTAATCATACATACATATTGAGGGAATCATAAGCAAATATCTCTCTCTCTCTTAAAATGACATAAATAAGGTCGGGATCTCACACAATTGTTCTTATACCTTGATCTTAAGAGAATCCTAGATTATAGGCCCAAGATTTTAAGTCATACCTTGGGTGATTCTGATAAGTGTTGGGTGAGTTATGCGTTGCTCAAGGTCCAGACATCAAGCTGCCAGCAGCCTTACACGTCCAGAATGTTTGCTTATTTCAAATACCTTTTGAGTGATCAGTTTAAGTCCAAATTTTACGAGTCTGATCTTGAATTTTAAGTTCATGAAAGAAGAACAATTTAAGGTAAATTTCGTGTGTAATAGAGGTGTAATACATAAGTTGTGGTATTTTGAAAATAGAAGGCCGAGCTGGAGGCAGCAGCAGAGCTACCCTAGGATTTTCATCTAATTTGAAATGTTTTTGAAAATTCATAGTAATTTCGATGTTGTGATTTTTATCTCCAATCTTGAGCTATGAAAGGAGAATAGTTTAAAAGAAATTTCATGTAATTTGGAGCCATGATTTTGAAGTTGTGAATTTTTGAAGCTGGAGTCGTCGGGGATGCCCGCTTAGACGTCCTCAGCAGCTTGCACTTTCAGGTAAATCCTTATAGTGACAAACGAACTTCAAAGTACCTAAAATTTTAATATGTCATGAAAATTAGTGAAAGAATCGGTTTGGCATCCAAGCATTTTGGCTTCAGCAGCCTTAAGATAGAACCTTGCATGGTAAGACCAACCTTAGGAAGTTAAGATACATGGGTGATCTGATTTTGTATGATGTGCTGAATTTAGTTGAATAATTACTCTCTATGCCTAGTAAACCTTAAATGACACTAGTATGACTCAATTGTAGGCAAGGTGCCACCGTAAGCTCAAGTGGATGGAGGTAAGGTTCGGTCATCTTTCATTCCTTAGAGTGAAACTCTTTCCTTTGGCCGAAACTTGCTATATTTGTCTCCTCTTGAGTATTTCTTGACTATAGAAGCTGTTGTGATGTGTTGTTGAGATTGGGTGTGTGAATTATGTTGATGGAGGAAGGGATTAAGGCCATGGATTTGGCTAATCTTTGAAGGAAGTGATGATTTTGGTTCTGATGTTGAATATTTTAACATGCATGTAAGTTGTGATGATGTTGGCCGGACCTTGTAACCTTGTAATGTGATTTGTGGCTTGTGATTAGAGAGTGATCATTGCTGTTAAATGCCACGGTTTTTGGGTTAGTTCAAGATTAGAAATACATGTTAGAATGTAAGTTGCAAAAGGAGAAGTATAACCTAATTTCATGTGAAGTTAAGGTGTAAAATCCTTTGATTTTGTTGCTGTTATGTTGCTGTGTTAAAGCATTGTTCATGGATATGAAAAATATGAGATTTGGGGGATATTACGACTTAGGTCAGTGACCATAATCTAGGCTAACAATTGCAAGTGGAGAAGTTCTCACATGCAAATAAATGGATGGCATGAAATTGGAAGTGTAACACCTTGATTTGAAGGTTGTAAGCTTGCTGATGTAAGGGTTTCGGTCAGTGGCTTAAACCTTTGCTTTTGGATGTGAACATGATTAGTTTTGATGATGTTAGGGTTTCGGTCAGTGGCTTAAACCTAGGGGTAAATGTGATTTGCATGTTAAGGCAAGAAAATGTTAAAAAAAGGGGAGAAGAGAGAACATAGGAGCCGAATGGTGTTGCTGCCCTATGCCACGGAATGTGTGACTTGTGTTTCTTTAAGGGTTGCTTGCTGTCAAGAATGTATGTTGGTTATATTGAATAGATCAGCAAGCTAATCACCTAAGCAAATTAGTTATACTTGGAGAGAATGGATTAAACATACACGGGTTAAATGGGATTCACTTGGATGTGGTTTTCTTTATGAGATTCTTATGAATCTTACAAGAACCTTGTGGCATTGTGAGTTTAAGATGCCTCTTAGTCTAGGTCAGTAAGGCCACGGGTTGTCCATAAGAAAATAAGGAATCAAGGCAAGTAAGTAGTAGTTGTACATTGGTGTTCATGTGAACCTAAAAATGTAGAGATACAAGAAACATGGTTTCAGGTCAAGTTCATAGGGGTCTTGGCAGTACCTAGAATGAGCTCTCCTTGAGGTTTACTAGATGGAGAAAGATAAAACAAATGGTCTTTAGTCCATGCAATGAAAGGTTGTAAATCGTGAAACAAGGGAATGAGAATTAGACGTAGATGAGTTGTTGTTTTGGCTTGGAAGTCTTAGTATATCATGTTGTTGTTGAATTTCATGAATAGACTTTGAAATCAATGATGTCGATGGGAAAAGTCAGTATACTTAGTTGATTATAAGTGGGATATATGGTAGTCCCATCAGCAACCTTGTTGGAGTTGTTTGATGCATATGTTTGATTGTTTTTCTTCAAACTGTTTTATGAAAGCAAGTTTAAGAAATCTTTTGTAAATGAAACCATATTTTCAGTTATGAATATTGGAAAACCGAAAACATTTACAAGTATTTTGTATGTCTGTTTGATTAGTTCCCAAATCGTCTAAGTGACTATGTAACTCGCTTGTAGGCGAAGCCTCACATCAAGACTCAAGAAGACCAAGGTAAGTGGGAGTAAGTAGAAACTTATATTTTTACGAAAACTGGAATGGTACACAACATGTTTTATCATGAACAAGCATAGCATCATAAGCAAGCATTACATGACACGAGCATTGTATGATTTCCAAAAGAAGTTTTATGCAATGAAAGTAAGAAATATTATGTCAAGTAAGTAAGGGGCTCTAGTCGGTACCGTACCATCAAGAAGGGCACCCATATCGAAGGACGAATGCGAGAAGGATGGGTGAACCCTAGAGGTAAGTGCAACCACACTGAAGGACGAATGTGAGAAGGTGTGGACCTCCAAGGGTCGTGTCTAGCCACTGAAAGACGAATGCTAGAAGGTGGGCTAGCTCGACCAAATGATATGTCCCCAAGGGAAAGGGAGACGATTCTGATGGGAACGCACAACCCTGACTTCAGGGGTTAAATTGAGCGTATGTAGCCCACAAGATAAGAAGTGAATACTTTTCAAGGACCATGTGTCATTTTAAGTACAAGGACATGTTTTTAAATTCAAGAGCATGTTTTCAAGAGCAAGTGCATGTGCATATGCAAACATGAAGCATGCATATACATCAAGATTTACGATTACTCATGACTTTCATGTTCAAGTTATAAGTTCATGTTTATAAGTTTACATTTTCCCTTACTGAGTCTTTTGACTCACAGTTTTCAAAAATGTATCATTCCAGATGTTTCAGGTGAAGGCAATCAGGAGGATTATCTGTCTTGAGAAGGGAGACTTCTTATATATTTTTGTTGTTGTGACTTTGATCGATGTGATCTGTCACGCAGGAAATGTATTGTGTATGTGTTATGTAGTTAAGGTACTTCTCATCTTTTGAGGTCTATTATGCAAGCTAAGTCATGATGAGTTCTTTGGCCCGTCTCTCTCTCGATTCTATTCCGCTGTTATGAATGGTCAAGTTCGCTGGAGCTTTCTCTCGAGATTACTCGCGGCTGTCATTGCCCCTACGGGATAGCGTTTGGGGCGTGACACTTTAGACTCAAAATTTTTTTGTTACAAGTTTGAAGGTGGAGTAATGAAGGTGACTAGGGGTGTGGTGGTAGTGATTAAGGGACAGAAAAGTTCAAAAATATCTATAAGTTGTTAGGTAGTACAATTGTAGGGGGAGTTGCTCCAGTGGAGTCTAAGTTTGATAGTACTATTTTGTGGCATATGAGGTTGGGTCATATGGGTGAGCGGGGTATGTTAGAACTTCACAAGATAAATCTGTTGAAGGGCGTGAAGACATGCAAGATTAATTTTTGCAAGTTATGTGTTTTATGGAAGCAGAACTTAGTGCAATTTAAGACAGCTAGACACAAGACAAAGGGTTCCGTTGATTACATTCGTTCAGATCTTTGGGGATCGGTGAAGGTAGCATCACGAGGAGGACATGTGTATTTTGTTACATTCATTGATGATTTTTTCAGGAAGGTCTGGGTGTACTTCATGCGGCACAAGTCAAAGACATTTGCCAAGTTCAAGTTGTGGAAAGCTGAAGTGAAAAATCAGACTGGGAGGAAGATTAAGTGTCTGAGGATAGATAAAGGTATTGAGTACGAGGATGCAAAGTCCATGGAGTTTTTTGAGTAACATGGGATAAAGAGACTTTATAGTACGTAAGACACCACAACAAAATAGTGTGGTGGAAAGGATGAACAGGTCTGTTGTAGAGAAAGCGTGGTGTTCAGGTTGAATGTTGAACTTGCAAAGAACTTCTGGGTAGATGCAGTGAGTATGACATGTTTCTTGATTAACAGGTCACCGAAGGCATCAATAGGTTGTAAGGTTGCAGAGGAGGTGTGGACAGGTGGACAGGTAATAAGGTATATTACTCTGGGTTTAGAGTTTTTGGTTGTCCAGCCTATGTGCACATTCCTAGTGAAGAGAGATCAAAGCGTGACCCAAAGTCTAGACAGTGTATCTTTCTCGGGTATAAGAAATAAGTTAAGGGTTACAAGTTTTGGGATCCAAAGGCAAACAAGGTGGTGATCATTATGGATGTGGTATTTGATGAAAGTTTCATGTTGAAAAGTACTCAGGATGAAGAGAAACAGGTGTCAGAAAAGCAGTAGCAGTGATAAGCAGGTGGAGTTAGAGACTTCTGTGCAGAATAACATTGTTCAGGGTATCGAGGCTACTACTTTAGAACTTGAGGAGCATCACAGTAGAGCCACAGACAGACCCAGACGTACTATCAAGCCACCAGTCAAGTATGGATGAAGATATGATTTCATATGCTCTTGTCATTAATAGTGAAGATCCTACAACTTTTCACGAGGCAATCAGTAGCCAAGTGAAAAGTAGATGGATGTGTGCTATGGTCGAGGAGATGGAGTCATTGCATAAGAATTAGACATAGGACATGGTGGAACTTCCTAAGGGGAATAAGGCGATAGGGTGTAAGTGGGTATTTAAGAAGAAAAAAGTAGTATCAGAAAAAGAGGGGAAAGGTTCAAAGCTCGCTTGGTAGCAAAGGGTTAGTCATAAAGGAAAGAGGTTGATTATGATGAAATTTTCTCCGTGGTTGTCAGATACACTTCTATCAGGGCAGTGTTGGCATTGATAGGCCACTATGACATGACTTTGGAGCAAATAGATGTGAAGACAACTTTTCTACATGGTGATTTAGAAGAGCAGATTTACTTGGAGCAACCAGAAGGGTTTAATCAACCTGGACATGAGAACTTGGTCTGTAAATTGAAGAAGTCACTTTATGGATTGAAGCAATCTCCAAGGTAGTGGTATAAGCGATTTGACTCCTACATGATCAGAATTGGCTACCAGAGATGTGGATATGATTGTTGTGTATATGTTAAGAGCCTTGATGACGGTTCATATATTTTTCTGTATTGTATGTGGATGATATGCTTATTGCAGCTAAGAGTATAAAGGGAGTCAACAAGCTGAAGTCCTTGTTGAGTAAAGAATTCGACATGAAGGGTTTGGGCGCAACAAAGAAGATTCTTGGGATAGAGATTCGTAGGGACAGGGATAGCAGAAGATTTTGGTTATCTCAAGTCAGCTATGTGGTGAAAGTGTTGGAAAGGTTCAGCATGGGGAATGCCGGTTAGCACACCTTTGGCGAATCATTTCGTTTGTCTACCTCACAATGCCCGAAGACATTTGAAGAAACTGAAGACATGTCAAAGGTCCCATATGCCAGTCTAGTGAGGTGTCTAATGTATGTCATGGTATGTACCATGCCAGATTTGGCTCATGGAGTCAGCATGGTGAGCAAGTATATGACAAATTCAGAGAGACAACATTGGGATGCAGCTAAGTAGATTTTCAGGTATTTGAGGGGTACTATGGATTATGTCATTATATTTGGAAGACAGCAGGGTGATCTGTCAGTTGTGAGATATATGGATGCAGATTATGCTAGTGAATTGGATGGCAGAAGATCAAACACAAGTTGTGTTTAGGGCCCATATGTTAGAAGTCCATGATTCAATCCATTGTTGCATTGTCCACAACTGAAGCAAAGTACATGGCAGTCGCTGAGACTGCTAAGGAAGCTTTGTGGCTTACAAGGCTGGTCAAGGAGCTGAACGTACCGTAAGGTGGAGTTCAGTTGCATTGTGATAGTCAGAATGTCATTTATTTGGCGAAGAACCAGGCGTATCATGCAAGAACCAAACATATTGATGTGAGGTTTCACAAGATCAGAGAGTTGGTTGCTTCTGGAGAATTATTGCTGGAGAAAGTTCACACCTCTGGGAATGCAACAGAATGTTGACTAAGCCAGTTATCACAGAGAAGTTCAAGCATTACTTGGACTTGATAAATATCTCCAGGTGCTAGAGAAAGGAGGTGCTCCTAACCTATTAGTTCTAGGTGGAGGCGAAAACTTGTTTGATTCTCCTAAGGGGCAATATTCGCCAAGGTGGAGATTGTTGGATAAAGATAGCTCCTATTTTTAGGATATCCAAGTAGTTGAGTTCTAATAGAATATCTAATAGGATATCTAAGTATTTGAGTTCTATTAGGATATCCAAGTATTTGAGTTCTATTAGGATATCCAAGTATTTGAGTTCTAATAAGTTTAGGAAGTAAGGTATGGGGTTTCTTATAAACAGTCTATGATGTAACACAAGAATTATACAAGATAGTAAATTTTTCTCTATTGTGGACGTAGGCATATTGTCGAATCACATTCATCATTGGTGTGCACAGTAACAACACTCAGTATACCTGGATTGGAGCTCTCAGAGAGACGAGTCCTCGCTGACCAAAAAGAGGGAACGTGGTGCCATTTGCGAAGGAAGATGATTGAAAGAGCAGAATTTGAAAGGGAGGGGTTTGAGAAAGGAAGGTTTTTACCTTTTAAGTAAATATTTCAAAGTCCGAGAAGGAGGTGTCGCAATAGAGAAGGTAACCCACAGGCGCATAATGACTAACAAAAAGAAGAACGAAAGATTTCACCGAATCAGTGCAAACGCGGCACCCAAAAAAAACAAAAAAGAAGAAGAAAAGGAATAGAAACAAGAGAGAAAGAGGGGAGATAGGGCATTCGTAAACATTCCCCTGCATACTTCGGTCGTATCCATCGAAATGGGGCTACTGATGGGATAGATTTCTTATAAGCCCTATACCACGGAAGCCCAATCCATGAAGAGATGGCTCAGGAGGAATCGTGCGGGCAAAGTAATAAAAGGGGGGGCCATAACCCATGTCAATATCTATGCATCCTTGCTGCCTGGGGTCTGGCAAAAGAAGTAAGGGAGACATCCCTCACCGACGTTCTCTGTACCTGGGTGGTATGCGGGTTGTGAAGTCCCGTTTGGTCAGAGTTTCGATCGTTTGTAAGGAGACATCCCTCATTTTGAAGGTCCCATCAAGTTCGCAGTAAGAGTACCTGAGAAGCAATAATCATCTTATTCCTTGACAAAGATATTAACCAGTGAGATATGATTTAGATTGGGGGAATAAATACGGAGGAAAGAAGGACTCGATACTACCGCTAGTTAGGGCTGTTCAACCCCGGTGTAGGTGCCGGTTTTGGCCAAAACCAGCACCTATACCGGATAGACCGGTTTTCAAAAAATTACCACTACACCTACATCGTTAAGGGCAAAAACAGGCCCTTAACGGTGGCGGTTTTAGAGGTGGCGGTTTCCGGTTAACCTACTTTCATATTGGGTCATTTATACAAAATCAACTATATATCATATTATTGACAGCATAGCAATAACCAACAATCATGTGGAGCACATAATTAACAATAAGAGTCGAAGTAAAGCATGAATGCAACAGAGATTACAATGCTTACCACAATGCTGCAAAGCAACAATCTGCGTACAAAACAAGACAAAAAGAAAGGAAATTCAATCAACAATCGCAATTTAAGAGAGCAAAATCCTCAAAATAGAGTGGTTGCTGGGGGTGAACAGGACCGGACCGCAGACCGGACCGGCCGAAAAACCGGACCGGATTTCCGGTCCGGTCCTTTTTCTTAAAATGCGGTCCGGTCCGGACCGGACCGGATAAATCTGGTTATCTGATCCTCCTTTTTAATAAATGCGGTCCGGACAGGACCGGACAACATTTATTAAAAAAATAAAAAAAATATTTATTATTATTTTTAATACAAATTATAAACATAAAACGTTTAATTTTAATCTAAACTAAAACTTAACATTTTTATATACACTTCCCATTTGAAATTAACCTAAAAAAAATTTTTAGAATTTTTTTTAAAAAATTAAAAAATTAAAAAATTAAAAAAAATTAAAAATTAAAAAAATTGAAAAAAATTAAAACCGGTCCGGACCACTTAAGGGGTCCGGACCGGACCGCATTTAGTGAAACCGGTCCGGTCCTCTATTTTAAGCGGACAGGAATGCGGTCCAAAATGCCGGATTGCATTCCGGTTTTTCCGCCCTAGTGGTTGCACTATATTGTAACACTTCCTAAAAAAGAAAGGCATATTGTAACACTTCCTCTTCTTTTGGAGCTCCATTATATTCTGCATAGTTTCCAAGTTCATAAGCATAGCCAAGATCTATAAGACTAGGTGCACTCCTTGTAAAAGAGTTTGCAGTCTAAACAAAGAGATCCACACCGTATCTGCATAGATACACTTGCACCTCCTCCAGCTACCATAGTGCAAATTCTTCCACAGGACAAGAAGAGTAAAGTAGGAAAGTAGCCACTAATCATGGAAAAATATAAAAAATACATGATAAATGAAATGCCACAATATAATCTAATTGCAATGTCATAAAGACCCAACTAGACTGTAATGGATTAAAAGAATGCTCAAAATGACCAAAAAAAGAAACATGACAATTGCTTGTGGATCCTGTAATTTGACATTTGGCAATTTCGGCTCCCTTTCCTTATGAATCAGCTCAAATATTCATCTTTTGCTTGAAAAACTAATTGATGGTGTGTGATATGATGACAATAACTGTTCAAGTACCAACAAGTACATTTAAGTTGAAGTGAGATTTTGAGCAGAACTGCATACATACTTCTCTGAAGGGTGCATCTTCAGCTTCAAGCTTATGTATGACATGTTCCATTTTGGGCCTCTTCTGTGCACGAGGGTCTACACAACACAGGAAACAAGCATGAGTTTCAAACACACAGAATTGTGGTGTGGCAGCCACAAGCATGATAATATTTTGAAAGGACATAAGTATGAGTTTCAAACTCTCTGTACCTGTGCCCAATTCCTGGTACGTGGATGCCTTTCTTTTTCATGCTCTCGACGAACTCATAAGGTGTCAAACCCAGCAAAACAAAGCCAAGGAATAGCAAGTTAGATTCTTCTTAGCATGACAGTAGATAGAAGCCCACTGCAATAATAAATCCTTAAGTAATGCCCATCAACCCTCACCCTGTCATAAGCATCCTTGAAGTATCGAGCAGCATCATCAATGGCACCACCAAATCGGGGACCAATTGTAAGCAAACTTGTTTGAGGAAGTTCATTACAAAAGCAGCTCACAAAGAGCCAGTATTTCTGGAATTTGGAATACTTAAGTTCAGAGAGTGAAAATCTGTAAATGGAAAGTAAATACCTGAGATGAGACTGGAAACAAGGTCCTTCCCGGCCACATGTATCAATGAAAGGACAAGAAACACAAGTTTGCTTTCAGAACCAATTGCTTTTTCAATGGAAAATATACAGGACAACAGGCCAAATGAAGTGAGAATGTTAAGCAAATACAAGCTTACAAACAAACCAATCTCTTGGTCCTGACCAATCTACCTCAATAAATTGTGTGCAGTATCGGTGACAAAAAAGATGAAAAGGGTGAATATCAGAGGGATGACGGGCGGAACTTGGATTTGGATTTTGCTAAAAGGAAAGCAGCAAGAATAAAAGGCACAACGATAGATAGAGTGAGAGAGAGTCTGGGAGAGAGAGAGAGAGGAAAATTGAAAATCAGGGCAAGATACTTGCCTAAACCAATTGGCTAATTACCGCCTGTGTGCAGGAGAGGGAGGGAGAGAGAGAGGCAGGGGGTGACTGTCCAAGAAATGGGAGGGAGAGGGTGATTGTCGAAGAAAAAATGGGAGGACAGGGGGATCCCGGTTTTACCGGACCCCGGGAACCCGGTACCAGGTAAACCGGGAACCGGGAAAACCCCCAGGATTTTTCTAAAATAGGCTACTGGCACCGGCACCGGTTAGGCCGAGTACTGGGAACCCGGTGCCAGTGCCGGTACCGGTGCCACCAGGTTTTACCGGTGGCTTTGAACATCCCTACCGCTAGTCCCCTAATAAGATGGGACCAAAAAAAAGTTAGAGGATCCAACCAATGGGAGGAGAGAGAGGGCAGGCCCAAGCCCACAGAAGATAAGAGAAGGATATAAGGGAGAAGAGGAAGGAGCAAAAAGGTAAGTTCTTCCTTAAGAGAAAAATAAGAACCAAGAGAATGGAGACCGACAAAACCATCGGAGGCAGCCCCCCACGGGGAGGGCCCCATGCTCTTATTTGTTTTCTCTGCTTATAGGAGGAGGAGAGGCAGAAAGAGCATTCTAGCTCATTCCAAGCGCTGAGTTTTTAGCCCAGTTCCCTCGGACCACCTGCTCAATGGATCTTTGTGATAGGCCGGTTATTTTTTACTTCATCAGTACTCAAACTCGGAGGGGAGTTGGCCACCGAAAAGGCTCGATTTGCCGAGGAGAATAAGAGGAACGCGAAGAGATGGCTGGAATGAGGTGAACCATAGAGCAGCGGAAGAGGTTAGGCTCACCATGCATGACTGGGTTCACATGTTGGAGGAATCTATCACGTGTGGTGATGCTGAAATTAGCAATCTTCAGAACGCTCTTTCGAATGTGGAGGAGCATGATTTAAACAACTAGATTTGAAATCATATATATATATATATATATATATATATATATATATGCTTCCTAAAAATCCTCTGCCTGGGACACGATGATGTAAACAACTTCCTGATTTGCATCAGTGAATCGCGTGACAGATTTAATGTCACATTTAATTTGGTTGTGGGGTGCAAATCAACTAAAATGTTACGAATTTAGAAGACGAAGTGCAAAGTGTGAGTGCATAATTGGGGGTGCAAAGTGTATTTTTTTCAAAAGACAAAATGAGCAAATAACAAGTGAGTGAATCAGGTGGACGACACATGAATATTTACTGTGAGATTTAAAGACGAATGCTATGAGGTGGAAATCGACAAATTTTAAAAGTTCATAAGCTTAATGTCACAAAATTGAAAGATGGAGGTGCAAAGTGTATTTTTTCCATTTTTTAATATTTTTCAGGAAAGTCGAATGTGCCTCAGAATTAGTGACAGTAAAATTATAGAGATTTGAAGCTGCAAATCTTTTGAAATGTTGAAGGTGTGTGATGTTGTGGCGACGGTCAGCACGGAGGAGAATGCTACTCCACCATTAAACTTCTACAAAGTTGTTTTTTTTTTCTTTTTTCTCTTACGTGTTTTCTCTTGTCTGACTTTAAAATACCAGGTCGTGAGAGGGTGGTGGGGCGATGGGCCTCCCACGACCATGCCATTGATCCCCATGCGGATTGGCCGAGGGGGAATTAATATGATTTCTCTCGCTCTCATCGATCGTCGTAATGGAGACTTTAAACTGTTAGTTGACATATATAATTACCATTTTACATGAAATTGAGAACCTCAAGGTATCTAACAACATGATGGCTCTTTTGTCATTTGCATTTGTTATTAAAGATTGGAATTCGGGAGATCTAAGAGTTTATGCGAGTCGTTGGTTAGGGATGATTTCGTGAAACAGAGTTACGGGAACAGCTGCTTCTTCTGGCCCCAAAGGAAACACTAAATAAATAGGCCTGAAATCGGCAAGAAACTATTACATGTTGTCGATCATAGAATAGTGCTAGTGCTAGATTAAAACAAGAGCAGTCACATGGGAATTGAAACTCGCCAGCATATTCCCCCACCATAGTCATCTTCCTCAATCCCATTTCCGTTTGTGCGTTAAGGCATCCACAAAGAAACCAATTGTTCTTCTTTAGCTCCTTGGCTATCTTTCCATCGTTCCCAGATCTTTTATTTCTACGACAAGCATCAACATGGCAGTAGGAGAGCTCTTTCTTTCTGCGTTCCTTGAAATGTTGTTTAACCGATTGACGTCTCCCGAGTCCCTCAACTTCGTACGCCGAGAGGGACTTCGGGAAAAGTTGAAAAAGTGGGAGAAATTGTTGACAACTATTAAGGACGTGCTTGATGATGCAGAGGACAGGCAATATACGGATGGGGCGGTCAAGAAATGGTTGGATGATCTCAGAGACTTGGCTTACGATGTGGAGGACATATTGGGTGAGTTTGACACTGAAGCTTTGCGGAACAAATTGATGCGTGAAAATCAGGCTAGCGCTAGTAAGGCACAGAATCTCGGGTCTGGATTCAGTCCAGACCGTACGGGTCCAGACTGATCCAGACCCACGGTCTGGATTACATCCAGACTCAATCTACGGCAGGGAGGGCTGCCGCCTCATTTAATGAGCCCTCCCTTCCGTCGGCTCGGTTTGGCTCGTTACACACGCGGCTTTTTGGCTCTGGATCTGTAGTGGTCGGACCACTATATTTTAGATCCGACCACAACTGCAACCACTACTCCCCGACTATTCTAACACGTGTGTTTTTGGCTCCAGATCTATAGTGGTCGGACCATTATATTTTATATCCGACCACTACGCCTCGAACACGCGTTTTAACCCTTTTCCACATACACTCAGCACGTTGGAAAAGGCAAACTCATTTGGCTTCGGTCCTTCCCTTCTCATCCAAGATAGGTACTCAAAGGCTTCTACCCCATAACCTCCTTGAGAATACGCTGCAATTATAGTACTCCAGGAAACAGTATCTCTTCTGCTCATCCCATGAAACATCAATGAAGCTGAGGGCAACAGCTCGCATTTTGAATACATGGTCATGATGGAATTTGCCACTGACAAATAATCAACAAGACCTCTGTGTAAAACATGGTCGTGTAATTGTTCACCCCATTCAATTCTCGCATGATTTGCGACACCGGAGATAACAGCTGCAAAAGTGTACTCATTTGGACTCACATCTGACTCCTTCATTTTCATAGATGCTTTAATTGCATGCTCCTCCTGACCCATCTGTACATATGTTGTTATAATTGTTGTCCATGAAACCACATCCGGTGTCCTTATCTTCTCAAACAAGCGTGCGCCGTAGTCTAACTTTCCGCATTTGTTGTATATGGTAGCAAGAGTGTTAGCCACGAACGAGCTCTCATTGAACCCATTTCTCATTGTTTTTGCATGAATTTCCCTCCCATACTTTAGAGCACCAGAACCTGCACTTGCCTTCAATGCAATAGCAAATGAATACCACTCATATTCCGCCTTTGACCTCTGCATTTCAGAAAATTAAACCACTCCCTCCTTATTATAACCAGCTTGAACAAGCCCGGTTATAATGGCAGTCCATGTTACTACATTCTCAAGCCTAATACACTCCAAGATATTCTAAAAGGTTAAAACGCGTGTTCGGGGCGTAGTGGTCGGATATAAAATATAGTGGTCCGACCAATCATTTTTGCATAATTATGAGATAATTATTATTGTTGTTTAATCACTTGTATATGATTTTTGGTACATGCAATGACATAGGATGTCATATTTGCAATGACATGAGATGTTATATTGTTGAGCAACATTGTAGAAAAGTCAGGCCAATGATTAATGAATTAGAGGCGGGGAGTATGACTTTTCGGATCTTTGTTGACTCACTTTGCTCTAGACCAAAATACATGATTATGTACAAAATAGGTCTACACTCGTTGTGCTTCTATAAGATAGAATGATGGACTCATTCATTGAGGTGGTGACCTTAAGTAGACGAGTGAGTGCAATGTAAGAGTACATGCACTGAACGGGATCAACTATGAATACCTTCTGGAAATGATCACTGATGTAGAGAATGATATTCAGCACAATTAGCTTATGTTGTCCTTAGACCTGAGAGAGTTATGCAGGTTTGCTTGTTGTGTGCTTGTGCTTTGACTGAGTCATTTGGTGATGATCTTTCGCAGATCAAATATTCCAGACAATGTTGGGCCTTGTGCATAGTAAATGAATTTGTATAATTGCTCAATATGGAATCTACCAGTCTTTTGATGAGACAGTATATTCATTATGTCTGTATATTGTTGGACTCCTGTAAAAACGCTGCAGCGTGATTTTGTGAAAAGTGTTTTCACGAGTTTTACTTATATAATATATTAAGTAAATATTTGCGAAAAAAAATTTTCAAAAAGTTTTGGAAGTCCAACTAGGCATAGACTAAGAATTAAGAATTATATGAGTTATGGACTTAATCGGTGATATTATTCCGATCTTATTAGCTCATGTGGAATATAGTATAGTGGAAGGATAAATAAGCATATAATTGTTAGCAAAAGAGATTTCACAAAAACAGTCTCATTATCTCGGGGGTCAATTGTGATATGTTAATGGACATGATCACAATTTGTAGAAGCCCATAAATTCAGAATACATAATATAAGGGGGTTAATGAGAAAGAGTTTTTCATGATGATGATACGGCCGAGATTTGAGATCCCTGAAGATCTCACGCTATAGTACAATTGAGTTCTGAGTCAGCCATTATAAATAGCTCAGAAATCAGTTGAGAAATAGAGGATTTTCATTAAAACGAAATTTGAGAAAGAGAGTTTCTCTCTCCTCTTTCTCTCTCATCTCAAACCTGTGTGCGTAGATCTGAAGGAGGCAGAACGCTTGGGCTGCTCTGATTTCAACGATCCTGACTTCCGCTGCGCCGATCCTATGATCACAACAGAGCTACCACCATCTTCCTTCATATTTAAAGAGGTGTTTTGCGTATTGTTCGATTTTTCCCAAGGATTATGAATTTGAAGATAGAGAGTTGGTTTTGTTATGGATGACAGAAGGTTTGATTCAGTCAGGGGAAAAGGAAAAGCAAATGGAAGATTTGGGTAGCAAGTATTTTCGCGATTTGTTGTCAAGGTCAATTTTTCAAAAATCGAGTAAAGATAATGCACGATATCTTATGCATGACATCATCAACGATTTGGCTCAATTGGTTGCAGTAGATACGTGTTTTAGAATGGAGGACAGAATCAAGGGTAATAAAGAAGAAGCTTTTTAACAAAGGCTCGACATTCATCTTACTTGGGTGGCAGATATGACGGTGCTAAAAAGTTTGAGTTATTTTCTGAATTGACATCTTTGCGTTACTTTCCTACCTTTTAACCTCCCAGATCCGGGGAAGCGTTATTTGACCTGTATTGTCCCTCTTCAGTTGTTGCAGAAATTACAATGTCTAAGAGTTCTCTCTTTAAGGGGATACCGTGTAACTGAGATATCAGATTCAGTTGGTGATTTGAAGCATCTACATTACTTTGACCTGTCCTACGCTGCCATCACAAGCATACCAGAGTCAATAACCAATCTTTACAACTTGCAAACATTGTTATTAGAAAATTGTCTAGAACTAGTAAAGTTGCCTTCGATGTTTGCATATCTTGTCAACTTGCGCCATCTCAATGTTGTAGGAGCTGATTCATTGGAAGGAATGCCTCCACAAATTGGTAAGCTTGCTTGCCTTCAGACATTGCCTCATCTAGTTGTGGGGAAAGGGATCTACTCTGGGATAAAGGAGTTGGGGAGTCTATCAAATCTTCGAGGGACTCTTTGCATTTCGAAATTAGAGAATGTGATTGAATCTGAGGATGCAAGCGATGCTAATTTATTCGGCAAGTCCAATCTCGATGCATTGTTGTTGGAATGGAGTGACCATCTTGGTGAGTCACGAGACAAGACGAAGGCATTTGAAATACTTAACAAACTACAACCGCACAACAATTTGAAAGAGCTCACTATCGGTCGCTATGGTGGTGAAAAATTTCCGACGTGGTTCAGAGGTGCATCCTTTCCTAACATGGTGCTCCTGAGAATAGAAAACTGTAGAGAGTGTACATTATTGCCACCAATCGGGGAACTTCCATCGCTCCAAGTCCTTTCGATTAAAGGCTTGGACAAGGTGAAGAATATTGGTCCTGAGTTTTTTGGGGAAGGTTGCTTACAACCTTTTAAATCCTTAAGGACTTTGCATTTTGGGTATATGACAGAATGGAGAGAATTGGAGTCCAGGCCAAGAATTCCGAGGCTTACTTGAGCTTTCTATCCAATACTGCCCCAAGCTGTCGGGGGAGTAACCAAACCAACTTCCATTACTGAAAGAAGTTGTGATAGAACAATGTGCGGAATTGGTGGTTTCG
Organism: Myrica gale; assembly: GCA_963930655.1. Classification (NCBI taxonomy): domain Eukaryota; kingdom Viridiplantae; phylum Streptophyta; class Magnoliopsida; order Fagales; family Myricaceae; genus Myrica; species Myrica gale. The sequence continues at coordinate 15,883,699 of OZ005607.1, read as the reverse complement.
ATTTCAAGGTTTCCCGAGCTCTGCGTAGTAGCAATTAGGAACTGCAAAGGGTTGGTGTGCAGAAACGATGTTGGCTTCCGGTCATTACGCTCTCTTAAGATTAGCGGTATTTCAGAATCCGCGAGTCACATTGAAGGGCTGACACATGTAGAAGACTTACATATTTCTAATTGTCAGGTGATGCCTTTGTGGTCTAATAATGTGGGACTCCTACAGCATCTCCCATTACTGAAAGAAGTTGTGATAGAACAATATGCGGAATTGGTGGTTTCGATTTCAAGGTTTCCCGAGCTCTGCGTAGTAGCAATTAGGAACTGCAAAGGGTTGGTGTGCAGAAACGATGTTGGCTTCCGGTCATTACGCTCTCTTAAGATTAGCGGGCCTTCAGAAGCTATCAGTTGAGAGGTGTCCGCAACTAGTTTCTTTGGTGGCAAAAGAAGTTGGAGAGCAGCCACTACTGGGTTTGCCATCCGCGCTGAGAGAAATTGTGATCTATTCTTGCGAGGCCCTGGAATCTCTACCCAAGGCAGTGACGTAAAACACCACGTGCCTCGAGTTTATCTACATATCGAAGTGTAATTCGCTGATGTACTTTGCAAAAGGCCACCTACCTCCGACTCTAAGGCAGCTGACAATACGGTATTGCAAGAATTTCCTGACTGTTTTGCTGGAGGAGGATGGTATCAATAGCACTACATCTCTTTTTGAGACATTGAATATTTGGGGATGTGGTTCGCTCATATCCTTGACATCAAGCGGTGAATTACCGGCAACACTTCAACGCCTTACTATTAGGTACTGCGAAACGCTGGAGTCAATAGCGGAAAGCTTTGCCCGGAACTCTTTTCTTGAATCTATTGACATTGAGAATTGTGGAAACCTCAAATCCTTACCGAGGGGCATTCACGGTCTCAGCCATCTACATCACATTGCTATTGAGCATTGCCCGAATCTTGATCCCTTCCCAGACGGAGAGAGAGTTACTCCCTCCAAACTTGATACGGCTTAAGATATTAGGTGAAGCTTGCGAGAAAATGGTCCACGGTATCCACAACCTCTTCTCTCTTCAATATTTGGACATATCGCGATGCCCGAGCATCGTATCCTTTCCCCAAGAGGGTTTTCCCACCAACATAACAGAGCTTCGCATCATAGATCTCAACATCACTGAAGCCTTGTTTGAGTGGGGGTTGCACAGGCTTACCTCTCTTAGGCGATTTACAATTACTGGTGGATGTCCGCATTTGGTGTCCTTTCCAATTCCAAAGATGATGCTGCCTGCCTCTCTTACCAGTCTCCACATTTCAAGCTTCCCGAATCTAGAATCCCTATCTTCTGAGGGTTTTGGAAGACTCGTATCTCTTGAACATCTAGTTGTGGCTGAGTGCGAAAAGCTCACGAGCTTTCCAAAGAATGGCCTTCCTCCCTCACTCCTGATACTTGAGATCAACAAATGTCCATTGCTGAAAGAACGTTACAAGCGAGGTCAAGGACGAGAGTGGTTCAAGATAGCTGACATCCCCCCTGCGTTGAAATTGACAACAGATTTGCCTACCATGAGTTCTAATTAGGCAAATAGTTCGGTTGTATGCATTTGATTCAACTTTTCTTTGATGCAAAAAGAAGTCAGCAAATAAATCCAAAGGTAAGTTTCTCTCCATTTCAATTCTTTTGGCTTTTGCTCTTCTCTGGATTGTCTCTTGATTGTTGGCGTTATGTTGCTTTTTTTCATGGGGCCATTCCTGCTGATTATTCTTACTGGGGTTGGTTATTCTTGATAGGGTTTGCCTATGAGCCCAGTAGGTGTTCGCTAAAATGCCTAACTAAACTAGCAGAAAGGAAAGCCCTTATTTACTTGGACTTTTCTGAATATAAATAATCGTTCTATTTGATTTGGGCCTTAGGAACCTCTGTTTAATTTCTTAGTCCTTGAAGAATATAGTTTGTAGATAACAGTACACAGTTGCTCAGTATTAAGTCTTAATGAGGTTCTCTCTTCTGGTTTTGTGATTGGCTTCATTTTAGTTAATCCAGTATGTAAATCCGACATTCAATTAGGTAATGGGCAACCCCCGAAGTCCAAATGGTAATCCACGGTGATGCAGTTGTCAGCAGTACAACACTCCCCTTTCTTTAAGCTCTCTGATGTCATATAATCCTTTTGTATATGTTTTCCATTCTTTTTATGAAGTTTCACTGGATTGCAAATATATCTCAAACTCTCACAGTTAGTTAATGCCTTAATGGGCTCATATTTGATCAGTTCTCTTCGCTAGAACTTTGAGTTGCATTGCTTTTATCTATGGTTATTACAAATTGTTAAAATTTTCTTGACTGAGACAAGTTAAATTCCAGGTCATCTATGATAGATGTAGTGCCATAAAAATTGTGGTGGCGAAATTGTTATAATTTTAACACTCAGACACAACTTATGCCATACTCCGCTTTTGAAAAGAGAAAAAAAAAAACCCTCTACCTCCTTTCGAGATCAACTTGGATTTCTCTGTTTTCCTCGACTGTAACCAACTGACATTCATGCGATCACAAAGTTTAACCAACTAGAAAATGTTAATTTCTTTCCACAACAGTCCTTGCGGTTAAGGAAGATCACGTTTAGTCCCCTCCGTCAATTTGGATGCAACAACTTTTTTGTTGTTGAAATTATTGATTTCGGAAATCGATTTTGGCTTGGAATTTGCAATTAATTCGGCTTGGTTCGGAACGATTTTATTTGTTCTGAAAGTACTCAAGTCGGATGTCCGAAAAAGACAAAATCCGACCTGTAAAATTAAAATAAAAAATAAAATGGAAGAAAATATTGAATTACTACAAATAAAATATAAAAACGAGATATGGTTTTACATCTATACATTCAAAAAATTAAAAGAACAATCAAAACAACACTAAAAAAATGCAAATTCACTTTTTTGTATGCATATTTGCATTCGAATTTGCTGATGATCTTTCATATTGACCATTTGACGATGGTCCTTCAAGAAAAATTTCACTTCATTGCTTTCATGATGCACCCTCCCTGTTATCTCCCAAGCATAAGCCATTCGTCTGGGCCTTGTTTGGTTGTCTACCATTTTCTGGCTTTTTACTGGGGCCTAAGTCCACAAAGACTAGTTGAACCCTCAGAGTTGGGTTTGGTTTTATCTTGTTCACTTATCTTTCCTCGGGTGGCCGTAGAATTTTGTTCTCTGACTCCATGCTCAAACTTCATCTTCATTTAAAAGAACCTGTAAAACATAAATATGTGTAAGAAAAAAAAATACCAGCAACTCCAGCTGATCTGAATAAAAGAGAAGTACGAAAGAGAGCAGCAGAAATTTGTTATGGGCAATGCCTAATTTTGTCTCGTAGGTATAATAGATACAAAGATACTCTGAAGCAAAATTATTAAATAGCCAGGGCCCTATATTGCTCTACTGTACCTATTATGCATGGTGTGCTGATTTCATCCCCAAGAACCATGGAGGTGCCAAGCATGGTCATGAACAACATAAAGTATTTTATTGTTTGGTTACTCTCACGCAAGGACTTCACAAAGGACGTAAGCTTAAGCAGTCTGTTTGGTACATCTAGTCTATAGTTGGACGCTCCTTTGTCTTGAGGTTGGGCGTCAAGCTGACCTTGGCATGACGGCATATGAGAGAATATAGTGCAAAAGTTCTATATATGCGAATTTTTGTTACGTACATTATAAAATTACGGAAAAACAAGAAACTCGAGAACAAAGATGTGGGCCCACGCATTAGAAAAAGAACTATCATGTCAAACTACCATCTATGGAGAGGAAGTGTTATCTGTCTTAGAGAATTAGCATCATCATTAATCAAATAAGAGTCTAAGAGTACTACTTTAACAAGTAATCTCTTGGTTTTTGTTTATAATCGATATTTTGATGATTTAAATAAATGGATTAAATTTACAAAATATATATCTTCAAAGACAAAGACATTTTTATCAAAAAGTTAAAGACAAGAAGATTAAAGATAGAGAAGATGCAAGAAGCTCAAAAGTAAAGATTAAAGACCATAGAATATAATCTTGTAACTCTTAGTTTCACTTTTGACAATGATTTGAATCACACACAGCATATTTTTAAAAACCAAGCATAAACCTTTTAATCTCAAGTTTGGTAGATAAAATATGTCTCAAAGAATTTCCAAATCACATCTTTATAACTCCTAAATCTCTTTAGTATCCTTGGGGAGTTAAGTTTTGAGATAGTGTCTTAAAATAGTCAAAATCGCGCTTCAAAATCATGAAGAGCTGCATTTTTAGATATAGCGGTCGACCAAATTCATATACCGATCGACCCAATATTGACCGCTTCATATAGCGGTCGACCACGGTTTTCCAAATGTTGGCGCGCTTGCATTATGACTGTTCGGACAACGGATACCTATAGCGGTCGACCGGTACAACTGGAGTTTTGACAGACTTTTCCCAAACGGTTAGAAAATGCTATTTTTGCTTAGAGGCTTATATATAGACACTCTTAAGCTTGCAAAACATGGAAGAACGATCATATATCATTTTCTATAGCTTGAGAAAGATTAAAAAAAAACTTTTTTATGCATATTTATTATATCATTCACACAAATTACACTTTTTCATCTTTGTAATTATGTGAAGCAAATAGATAGAGCTTTCATTTTGTTATCCACTTTTTCAGAGAGTGGATTTCTTGTATCTCTTCATTCTAGAAGAGTTGATTCCTTTAGTGCGGTTGTTCACTAAAGAAAAAGCTTAGATATGGTATATCTCAAGCTTGGTTAGGTTGTGAGTGGTTAGCCTGAAAAACTACTTGGGTTGTGAGTGTTAAGCCCGAGAAAAATACTTGTAAGGTTTTCTAGCACCCGAAAGCTAGAGTGTACACTATTGGGAAGATGGTGGAGAAAACCTCAAGGCTTGAAAAGAAGCTTGAGGGGTGGATATAGATAGAGTTTGTCGAACCACCTAAAAATCTGTACTTATTTTTCTAATCATACTCTTTACATTCAACACTTATTTACCTATTGCATCACTATACTTATGTTTGTCCATGACTATGAGTTATTCAAAATGAAACTGGAGGAATCTATTAGTGACATACATACTTGATTTACCAACAGTATAAGTGCCTTGAATGCACTTGGTAAATCTTATACTAACTCGGATTTGGTGAGAAAAGTCCTTAGGTCACTTCCAAATTCATGAGAAGCAAAGGTGATCGCAATTCAAGAGGCTAAAGATTTCCCCAAGCTACCCCTAGAAGTGAGTCTCGGATATCTCATGATCCATGAGATCCAAATGCTCAAAAATGAAGATGAGAGCAAGAAGAAGATGATGTACGCTCTCAAATCCTCCATAATCGAAGATGAAGATGACGATGAGGAAGAATAGTCTTAATGACTAGAAAGTTCTTGAACTTCCTTAAGAGAAAGAAAGAAAAGAGAAGCCTCAAATACGAGAAGACATATTGGAATGTTAACGATGAAAGTTCCTCCTCCTCCGAAGAAGATGGAGAAATTGCTAACATGTGTCTCATGGCATTTGAGGATAATGATGAGGTATACTATTCGGATGATGAACCTAAACTTTCTTATATTGAACTTCAAAATGTCTTTAATGAACTTCTTTGTCAATTTAAAAAATTTGGTTCAAAATATGCATCCTTGAAAAAGAAACTCATTTTTGTTTCAAAAGAAATTGATTTATTAGAAAATGAGTGAAATACTCTAAAGCTTGAAAATGATTTACTCCAACAAAAAGCTTTGGAATTTGAAAAGGAGAAAATTGTTTTGAATAACAAAATAGTTTCACAAAGCAAAATCCTTGAGAAGTTTTCTCAAGGAAAGAAATCTTTAGATTTAATTCTTTGTAGTCAAAGATGTGTCTTTGAAAAAAGTGGCTTAGGCTACAAGTCCTCTGTTCACAAAAAATAATTTAAGAATTATTTTGTGAATGCTAAGTCTTTTTGTGCACCTACTCAAACATGTTCATTTTTGCAACAAAAATGGACATCTAATTTTTTATTGTGCATTGAAGAAACTTGAGAGCAAGACTCTCAAGAAGACATGGGGAACCAAGACTAATACTGAAGGACCCAAGAAAGCTTTTGTAACAAAAACATTTTTTTGATTCTTTTATAGGATTCAAGAAGGATGGAGCAATAAAGAGTACTTGGATAAAACTTGTCTATCAAGAAGGCTTGTGACATTTGAGAACAAATGGTAAGGGGAAAACCTTTGATAACTTCTAAATCTTTGATTGAAAATACGTTCTAAATTGTGAGTTGATTGTCTTCTATGATTATTTCATATGTGTTAATCTTATAAATGTAAATGCATCAATCTTCGATATATTTCTTGCATTTATCAAAATGCATCTATGAGTTAGCATTTTTACAAAATCATGAAATTTTATGAGATTTTTTGAGCCTAAAATTTTTGGTTGAGAATGACATTTAAATTGTCATTGGTAGCTAAGAGGGTGGTACAAACCCACTTGGTGAGCTACTATCGTAATAGTGATCGACTCTTGAGTCTCCAATAGTCATCTTCTGTACCATTTCAATGAAATTTTCGTTTAAAACCTCAAATTGTTCTTTTGGATGAAAATGATTATTTGAGTTCTATCCATGCATTCACTTTTTGATTGACAAAGAGGGAGATTTCTTTTTGTCGATATGTTTGTATTCCCTTTGATCATATGATGGATATTGATAGAATGTATATTCGGGGAAGCTATTGATGGATAATGCATGCACATACCTTATTTTGGATCAAGTCTTTGGTGATGCATCCATCTAAGTTTATATCCTTTGTCTTTTTGATGCTACAAATGGGGAGAAATGTGTTGATAATAGTTTTGATGACTTTACGATATATTCTTCTTTTAAATTCGAATATGAACTTTGATTGTGTTATTCTTTTATGAATCTATTGTCTACTAATGTTTTGTCTCGAGTTTCAAATGATTTTCTAATTATAAAAGATAAGGAGAGTTATCCTAAAACTATCAATTTATTGACATCATCAAAAAGGGAGAGATTGTTGGCTTTTGTTCACAATCGATATTTTGATGATTTCAATAAATGGATTAAGTGAAGATTCAAAGACAAAGAAGATTGAAGTTGCAAGGAGCTCAAAAGTATAATCTTGTAACTCTTAGTTTCATTTTTTAGAAGGATTTGAATCACACACTTGCATATCTTTCAAAACGCGCAAAAGCCGTTTTACCTCTTGTTTGAAAGAACAAAATGTTTTTAATGGTTTCAAATCACCACAATCAAACTCCCAAACTTTTTATATACTTATGAGATGTTAGTGTTTAAAATTGAGTGGTTTAAGTTGGTCAAAATCGTGTTTTTAAATGAACCGGATCATATGCTTAAGTTGTGAAGCTCGATCGCTTGGTTTAGTTGTCGACCGATCTATCTTTTGAAAATAGATTCGTTGAGTTCTAACAGTATGACCGTTAGGGTAACGGTAACCTGTAGCGGTCGACCGGCTCATCTTGAATTTTTACAGATCGCCCCTAACGGCTATAAACGGCTAGTTTTCTAATGTGGTCTATATAAAAACCTTCCTATTGTCTCAAAATAAGAGAGAACGATCACATATCATTTCTATAGCTTGAGAAAAATATTAAACCTTCCTATTTCATATTTCTCATTTCATTCACACAAATTACATCTTATCCCGGTCATTGTGTGAAGCAAAGAGATAGAGCTTTTCATTTTCTTATACACTCTTTGAGGTGATTCTTTTAGTGAGGTTGTTCATTAAAGAAGAAACTTAGAGAGGGTATATCTCTAGGTTGGTTGGGTTGTGAGTGCTGAGCCCTGGAAAACACTTGTACGGTTCTCTAGCACCCGGAAGCTAGAGTGTACACTATTTAGAAGATAGTGGGAAAATCTCAATGCTCGGTAAAGGAGCTTGAGAGTGGATGTAGGCGAGTTTGTCAAACCACATAAAAATCTTGTGTTTGTTTCTCTATCTCTACTCTTTAAATTTAGCACTTATTTACTTGTTTTATCAATATACTTGTGCTAAACTAGTCTTTACTTTGCAAACACGATTTTGGGGGTTAAAATGAAAGCATTTCGAAACCCAATTCACTCCCCCAGTCTTTACTTTACCATGACGTAGACCTGGTCGTGAATGAAGGAGATCACTTGAAGCTTGATTGCTAGAATGTCCAAGGATAAAATTCTGATGAACTTTGGACGAGGAAGCAACAAAAGAGCTATCCCAGGAGTTTGCACATAACCAGGGGTCATACCTCTAAAAATTACGCAACATAATTTCATGAGGACATAGAGAAATTGAATGACACTTATAGTAGAAATCGAAAATTTTTTCATAACGAAAATTGATTAAAGCATTGGGAAAATTGGGACGAGATAATAAAAAACCTTCTTTAAGAGGATTGCAAATGTTAAATCGAACTTTCATACGAAAGAATTGTTTGCAAGATATCTCATCTCGGAGCTTCTCAAGCTCCTTGAATATTTGAGCAGGAAAATATGGAAGGCTAAAATTCATATGTGCGTGGGTTGGGGTCTAGAAGGCGCTTGTGGCCTTGGACGGATGGGTTGGTGTATTTCAATGGGCCAGTCATATTATGGCCCATCATACTGATGGGCTGGTGTATTTATGTTGGGCTGAGCCAGTCATTTTATGACCCATTAGTTGTTTCCCCTTTAAACCAAATTAAGTCAGTCGGGGTTTCTTAGTACAATCGTTGTTACAAAGGGGTACCTTTGGTGTTGTCAAACTAGACCAGCCATCTGGTGTAGAGGTGCCCTTGGCACATTGGAGTCAGACTAGTCCTCTGGTTTGGGAGTGTCGTTGGTGTTGTTGAGTTATACATGTTTTCAGGTGTAGTGATGTTCTTGGTCCTGTGAGATCAACAATTTGTTGGCGTAGGGGCACAGGTTGCCGAGACCAATTTGCTGACGCAAGCACAGGCATCAAGGCCAATTCGCTAATGTAGGGGTGCTCGTGGCACATGTGAGTTAGACCAGCCACCTAGGGTGTTCCGTCACAGAGGTACTCATTAAGGGTGTCCATTGCACTTTGCAGAAAACGACCAGACACTTCAATTATCAAATAAGATAAAGATAAAAGTTCGTCATGTTAGACAAAATACAACGAAATTATTAGGGTCTGTAAATGGATATTATCAATAGGATATCTGGGTCGCTGAGACCAAGGGGTGCCTTTGGCACAGGAGAGTTAGACCAGCCGTAGAGAGCGCTTCAGTCACAAGGGTGCTCACTAGGATAGCTGAGACAAAGGAGTGTCTATGACACTGTATCATTAAAGGTGCACACAACACTATAACATAAAGAAAAAAGAAACAGCAAACCACTCTAGTACCAACAGGTAGGTGCAAAAGCAAGAAGAGAGAAATCAAACTTATACACACTAGTAGTTTGATTTTCTCTCAACTTAGTCTCCAAAAGAAACACACCGTCAGGAGTATAAGTAGATATAATGGCCCGAAGTGCTCTGCCAACCGAGGCTTGACCAAGGCCTCGGCAGTTCCACGAAACCAGAATCATGGAACATTTGGAGGCTGTTTGAGGTCAGTCTCGTCAACCTGAGAGTCCATCAGGACAGAGAACGGATCGTCATACAAAGTTAGTGCTTTGGCTCTATGAGCTTTGGCCAGCTTGTTCAGTCGGGTTTGGTTCCACTTAAAAGCGGTTAAAGCTTTCTTGGACTTACGCAGGACTGCAAATAGCGGATCATCAGGAACAGCATCCTGTGGTGCTTGTTCAGCGGGATCAGGAGGAACAACAACCTTTTTTCCATGGGAGGGGGGTTCCACGTCAGCAACTTCACCAATTTTGTGTTTGCCTTTGGACTGCCAAAAACCATCTGTTGCTACGATACCGAATAATAGGTTGGTACTGGAGATAGGATCGCTGAGGTGCTATAGCTGAAGCAATGCGGTGTGAAGTCAGGGCAAGTGCACTGCTTCCAAGTGGAGAACCAGCAAAAGCATTGTCAACAGGGACTGTATGTTGCTCACGAGAAACCAACGGCAATGGAGAGGGAAATCATCAGCAACGTCAACCAGCACCTGTTTTCCTTTAGAATACATAGAATAATCAACAGAAAGAGGAACATGGAACGGAGTAAGTGCAGTAGAAAGAGCTGAACGAGAGGATAAGGCAACTAAGTCAGAGAACACAGGGGCAGCACGCTTCGGGCAGGGAGCAAGGGTGATACACGGACGACCAGAGAGAAGATCAGCGGCAGCATAAAAAAACTCTTCAAGTGTAGGTCCCTTAAACTCATCTGGAGGAGCTTCCATGGACTCAAGAGAGTCGATGAAGTCACTCGTAGTAACCGGTGGGAAGCTGAGGTCAGTATGCATGGGTTCAAGACACGAGACAGCGAACTCATTTGCTTCCAGATCAGATGCGTTCGGGCTGTTTGGAGGAGTAGGAGTTATCTCCTCTATGGCTGAGATAAGGCTAGAAAGAGGAGAGACAGTCGGAACCGAGTTGGGAAGCCATGCAACGTGGTTCTTTATAGCCGACGGAGTGAGGGGTAAGTTGGTAAAAAGCTCAAAGGTTGACAAGAGCACTTTGAACCGCCTGAGGATTGCACTGAGCTGTAGGTGTGGCAGAATGTAATAGGCACAAACCGACAAAAAGGAGCTTCGTCCGTCTCAAAATCGTGGCTAAAATTGCGATCAAATGGGCTGCATGTGGTCAAGAAATCATACTAGAAGTAGCTTGAGATTCGATGTGCTGGCAAAGATATCAGTATTGAATGGCTTATGATGATAAAATTGTCAGGAGTGTTGTTTGTCTTTTGTGGCAGCTTAATAACGAGATCCGTGTGGAGACCGATTAAGGCCAATAGCAATGAAGGGTCCAGATGAGTGCCACACATGGAATGAGAGGTGTGGGTAAAATTCATGGACGAATCTGGAACATGACGTAGACCTGGTCGTGAATGAAGGGGACCACCTGAAGCTTGATTGCCAGAATGTCCAGAAAGAAAATTTTGTTGAACTTTGGACGAGGAAGCAGGGGCTATACCTCTGAAAATCACTCAGCATAATTTCGCGAGGACACAGATAAATTGAATGACATATTCGGGAGATAAATGCATCTCATGCTCATGTGGTATTCGTGAATTGTAAATATGCTTTTGAAATAAACAAAATCCTTTTAATACCCTTGCGGTAAGCTTCAAGGTCACAATATGCTGATCCGTTGATGTGTCATTTGGGAGACTAACGATAACTGCTGACGTGATAAAAATAGACATGTCAGCACCTACCAGATAATGCCACGTGTTTCATGGGCCCACAAGTGCCAAGTCACATGCCCGGTCATACGCCACGTCATTGCATCCTTGACACTTCATCATTTATTATTTTTATTTTAAAATAATTTTTTAAAACAATTAAAACAAAACAAAAAACAAACAGGGGCTAAGCTGAACGACGTTGAGCTTAGCCCCTTATCCTTTTTAAAAAAAAATATATATATATATATATATATTTTTTAATTTTTTTTTAAAGGAACGTAAAAATGTGAAATGGGGCTAAGCGGAACGACGTCGTCCAACTTAGCCCCATTTCCCTTTCCCCTCACGAAATACTTGAACAATTGCCCTCATTTTGAGTCTGTCCAAAGAAGAACGTCGCAGCCTCTTGAATGATTTTCCAACGATTTCTTCTCCCCCTCTCTGCTCTAACTCTTTTTTCTCGGAAATCAAATCTGCATCTCTCAAGATTCGAAGCTCCTTAGCTCTCCGTGAGAAATGTCATCTGTTTCGTGGTCTTCCTCACGAAAATCTGGAGGTTCCCAAGATGTCGACACCGTCATCTGCCACTGCAATATTCGGGCAACCGTGAAGATTTCACTGACCGACGGCAACCCAGGACACCGATTTTATGGTTGTCCCAAGTACAGTGGCACCTCTGTAAGTAAATGGGACTTCACCATATCCTGATCTTGGCAGTTCGTACTTTTATTGTAGAAGCAACTTTTTTATTTCCGGTATCTTAAAGAGATTTTGCCAATTCTGTAAGTGAAAAAAGACATAAACGAACACAATATTCAACAGATATTCATTAACCGAGATTCGAGAAAAGATGTTTCACTTAAAAAAAAATTCAATGATAATTGAGATTGAGATTGTAGCAGCACGTGACATTGTGTTTGCTCTTGCACAATCTGGTGTTTGTGTAGCATTTAGTCGAGGTACAGATGTAGTAACCAAATCAGGTTAGATGGAGACTCTGATTGTAATGGTATTTGACTATTTGGGGCACTTTATGAATTTGATTGTAATGGTACCTGTCAAAATTTGTATTTACAAATCCATTGAGACAGAATCTGCCTCATTTAAGTAATTATTTTGTAACCAAATCATGGAACAAACAGAATCTGCCTCATTTAAGTAATGATTTTGTAACCAAATATGGAACAAATAGAATCTGCAACCACCAACCAGCTAAAGTGAAAAACCTGCCATGTTCATATTTTACGCCACAAATCTGTCATGTTCATATTTTATAAACAAAATGTTGATCAACAACATAACCAACAACCTTACATCCATGTTTCAAGATACAAAATATCAGGTTCCATAATTTCTACAAAAGACTGTCATATCAGCATCAAGGTAGTAATAACAAGTGTCCTTCCATTGTTCACAAAACATCACAATTCCATAATTTATACAAAAACTCTGAAATCAGCTTTAAGGTACTTCATTGAGTAGCTCATACTCTTTCTACTCCTCTAGCACGCCTTCGAACACCACGATCTGGTTCAGTCCCCATAAAATCCTCATGTGTTCCCTGCATCCTCAAATATGGCAAACCACAATGGCAATAAAGTGTAGTGAAAGTGATATGTCAAAACCAAATACCCACTGTGGCGAGTGGTTGCGATGTCGTAGATGTGTTTGCTCCATCCTGTGTGAAGGAATATAATGGATGTGTGAGAATCACATGAAACTATTACATAGAACGATATAATGATATTTGCCATTCAATTTCCTTACATTTCTTCCCTTCGATTTCTTTGTGTACGGTTTTGGGGGATACTTTCGTTCCCTGGACTTCGGTGGTAATTTGCATCTCCGTGCATTATGGCCATTTTCTCCACACCTCCCACACTTGGTTATGTAACCACGTCAGGATACTCGTCTTGGAGGCTCATACTATCTTCACCTTCCTTATCACCCTCGCTCATACTATCTTTAGGCTCACTAGACTCTTGGGGGCCTCCTCGGTCTCCCTAGCAACCGAATGAGTCGCTCCAAACCATGTCATTACATTATCTTGATCCCTCTTCGCAGCATCCTATTCATTATTGTCTCGATAGAACTCTGATTGTTCCTCTCCAGCGCTGCCTTCAAAATCACTCAATGCAGCAACATCTGCATGACCAGCAGCTGGTTGTTCCTCAACATCATTATCCCCATCCCCACTATCACTATCCTCAACCTCATCATCACTATCCTCAACCCCATAATCATCATCTCCACCTCCGTAATCGTCATCATCCATATGTTCCCTATCTTCGTAATCGTCGAGATACCCGTCCTAATGCCCACGAACCATTTTTGTATACAACAAATAAAAAAACATTATGTTTCTCAGGACTACAATGACATAAGACTACTTCTAATAAAATATAAAACGGAATAAATGGTTGTACATAAAGAGCACAATAACAAATAGAAGGGAATAAACAGAAATATATGGCTACCAAGTAAACATGTGCAGGTTCCAAAAAAAATTGCCTTGAACTTTCATTTCAATTTTGCCCAAAATCACCCGTATTAACAAAGTCATTTTTACCTATACTTTAATTGCTCCATATACTTTAATTACATTTGTCCCCCAATTTAATGTTTTGTGATATACATATGCAAACAACTATAATTCCATTATGCATAGAGGATTCTGTAGACACAATAACAAAAAAAAAAAGGAAGCATGCCCACAAACTATAATTGAAGAGAAAAAAATGTTCCTTTGTAAAACCATGCCCACGAACTCAACAAATGTTCATTTTGCAGAATCTGTATTTAATGATGGAAGCATGCCCTCGAACATAGTATTTTCATTATTTGCTTTCTTTTGTCCTAAAAGAACAACTATAATAGGACAAAAAAATCCAACTACACAATACACAATGTGAGACCGTCAGCAGCATGTTTCCACCAACGAAATCAACAATGTCGCCAACAAAATAGGGACCACATGGAGATATTCATTAACAACTAATGAAAACACGTGCAAACAAAAACATTTACATCTAGCACACGACAAACAACATTCACACCCCAAACCCAAAGTGTACAAAAGCAAATACCCTACATCAACATACCAGAGAGGCCTTCAACTCATGAATAAAGAACAAAAACATCACATGGGGTCGATTGTACAAAGGGGGACATACAGTGCTAACCTTTAACTATTAGCTTCTTTCAATAATGGAAAGGGGGACCACACTGTGCTTTGTCAAACACTAATGGAATGTCAAGAAAAGCAACTTTTTTGGACGAATTGAACGGCTTCTTGTCTCTCAATCTGTGGCTTCAATTGTCTCTCAATTGGTGGCTTCGAATCGGGAGAAAATCACTCGACATTGGGCTGCGACGTTCTTCTTTGGACAGACTCAAAATGAAGGCAATTGTTCAAGTATATCGTGAGGGGAAATGGGGCTAAGCTGGACACCGTCGTTCAGCTTAGCCCTATTTCACATTTTTATGTTCCTTTAAAAAAATAAAAAACAATTAAAATATATTTTATTTTATTTTTTAAAAAAAAGGATAAGGGGCTAAGCTCAACGTAGTCGCTCAGCTTAGCCCTTGTTTTTTTTTAAATAATTTTTAAATAAAAAATAAAAAATTATGACGTGTCAAGGATGACGTGGCGTATGACCGGGCATGTGACTTGGCACTTGTGGGCCCATGAAACACGTGGCATCATCTGGTTGGTGCTGACGTGTCTATTTTTGCCACGTCAGCATTTACCGTTAGTCTCCCAAACGACACATCAACGGAGGGGCATATTGTGACCTTGAAGCTTACCTCAGGGATATTAAAATGACTTTGTTTACCTCAGGGGCATATTTGTAATTCACGGATACCACAGGGGTATGGGATGCATTTAACCCCCTAGTCGGCCACACTTATAGCAGAAATCTGAAAGTTTTTTTTATAACGAAACATGATAAAAGCATTGGGCAAATTGGGACGAGGTAATAAAAAACCGTCTTTGAGAAGATTGCAAATGTTAAATTGAACTTTGATCTAAAAGAATCGTTTCTAAGGTATCTCATCCGGAAGCTTCTCAAGCTCTAATAATTGCCCAATTGAGGAACCAATTTCAGAAATGTTTTACTGACTCATGCCAGCCATGGGGAGACTATCAAAATACACATCAGCTCACAACGCCAGCTCACACGAGCCAACCCGAACTCAAAGCTCA
Source organism: Myrica gale (assembly GCA_963930655.1). Classification (NCBI taxonomy): domain Eukaryota; kingdom Viridiplantae; phylum Streptophyta; class Magnoliopsida; order Fagales; family Myricaceae; genus Myrica; species Myrica gale. The sequence continues at coordinate 15,868,222 of OZ005607.1, read as the reverse complement.
TGCAAAAGACAAAGAGGTTGGTCAAAGAAAGGAGGTGGAGCAAGCACAGACATGGTACAGCAACGGAAGTGGCAAAATTGGTAGAACAGTGCCCAGGACAACATTTCCTTTTTGAATTGTACAGAGAGCGTTGATGTATTTTTATTTTTATTTTAGCTCTTCTTCTTTATATAAATGAATTGCCTCTATACAGAATGAGGTAAGAAGAATATACAAGCAACATAGCATTCTTCCATTTCTATGTTTCATTTTAGTGGGATTGAATTTCTGTTATGGTATCAGAGGGAGAAGGATGATCCTCTCGAGTCGTTCCTAGCCTGTTGCTTCTTCTTGGTCTCATCCTAGCCAATTTATGCTTTCCTTGAAACTTTTCCCAAACACCTTTGTCTCATACTCATTTTCCTACGAAAATGACATATTCATTAGGGGACTCTACCAATACCCAAAACTCATCCTAGAATGATCCCTCAAACCCATATTACCTTCATCATGGTGAGAATCCTGGCCTCATGCTCGTATCTCAACCTCTAACTTCTCACAACTATCACTCTTGGAGCAGAGTCATGTACGTTGCTCTATCCGCCAAGAACAAGTTGAGATTTATTGATGGAAGCATTCCAAAACCTAGAACTACATAAGCTCATTATCACTCTTGGCTTCGTTGTAGCCACATGATTTTGTCATGGATTTCCAATAGTCTATCACTAGAAATTGCTCGATCGAGTAACACAAGGATATTCATGTTAGAGTAGCAACTCACAAACACAAGGCAATAACAATCCACAATAAGTGTATATTTCTCAAAACTCAAGCTCCTTTAGGATGAGATACGGATGTATGAAGATCCTCTCACTTGTACGGCCACAAACTGTAGAGACATAGCAGCCATTCGGAAAAGGCAAGAAAAACATTATCTACTCTAGTTTTTTATGGGCTTAGATGATCACTATTCACATATTAGGAGCCAAGTTTTGTTTAAGGATACTTTGCCCTCACTTGATAACGTCTTTAACCTTATTCTGCAAGAACAATCCCACAGGGAGCTGGCCACTTCAATGCAGAACCCAGTAGAGTTTGCTGACTTGTTTTCAAAGACTGAGAGATCACAAAAGGAGCAACAAAGGAACTTTCAAAGGCAGTATAAGCCACAAGGGCAGAGAGCAAAAAAGTTATGCACCAAATGCAAACGAGACAACCATACGGTAGAAACATGTTTTGAGATACATGGCTATCCACATGGGTATATAGTTGCAAAGGGAAGGCAAGGGTATTACAACAATAAAATCACTCTTGGAAATGCATCTGAAGCCGCCAATCAGGTCACTTCTTCGGGTGACAGCAGCTCAACCACAAGTTCACAATTGCCAATCTCTCAAGAGCAATATCAACAACTATTGTCCTTTCTTCAATCTCAAAAGATTGTCCAACCCGTTTCTCCTTCTGCTAATCAAGTATCTACATCACAATCCCTCACTTTAGCTCCCATGTCAGGTATAATTAGTTCACTGTATTTCTCTGCAGAAATTTTTCATGCTACGCAGTCAGTTTTTTATCACCATCCTTCATCCCATTAGGTCTCTTCCACAGCCTGGATACTTGATTCTGGGGCAACAGATCATATGATCAGTGACGAATCCCTCTTTACCACATCTTGACCTTTGATAAATAGCTTTGCTAGACTCCTAGATGGTCAGCTTGCTAAAGTAACGCACATAGGAACAACTCAGCTTAATGATTCCATTGTTTAAAAAATGTGTTATGTGTGCCCTCTTTTTGTTTCAATCTCATTTCAGCCAGCAAATTAATCCATGATACGAACTGTTGTTTGATTCTCATTGCTGGAATATGTTTCATTCAAGACCTGGAGAATTGGAGAACGATTATGACTGCTAGAGACATGCAAGGATTGTTTCACTTAGTTCACATCGTGAAAGAGCAGGGTAGACATGAATCTCAAAGTTCATTCAGCCACAAGTGTTTCTCCAAATATGTGGCATCCTAGACTAGGACATCCAACTGCCGATAGGATTAACATCCTGCATAGGTTAGATTGCAACATTCAAGCTTCTCCAAATACATGTGTTAGCCCAAGGTTGTTTTGCAAACATCCATAATTGATTTTGACGATAACAAAAAATTCTAAGTTTTGAAGGATTTTAGATTTTATATTGTCAATCTACTATTTTCCTAGTTGTATTTCAAAAGGATTGATGTTATCTCTCTAAAATACTTCTAAATGCACTTGAACACCATTACACAAGCTGATAAGATCAATTTTTCATATTGTAGGTGTTTAAAGAAGTTTGGAATGGATTGGACGCTTTAAAGCTGTTGTTTTTCTCTCCAACACTTATAAGTGTCGACACATTGTATCATAGTGTACATTGCACTTACACCCGAGAGTCCAACTCCAGAATGCAAAATTTCATTGTCAACAACATTTTCAGATTGTGTTCAATGTGTCAACACATTGAAGTCATGTGTGGACACATTGCACTGTCTCCCTAGAGATGAAAACATGGTGTTGACACATAGAAGACCATTTGTCGACACATACCACGAATTTGCAGAAATTTTGGAACAACGTCAGATCGTTAAAAAATTCATTTAAACCCCTCCAATGGCACTCAAACTTTACAAGAAGACCCTTAATGACCGTTGAAGACCTAGGAGCTATAAGAAGAACAAGATGAAGAGAGAAGGATAAACTCTATCATCATCGCAATATTTAAAGAGAGAAAAAGTCAAGATCCAAATATTTCATTTGTTGATTCCTCCAAGATCAAGCTCCCATTGTTAAATATTCTTCTCTTGCTCATTATTGAAGATCTAGCCTCCAAAGAGAGAGAGATTTCTTGAAGAAGAGACAACACACTTGCAAGATCTCTTTGCCCTAATTTCTAGAGAGAAAGTTCTTTGAAAAAGAGGGAAGACCACGTCTACCAAGAAAGTTTGTGCTCCTTCTTGCCAAACCTTAGGTTTCATTCAAGAATCTTGTCTTCTTATACTTTATTGAGCTTTTCATTTGCTAATTCGGCTTAGAGAGCCATCTCACACGTTTTGTGTTTTACACTTGCATATTCGGCTAAGAGAGTCATTCCTTATCGTACCCATTCTTGACAAACACGTGAGTGTTGGGGAAAACACTTGTCTTACTTGTTGGGTAGAAGAAATCCTCTAGGTTGTGAGGATTTGTGAGAATGAGTTAAAGTGTAAGCTCGAAAAATACTTTGTAAAGGTTCCTTAGCACCCGAGAAGCTAAGGTGTATTCGCTATTTGGAAAATAGTGAAGGAAGCCCAAGGAAGTCAATAGCCTTGGGGGTGGACGTAGGCAAGTGTTGGCTGAACCACCTAAAAAACCAGTGTCATCTCTCTATCCTTATCTCTATTTATTGCCGTTATATATCTATTGTGCTTGATTATCTATTATTGTTATTCATCTTTAGACTCTTTGAATATATAGATTTACTCTCTTGTTCTTTTAGAAAAAGGTCTGTGCATATTTGGGTTTTAGTTTAAAAAGAGAAAAGTTTTATAAAACCCATTTCACCCCCTCTTGGGTTGTACTTGCACTTTCAATGAGTATATGTGAAACTTGTCATTTAGCAAAGCAAAGAATAATGAACTCATGCAACCGAATCTTGTTTTGATCTAGTGCATTTTGATGTTTGGGATACTTTCTCTGTAGCATCTTTGAATGGATCAAGATATTTTCTTACCATTGTTGATCATCACAGTAGGTGCACATGGGTATATCTCATGCATAACAAATCCCAAACTCAAGGCATCATACATTCATTCTTCAATTTAATAGAAACCCAATAAAACAAGAAAATAAAAATTGTTCGGATAGACCAAGGCACCGAATTCAACCTAAAACATTTCTTTGAATCAAAAGGAGTAGTGCATCAGAAAAGTTGCACATACACCCCTCAACAAAATTATGTGGTCGAGAGAAAGCACCTCCATTTGCTAAATAGATTCCAAGCTAACTTGCCTCTTGATTTTTGGGGTGACTGGATCTTAACAGTAGCATACCTAATAAATAGAATTCCTACACCTGTTTTGGAAAACAAAACTCCATATGAAATTTTGCATTCATGACCTTCTTCATACACTCACCTTAGAACCTTTGGCAGCATTTGCTATGTCTCCACTGTGCCTAAACATAGAACAAAGTTTGATCCAAGAGCACTACAATGTGTATTCATAGGATATCCAGATGGAATCAAAGGCTACAGAGTTTACGACCTCAAAAATCAAGTTGTGTTAGATCTCATGATGTTTTCTTTCATGAGTCAGTTTTTCCTTTCAAAGACTCTACCAAGACCATGCTTGGATTGTTGCCTACACCATCGGTTCCCACATATGAGAATTTTCTAGTCATTCCTAATCCTATTTATGATGATGGCTCCATTTCTGAAATAACTTCTGATGAGCAAGGTACTTCAGCCTCATTAGAACTTGATTCTTCGGTTGATATGGAAACTCCCACTTCAGAAACATAACACACAGGAGAAATAGCACAAATTAGATACCTTGTTCCTCCTAGTCCTCCACATGAACTGAGAAGGTCTACTCGAGCTCGTAGAGAACCTGGATACTTACATGAATACCACTGCAAACTTGCAACTGCTCTAGTAGACCTCATCGAGCTCACAATTCCAAAACCAGCCCATCAAGGTAAATAACACAATCTTTCATCTGTTGCCACTTATCATAGGTTGTCTCCTATGCATCGGCATTTTGCCCTCAGCCTATCCAGTGAATTTGAACCAAAATCCTTCCATGAAGCAATCAAACATTCTCAATGGAAGGAAGCAATGGTTGCAAAAATTATTGCTCTTGAGAGTAACAATACTTGGACTTTGGTTGCACTACCCCAAGGGAAGATACATGTGGCATGCAAATGAGTGTTTAAGCGCAAATACAATCCTTCCAGCAAGGTTCCCGTGTATAAAGCATGACTTGTAGCCAAAGGCTACACCCAACAAGAAAGTTTTGATTATTTCGAAACCTTCTCCCCTATTGCAAAGCTCAGTACCGTACGATTTGTTCTCGCAATGGCAGCTGGGAACAACTGGCACCTTTATCAATTGGACATTAACAATGATTTATTATATGGAGAGTTAGCGAGGAAGTATACATGACACTTCCACCTGGATTTGCAGCTGAGGGGGAGCATCGGGTATGTAAATTAAACAAGTCATTGTATGGGTTAAAACAAGCTTCAAGACAATGGAATCACAAACTGGCTTCAGTTATCATATGGCTTGGCTTCTCTCAGTCAAAGGCAAATTACTCATTATTTGTCAAGAAAACACAGACCTCATTCATTGTTATTCTAGTTTATGTGGATGACATGATGTTGACAGGAACAAATATAGAAGAGATCAACTCTTTGAAGTGCCATTTGCAAGGAATGTTTAAGCCAAAGGACCTCAGGACACTAAAATATTTCTTGGGTATTGAAGTTACTTGATCTGTCCATGGGATATCCATTTGCCAATGCAAATATGCTTTAGAAATTATAGCAGATTGTGGGCTGCTTGGAAGTAAACCAGCAAAGTTCCCTATTGAACAAAATCAGAAGTTCTCACAAGAAAATGGAAAGTTGCTTGAAGACCCCACCAACTATAGAAGATTAGTTGGAAGGTTGTTGTATCTCAAGGTGACTCGACCTGATCTAGCTTACTCGGTTCATACGCTGAGTCAGTTTTTAAGCAGGCCACGAGAACATCACTGGAATGTGGCTTTAAGGGTAGTGAGGTATCTGAAATCATCCCCAGCAGAAAGAATTTATTTTCCAGCAGCAAACCAGGTGCATTTGAAAGCGTTTTGTGATGTTGATTGGGTAACGTGTTCGAATACAAGAAGATCGATTACTGCTATTGCGTCTTTATTGGTGATGTGCGGTGTCTTGGAGGTCAAAGAAGGAACAAACAATGTCTCGGTCATCGGTAGAAGCAGAGTATAGGTCGATGGCATCAACTGTTTGTGAGTTGGTTTGGTTTAAGCATCTTCTATCAAATATTGGGATTGATCATTCTTGTCTAGCACAATTGTTTTGTGAAAATCAGGTTGCAATTCAAATTGCGTCAAATCCCGTTTACCATGAGAGAACGAAACATATCGAAATAGACTACCATGTGGTTCGAGAAAGAATTCAAGAGGGGACGATCAGAACGTTTCATGTCTCAACAAGTCTGCAACTTGCAGACTTATTCACGAAGCAACTTGGATCAATGCAGTTCCACAAGTTATTGTTGAAGATGGGAGTTCATTCCATTCACTCTCATCTTGAGGGGGAGTATCAAAATACACATCAGCTCACAACGTCAGCTCACACGAGCCAACCCGAACTCACAGCTCATGCAAAAGACAAAGAGGTTGGTTAAAAAAAGGAGGTGGAGCAAGCACAGACATGGTACATCAACGGAAGTGTCAAAATTGGCAGAGCAGTGCCCAGGACGACATTCCCTTCCTTTTTGAATTATACAGAGAGCGTTGATGTATTTTTATTTTTCTTTTAGCTCTTCTTCTTTATATAAATGAATGACCTCTGTACAGAGCGGGGTAAGAAGAATATACAAGCAACATAGCATTCTTCCATTTCTCTAGTTTCATTTTAGTGGGATTCAATTTCTGTTAGAGACCATGGAGTTGAATCCAAAAAGATGACATGGAGAGATCCACCTCATCAATGGTCATAGTAGGAGACCAATGTTGGAGCACAAAGAGGTGAAATACTAATTTTTGGATCATATTTAATGGGCTATAACGTTAAGCAAAGATAGGAGTCTCTTGTGAAATACTTTTTCTACCATGGGATTTCTTCCTTAAGCAAAAGTCCCCCTCCTAGCTATTTGACCCATGACTGTAATGTTGAAAATAGAAAGAATAAGTCCCATTATTAGAGGGAAAGAGGTGATGTACCAAATATGTACAACAGAAGATGAAAAAGAAGTAAAAAGAAGAAAGGCTGCATACAGTGTACGTATTCCTTACAAGCTGCAAGCTTTCAATGGAAATACCCAAGGAAGCACAACAAATTCCTACAGATAGATGTGATATTCTGGTTTAACCGTGAGGACAAGTTCAATTTTAAAGGAGGTGGGAATGTGACGTACCTAGTTATCTAATAATCTTTTTGAATTGTTAGTAAAAGATAAAATAGTTAGATTGATATTATCTTGGTAGATTGATCATATCTTTATTTGTAAGGGATGTCCGTTTTCTTTGAAATAAAAAAAAAGGAGTTTCAGTAATTTTTCTCAAAAGAATCAACCTTGTCATGTGTCTGTGGGATTTTGTACTGGCCAGCTCTTATTTACATTGATGCAGACTCAGGTTAATATGAATGGAGGCCTAAGCCCAAATACAAAATGAGATGTTTGAATGCAACACTGAAATTATTTATAAAACTTAATCTTCTTATATTTACAAATTTATTTTAAAATAACTTCTAGCTTTATAGTATGTACAATTATTTATCAAGGTTTTGTATCCAAGGCTGTTGAATAAGTTTTTTTAGAGGACACTTCAATTTTTTTCCCTCAATTATTAGACCAATATAATTTTAAAGTCCAAAAATATCAATTTTATCACATTCCGCCATCCAACTATTGAAATTAATCAATTTACACTTTATGATAAGATTCAATTATCTAGATTGTGTCATGTATGCGTCTTTTTCACGCATATCAACCATATAATCTAATTAAGGAACGTAAATTGGTTCAAGCACAGTCAAGTATTGGCGGATGTAAGGGGGGCCAACAGGGGCCCTGGCTCCGGTTGGCCTCATGGTTCACAATTTAATTTTTTTTATATATATATACTCTAACCAAACGGGGCCCCCTTAAATCTCACTACAAGCCTTATTTGATTTTGAAATTGTTGTACTCCAAATTCTTTTTCATATTATTGTAGCTATTGATTATTGAATAAGTTTTAAAATTATATTAAAATTGTGATTAAGACTAGATAGTGAAATTGTGTTAGGGCCATAGGTTGTGAAATTGTGATTAGGACAATAGGTTGTGACTTGTGAAATTAAATTGATAAATTTTGTTTTGGTTTTGTTTAGATAATGGAGAAGTTTTTTATTAAAAAAAACCAACGGGGTCGTATAGTACTCCTAGCGTGACTGCTACTTCCGAGTCGAATATTAGCTCGAAAAAATCTCGTATTTTGTTTAGTCCAGATGATATTATTGTTGACCCAGGGTTACGTAAACTCATTTAAGAATATGATGTTGGAATTAGGGACCAAGTTCGTAAGAAGTATTTGATGAAATATCTTTGTCAGCCGCTTGGGCATGATTTTCCTAAGAAGAAATATGGAAATCGAATGAGGGGTTTTTTGGAGTCATGGTTTAAAGAATATGAGTGATTGAAATACAGTGTATCAGAGGATGTTGCGTATTGCTTGTGTTGTTATCTATTTAGGAGGAGTAGATGATCAATATCCGTGGGTGATGTGTATCTATGGGGTTTAGCAATTAGAAAAAGGGAGTGAAGGTATCTGGTGACCATGTTGGTGCAGTTAATAGTACTCACAATGATGCTAGAAAACAATGTGAAACACTCAGAAATCAGCGACAAAGTGTCACATATTTTATTTGCACACCGGCACGATATAGATAATATGCAGAACCGTAGGATCCAATTGCCATCTATCAGTCTTAACAAATAATACGATACTTTTATTTCAATATAATATATTTTTAATACTTTTAATCTTTAATTTTGAATATTTTAATTCTAAGACATTTTTGTGCATTAAGTAGTTAATTATATTTTTTATCATTTTCTCTTAAGAGTTGGCCCCCTTCAAATTCGATCTTGATTCCGCCACTACAATCAAGGAAGATATCTATAGTTTAGTTGTTTCCATGCAAAAGTCAGATCAAATTGTTTTGCATTTGATGGTGATTCTAATTTTTATTTATAATATAAAACCGTATGAATGAGACAATGTGTGTGCTCTTTGTCTAATTCAATTTTTTTTGGTAGAGAATCAAATGAAAGCTCTGATAATAATAATAATAAAAACAGAAAACAAAGTAACCCAAGAGGCGTCCCACACCAGTCAAGGAGTCGAGGGACTGACGACTTATAACCTTGTCTTCCCCTAAGAAAGAGTTGAAGCTTTTGATGAAATCTCCGAGGGAAGTATTAAGCTTTTATTTTTAAACCATTATTTACGTGTGCTAGTTTTATGTTAATATTTCAGATCTACAATTAAATCAACATAAATTTGGCACAAACTCTCGTATTCTTTTATCATATTCTAACTTTTTAGCCCATACCATATCATAATATTTTACTTTTATTAATTAACAATTTTAGAAGTATCTACCAACGTTTACAAACTTAGATTCTCTTTTTAAAAACTCAAAAAAAAAAAAATTTAAACACTATATACCCAATAAAATATTTTGGCCATCAGAACATAGGCTTAGTATTTAAAATTAATTGAAAGGTTAAAGGATACCCAAACACAACTTTGAAGTGTTAATTGCCAAATTTTGTCGTTCAAAAGTGTGTTGACCAATTGAACACACTTTGAACGATTGTTGGGGAAACAAATATGTAGTTTGAGAGAAAATTTTGTAATCTAAGAGGAGGAGGAGGAACAACAAGCTGGAGGATCAAGAGGAATGTTGGGTGGGCAGTTACTTCAATCGACCATCGTTTACGTGTGGGTTACCTTAAAAAAATATATATATTAAAGTTACCTTCTTTTGGCTAAAAATTTCAATACCTCTATCGGACTCCAACCTACGAAGATTGGTAGAAAATTTCCCTCAAGCATTAAATCAGGATCCTATCCAACTCTCCATATCTTTTCTAGATATGTCAAAATATTCTTTGTTTAATGCCGACCAACCTCGACTAAAATTTTTATTTCAAATAAAAAAATATGATTATATTATTTTAGGATAATATTAAAGTTCTGAAATAAAAATAATAAATAAATAAAACCACCATTTTAGGAAGTAGGAACCAATAATTACTATTAAAGCTATCTCTTTTGGCATAACTAAAAAAAATATAGTTCCCACAGCACCACACATGTTTGCCTTCGACGAAAAAGGAAAAGTATACAACGGAAAAAGCAAAGTATTCCCCACTTCGCCTGCCTTTCTTCCAAGAAACCACCATTAGCCCCTTGCAAAGCAACGACATAAACAAAGAGCTAACTTCACCCACAAAAAACATCCTCAGACTCTCTCTCTCATCGCAGGAGTCAGGAGAATATAAAACCCTCACAAGCAACAAGACTCGCAAGATTTAACAATGGATGAGTATACCTCTCTCTGTAAACTTGTTTTAGTTGAAACCCAGCTGTGCAATTTCTTTCTGATCTAAATCACACTCGTTTCTGATGGCTATCTGTATATACGTGCTTATATCTACTACCCTTGTCTCAAGATTTATGGCGCACCCATATATGGTCTTCGAATCTCAGTCCCTTTTGTTTGCTTCAATTGGTTCTGCAGATCTGAATGGTCATACCCAAAAGAAAGCAGCATCCAGAGAGTGACATCGGCCTCCACAGGGACGACGACGTTAACTACGAGCGTGCACGTGACTGCCCTGGACGGCCTCGTCAACGTGAACTCCCTCTTCACCATCGCCGTCTTCGTGGGGCTCTCCCTCGCCACCCCTAACCAGCACAGCCTCGAGAACAACGCGGCCTGCGATGCCGGAATCGATGTAGCCAGGAAGCTCCTCGTCTTCGAGGTCGTCTCCTTCAGCTTCTTCCTCTTCTCTTCCCTCGTCGCCCAGGGCCTCAAACTCGCCATCAACCTGCTCAACAGTAAGGACGTCGATGAGGCCTTCCGGGCCCACATCAACCTGAAGGTCCTCCGGTTCGGGATGATGGGTTCCGCTGTGGGCTCCGTCATGGGCTGCTTATTCCTGATGCTCTCCATGATCAACGTCATCGAGATCCGGCTGGGCATGTTGTCTTGTGGGAGTAAATCAGCTGTGCATTCCGTCGCCGCATTGCTCGTCTTGGTTTCCTCTGCTCTTTTGGTTTATATTTCTACTGCTATCTATGCTTTTATGCACTGATTCTGATGAAAAGATGTATATAGGACTGCCTAATACAGAGTACTGTTAAGTCTGATTTGAGTTCTCGATTGGGTAATGTGTTTTGGTTTGGAATTTTTGCCTGATTGAGCTTATTACTGAGATTTACATCATCAGATTTGCCTCAACGCATAATTAATTGATGTTTGTTGCCACGAATGGAAGGGTAAGATTAATCTGAATGGGTGATTTGACCAACGGGAATCTGCCATTTTTGCCATGCTTGCACTGTAAGATGTGGTTGAAATTTCAATCAATGTAAGAGGTTCAGTGAATAATCATTTGACTCCATTTTCTAGTTGATTAGGATTTAGGAATGTGTTGGATGATTAATCAGTTAGCTTGCTTATGATTTGTTCTGCCTCGACTAGATAAGTTTGAGACCTTTGTCCTAAATTATCATCGTTGAAGTGTTGGAACTTGTTGATGCTAATTGTCTGTTACACATTTGGAGAAAGAACAATGTTGGCAAGCTTGGTTACTTAGCTAATTGAGTTCTGTTGAGACCAGCATGATCAAATACTGTGCTTAAGCTCAGCGGATGAAGCTTATTTCAGATTGAGCAGCAACATACTTTGGATTTACTCTTGAAGCATCAGCTAGGATTAAGCCATCGGATGATTGGCTTACAGATTTGGTTAAAACGTGTCATTGCTTTTATTTCTTTCTGACACAACTTTGGATGGTTTTACTATTGGAAATGCCTAGTGATTTTGGATATTCTGGAACTCATTTCTGGTTTATACTGGGATAAATACGAAGTTAGTCCATGTTGTGGTTTAAAATCCTTCACATTTGAAGGGTCGCGGAGAGATTAAAGTCTTGATAGATTTTAAATCACAGGGGCTAATTTGATCGGATTTAAAGTTTAGGGACTTATTTGATTTTTGTGCAAACCACATGGACTAACTTTGTATATATCCCTTATTCTCGTTCTTCAGTTGTTTTTCATATTCACAACTATTTTGTATGAATTACAAACACTTTAACTAGTAAATCAAGATCAACTGCATTCGAGTCTTGCAGTTGACTGATGGATTCTTGGGACAGACAACTTGGCTATAGCAAGAGTGGGTGTGAAGACAATTTCTGAACTTCTAGTCCTTCAGCGATCTCAACATGTCATGAGCCATAAGCTCCATATCTTCTGCTAGTTTTATGCAATAGAGAAGAATGGACCTCATAGATGAGGCAGGAAAGATATAAGCAATTAGATTTCTGCTAAGGTAAGAAGACGGAACTAAGAAAGCTAGCTAAGAAACAGGGTCAGGTCGAACAAACCCTCTATAATCTGTTGATCCTGTTGGCCTTTCAGTTGAAGTTAAGAAGAGGTACCCTGTGCTCTGGCTTTAAAGAAGCCATTTCAACTCAAGGGCGCAAAGAACTGTTGAAGATCTGCCTGCACTCTCTCTCTCTCTCTCTCCTCCTCCCATGGGTTTGCTTTTTATTTTCTGCCACTAGTTTGCTTGTGGGATTATTGTTGGTGCATAATTGGGGATTGTGAAACATGTTGGTTCGATCAATATGCTTACTGAGATTTAGTATTCGCGGATGTATACCAATTAGTAACCATGGTAGATGCCTTGAATTCGGCTGAAGGTCTCAAGGAACTTAATTGTTGCAATTAAGAATATTAGCTCACATGGGAGAGTAAATTAGCCAGCCAAGAAACAATAAGCAAACATGAAGCTGAGACTTAGGGGGCGTTTGTTTGTGGAAATTTCGGGAAATATTCCCGAAATTTTGGGAATCTTTACTTTATTGAGATTTATTGGGGTTTGTGAAAAGTAGAGTGTATGTGTGTAAAAGTTAAAAATTTTAGAATGTGTTTGTTTTGTTGGAAATTTCGAACCCCAAAATTTTGGGGAAACAAACACCCCCTTAATATAGAAATGAAAAAAGAGGAATAAAGAAAAGGAAGAAGAAGGTCCGGAGAATGTGTTGCTGCATTCATATTGTTTTATTTTATGTTGCTAAATAATGTATGAGAGACCTTTTTTGTGTTTCACAGTTCCCATATTTATGTTGTTTTAATTATCCTTTACTCTATAATCTGAATGATGTTTATTAAACTATGTTGTGTTGTGAAGCTGCTTGCGAATGCAGTTTTTTCTTAAAATAATAATAATAAATAGTAGAAAAAATTTCCTTTTATCACTTTTGATTTTTGTCATAGTATTTTCAATACACGATTATCCTCACAATAATTTGATAGTTTATCAAATTTACGTTGATGAAAACAAATATATACATAGTTACATAATTGGCCACATATTTAAAAGGAATTATAAGCATTGATTGTTTAAAATTAACTGAAATTTTAGAGTTTGCCTTATACGTTGTGTATTCGAGTTATATCCACCCCCCTTTAGGTGGAGAATTCCTCGCTTGCCTCTGCGTGTGGCATCCAAGAAGGTCGACGGCGTCTTGGGTAGTGCCATGTCCGATGATTTTGATGACGAAGCTCGTTTCTTAAATTTCTCTCACATGGCTAGTGGGGAATTTTTGGACCAAAGCCGAAGAGTCGTGGAAGAAAACCGATGGTTTAAGTCCAGAGGTTTGGAAGGCGAAGTTGGACTTGTAAGTAGAGAAGCGATAAGCAGTGCAGGAAGACGGGTAGTTTTTGAACTTAGAACTTGCGAAAGTAGCTGCCCAGGCCAACATCCAAGATAGCTTAATAATGAGCTCTTTTCCCTAAATGACTCTCTAGCTCTTTCCCTCCCGGTGAAACTTTTCCCGTATATAAGGAGAAAATATTAAAAATTTTCTGTAACTCTTAACCACCCTTCGTAGAGTAGTGCATGTTATGAGGGACAAACCGAACGCATAAAGTTTGAGTGAGTTAGGAAGAAAACCTTTACAACAGAGAGGCATGGCTTTCTGGGGTATGTGTTTTTTATTCATCCCCTATCCTTCGTTACTGCGTAATAATTATGCTTCTGCAAACCTCATTTGGGATTGATAAAAGCTTCTTTTTTCTTTTTCCTTTTCCTTCTTACAACTTAATTTCTCCTCTTTCAAGGGGTATGGATAAAGCCGTATCAAAGTTGCACACTCCACAGCAAACGCACTCCAACTCCTCCAAGAACTCGTCGCATTACAAGGGTCAGTCAAATGTGGCCCTTTCTATTTCTCTCGTCTCTTTTTGTAAATGTGTATGTGTTAATGCATGCGTGGGCCTGGTATGTGCGATAAATTCTTTTTGGGATAATGTATTATGCATGTGTATATGTGTGTCTTCTTTGTTCCTCTACGTGTTCGGAGAAATGAATCAGAAGATGTTGATTGCAGGCAACTCTAGATGATAATCCTGAGGCGTATGGGAAAAGGAGTTCTGTCTGGTGCATTGTGGGTGATAAGACTGCGGTGATTTTATGTGCTTTGACGGATAAACATTCAGTATCACTGGATTTAGAATTTGAGTTGACTGAAAATGTAATCTTCGTAAGGGGTAAACGTGGAGTTAGTCTGTCTGGCTATTATCTAAGGTCTCACGGCGGTAACAAAGCACTAGCAGTGTATCCTCACTCAATTCAATGTTATACATAAGTCAGTGGCATATATGATATAATTATGATGTGAAAGGCATAAGAACAGCATAATCTTTTAATTTGTGAATGCCTGTGGAACTTTTCTGAAATGATATCTAATTGATTTTGCCATAAGTTGTATATGTATAGTGCAAATGGGAACCTGGTTTCTTTGATTGTTATACATGATCGTTAGCGATGTACATGAAGAAGAAGATATCGAGAATACTGATATTGAGTACTCAAGTGATAATGATTCTGAAGAGGATGCGTATGATTTGAATGATAGTTTCATCGATGACAGTCCTCTCAGTAACCATCTCAATTTTCCCAAAATTGAAGGTATGAGTAATTTTAGTGTCCTTATCTACTTTGCTATAACTTCTACCATTTTCACATCAGTTTTCCTCAGTTGTCGTTTATTGCTATGCATTGTCACTGTTTCCATGTGGTTACTAGAAGGAATAATGGGTGACTGTCTTTTGTTGAATTTGGCTAAGCTACTGCTACATAGCAAGTTGATGAATATCTTCTGTAATTTTAAAGATGGGTTCCAAAAGTGTCTGTGATCGACTATTACCCGTGCAATTAGAATATATAATTTCTTATCTTTTGGAGTTTGTATATCTAGATCTGCTTGACTCAAAGAACAGAAATGTTACGGGCTCCGGCCATGCTCAGAAAAAAACGTGGATATTGGGGTTGAATCTTCTCGAAGTGGGAAACAGAAATTTTTTTCTCAAGGAAGAAGAATCTACTGAAAAGATTGAAAGGCGTGGGCGTGCTTGTAATAAATCTGTTGCTCTCATAGGAGAACTAGATCCTGAAGGGTGAGATTTTGCTTTTGAGCATAGTAGTTACATATTTATGAAACAAGCACATGGATGTAAAGCACTTATTTTTATGATAAATTTTGTTTAGTGCACTCATCAGCATAACATATTTATGATCCTCTGTTTCTTTCGGTCACTTTCTCCTGACTTCGATTGTGATAAGTCTCCCTCCCCTGACACTATTCTGTTTGACTTTGAAGTTATCTTGATTTGAATGTCAAACTTGCTATTGGTGTTGCATTTGGGAATGAATCTGCCTTGTAATATCAGTTGTCAGGAGTCTAGGACGTTTCAGTACCTGATTCTAATGAGTTCATAAATTCTATTTGGAATTTCTGTACAGTATCTCTAAATGGTACTCGTTTCATGCTGTTAGGCAAAATCGTTCCTTTTTTTATGTAACCAAGTATGTTTTCTGATCCTTTCATTAAACCTGTGTGTCCTTTTGTATTGTTCATTTGTGTGAGTTCTGCTTGCTTTTGGCAGGAATAGTCTAGGTTACCTTAATTTTGCATTGTCCATCTATTGCCTTTTATTTTTCCTTCACTTTTGCCCATGAGTTGGAATATTACCTGCAAATGATTTCTTGCTCTCCTAATCTCTGATTGGTGGCTGCTGTAATTTGAATGAAAGATGATACGAACATGAATTTTGTTAGTAGTGAGATTATTGGGGAAATCCCTCGATGCACAATAAATTATTTGTTAGTTATTAAAATAAGAAGAAAGAGAAAGTCTATAAGCTTTTGGTATGATTATGTGTGTCTGTAGAAGATCTATGATGTTTTGAAGAACAAGTTAAGAGAGTCAAGTACTTTAGCATGTAAAAAGGAAAATACAATTGAAAGCAACATGAGTAGGCATTTCATGTTAATTACCAAAAAAAACAAAACAAGAGTAAGCATTTCATGGTGATGGCATTGGTATCAGATAGAACTGATTTGTTCAGTAATATTTTGGTATGTTTTTCTTTTTGTTACATACATTTTCATCTACTGAGTGTTCTCTCTCTCTCTTTTTTTCGGGTGGTCTATTGGATCTGCACAACCATTACAGTTGTGTGGCCCTTTGTGTTTTCTCTGGATTCTACTAAGTTAGGGGCTGAATTGAATAAGAAGCTAGACAATAGATGCTAAAATTGGGCTTCAGCTCTCTGAAATAATTATGGACAGTACTGAATTATAGCACATGAAAGTCTTTAATGATAGTCTTGGGAGATTATTTTCAGTGATTAAATGACAGGTTATGTATCCATCTAGATTATCATCTTAAGATATCCTCCCTTGAGAATATTGCTATTCCTCGTAATGGAATTTCTCTCTTTGTCAGGATTCGCACCAAAAAGATTTCATTTGGGAATGATGTAGACTTACCTAGTGAAAAATGGTGAGAAACCTTATTTCCTTAAGTTTTTTTCCTATGGCTATCTGGAATTTTCTCTTAATGATTTGGCTCTTATTTTGGATTCCTATGGAGTTATTTGATTAAACAGCCAAGCTACAGATTCTTCAGTTGCTATATAGCGGGAACGAGAATAGAGAAGAAGAGAAAGATTAATAAAATCGCAGATATGGCACAAACCAAATATTTTGATATTTTTTGGTCATCTTCTGTTGGCACAAAAGGAAGTGAAAAAGAGCTGGCAAGGAAGAAGGGTGAAGGAGTCCCAATGGAGACTGAAATCACTCTGAACAATTCAAGAGCAATTTATCATCTAGTTGGTGGGACAGCCTGTGGCACTTACTGTAAGGAGGAATATATCAGGTTCTGTTGGCTCACTGTAGTTTTTCATTTAGTTTCTTCTATTGGGAGTGTACAATGATCTGTTGAGCGTTGAAGTTACTGATTTGGCGCTCTTGGAAACTGAGAAACACAAAGATTAGGGTGGATACTGTCTCTATGATAAATTCCATCTCTTTTTGTAGTTGTTTAAACTCAGATGCTAGTGTTGACTAAAACTTAAACCTGAAATTTAGGTCAGTGCTAGCCTTCAATTATAGGGAGTTATCCTCCTTGGTCTTGTGATGTAGTTTCAATACTTGGTATTTGTTTGCAGGCAAAATTTGGAATCTGCAGTCTTAAGAGGGAAGGCCAAAAGAACAATACAAGTCTTTTTGGACGTTCAACTGACAGCGGCCAAAGTTCTAAGAAAATTCTTGAGTCGGTCTTTGTGCCCCAGAACGAAAAGTGAGTTGTCTTCCATTTAGCATCTCATCAGTGAAATCTCCTCGGTCTTTATTTATTTCTGTTGTAGGACACATCTGCTCTACTATTTTCTTGTTTCGGGTCATTTCATGTAAGAAGTCAAAAGAAGCTGAATTCTAATGGAGTCAAAAGTTTCTGCCAATAAAATAATGTCAGGTCTAGTTTGAAGCATTGTTGAATATAATGCAATTGTCTTTTCTTGGCCTAGCTCAAAGATGGATTCTCATCTATATGCAATATAGCTTCTAACGGCTTGAAGTAATTTCTTTCAAGTCTTAAAAAGAAACTTTAAATCTGTGAGCTATGTGCTAGGCTGAATGTTTAAAATTACCTCTATTCATGAACTTATGATCAGGAATACAGTTAACTAATTGGGACCAGAATACATAGGAAGATATAAAAAGAAAAAAAGGGAAAAGACATCATTCTTCTCTGTATTATTCTCATGGCCTGTGATGTTGCAACTCTGTTGAGTATCATATATTGATACAAAGTGCACTTTAATGGAGAAAATTGCATACAAATAGTCGATGGAATTCTTGAAGCAATGCCCCGAGGGGGCGAGAATTCTGCAGTATCTGTTTTTGCTCATTATAAAAGCAACTGCAGGGTGCTTATGCATGGCCTGTTTAGGAACTGACTAATAAATTATCTTCAGTACTCATTTTAGATTCCTTGTTTCAATGTACTCCTGGAGTATATCCGCTATTCCTGCTGCCACTTAATTGCTTCATCGTACAGGATTGACTGCACGGAAGCCTTTGAAGCTTCAATGGTGAAGAAAACAAATTTGAAAGGTGACAACCCCAAGTAGAGCTGTTCAGTGTCACCGGAAAATTCCGGTGGCACTGGGTTGCCGGTACCCGGCTTCACCGGTGCCGGTGCCGGTTTAAGGTTTTTTATAAAACCCAATGCCATTCTCAGTTCCCACCGAGTGCCCGGATACCGGGACACCGTTTTTTTTTAACAAAACAACCCGTTTAGTTGTTACAGAGACTTTTTGTTTGGTTCTCGCTCGACGGTCACTCAAGCGTTAGAATCTCAGTTGTTACAGAGACTTCTCGTTTGATGTTTGCTCGACAGGCGCTCGAGCGCGACCTTTAAAATTTTAAAAAGACGCGTTTTTTTCTTTTCCCCTGACCAGCCGACCTACTATCATTTTCTTCCCTCTTCTTTTCTTTTCTCTCCAGCAGCGCCCCCATTCTCCCTCTCTATCTTTTCTTCCCCAAATCCTCACATTAGCTCAGGACGTGTTGGCAATTCCTATTACCACTGTACCTTCTGAGTCAATATTTAGCACTGGAGGTCGGGTATTGGATCCCTTTCGGAGTTCATTGGCCTCCAAAACTGCAGAAGGTCTCATTTGTGTTCAAAATTAGATGAGATGTGACCCTATTGTGGAGGAGTACATGACTTCTGATATGACAGAAGATCCACAAACTTATACGATTGACTCGGGTAATTTTATTTCTGCTTTTGTAAGTTCATTAGTTTAAATAATATTTTTATTTTTATAAATTATAACTTGGTGTATTTAAATATATTTTGTTGTTACCCATCTTGGCGACGGAGATCGAGGAGTAGGGATTTGAAGGAGTTATCTCATCTTTACGATGTTCTTACAGTTACTTCTCTAAGTTTATTATTTTGGATTTTATTGAGTGTAACTTTAGATTCTCATCTTGTTATGATGTTCTCTTAGTTTATTGATTTTAAATTTTATTAGTTTGGACTTTAAATTATCATCTTATCTTTTAAGATGATCTTTAATTTTATTGATTTTGAATTTCATTAGTTTAGATTTTAATGATGTGTGATTAATGGACCAAACGAAAAAAAGGAAAAAATACATTGGGCCATGTGTAAAATGCTAAAAAAATGGCTCAATATGAATGTAGGATAATCGGAAACCGCCACCGCTAAGAGCTGGTTTTTGCCCTTAACGGTGTAGGTGTAAGTGATTAATATTTGAAAACCAGTCTATCCCCGGCACCTACACCGGGGTTGAACAGCGCTAACCCCATGGACGATGAATGACCTCAAAGTCTCACTCTGCATCAACCGAGCAAACTTATGAGATAATACCTACTCATATTATTCTCTACTATTTTCCCTCAAAAAAGGTACTTTGTGTTTGGGTATTAAAATTTTTGAGAGGTTAAAATTTTAGGGTATTGAATTTAGTTAAAAAGTGAAGGGAGATGATTTTTAATATTTATTATAGTGAAAAGTAATGATGTGATGAGGAGAGATGGATTATATTATAATTTTTTATTATGTTAAAATTTTAAGAAGTGTAAAATTTTAAGTAACAAACATAGATTTTGTGGTTACATGTGGAAGCTGATTAATGGAGTGTGATTGAGGTGGTTATTTTTGGTGTTAAGGATATCTATTTGGCTATGGTTCTTTCTTTGGGCTTGTTTTTCTTATCTTACGACTTACATGAAGAAACAAGTCATATTTTACGGAGCTAAATCTCATAGATTTAATTTTCCTTTTCTTAGGTTTGATTTCTGTCTCTCAGTTCTGTCTTTCATATATGTCGCTTTCATTTCTTGTTGGTCATGGAGGTTCTTTGTAATGGTTTGATAGTTTTCATATATAAGATGTTCGTTTCAGCAAAAAAAAAATGTCATATTTTACGACCCACAAAAGTTCCAAGTAGATTTGTGAAATTAGAGTCCCATTTGAATAATATAATATAATGTCTTAAATGTTAAAGCTCAAATGGTTTACTTCTAAAATATAATTCAGAACAGTTGTGGGTCATTGAATAAAAATTGACCCTTCTTCACCAGATTTCCGATTTGGGTGGTGGGAAACTCTCCAGGGTACCCCATGTGATATGGCACCCTTGCATCCTAAATAATCATTTGGGGTTGGTGTGGTGGGAGTTAAAGTTATATGACTCACAAACATGTCTTGCCTATGCAAAATTAAATGTTTATTTTAATTCCACCGTTGGTAAACATATCACGCAAACCTTTTTGCAAAACGTGAAATTAGGAAAAAAGTGAAATTTTTAGAAAATCCACACGTGGCATCAAGTTTTTTCCCAATATTTAGATCAGTTGACTCTTTTCTGACCTATTAATTTATAAACAACTACCACTCCTACTTCTAATTTTAAAAATATAATAAAATTTTCTTTCTACCTTTTTCACCTGTCCCAACTATTATTTAATACCCCACTGGTCTAAAAAGTCTACAACCACCTATCACAACATTTTAGACCAATTTCTCTCAGAACTCCCAATAGAAGTGTTCGACAAAAAAATTATAAAATAATTTTTCATGCCTTATTAAATAACTATTTTATTTTAATAAATATAAAAAATTCATTCAAATTATTTTCATCTTTTACTTTTGCACCCGCAACCCTCGTTCTCCAAAATTTTAACCATCACACAAACCGCATTCCGAATTTTTGCGCATAAAAAAGCATACACGTCTTACCCTGCTACCATTTTGTTCTTTACCCTATATAAGCATGCAGCTCCCCCCCCCCCCCCCCCCTCTACGAACTTCCTCATCTTCGTATTATTTCATCCGCTCTCAGTAGCAAATATACCAGCTGCTGTATGATAGTTGGCCTCCAGTACTTCATGGCGCCATTTGAGTTTCGGTCAACTGAGTAAAAGCTGTTCTCTATCTGAGAGTTTTAAATGCTCGCCAATGCATATATATCTGAGAGTTTCGGTGTCTGGATTTGGTCCTTCCCCTCTCACTCTAATTTCTGTATCAGTATTTAAGTAGTGTCTTCTATAAAATTCCAGGTATATATATATATACACGACGTGACGGCTTATTTGGATGAGCACCCTGGCGGGGAAATGATGTAGTGATTGCTGCAACAGGTATACATATTTCTTATGCCCCCAATTGGTGACAAAGTTGGGATAGATCGTGTAGTACTATTCGAATTTTAAGAAATCAACATTACTGATAGAATTCTTGACATGCATTGTTGCTTATTGAAGGGAAGGATATGCCACAGACGATTTTGAAGATGCTGCTGGGCATAGCAAAGGTGCAAAGGAACTCATGCGGATCTTTTTGCATTGGTGAACTTGACACGTCTGCCCCATGCCCCCAGCTGTCTCCAAACTTGAAATTTCTTCCAAGAAGCAGAATGCCCAGAAGCTCATGGATTTGACAAAGCAATATTGGATTGTCGGTATCTCTGTGGTGGTTTGGCTCTTGTACTTGCGTAAGAAGTAACGCGCGCGCGCGGCATAAATTTGCACCTCCTGGACGCTGTGAGTAGTGGTCGTCCCTAATATTGAATAATTATCGGAAAAGCAATTTAGTACAATTAATTGGCTCGAGTTACTGTGTGAGTTCCGGAGGGTGTGAGTGGTGTGAGTCGACGGTGAGGATCTTGTGGGCTTCATCGAACGGCTTGTAGCTCGCCAGCGAATTAATGAGGCGACCCGATTGTTGACCCGGAGAAAACCCGCGACCCGGCTCCAAAAGTCGACTCCTTCCCGCATCTCCCCCAAATCTCGACCTTTCCCCCCCAACCAAAATTCGAGCTGAAGCGAGCCCTAGCCTTCAGCCTTCAAGTTCCCACTTCGAGTCCAGTTCGCGTCTTCAGCATTCGAGCTCCTGTGGAAGGTACAGGCTTTGGTTCAGCTTTGTTTTTCCAGATGTTGCTCGATTTATATTTTACAGATACTGCATGTTTGATATTTTACAGATACTGCTCGTTTGAATCCTTGATATTTACTCGTTTTTTTCCAGATTTGATACCTGCATTTAACTATTTGTAAATAATGTTGTATATTACAAAAGTTTATTCATTTCATGTGCATTCTACTAATTTTCCATCGTATGTTATCTTAGTCCTTGATAGTTATAGCTCTAGACCTTCACATAGCACGTCATAGACCAGGGACTGGCTGGATGATCCTTTTTTTGGCTGAATCCACTTAGTTATTACATTTGAAATTATTTTTTTACAGTATTATTAACTTTCTCTGTAACAGAACATATGGACGGACAAAAATTGCTTTTGTAGCATTTAGCTCCTCGCTTCTGAAATGGAAGATTACATGTATTTCAATATTATCAAAGTTGCACCTCCATAGGCTTTGGGAATATTGCTTCAAGTGTCATAAAAAGCTGTTATACTTATTGGGATGCTTTATATCAAGTTTTGTGTAAGGTTGAGATATCTACTGGTTTTAAAGCTACTCTTGTTATAAAGTTTTATGTATTACTTTTATAGTTTTCTGAATATGAAGTTTAAGTATGCTTTGATTATGCAGTCCCGTCTCTCCAATAACGAATGTGGTCCCTTTGAGTCTGGTGGTCTTAGTCTCTCTTGTAAAAGAAGCTTTTGAGGACTGCGTGAGTACTGCAGGTCTTGCTCATTGTGGCATGCACTCTCATTTATGAATTTTTATTTCTGGGTTGGGGTGTCTTTATATCGGACTTTGTTATCTCTCTTTTGCATTGCCACAGGGGTGCGAAGAACATGGCAGTTAGTTATGGGTAAAACCTCTAGTGAGTAGTCTTCTGTAGTCATCAAATTCTTTGTGCTGCCTGATGTCTGTGGAAGTATATATTTGTGAATACTGCAAGGAAATTTTTGTTGGAGCTAAAACCTTGCTGTCAAATTGTTTGTGCTGCCTGATGTTTGTTTCTTTTTTTATTTGTATATTAATTTTGTGCAAATATGGCTAGGTGGTAAATTAAGTAGCATTTAGTATGTATAATGCTTTCATCCTAAAATGAAGACAGTCCGTGCATGGCACCTGGGCCTAAGAGACATTATGATCATGTCTTGGTCACGACAGAGATCACATTTAAAGAGGCCTAAAAGGATTGTTCTATTGGTTTCTTTGGTTAGCATTTTTCTGCTTGGTGCCTATGTTTACCCACCAAGAAGCTCTGTCACATGCTATGTCTTTTCCTCGGCTCGTTGCGGTATGTTGGAACAGCATCCTTCAACGGAATTAACTGATGAGGAATTTGCAGCTCGAGTTGTATTTAAAGAAATTTTGAACACGCCTCCTGTTGAATCAAGGAAACCAAAAATTGCTTTCATGTTTCTGACTCCAGGTTCATTACCTTTTGAGATGCTTTGGGATAAGTTTTTTCAAGTGAGGCTTTCTTCCTTGTGTTTATCTCAGTTTTTGTAGCAGAACTTATGAATATAGTTACTGAATTGGTGTTTTCAGTTTCCATCAAATATACTTTATCTGTGTCTTTGGTCATAGAGTAGCTTATTCAGGTATAGCTGCGGTCTTCCCCATGGAAATAACTCTAGTTGTTGCTTGTAGCTTCAGTTTCGACTCTCATTTTAAAATCCTTAAATTCTGTTGCATCTTTGAAGAAGAGGGAGATGTACTGTAAATATGAGATTGTAACTCAGCTAGGGGGAAAACACCTGAACTCTTTGGTTGAATGAAAATGTGGATGCACATTAGTTTCAGTTGATATCAAGTGATGACAAAACTATTCAGGAAAAAAAAAAGTGATGAGAAAACTAGTGCCATAGAGCACAAAAAATGCAATGAAGTGACTAGTAAGGTTAACAGCTTGCTCAGATGATCAAGAGTCATCTGTAAATTATAAATTGCCACTAGTTTAATGTACTTATTTAAGCCTGAGTCACGCATGGGTATGAGATCTAGATATGGAATATCTAGAAGAGGACTGGATATGGAAACAATTGATTCCAGAGGTCTTGATATGAAATATTTAGTTCTACTTGTAGCATACTAAATGCTACTTAATTTACCTAAAGTTTATCTTAGGTAATTGATCTCTACTATTTCAGAATGTAGTGGTCTTCTCCTTGTTGTGATGCCGATGACTGTAGGCAGGTCTTTGATGGAAATCAGAGATCGTATATGCAAACATGTTTAGAGTGACTGCAAATATGTTCACATGTAATTACTCAGGTTGCTGACACTTTAAGGTGAATGGCATCGTCATCATCCATATCAACTGCACGGAGTAGTGGCAGTCAGAGATGGGCTCCTAGGGAGGTTTCGGAACCCCCGAGATGCAACTGTGGCATCTCCACCAGTGTGAGGAGGTCTTTCACTCCAGAGAATTTTGGTAGACGATTTTTCGGTTGCCCCAACTACAGTGGACGTGAAAATCATGGATGCGGTTTTTTTGATTGGCTTGATTACCCGGCTGGATTTGAAACAAATGATGATGCTTTAGTTTTATTGATTGTGAAAATGCAGCGTCTGGAAGAGAAGTTAGAGGCTGAGATTGCCAAATCACAGGCAAAGGATGTTGAGATTGAGAGCTTCAAAGAACGGGTTAAATTGCTTGAGGAAAAGCTTCAAACGTCCAATGACAACTTGAAAGTGAAGGATGGAGAAATTAAGAGATCGAAGGAAAATGGTCACCGCCTGTGGCAGCAGCTGATAACGTCATGGGTGTTGTTTATTTCTGTTTTCGTTGTAGGATTTTCTCTTGGTGTGAAGTAAATCATTACTCCTCCCAAGATTAATTAGTACGTATTGTTGTAATTGTTGAGGTAACTATTGATCTTTCTATGTGTGTACTTTTAGGATGAGCTAAAAACTGTGTATTTGCTGACTTTTGTGTGTAGTGTTTATAATTCTTCATCTTCTTTTGAAAATTTTATCTTGGAGGCTGGTGGTAATTGTAGAGGATAAAACGAGAGTGCGCATCTGTGTACCGTTTGGATACCACTGCTGGTCAATACCTTGACATATAGCTTTGCTTTTTGTTATTTGGTCCCTTCTTTTGTGGCCGGGGACCTTTGACCATATTTGTTGTAGCTCTCCCTTAAGATGCTAACTTGGTTTGTGTATATACCTATGCCCCTAGTTTTGTCACCTTTGGTATCTTGCGCTGTACTTTATTAGAGTATCAAAGCAGAAAAAAGAAAAAAACGTTTTATGGGTTCTTGTTAGAGAGTTCAGATGTTAAACAGAGAGAGAGAGAGAAGTAAACAATTTATGGGCACATCCTCAACGATAGCTTGCTCTAATCGTCATCAATCTTGTCAGTAACACCCAACTGTATTCACAAGAAACATTCGTAGCAGGATTCACAAGGTTATATTGTGATCCACAGTACACCACAATACGGTCAAATAATTGTTGGGAGCCAGTTGGCCCTATGAAAGTAGAGTATGGCAGTGGAGATGGCATTCCACTGATAACGCACCACAACGTACAATGCAAAAAACAAATTAAACACCTTACACCTTCATATAATCCAAGCACAAAAAGCAGGCACAAATTTGACCTTCATAGAACTGGCACTTGCTGATGTCATTCCCATAGTTGTTCACGCACTACAACAAAACAAAAACGCCAAAGGACTCTTATTCTAATATGTATAGTTGTTTTACAAGATGCAAATTTTCATCGGAGATCTGTCTTCCCAAGCCAATCCTTTTACATTAGTTTAAAAAACAAAACGGTGGATCTGAAGCACATCCACCTAAATTGCAAAGAGAGCATCATACCCAGCAGCAGATCTATCCGTATCATCTCCATAGTAGCACACATTTCTGACCACTAGAACATAACCTGAAAATTCATCTACAACATGTCAAAACTATTGTATAGATGTCCCACCAACATGTCAAAACTAGCAACAAGGTATTATAACTTTGGTTTGGTTCAATATCCATTTTAGTACTAGTAAAGCATAGAGAATAGACTACCTCCGACTCTTTAATATATTACTTTCTCCACTATGAATAAAGCAAAACCTTAACACCGTAGCATGATTTACTAATATACATGATCCAGCAAATGTTTTTACATGAGATGTGATAGACAACCTTACAAGAAACCATGCATAAATATCCATTCATTATGGAGGTGGAATCTTTGACATTGGGCAAGTGGTGGAGCCAAAAGTGAACACGACTTCATTAGTACCAAATCAGTAAGTGATAGCTTCCCTTACTGCAGCCTCTTGGACAGTTTCATCATTCCCCCAACCTCCCTATATGAACGTAAGAACACACATAGTAGTTTATGTGAGACAGTCATTGGCAGAGGTTTAGTTTGATCAAAATAGGATAGATAACGTAACGAATTCCACGGACCTTGACATCAGAAAACTCAATGTACTACAACTCATCGAGGCTCCTAAATCGTCCCGTTACTGATTCATCCTCGCCCTCATCCTCCTCCTCGCCCCCATCCTCCTCATCCTCCTCCTCGGCCTCTTCCTCGTCCTACGAAAGAGGAGTACATTAGATATGTACTGAACCATTTGCATTGTTATAGTAAATCTAATTCAAAATCATAACTGAAGAAGAATGAAAACATACCTCTAACTCCAATTCGTCAAGTAGTGGCAGACGACGAGCAATTGGTTGTGACAAAGCACGGCCACGAGCACGTCCACGATTACGAGCACGATTAATTCTTAGTTCAAGTGCGCTCTTTAGTCGCTTATTTCCTTGATGCTTCGGCGGACGACACTTGAAACCTTTTGCAATAATATCTACATCAGTACCCACTCCAGAACCAGCACTAATAGGGCCACTAATAGGGACAGTAGGATCCTCATCATCTGACAACTGAGCAAGCTCCTGTTGTAGTCCTTGATAGTAACGATCAAATATTGGCCAAGATTTAGTTTTAGCCCCATATTGATGACACATTGATGCAAATTGGTTTACGTATCTCCGGCGGTTTACCACCCTTATGAGGGTCGGCTCGGTTGTAGTATGTGAACTGCTAGCCGACACAGCTAACTTCCTAGCATCTCTTCTCCATCTGGGGAGTATATACGCATCAGGAATAGTGAATAGACCCTTTTGTTTCAGCAACCATATAATGTGACAGCATACGACACCAAGAAAGTTGAACCGTTTGCAGGTACATTGGTGAACCCCATTCTCCAATTTAATCACATAGCGCTTTGCTGTTGAACAATTATGTGTCCGGTCCCGGCTGCATACGTGAACATCAACCTCTTCGATCCCAATGATTTCCCTCCGACAGTCCAACTTAACATAGCCAGCTAGCCGTGCTTGCTCCATATAAGCTTTCAACACAGTTGAGGTGTAGACCTCTGCCGCATGATCAGAGAGCGGATCCCCAGATTCTTTAATGGGCACTGCCTGAAGCATCTTAAAATCTGCAACTAACTCGTTGTATCTCAACTCATTTACTGCTCTATGGAAATGATGTAGGAATCGATCCATATCCATATTCGTACGTAAGAACCCACGCAATATGGAGTTAAAATTCTCACTAATCTGGGTCGTCTTCTTCCCAGCACAAAAAACATTGCGTACGTACTTTGGTGCCCATTTCTCTCGCTTTTCATATATCCTTTGCAACCACACATTGCCTTGTAGTTCATACGTGTCAATCATTCTACTCCAACACTGTTCGAAGTCGTCTAACTCGGGGTCAAACAGAAGATCGTTCCAAGCTCGTTTGAAGTCCTTGTTGGCAAGTAACGACCCCAAATTTTTCATAGCATTTTGAGATATGTGCCAGGCACATAAAAAATGGTGTGTCACTGGTAGGGCATGAGGAATTGCAGCTAGCATGCCAGAATCTTGATCGGTGAACAGGGATATAGGGGCCTTCCCATTCATACACTCAACGAACGTTTCAAAAAGCCAAGTAAATGTCTGCGCCGTCTCATCAAACAATAAACATGCTCCGAATATGACCGACTTTTTGTGATGATTCACCCCAAGGAATGCTCCCAATGGCCTATGCTCGTTATTTGTCCTGTATGTGGTGTCAAACGAGACAAAGTCCCCGAAGATGGAGTAATCGATTTGCATGGCATGGTCTGACCAAAAGACATTAGTAATGTGTTCATCTTCATCCATCATGACCCGGAAGAAAAACTCTGAATCGTTCTTTATCTGATCACCAAACCAGTTAATGAGTACACTGGCTGCGCCAACTTCCATTGTCTTGGTTCTCCTACCATTCAAGAAATTTTTATAGTCTTGATGAGTGAATCCTAAAAGTTGTCTACCCCCAGCCTGTTCAGACATCAAGTTCACTGCCAATTTAGGGCGAATACCGACCCTATCTGAATCCAAAGCCTCGGCACGTTGCGATTCACTCATGCTTCTGTGGGAACGGAGTAGGTGAACCTTCCTCGGTGTCGCCAACTCATGGTTATGTTGCGAATTCCAATCGAAGACGCAATACTTCCCACTACGCTGTCGTTGTACAGTAATACCTGTCAGGCACCCACACCTTGTATTTGGTCGCTCCCTTTTAACCGGCACAAGCGGGTCCTTTTCTTTCCTTGTCCCTTCTTTACTACAAACAAAGGCCTTATATGTCCAAAACCCAAGTTCTTTATTTTTGTTCCCGCTATGTCTACGAATGCTAAAGTCATTCAGTGTTGCGTACCGGTTGTACCAATCGTACGCATGTTCGATGTCCCTCCACTCTATGCTCCATACATCTACATTCTCCCCATTGTCGACCAGTACCATGTCACCTGTATATACCAATAAAAGAAAAGAATTAAAAAAAAGCTCTGTTACCAGTTAGAGGCTACTCAACTGAAGGATAACTAAACTAACTCACCCTCTGGGACTTCGGAACTACTGGACCCTCGTCTACTGATATTTGGATTGATTCCTTCCATTTGGGCCATAATTTATGCAAGTTGCAGTAAGCACCAAAAATTACAGTCCCTGCAAATAATTGTGTGCTTTTCATTACTAATGACAGATCAAGCACGAAGCCTAGCTTACACTACTGAAACTGATGGTACCAGCGAATGTTTTACAGTAAAAGGTTGTCATTAAGATAATTAGCTACAGCCACAAACACCACAAATTTAGAAAACGTTACTGTCTTATAATACGTTGATGCCATATAGTTTAGAAATTGTTCTTCCTTTGTGCTATAACGACCATTTTGATGTTTGGATGAGAATATTAATGACTTTTTCAATACTCCAGTAGGAGGAGGTCTACATGCAAAATATTTTTTTGAGGTCATGACTTCCAGGCCAGCTCCATCGGGGACTGAATTTTGTGGTGGGGACTCTTCCAAAATCGGCAAAGAAAAAAATTATCATCTGGTTAATTATTTGTAAGGATCAAGACAAATTACTAATTAATTAACTCAATAATTTTCATCATAAATCCGAACCCTAGATGCTTTGGTCTTTAAGATTTGGGGAAACAACCTACTGCAACCTTAAAGAGAGACAGTGGAAGCTGACAGGGAGCTAGAATAAAGTCTAGCTGTTATACGAACATGTGGTGCTTAGCATCTGAATCTAACTCCATTAACCAATAAAAATTAACTGCACAAATGAGAAATGGGAATACCAGAATACCAAGGCACAGTTCACAAGACGAAGTGGGAGCTCCAAGACGAAGGCTACGGCTCCAATGCTTTCTTCTCCAGCGGGCTCGCAGGTGCTTTCAACGTGGACGCAGGTCGAAGGCTAGGAATGACTACGCAGGTGGTTTCAACGTGGACGCCCAAATTTGAATGGGAAAAGCAGAAATTGGGGGAAGAATTCGGGGTTTATTCGGGTTGTGTGAAAGTGAGTTACTGTGCGGGTCGGGCATCCGCATTTAATGTGCTGGTTCAAATCTGTCCGTCCAACTCCACTCAGAAAATCCACACCGTGTACTCACTCCACTCACACAACACTAAACTCACATTGTAACCCACGCCATACGCCCAATTAATTGTGCGCAGTATTTCTAAAATGTCAAATACGGGAATTAACTAGCTAGCTGAAAAGCCATGCTGCTATGGCGAAGCTGTAGGAGAGAGAGTATTAAGAACCGCAGTGGTACTAAAATAAAATTTTTTTTTTTTGTACAGAAAATTTCATAAAAACAAATACGAATTATGTCCATCATGAGTTCGTCCCAGTAACTCGGTCACGAAAGGTTTTTCGAAAATGGTATTTTAGGACAGATTTATTTCGCGAAAGCATTTGAACGTAATCGCACGCAGTCGGAAATACTACTGTTCGAATTGCATCGCACACCAACTGTCCGAAGCCTTCAAACATTATCCAACAAAAAAATGGTGTGGAGTTTGATAGCGACCTGAGCCGTTCCGACGTATATTTTTAAGGAAATTCGAAGCAGTTGAAAACCGTTCCAACATTTAAAAAACACATTCGATGTCGTTCTTATATCTCTAACAATTAGAACGTTTCTGTTTTTGCATTTTTTAAATTAAAAAAAATGAAAATAATTTCAGTAAAAATTATTAGACAACAAAGTCAATAAATAATTCATTAACAAGCATCAAATGTAACGTTAAATAAGGCTTGAGACACAATATTCTAAAAATACCAAAACAAGTTAAATACACAATAAAAATCAAATAGTCTATCTTGTCTGTCGACGTGATGAATCTAACCGCTTCAAGAATTATTGCTCTAGTTGGTGAGCGATATCAGATTATACCAACGCTAAAGATGAAGAAGTAGCAGGAACCACTGCACGACCCAAGCCACGCACATGTCCAGGTTAATTTCCTTCATAGGACCTCGTTGTAAACTTCAAGCTCAGTGTATGCCTTGACCTCAAATATGCACTTTTGCCGATAAAAATAGTTATGATTTTTAGTAGAAAGAACAATTATACAGCACATAAATGAACTTACAGTTAATTATTAAATTAAACACTTACAATTTTTCCCTTGCAGTGACCGACACTGACTCGCCTTTTCGCATTTGTATGTATCGATCTTCCCTGTCTCAAGACATCTATGTTTCAAAACAAGGTAATTAAGTATGCACTAATATTATTCTGTTACAAAGAAACAAAAATTATGTTAAAAAAATTAATAATAATACTATTTTCACTCAAATGCTCATAAACGATCTCAATCCTGATATGTGGTAGGTAGTCAAACGCACACGATTATGTTTATTGATTTTACTTTTTCTCTCCAATTTTTTTTTAATACATACTTCAAAACTGACAACGAAAATATAACAAATCGAATAATCGATATACCTTAAACTCCTTGTCATGCCTCGTACCCGTTAACCCATGAGCTCTCTTTATCGTAATAGAATGCACAATTACAGCGGGATAATAGTACGTAATTTAACCCGTTGTCAAATGATCAAAATGCCCTTGAAAAGGAAACCGCGGAACATCTATTACAAATTTTACTTAGTCGCATTGGATTTTGAAAAAGATAAAATTTAAAAATAAAAGCTTTGAAACATAGTTTGAGTTATAAATGATTCAGTAAATTAGCGCTAGTGAAAGTACTATATGAATAAAAGGAAAAAGACGGGAAAACTAGAAAATGATAGTACAGTATAACTCGATAGTGTAATTTTTAGAAGGCCTAAGCAAAAGCGGGTATTTTATTTTAATTCCATCGTTGGTCCTTGGATAAATCCTACCTTCATTCGTACACAGATTATGCATGTTGACCATGTGTTTTGTTCCGGGAGATTGCCGCCCCCTCGTCCACTTTGTGGAATTGGGTCTCGATTTTACCGCTTTAAACGCCTCGTTGAGGAAAACGTTAATCTCTTTGGTGCATGAAATGTACTAGGAGGACTAAAACGGGTTGAACGATTGACCTAAAATATCTTTGTCTCAAGCAAAGCATGCCTTGCAATTGATGGAGGTTTACGACACATGGTGAATCTGCCCTGAGCGGCTGACAAGGCTGGCAACGCCTGGGGCATGCTAGAGTGTGTCACACAGCTCGTGATCGTTGCAGAAGGTTGTGCAGAGGGCCAAATATGAATGGGGCGCTGCTTGTAACTTGAATGTGTAAGTAGACCTACTAGTAACAGGGATAGCGCCAAGGCAAGACTACAACAGAGCTTGGCAAGGTGGGCAGTTAGATTGCTGGAGCTCTTCTCACCTTATGTCTATATAAGCATGGTTGGCCCATTTGTGTAGACAGTTGAAGAGTTGAGAGAGCTTATGGTGTATTCTTGAGAGCAGACTGAGTTGAAAGCTTTGTTGTATTCGCCATGTTGGTCCATTATGTTGTAAAGGCCCTAGTCTTTCTATGCATCTTTGCGAGTCTATAAAGAGAGTAAAGGTTGGGAGGCATTTATCTGGTAATCTTAGTGTGCTGTTGTGCAATTGCTTGTCTGTTGGCCTCAGTTATCTGTTAGTTATTAAACTTAATTATAATTTATTTCTAAAGAGAGTAAAGGTTGGTGTACAAATGAGAAGAAAATGAAGAGAAAAATTTGAAAGTAACCATATGTGAGGAGATAAAAATAAGTTTGTGGAAATTGACGAATCCGTGAGCGGAAAGGTTACTTTTGGATACTTATCCAAAGTTTCGATCAAGAGAAAATGGATAATTTTGATTCGGTTGAAAAATGGAGGCCATCAATTTATTACTAATGTTTATTATGTGCCAAGCATGAAGAGCAATATTTTGAGTCTAGGACAACTCTTAGAGAAAGGATATGATATTCTAATAAAAAATCGTAGTATTTCAATAAGAGATGAAATGGGGAGTTTGATAGCCCAAGTTCCTATGACAAAGAACCGGATGTTTCTACTCAACATTCAAACCGATGTGGAAAAATGCTTGAAGACTTGTGTTGAAGATTCAAATTGGCTTTGGCACTTGAGACTTGGACACTTGAATTTTGAAGAACTCCAATTGCTAGCCAAGAAGAAGATGGTGAATGACTTGCCTTCTATTGAGCATCCAAATCAACTTTGTAAAGGGTGTCTCTTTGGGAAGCAACCAAGAAAAAACTTTCCAAATGAGGCTAGTACAAGAGCAACGAAGTCACTACAACTTGTTCACTCGGATGTTTGTGACCCATTCAATCCACCATCATTTGGTAAGAACAAATACTTCTTTCTATTTATTGATGATTTTAGCCAAAAAAAAAACATGGGTTTATTTTCTCAAATAAAAATCGAAAGTATTTCAAACATTCAAAAATTATATAGCACTTGTTGAAAAACAAAGTGACTATGAAATAAAGGGTTTACGATCCGATATAGGGGTGAATACACATAAAATGCCTCCAAAAGATTTTGTCAAGAAAATGATATTCACTATCCTTTAACGGTTCCAAGATCTCCATGACAAATGAGGTTGCCAAGAGAGAAAAAAACCGAACCATTCTCAACATGGCTCAGAGTATGTTGAAAAGCAAAGATTTGCCAAAATAATTTTGAGTGGAATCAGTTGCTTGTGATGTGTACTTATCAAATCGATGTCTCAAAAAAATTTTGCAAGACAAAACTCCTCAAGAAGAATGGAGCGGAATCAAGCCGAAAATTTATCACTTACGTGTTTTTGGAAGTATTGCTTATGTACATATGCCAGATGAAATGAGATCCAAGCTAGATGACAAAAAGCACAAAACTAGTCCTCATCAGCTATGATTCAAGATCCAAAGGTTACAAGTTGTACAATCCAACCGATCGCAAGAGCATTGTTAGTCGAGATGTTGAGTTCGATGAAGCAAGTACGTGGGATTGGAAGTATTCATAAGAAGATTATCATTTTCTTTATTTATTTGAAGATGAGCACGAAAATGAAGTTTTGGAGTCATCTACGCACTTTCCTCCTTCAAAACCGTCATTGTCCTTTCAAAGTCCATCTACTTCATCATCAAGGGAAGAAAGTTCAAGCGAAGGACCACAAAGAAAAAGAAGCCTTCAAGAGATCTACGATGCCACAGAAGAGGTAACAAAAAGATTTCATGATCTAACTCTTTTTTGTCTCTTTGCCGATAGTGAGCCTATGAACTTTGAAGAAGCAGCACAAGACAAGAGGTGGAGGAATGCTATGGATGAAGAAATCAAAGCCATAGAAAAGAATGAAACATGGGAGCTTGCAACACTACTGAAAGGGAAAAACCAATTGGCGTCAAATGGGTGTACAAGGCAAAAAAGAATTTGAGTGGTGAAGTGGAGAGATACAAGGCAAGACTAGTTGCCAAAAGATATAGTCAAAGGCCCGGAATTGACTATGATGAGGTATTTGCACCCGTTGCCCGCTTGGAAACTATTCGATTGATTATTTCTTTGGTGGCTCAAAATAGTTGGAAAATCCATCAAATGGATGTCGAGTTGAATGGTTTTCTTGAAAATGAAGTCTATGTGGAACAACCTTTGGGTTATATTATGAAAGGGCATGAAGAGAAAGTTTTGAAATTGAAGACAACCTTGTATGGCTTAAAGCAAGCACCAAGGGTGTAGAATAGTATAATTGACAAGTACTTTCAAGATAACAATTTTTTGAAGTGTCTCTGCGTGCTCTTTACACAAAGATGAATTCATATGGAGATATATTTCTCGTATGTTTGTATGTGGATGACTTGATTTTTACAGGAAGTAATCCTACCATGTTTGAGGAATTTAAGAAAGTAATGGCTCGGGAGTTTGAGATGACGAATCTTGGTCTCGTGTTTTTATCTTGGCATCGAAGTAAAACAAATGGAGGATGACATTTTTATTTCTCAAGAATGTTATGCTAAAGACATTCTTAAGAAATTCAAAATGCATGATTGCAAGCCGGTGAGCACACCCGTAGAATGTGGCATCAAATTGTCAAGGCATGAAGATGGAGAAAAAGTAGATCCAACATTTTTCAAAAGCCTTGTTGGAAGTTTGAGATATTTAACTTGTAAAAGGCCGGATATTCATTTTGGGGTTGGACTTGTTAGTCGATACATGGAAACTCCTATTTTCTCTCATTTGAAGGTGGCTAAAAGAATTCTTCGGTACATAAAAGGTACACTTGAACATGGATTGCCTTATTCATTTTCAAATGACTTAAAAGCTTTTAGGCTATTGTGATAGTGATTGGGCTGGCGATGTTGATGAAAGAAAAATCATAACCGGATTTGTTTTTTCATGGGAAGTGCGGCTTTTACTTGATCCTCAAAAAAGCAACTCATTGTTACACTATCCACTTGTGACGTGGGGTATGTTGCTATGTCAAGCAATTTGGCCAAGATCTTTGTTGAAGTAGTTTCATGTCTCAAAAAATGATCCAACGGAGATTTTTGTGGATAGTCGGCGATATCTTTGGCCAAGAATCCAGTTTTTCATGATCGAAGCAAACACATCGACACAAAATTTCATTTCATTCGAGAATGTGTAGCTAAAAAGGAGGTGGAGCTCAAATACGTGAAGTCACAAGATCAAGTTGCCGATATTTTCACCAAGCCCCTCAAGGGTGAAAATTTTGCAAGATAAGGAGTTTGCTGAGAGTTACAAAATTAAGTTTGAAAGGGGGTGTTAGTTATTAAACTTAATTAGAGTTTATTTTCAATAAAATTAGTTAATGGAGAGGTTATGCCTTTTAGTATGCTCATAGGTTACAAAGTTGAAGAGTTAGAGACCTTTATATTATTTTTATCATGTGGGGGTTAAATGAGATTTACTACGATGAATTATGTGAGATTTATTTAGGTGTTATGTTTTAGAAGTTGTGAAGTCTCGTTGTGGACTATAAATATTCATTTAGCCTTTGTGTTATTTCTCAAGTAAGTGGAATAAAGCCTTTGTTAAAGTATTTTATGTTCTTCACTTTGCTTCATAGACAAAGTATTGAGTGCAGCCCATCCAACATTATCCCATTTGCTACTGTTGGCTAAGACTCGACTTTCGAGCTGCTGTATCTATGATGAGGAGAAGGTGATGTTGTGGCAATGTACCTTATGGCCGATGCAAAGCTCTGGTGGCACTTCCGACTAGATAATGACCTCAATGCGGGACGCCCCAATATTTGTACTTGGGAATCCCTACAAAATGAACTAAAAGATCAGTTCCTGTCATGCAACAATGCATAGGTTGCAAGGGAGTCACTAAAGAAGCTCAAACATTTGGATTCAGTTAGTGATTGCGTGAAGTAGTTCAGCCTCCTCGTGTTGGATATCAAGGATACGTATAACGCCGACAAACGCTTCAACTTTATGTCTCGCCTACAAGGGTGGGCGTGCACTGAATTGAGAAGGCAAGGTGTTCAGGACTTGCCTTCTGCCATGGCTGCAGTCGAGGCACCGGTTGACTTCAAGCAGTCTAAAGCCACCATGGAGGAGAACCGGAAAACCAAGTCTCTGAACAAGGGCAAGTAGAGGACAGAGGAAAGGCCCAAGAGTAAGGGCAACGATGCTAAGCACAAGGACAAGGCCCCTGATGGAGACAAGGAACCCACAAAGTACTTAGGTTGCTTCATATGTGATGGCCCTCACAGGGCAAGATTGCCCACAGCGGGAAAAGTTGACTGCTCTCGTGAAAAACCACCTCTAAGGAGGACGATGCTAGAGCCCATGCTAGGTGAACCCTCTCTATCTCCAGTTGAATGCCATAACAATTGGGGCGCCCACAGAGTTGCTGTGCATGTATGTGCCACTCTGCACCAATGTCATGGAGACCATGGCAATGCTGGGCACAGGCGCCACCCACAATATTTTGTGGCCGAGAAGATGGTTGCAGTATTTGGGTTGAAGCTGAACAAATGACCAAGTTGTATTAAGGCAGTTAACTCTGAGGCCCAACCTGTGTCAGGCAGTGCCTCGAGAGTCTCCCTGGAGGTGGGACAAGTGAGATTTTACTGATAAATTATACACAAAAAATCATCCATTTATTATTAAAAAGAAAGAAGTATTGCGGACAAAGCCCTTCAAAACGCCTTGGATTGGAATCAGGCAGTGGTCTCCCTCAGCTCGACTCGGTCTAAGGATTAATCCGGGATGCAATGTTG
Source organism: Myrica gale (assembly GCA_963930655.1). Lineage (NCBI taxonomy): Eukaryota > Viridiplantae > Streptophyta > Magnoliopsida > Fagales > Myricaceae > Myrica > Myrica gale. The sequence continues at coordinate 15,830,898 of OZ005607.1, read as the reverse complement.
AGGCTACAGTCTATCTTGATTTGAATCTATACCTCTATGTGATACTCTAATCAGGGAAGCAAATGCTCTTGAAAGGGCTGCAAGTCTTGCAACTGCGGATATTATATTTCACGGTTATGCTCTAAAGAATAACGTTCAAGCTGCCATCAAGAACCTAGACAATCCTTCTGATGGAGAGTTGTGCCAGGGTAATTTTCAATATGCATGGATTAATTCAGTGTCGAGCAGGATGAACTTTCAGGTGGATACCACGACCCCAAAACAACCTGGGTTTTGTTTAGTTGCTAAATGGGCTTCTATAGCTGGGATAAAGGGAGTAACTTAACATAACTGTAATCTTTTTACTGTTTCATGCTTGATCTGGACCAAATAAAAGAAAAGGAAAAAAAGACTTATTACACATTTACATATTGAACAATTGACTTGAAAAAACATATTTATACCAACCCAAATAAGACCCCCTTTCCTCCCCCCAACAGCCAAAAGGAGCTGTTGATTTTACTTGCCACCTTCAAGTTATTTCATTACATAAATTTGCTCAATGTCTCACATGCAATTATATCGCCCTCTCGATCCACCTTGGCAACCGCAATGAGGACTTCATACCAAGCCTGGTGAGAAACACAGAATACAAAAGGTGGAGCAAGAAAATGAAGCATCCACTGTTCAGTAAAACCTAGTAAAACAGAGGGCACATGTAAGTCTTTCATACATGACAAGTGATTAAGGGGATAGGGAGAGAATGTTAAAATCATTGGGAGAAAAGACATGGGGGAATTCAGGATACCAGGACTGCAAATAGGGTATAGATGGCATTCATCGAGGGAATTGTATTAAGACCCAAAGCAGTAAACATGAATGTCAGAGAAGCGTGAATGTTTATGGTGATCTACAAGCAAAAGGAAGAAGTACGTTAATAGACTGCAGGTATTTAAATATAACCTAGGAGGTGAAAGGAAAATCAATTACCAAAGCAAGTATGTTTTCTCTAAGCAAGAATGAAGATATCAAGACGTAGCCAACTGCACCAACTGATCGAACCTATGTGTATATCATTCTCCAAGTCAGTAGAGATGTGGAAATAACTAGAGAAGGCAATCTCTAAGACGCGTAAGGAATCCAAGTCAAAGTAGAGCAAACACTACAATGGTGCACAAGAAAACTGAGAGACTCCAATTAGCTCCCAACCTGAGAAAATGCCAAAAACAAAATCACCGAACTGTCATTGCCTGACTTTTTACTAGTCCAGAAACAAAAAAACTTCACTCTTCATATGAGCTAAAGGAAATTAAGAATTCAAAAGCTAGAAGGAACAACAAAAAAGAAGTCCACTTCCAATCCACACCCCCAAATATGACTAAACAAAACATCAAAAACCACAACGCACAATCCCTATGGTCTTCCATCAAGACAGGGATGAAAACAAAACACGCTTGAACTAACAGCTAGGCAACTGTTTTTGTATAACAGAAAACTCCACTAAGTCATATACCATGAATGGAGGGCTAAAACAAACAAAAAAAATAATTAAAGTTTAGGACAATACACCTCTACAATTTCAACATCCAAAGGATCATGGAAGGAAGTTAATGCTTTGCCTAGAGAAGAATCGTCCGTACTGATACACCTTGAGTATCACTTACCTCCACAAAGTACCCATGGTGAAGCCAACAATTCCATGCTTAAGCTGCAGAAGAGAAATATCCAAAAGTCTGTAAATTACAAGCTATCCTGCTTATCCCCCACCCTAAACAAAACAAAAAAAAAAATCATATATGCTACTAAGAACCAGTTAACCTTCAGGATGGGAGTAAATGCCCAATATGAGAAGTTGAAATTCGACATACAATAAGGGAATTACTTTTATGAACTTAGAAATAATTTGTTTCTATTGCTAACAAAAGAAATAAAAAGTAAACTAAAAAAAGGCAACCGCAGTTATACGTTAGGCAGAGGATGCATAAATCTAAAAGGAGGCTCACCACATAAGTTAAGGCTTTCACCGGACCAGACAAGACAAGTAAAAGCAAAGTTGTTGCCACCTACAGAGAAATAAGATCATTTCCATAGTTAAAATCGATAATTCTATCGGTTAATGTAATTCTTCAAAAAAATTGTCCATATTTTAATATGGCGTAAAAAAATGGTTACAAACCATAGTTTTCCTTCCAGCCGCAATGCCCCATCTCATTGAGGAAATTACTATTGGTAACGAGAAGACACAGCCAAAGTAATTCTGAGAATAACTTTATCATAGTGAGAAACAGTTCACAACAAAATAGATACAAAAAAATAAAATAAAATAAGGTGCAGCAGACGTGGGAGACTGAATGCCTTCTTTTACAGAATTAATGATTTCTATTATAGCAAGGAAAGGAAAAACAAAGGTAATGACCCCTTTTCTGTTCTGGCTAGGTAGAGTCACACTTGTTTCATCTTCTTCTTCTCCTACTTCTCACTTTTATTTTATCATTATGTATAAACAGACTTTTGTTTCATCTTGAACGTATGAACTTGCTTCTTGTTCCTGCAGCAACTTGCTTCTTTTTGGATTGACACCAATCATCCAAAAGAAATGAAAAAACACATCCACATGAAAGCACCATATTATCAAGGACTTAGATTCCGTAGCCCGTCCACATGCAACCAAGAAAAGAGGAGACCTATTTCAACAACTAGTTTCAAACCAAGTAGAGAACCACTGATGTCAGAGAGAGCCCAAATAGTTAAAGGAAGAGAGCAAATAAAGGGAACCAAGAATAAGCCATGGAACATACATACTCAGAGAATTATTGATGACACGGCAAATCAGCAACTTAAAATTGGAAGACATAAGTCTATACGAAATGTGAGAACTACATTAAATACCAAGATAAAATTCCCCACCCATCCTTCTACTTTCCTTTTAAAAGAAGCAGTACCAAAATCACCATTGAGGCATACACTACAACATTAACCAGACAACTAGAAAGAAAATTTCACTTCTTTCACAGAACTGAGAAAATTCATTCTTCAATTTAGAGCAACAAACCTCAATTGCAAGAGAATTGCTCAAGAAGTACACCAAGCCGGTGAGGGCGGCGAACATGGAGCACTCCACCAATGCAAGTGTTTTCTGATAAACCGCTCCATTCGGGGACAAGTCCTCGACTTCTGTTGAAGCTTTGGTGTAGCCTCCATCGCCAGTAATCAGTGCTTCAGCTTTCGAAGCCCTAAAGAATTTCAATGTGGTGAAGGGGTTGGGTTTGTGAAGGAGCGGAGAGAAGGGTGGAGTGGGAAACTGAGGTGGAGTGCGAGAGAGGTGGAAAGGTGTAGTTTTGGAAATAGAGAGAAATGGAAGGGGTTGATGAAGCGTCAAGGGAATCATGAAGATGAAAGACCGGTAGGTCTCAGAAAATGTCTGTTTTTCCCTCTTCCACCTGGGCACCGAGCAAATGTTTGTATAGTTAGCTACCGGGTTTGCGCAGCCCTACCCCTGATACACTAACATTGCTTCAACTACTGAATAAAACCTAAATCAAACTCGAAGATAATAACCTAGAAGAAACTAAATTCCTATCTCTCTAACCAAACCCAGTAAAACCCTAATACCAAAAGACAGAAGGCGGACCCAAAATATCTAATTTCATCCAAATTTTGCAAAACGTGCTAAAAAAATTTGACCCATAGAAAGAAACCTAGACAATGCTGTACAAAAACCAAGATGGCCAACTCTGCATTCAATTCAAAGCCAACGAAATGAGCAATCAGGGAAAAGATGTGACCAAAAACCTTAAGGCATTTAACAAGTTGGGTGAAAGAAGGAATAAAAAAACCCCTAAACTGGTATACTAGTTCAGCTCAAAATGGCCAAAAAATTAAAGAATTGTAACAGAGAGGAGACAGAGGGAGGGAGGGCATACTTGTCTGGTTCAAGTCAGGAAGCACAGGCGGGGGAGGGAGAAATACGGTCCGGTCGCTTTTTTTTTCCTTTTTTTTTATATTTTCAACACACAATGTGAATCCATTTAACACCTATTATAGTTTATTTATTAATTTAAAGATATAAATTCATTTAAAGACTTAAAGATGTTAATTTATTTAAAAAATTACAAATGTGAATTCATTTAACATCTACCATAATTTGCTCATTAATTTAAAGATGTGAATTTATTTAAAGACTTAAAGATGTAAATTTATTTTAAAACTTAAAAATACGAATTTATTTTAAAACTTAAAAATGTGAATTCATTTAACACTTACTGTAACCAATCTACCATGTAATCATAGTTTGCTCATTAATTTAAAGATGTAAATTCATTTAAAGACTTAAATACGTGAATTCATTTAAAAACTTTAAAATGTGAATTCATTTAACACATTCTATAGTTTGCTCATTAATTTAAAGATATGAATTCATTTAAAGACTTAATGATATGAATTCATTTAAAAACTTAAAAATGTGAATTCACTTAAATACTTAAATATATGAATTCATTTCAAAACTTAAAAATGTGAATTCATTTAACACCTATCATTGTTTGCTCATTAATTTAAATATGTGAATTAATTTAATTCCTGTCATAGTTTGCTTATTAGTTTAAAGATGTAAATTAATTTAAAGACTTACATACGTGAATTCATTTGTCTGGGAACGTTACTAATTATTTATTCTCCTATACCTCCTACACTAGAGTTCAATCTAGTAATCTACCTCTCTTACTATAGTTTGCTAATTAACCTGCTAGTTGCTAGGTTGATGTTGTTAATTAACATCTATTTACTGGGGTAGATTGATGTTGTTAATCATTGATCGTTCCACTTCTTCAATCCATCAAAACAATGGTATGCATTCCAAGCAAGTGAATAGAAATCTTACGAATGACTATTTTATGTTAATTCACTTTCTTATGTTATATGAGATATATAAAACCAAGAAATTCACTGCTAGAGTAGTATCATATATAGAATCGAGAACAAGCAATTATGTATAAATAAATAGTGTTAATGTTATTGACATATTCCGTTTCAAATTTGAGTTGTAATTTGAATTATTTAGATAAGGTCTTGTTTAAGTATTCAAGAAGTCTTCACTATTCTTTAAATAAAAATTGTTGGTATTTATTTACAATATGATTATTGAATTGTAAAATTAACGTAAAAAGGGAATGATTTTGATTGTAAGACTTAAGATAATAATTAGTTGCAAATATCTTACAAAATTAAACATAATAAGTTAAAAATACAAATGTCTCAAACACGCACAAACAAATACATTAAGAAACTAAGTTCGCTTGCTGGTAGTTGATGTCCTAAGTTCGCTTGTTGATGTGCTATTGCTTGCCATTTCTACAAGTTTAAATGTCAATAGATGTTAAAAATAAATAAAGTATAGATAAAATAAAAAAGAGAATTAAAATTACAAGCATATTTTATTTACCAGAATTCATGTCATAACTCTCGATGCAATCCAAAGTTTCTTTGATGTTAATTGATTCATTTTCATCCGCACGCCTCAACCAATCTTGAGTGAGTACACACATTTTGAAACATGACATTACCTTAGATCAAATTCAAAAAACCAAACAAGAAGACAAGACAAAAGTTACAACAACAAAAAGTGATCATATCTGAATTTTGAACAATCAAGACAAAAGTTACAACAAAATAAAAGTGATTTTAACTACAATGGATGCATTGGATGGCTTTGGGAACAAGTAGAATGGTTCTAATTACAATGGATGAGTTTGACTATGGATCCTATTTGAAATTTAAAATGGTTATGATTACAATGTTTCTATCCGTTACAATGGTTCTAATTGACTCAATTGACCTATAATTGAGTCAATTGACAGTGTATATTTTCCTTTCAAATTGACCTATAATTGACAAACAATAGAGACAATCTCATAAAATCTTATAAATTGAATCCATCGGCAAAGAGCTTGTCAGTTTTCCTTTGTTTTGACTCATGTTAGGTGTTATAGAATCCATCGGCAGATAGCTTGTCAAATTGAAGATTTGATAAGAAGAATTCAAGAACTAAAATCAGAGGCCTTTCGGTTTTCCTAATTCCTTCACTGTTAAACTACAATGATCATTAACATAGCCATAAACTTATACACCATTGCAGCAGCATGCTTGGACAATTAGCAACAAATTTTACAAATCCCCTGCTACAAAGTCTACGAACATAAAGATATCACTGAATAACTATAAGATAAAATCCAAACAGCAGCCAAACAAGATACAAACCCTCGTCCATTGCACTCAACCGAAGCAAAGGCCATGGATCTATAGCTTATTACATGAGCCTTCAAAAAAATTCTCACCAAGAAGGAGAAGAAACTTAGAACGGTCGGTGGGGGAAGAATGGCGCTGCTGAGCACTCGAGTCTCGAGGAGTTGGGGTCAGGCACTGTGGGCCTATGGCTGGGCGTTGTGTGGCTGTGGACTACGGAGTGGGGCTTCGGGGAGGCTTCGTGCACTGGGCGCGGCTGGGCGTGGCTGTGGAGTAGGGCTTCGGGGAGGTGTCGCTGGTCGCTGGCGTGGGCGTGGCTGCGCTGGCCGCAAGGTGTGTCGGAGTGGGGTGGCTCCGGAGTTGATTTCGAAGGGGGAAAGAGACTGATTTCGATTTTCGAAGGGGGAAGTGGGAACTGGGGATTCGGCCAATGCACGAAGCGGGGAACTGGGAAGGGCGTGATTTAGAAATTAGAAGGGGGAAGGGGTAAGTCAAAACGCACTTACGAATTTTTATTTTTTAAAAAAATTTAAAAAATTATTTATTATTAATCTGGTCCGGTCCATATCGGTTCTTAAAAATTTCTTGACCGGATATAACCGGTTTTTAAATCTGGACCGAATTTTTATTTAAAAAAAACCACAAAAACCGATCCGCGGTCCGTTTCTGTGCAGCCCTAGATTATGCTCTGCAGTTTTACGTTTTATTTCCAATCACGCTATTTCGTTGTTTAAGCTTTGAATAATTGAAGAAAAAAAATTCAATTCCCATGTATGTGCATCAGAGAGGATTTTTTAAAAGTAATTTAGAGAAATTCGAACTCATAATGGATCTGACCTAATATCTACACACTCATGCATAGATCTGACTCAATATTTACACGATTTTAGTTCAAGGCTATGTCAAATTTCAAAGAAACTGACCGTATTTTCAACTTATTTTTATAAATTTTTAAATAAAATTAATTAATTAATATGACCTAAAACCCAATTCTTTCAGTAACATCCAACCTTATATTATTAATTTATCATTCTCTTGTCCTCTCATATGGGCTTGGGCTACCTACCACATTAGAATTTAGATCTCACTATTGCAAGAAAAACCTAGAGAAGATAAAAAGCGTCAAGATGTGAGGTGATTAGTTTTTTTTTTTATAAATGTGAGGTGGTTAGTTTAAAGCTAATGACAAGTTGGAATTGTTAGGCCAACCACAAAACGCACCCCAAAGTTTGTGAACAAAGAGTCTAAAGGAGTGAGAAGTTGCTCCCAAATGTTTGCGTATCAACTTCTCTGTCTCCTGTAATTAGCTTTTGTCGAGATGAGTTTTTTTTCTCTCCGTACAAGTTGCTTCCGTTCTATCCCTCGTACTTCCTCGTGAAGTCCCGATCGTTTTCCACGCAGTTTCTAGCCCTGTTTCTGTGCATTCTAGGGTTCTGTTTGATCCTCTGTCCTTTTCTCCTTTTGTCTCTTCCTGTCTCTTTTGGGTTACGTTTCGTCATGGATAAACAACTCCAAGAAGTTGAATGAGTTTCATACTCTCCTCAACCCCTTGGTCGACGATGACGATATTCTCACCCCCTCTGAAGTGGGGAAATTTCTTGCTTCTCGAAGGTTTTCTAGCAGTGTGGTGAATGCCACCCTCATAGCAGCATGGACCTTTGTTCAAGATTTTTCTTTGGAAGAGATGTATCCAAATCTGTTCCTAGTGCAGTTTTCGCAGGCTGAAGCTAAGGACAAGGTGTTACGTCAACCTCCCCAGAACATTTGCGGACAACTCATGGTGTTTAAACCATGGAGTTCAGAGCTTACCATCCCTGAAGTGTACTTTTATTCCAAAGGCTTATGGATCCAGGTTCATGGCTTTCCATGGAATAGAAGGTTTCGGGTCCAGTTGAACTTACGGAAGCCTCTGGTTGGTCTATGGGTCCAGTTCATGTATGAGAAATTGGCAGATTTCTGCTATGGATGTGGAATGGTGGGTCATCTTCAAAAAATCTGTCGTAACACTGGACCTATTGTTGATCTACCGGGGGTGGGGCCTTATATGAGAATAGACCCGGTCACCATGCGTAAAGCTTCTTTTTCTAGAGGTTTAATGGCCATCAATCCCCTAATGATTTTGCAAGCTCAGGATCCCTCGTGGAGAATATGGAGTTCATTAATGTCGAACATATTCATTCTTCGGCCATGGATTCAGACAAGAAGGCACCATCTGTGGCACTTGTTCCTCCGCCGGTGAGGAAGGTAGACGTTATTGGTCGTTCTAATAAAAGTGGAAAAGGGGCCAATGTGGTTATGCCAGCTGGTAACCCTTTTAATGTTGGTTCTCTGCCCAAGTCTGCGACGCCTCCTGCACACTTTTCCTTGGCACACAAGAATTTATTGCCCTTGGAAACTCATGAAGAAGATGCTGATATCATAGCCGATTTACAAGAGCAGCCTCATCTTTTGGACCCGGAAACTTCAACGGCTGGGTCGACAGATACTTGTACTGCTTCGGTGGAATTTTCTAGTTCCCCTTTTTCGCAGGTGGTTGACTTCAACACCCAACAAATGGACCCTAAAGACACAGCTGAACACTGTAGCCCATCACAGCCCAGCTTGCCGTTGAAGATCGCCCAAACCGCTCCTGATTTAAGGGCAGCGTCTCATGTTGGCTCTTCTTTTCTTCTGGGCTCTGTGGGTAAAGCCCTTGGCACTCTTAATTTTAATTACTTGGGCCTGCTTTCTCTTCCTTCTCAGGTCTCTTTCGATAGCCCTTTGCCTTCTCGACATGCTGATTCGGTGATTGCTAAAGGGAAGCATACATTTGCCTTTTCCTGGGAAGATATCCCGTCTGGTAAGAAATTTTCAATTTCTGCGGGTACCAAAGTTTCTTCTCACTTCAGCAAGCATCTAGATATGGATTTGGTTGTGCATAGTGATCCTCCGGTGGATGAGGACATACTTATTGCAGACCTGAAAATGCATAGGAAGAAACTACACGTGCGTAAACATACGACTATTGTTGACATGCAAAAGGAGTTATTGCGTCTAATTCAATATGCAGATTTTGATCTAGAGGATCAAACCTGGGGTGATTCCAAACTAGCTGAGGAGGCGGCCCTTACCATGCCCCCTCCGTCGCCATGATTGGTGTGTTTTGGAACTGTCGTGGGCTTTGTAGAGCCGCGACAGTTCGAACTCTCCGGAATATCGTGCGTTGCCACAATCTGGAGTTTTTATTTTTGGTTGAAACAAAGTCGTCTGATGTTAGTGGTGTTTTGCTTAAGATTGGTTTTGTCCATTTTGTTTTGCAGCCTCCTGTTGGTAGGAAAGGTGGTCTTTTGTTTGCTTGGCGGTTGGGCTGTGATGTTGAAGTTGTGTCTGTTAGTGATAATGTTATCAATGTTTTGGTTTATTCTGATCCTCCTAATTTACCTTGGCTTTTATATGGTATTTATGGCCCTACAGAGTGGAGTAAAAAAGGGCACTTTTGGCAATTCCTCAAAAATACAGCAGATGCTTTTTCGGGGCCCTGGCTATGCTTAGGTGATTTTAATTTTATTTTGGACAGTTTTGAAAAACGGGGTGGAAGGCCCTATGCTTCCTCGTCCCATAATCCTCTTCTCCACCTCATGGATTCGTGTGGCATGATTGACCTTGGTTTCAAAGGGCAGAAGTTTACGTGGTCTAATAATCGGGATGAAAATGCACATATTTGTGAACGACTTGACCGAGCTATTGCGAATAGTGACTGGCAATCTCTTTTTCCTCGTAGCCGTGTGACCCATCTCATCCGTTCTTCATCGGATCATGTTCCCATTTTAGTAGAAACTGATGGGGACGCATTTTCTTATCCTAAGCCTTTTCGCTTTGAGGCTATGTGGATTAATGACAACTCTTGTGAACTGGTTATCAAGGATAGCTAGTCCCTTCCTGTTCGGGGGTCTCCAGCTTTTCGTTTGTGCAAGCGGATTAAAGAGGTTAAACAGGCCCTTAAAGTTTGGAATAAGTTTCATTTTGGCTTACTTCAAGAACGCATCCGTACTCTCCAAAGTCATCTTGCTTTTATTCAGGATTCCAATCCTTCTGTGGATAATCTTGCTATGGAACGACAACTCAAGGGCGCTCTAGCTGTTGAACTTTGTGATGAGGAACTTTTCTGGAAGCTGAAATCACGAAAGGAGTGGTTAACTACCACTGATTTGAATACAAAGCATTTCCATTTATCTACTCTTATACGACGTCGTTGTAATGCTATAGAGTTTCTTAAAAATGATGATGGCATTTGGTTGAACTCTCGCCATGATATTGGAACTCACATTTGCCAATATTTTACAGCCATGTTCTCTTCATCGAATCCTCAGCCTCCGGATGATCTTGAGCATTTGATTGACCCTCTCATTACTGTTGAACAAAATGAGATGTTGTGTGCTTTACCTTCTGATATTGAAATCTTTGACGGTATGCGTGATATTGGGTCTCATAAGAGTCCTGGGCCGGATGGTATGACAAGCTTATTTTTTAAACATTATTGGGTTGTGGTGGGCCCGGAAGTCATTGCCATGGTTCGAGCATTTTTTCGAAGTGGTTTTATGTCTAAGGAAATAAACCACTCTCATCTCATTTTAATCCCTAAAAATGATAGCCCTTATACTATTTCTCAATTCAGGCCTATTAGTCTTTGCAATGTTGCTTATAAGTTAATCGCTAAAATTCTTGCAAAGCTGCTTAGTTTGGTGTTGACTAACATTATCTCTCCTTTTCAATCGGCCTTTGTGCAAGGGAGATTAATTCAAGATAACTCTGTGCTCACACATGAAGTGTTCCACCTGTTGCGAACCAAACGCACTGGTCGACAATTTATGGCCATTCGTGCAGACATTGAGAAAGCATATGATCGGATGGAATGAAAACTTATTTTGTTGGCCCTTAAGAGGTTTGGTTTTGATGATGTTTTCATCACGTGGATTGAGTAATGTATCTCCAAGGTCTCGTATTCTATTCTCTTGAATGGGTCCCCTTTTGGTTTTTTCAAGCCGACAAGAGGATTGCGCCAAGGCGATCCTTTGTCCCCGCTCTTATTCATCATTGGCTCGAAAGTTTTCTCACGTTTGCTATCAAGGGAGGAGACCCTTGGGAGACTCCATGGTATTCAGCTTGGTCGGGGTGTACCTGTTATTTCTCATCTTCTTTTTGCTGACGATCTCCTTATTTTCAGTCGTGCCACCAGGGAAATTGCTCAGGTTATTTCGGCATGCTTAAATAAATATGGTAGCTAGTCGGGACAACGACTTAATCCCCGAAAATCTTCTATTTCCTTCAGTCGCAATGTGAGTAATTCTACCACCCATTTTATTTGTTCTTTACTGCAACTCCCTCATAAAGACAATGTTGGGAAACATTTGGGGATTCCAATGGTGGTAGCGTGCAACAAGCAACGTCAGTTTAAATTTATTTGTGAAAGGGTTAAGCAAAGGTTGGAGGGTTGGCAAATGAAAACTCTTTCTCAAGCTGGGCGTTTGGTGTTGATTCGATCTGTTGCGGCTGCTTTACCGTCTTATACCATGGCTACTTACCTTCTTCCGAAGTCCATTTGCACCCGTCTTGACTCTATGATGATGCATTTTTGGTGGGGTCATCCTCAAGACAATCGGCACCACTTGTGTCTTAAATCTTGGGCTTCAATGTGTAGACCCAAAAATGAGGGTGGATTAGACCTCAAACGTATGGAAGATCACAATAAAGCTCTCATTGCCAAGATGGGATGACAAATTCAAACTCACCATGGTAAATTATGGGTGCAGATTATTAGAGCAAAATATATGAAGACTAACTTCATTTGGGATGCCCAGGCCTCTACAGGTGCTTCTTGGTTTTGGAGGGGGGTCACTCGCGTGGCCAGCCTCCTCCAGGGCGCGTCTTGTTTTCAAATTGGCTTTGGGGCTAATATTCGAGTTTGGAAAGATCCATGGCTGTCGTTCCCTTCTCCCCATGCCCCTTCTCCTCGCTCAGGTTTGCTAATTTATGATGAGGAGGTCATGGTTGATGAGCTTATCTTACCCATCTCGCGTACTTGGGATGTTGGCCTGATTCACTCTTTATTTTGTCCGGAGGATGCTAAGGCTATCTTATCTCTGCCCCTTACTCGTTCTACTAAAGAGGATGATAAGCTCATTTGGACGGCTGACAATCATGGGGCGTTTACTTTACGTTCGGCTCATGCTCTCATATCAGGTCCTGGTGTGACTCAACATCCGTTGACTGATGAGTGGAAGACTCTTTGGCGGCTTCCTTTGCCTGACCGCTTAAAATTGTTTCTTTGGAAAATAGCATGGAACTGCTTGCCGTGCTTTGACAATATTGGGCGCTTCATTCAACAGGAGACTAATGACAGGACTTGCGTATTCTGCTTACATCATACAGAATCTCTTGGCCACTTATTTTTTCAATGCCTGGTTGCACAAAATTTTTGGAAGGAAGCTCCTTGGCCGATCCTTACTCATTCTTTTCCTTCCCATAATATTGTGGATTGCCTGAGGCTTATTTTAAAGCCATCGCAACTCTTGAATCTTCCCCTGGACCAGTAAGGTAATTTCATTCGTTTTGCTGGTATTCTCATGGATTCTATTTGGTTCTCCAGAAACCAACTTGTCCACCAGGGTGGTGAGTTGAACCTGATGTTTTTACTCCGCACTACTTATTCCCGATATTTTGAATTATTTTCTGCTTGGCGGGATAAAGAGAGCACCCATCAGCCGGTTTGGCAACCCCCTTCTTCTGGTTCATGGTAGTTTAATTTCGATGTCGCTATTCGTAGTTCCTTTGCCTTTGCTGCTGTTGTGTGCAGAGATTCTGAAGGCAATATCCTCTTTGTTCGCACAAAGAGGCTTCCTTCTAGCGGCCCTCTTGTGGGTGAGGCAAGGGCAGCCCTTTTCGCTGCCCAGGAGGCTTCTCTGGTTCCTGAGGTTCCTTTAATTTTGGAGGGTGACTCTTTGTTGGTGGATGCCATAAACCAACGAGGCAGAGGTGGAGTTTGGCAGATTGATGATGTTGTTGCTAATGTTCGTAGGTTATTCCAAATTAGAGTGTCTTGCACTTTTGAGCATGTTAAGCGGACTGCCAATGAGCTTGCCCATAGGATTGTTCAGTGGACAGCCTCAACCAATTTAGAAGGAAATATTCCTATTCTTGTGTCCCTCTAAACATTCTCTCGAGCGACAATCCATGGATTCCTCCATGAATTGTTGTCTCCTTGGTAATGACATCTTTTATTTAGAGAAAAAAATTCTCTTCCTCAGCTTTATGGAAAAAGTGACGTCTTTTGCTACTTCCAAGGCATTTCTCTTTTCTGCTCCTCCCAATTGGTAGCTTAAGGCATCCGAGACAAGACATTCAAAGACATTCGAGTGCCTGTTGCCTTCCAATTAATCGCCCAAATGGTAAAACATAAAGCATATTTTCCTTGGGTCCCTTCCCTACCTCTTTTGGGAGATAGAGATTCATAGGGCTCAAACCAGAAAAGCCAGCATCAAGAGCATCCGAGGATGAAATAATGCATTTGTGTGCTCCCTAACCACTGTACGCATACACAGTAGGTTTTAGTGCAAGGAACGTTTCAGTACATGTAGTTCGGGAAGCAACACACAAACTTATCTTCAGCCAGACGAAATCTGACGCCAAAGAATATGAGCTTGAATTAAATCTTCGTTGAAGATAGAAAGGGCTATGAGGGTAATCAAATCAAGGATAAGCACGATAGGCAAAGCCTTCTCTACACTTACATCAATACATATTAAGGTCTTGAACATCTTAGAAAGAGCACAACCATGCGGTAGTCTGGTAAAATTTACAAGTACGTATATATATGAGGGACTCAATTTACCAGCAATCCCCTTACAGAGTAAACCACTTCCTGTTGTTGAAGTACATATATCTTTCGCAGCAAAGTTCTAAGTTTTGCACCACCATACATCTTTCATGAGCAGTTAGTGTCATAACTTGCAAGTCCCAGCAACTCTGGACCTTCTAGCCGAGCATTATTCTCAAAGCTAAACCATTGGAAGAAAGGAAAAGGTAAAATCAGAGGAAAAGAAGAAGACAGTAGCCAGCACTGGAATTAAAACTAATGAAGATATTTGGCAAAGCTTTGGTTTCAGCGCATGCCCCTTAGTACAACACAATTAAATTTGCCCCTAAGAGATCAATGTAGGAGTCAGAGCAAGCATCTAATATGCCTCCAAAGCATGGACCTAAATAGAATTTGCCAAAGAGCAGCCAATTTTTAAAACTGAGCCAACTAAACCACCAAAAACAAAAAAGAAAGAAAATGTGCTTCAAAATGTCAGTCAAATGCCAAGTCTAAAGTAGTCAGTCACAAAAACGCCACCAACGCTAGTGCTAGTTGCAACCACAATTACGATAACTTAGTGAGTTGAGGCGTCTAAAGAGCTCTAGTAAAGAATAAATGAGCTTATATGTCCAGAACCGGTACCTTTAACTACACAAAAGTTGTTTCCTTGTGCTAAGTCAAATATATTTTTAACCAAATGCTTGCAGAGATAATAGGTTGCCAATTTAAAATTTTCCAATATAGAATAATTTGAATTCCTTATACAAACCAATGATATGTTCCATAGACAGTGACATTTAACTGACCTCAAAGTCAAGCATTTATTTAAATGATTGCCAAAGAATACTCCTTTTTGTAAATAAACTGAAGAAATTCTGTAAGGGTTCCAAACAAAATGTTCATGCAAACAAGCATGATCAGCATATTGCCAGATTATCATGTACATGACCCCTTTGATTGCCAACTTCCATCAGGAGGAAAGATGAACATCCTAATGTCACATTACATGCATATAGTACAATTTAGTATAAGCAATTACATGGCATGGATAAGAACCCGACCCACCCCCCCTCTCTTCCTCCCTCTTTTCTTTTCTCCCTCTCTTCTTCGCACCCAAGTCATAAGGAGAACTAAATGCATGGAAGAAACCAAGCATCCTACAGTCTGTGAAAATCTCATACAAAAGTCAAAGCTACCCGGGTATAACGGGAATGTCAATATGTGAAAGGAGAGCCCAATACTATTCAGGATAACAAAATTATTCAAAGTCCATGCTTGAAATCAAAGAACACAATACAATTTAGGATACCACAAAAACATTGTGGCAGTAGATACTTTATTCTCTGGTGGTTTGGCTGTAAAATATGAAACCTCCCTAAAATTTAAGTATACAACCTGGTCTTGTCAAAATAAGAACGTCAAAATATAAACTACACATTATAAAATCAATAAAAGAAGTGACGTGCTATGACTGGTTAAAGATGAGATATTGAGTTCATGCTTCGAACTTAACCACAAGGAGGCTCTACTACAACTTTAGAGAGGTTCCATGATTGATGGCCTAACCATAGGAGAAGACAATGGATTTCACGCAAAGATATAAACATAAAACTTACTTGTTTAAAGGGATGTGCCCAAATGGCCCGCTGGTTGGAATAGTTCCACAAAGATCATTGTTGGAGACATCTCTGAAAAGACGAGCAAAGTTTCCCAGGCTGTCAGTAAGTGTGTTCCTCACAGAAAAGTACCAGACACCACATCTACCAAAAAGGCATTAAATCACTTACACAACTTTGAGGCTCGAAATACCAGTGAGTTCCCGGGGGATAGGCCCACTTAACCTGTTGTCATTAAGCCGCCTGCCAAAGAAATATTAAAGAGAGGCAATTCACCGGATGTTACCATTATATAGAAACTGTAGTTGAAACTAGAGAGAAGAAATTGGAAAAAAAAAAAGACGCAAACCACAACATTCATGTTCAATGTTCAAATCACATTCTGAATTTAGGATCCTGGTGGATTCAACTATCTTCCAAATTTATTATTTTACAGAACAAGTTGAAAGAATATGATGGTAAAGAAAAAGTCCCACTACTCTAATTTCGAAGAAGGCATTGAGGAAAGCAAAGCTAGAAACAAAGGATGCTTAAAGCAATTGATGTTAAGCATGATCAAGCTTACAAAAACACAAGAGACTTCAATTTCCCCAACGAAGGAGGAATCATGCCAGAGATGTTGTTATTATATAAGTCTAAGCTGATCAGGCTCTTCAGGTTCCCGAGCTCCGAAGGAATAGTTCCTTGAATGTTGTTCTTATATAGCTCCCTGTATCACCAAAGAGCAATGTGGTCATAAATGACTAAAGGATACCAAGATAGGAAGAGCAGGCTGCAACTGACACACATAGAAATCAAAGCTGTACACAAATGCAATTAAATAACAAATACGTGATCATTTAGCAGCTAACAATAAACCAAATAAACTTGTGTGTTCATGGGCACAATGAACAAAAAATATAGAATTAAACATACAGATACTGTAGATGCTCTAGCTTCCCAAGTTCAGGTACCAGATGTCCAGATAAATTTGAGTTACCAAGATCTCTGCAGTGTAAAACAAAGAATAGTAAATAATTAATCTTATATATATGTATATAGTATAGAGAGAGAGAGAGAGAGAGAGAACATAAGGGCACATATAACTTAAATATCAAAAGCCTGTCTGATATAGAAACTATAGTTGCACAAGCAGTTGATACTTCAACATAAAAGAAATAAATAGAAAAATAGCATTGTGCTTCATGTACGCAACAGAGAGAAGTTGCAGCATATAGCAGATATAATTATAACAGCAAGACAAAGCAACAGGTTCCCCTAATAATAACGTCAAACAATAGCATAGAATCACTCTATTTTATCACGAGGAATACATCTGCAGATCATAAAAAATCGATTCTACTTTCTGACGTCAGAACCTGTTATAATTGGTTTTTCATCTTTTGTGATGGCAAGATTCCCTGAAGCAAAAAAAAAAGGATAAATAGTAATTCTTTCCAACAAACAAAACATATTAAAATAGCGATCAAGGCATCAATTCCAAAGGGAAGTGATCCAAATTTTCAAAAGAGATTTACAGTTACCAACGGGGCACCTCCATTCGCATGTTTAGCCAAAAAGAGCAAATGGATATGATTACGAAAATTGTCGAAAGGCAATGGAACCTCATTCGTAATAATAGGACACGTCCTCATTTCTGTATGGAGCGGAAACTTTGGATATGGGTCCGCTTGGTTCAAACTTAAATTGTACTTTTGCAGAGTTCCGCAGCAAGACCATATAAAAGCATAACTATGCAAGCACATAGAGACACAAAGATAACACATGTATCACCAAATGGACCATATTAATTGTTTTACTATGAATTTTTAAATGGAGGTTGATAGTGCAAAGCCCTTACCATGCCTAGTGACTTTTCACTACAAAGTACCCAAGTCTAGAAGTCCATATTGCATCATATCCAAGTCCCCAGTTCATGTCTACCCCAAATAGCCTGTAATGTGACCACTACCAATAAGGAAACAAACATCCACCAGTTCCCCCCCCCACCCCCAAAAACCTCCCAAAGAGTAAAATAATAAAAACGAAAAAAAAAACCCAAAAATAAATCCCAGCACAACATAATACAAGAAAGAATTAAAAAACATCGAAAATATGAACCCCACAAGATCTCCAATGCCAATGTATCAATTGTGCCCCAAATGACATCAAAAGCATCCGGCAAAACCCATAAAAACTACTAGAAGGAGACGGCGAAGCATCGAAAGGTTTAAAAGAAAGAGCCAACAAAAGAATTGAATATTCTCAAGTCCATGTTACAGAAGGCAAAGCCGCTTTAGAGACCTGCATAATTTCCATTATGTTTGTGTTAACTCAACAATTATCTCAAAAACATAAACTTTATGATTTATTGAACATCATCAAGTAACGCATCCCATATGGGACAAGATAACCAGTGGATTCCAATTATCGCCAAAATAGGGATTTGAACTTGGGACATTTATATCACCAATTATATTAAAATCTTAATCTATCAGAAAATAGTTGGTTTAATCACAAATTTTCTAATGGGTTGGACAAGATTGTACCAAACCATCAAACAATCTAATCCTTCTCTCTACTCTTATAAAAAAAACCTAATATGTTTCCACCATAGCCTAGAAAATACATACTCAGAATACTAATATAAAATTAAAAAGACCAAGACACTAAAACGGTTAAGAGATGGGCAGGACCATGAAAATCCACAGAGCCCGCTGACAGACAAATAAAACCTTCGGCTAGCTAGACAAATTGCACGAGGAAGTTCATGTAGCAAACAAACATACATGGCATCGTTTTCACAATTAAATTGGATGCTTGTTTCAACAAGCACTCTTGAGCTCCAATTCAATAGGTCTGCTTACATAATAGTTGTTCAATTAAATGACAGCCCAAACATTCTCATAAATTTTGTTCTCTATCCCAGACATAACCCAAGATTTGAAAATCACAAGTCTCAGCTCTATCAAAAAAATTCAAAATAAAAAATAAAGCTGAAAACGTAAGCCATAACTTTCAAGAAAGAAAATTAACCAATTGGATCAAACGAAAAAACATATAGATAGAGAGGGGGATGAGAAACTGACACGCGAGTGACGCGGTTATCCTGGTTGCAGGTGATGTGGAACCATGTACAGGGGTTCACAAGAGTGGGATCCCAGCTCTGAAGGATGTTGTCTGGATCTGATAAGCTCCGCCTCAGTGTGTAGAGAGCGTCCCCTTCAGAGTTCCCACTGACAAATACTAGAGTCACAGCAAGAGAAACGCTCCACAGCCAGCTCAGCGCTGCCATGCCTGAAGGTCGCTCTCGTATTCTCTAGGGTTTCTTCTGGTTAGGTCTGGTTCGGTATGTTAAAGGAAAAGAGAGGGAGAGAGAGAGGGTCAACAGAGATGGGGGAGGATCGGCTTTGGGAATTACAGTGGAGATTTTTACTTTCTTATTGTTTTATAAATTAGTGTTTGTGTTGATTTTTGTGGGCTTGATTGGTCAAATTTTTGTGCTGGGTTGTTACTTCCACTCACTCGCTAGTGCTGTAAAGTTAAGAAGATTCCTTTTTTACAAAACGAAGATCCCTCTGAGTTTCCGACGTGACGCTCCTACCTAATAGGTGAAACGGTGCACAGTATGGGAAGTAGGATGGACTTTGAGTTACGCACATCAGAAGAACTTTTGAGTATGATAAGAAATGGGTAGCGTCAGACTGTAATTAGTTGGTTTGACGGAGAGCTCACAGAAGAACTTTTTTCCAAGGAATGATTTATTATTATTATTATTTGTTTGTATTTTATGAGCGGCAGTAACGGAGTTAACCCTTTACATATTAATATGGTATCAGTAAGGATGCCCAACGGGATTGCTTCATAACTGCAGTCGTTTTTTCAATATTTGAAGGTTGAAGGGGCAGTAATTGTAACTATCATATTAAAACAAGGGGAATTTGGTAAAAAAGGTCATTGGGTTTACACTCATTTGACAAATGGGTTATTCACTTTCAAATTTCAAAATTTTAGTCATTGAGTTTTCGATGTTTGACGAAATGGTCCTTCTGTCAGTCTATCGTCCATATACTTAACGGAGCTCTCTAACACGTCAGAAAATTTATACCGGTCGACGTCTCACTTTTTACACATGTAGCGGTTGACCGCTCACTTTTTACACATATATCCGGTTGACCGCTACAAATCTGTTAAGCATATGGACGACAGATTGACGGAATGACCATTTCGTCAAACATCGAAAACACAAGGACTAAAATTTTGAAATTTAAAAGTGAATGCCCCATTTATCAAAGGGGTATAAACTCAAGGACCATTTTATCAAATTCTCTAAAACAAGAGAAGCGTGCATCATTTTGGTCAGCGCTATAACATTAAAATGAGGCACCCACTAAGAGAAGGAATGGGAGCAGTCCATACATGCGGACTATGCGAGTGGACCAATTTGAGAGGATTTTTTAGTAACATTTAAAAAATAAATAAAAATCAGAAACGCAAACATCTTTATTAGCAGAATAACAAGTGAAAACACCTGTAAGGATGGGATGAGTCCGCACTAAATCCGGAATATGCTCAGAAACCATTGGGGCAATATACTTAACCACTCAGAATATGACCTATGGGAATCGACCCGTCGAACAAGGCGGTACGCAACTCTATTTGCATTGCGTTTAACAAAATTAAAAGAAAAAAAGTTAAAAACAATTTACTCTGGCGAATATCCTCCACCCAGTTGTGGATGCGTGTAGCAACTCGCGCCCATATTATCCCTTATAGTAATAGACACTCAAAGACTATAATACCCTAACTCGACTCCAAGCGGAAAAGATCGATGAATTTATCTATTATCTAATGAAAAACTAGATATTTAAACTTTATGTTAAGCTAAAGAAGGAATAACTTATCGTATTTAATCAAATTTGTGGGATGTTAACGGAGAAATAACTTGGTCCTGGATATTTAAAAACGGAAAAATTGTTTTGACTCTAATGGAATATAGTTTTAAAATTGAAATGAAATTTGTTGCAACAAATAAGAGAAAATATAACGAAATATACTATGTAAGATTAAAGATAGGGTAGAGTTTTCAAAATTGTTCGTCATTTAAATGATTTAAAATTTCACTTGATGCAACACACAATCATTCATTTCAAACAAAACATGTTATACTGCGGCACATATATTTTCTTACTAACCAGCAGCGGTTCTACAATATAAAACTCTATTTTAATATCACTGAACCCATTTAAATTTGGTGTCGAAATGATTCTCACACTTGATGCTATAACATATTAAAATTTAGGGTAAACAAAGGATGAAATTGGATGGACACTTTCAAACGAAAACTCACTTAGTACTGATAATAGGATCATTAACATGTCATATTGTCATCTTTCATTGTTAGTTGCTTACTATACTATATGCTTGGATTTTTCCTGCTTTATAGGTTTTGCATATTTTAGCGTTTTCCTAAGCATTTACCCCTACCCCTACCCCTACCTTACTGAGTCATTAAGACTCACCCTTTTTTTTCCTATCTCTGGTGCATGTACAATTATATTTAAGCAGATCATAAGGGTGATAGAAAACACTCAGACAAATGACTTTGGTCAGTATAGGTTGACAGTGCAGGTCTGGGTCTGAGTCTCTGATACGTATGAGGTGCTCATCAAGCATTCTCATACCTAGACGATGATTCTCTAACCCCTAGCCTCGTCAATAACTTTGTGGTTGGTAGACATACCAACCGAGCCGGTGAACCTTGGCCCTGAGGTGCCGGATGATGTAGTGGATCTTACAGGTATCGACGAAGACCTGTGATTATGTTATTTTTCATGTCATTTTCTTATCTCCAATACTTCGAAAAATATTTAGGCTATGTTTAGATTGATTTTGAGAATATTTTGTTGTAATGATTAAGAAAATTTGTTAAGATATGTATTTTTAGGTGTTTGTGAAAATGGTGGAGTCTATAGAAATGATATTTAGAAAGATAAAGTTTTTGAAATTTATTACCTTGAAAACTGTGAAAGTAAAAAAGTATGTTTGGAAAGAAGATCTTTGTGAGAGGAGTTTTTACGAGTTTTTGTATTATTTTTCACAGAAATTGAGGCCAATGATTAAATAGAAAATTTTATTGAAGATCAAAATGTTTTTTTTGGTGAAAAAATCATGTTTAAATTGAAAAACGTTTTTAAAATAAATAAAAAAATCATTTTCAAGACCATGAACCAAACATAGCCTTTCTTTTTGAGAAGTCAGAGAGATACTTAGCTGGACGTTCTTCAGAAGGGAAATGGTTTGAGTCAGAAACTTGCTGCTCATTTTCCTTTCTTACCAAAGTTAGAAGATTGATCGCTCATTTTTCTCTTTTCTCCTGATTTTCGCTCCATTTGATAAGAACAGAGGGGGTTCGGTTATTGTGCTAAATCTTATTATGAGAGGTGCGATAGAAAGAAATAGCTGTGTGATAGAGAGAGAACATTGAAGTAGAGAGACACTTTGAAACGGTTTGGGTTTTTTTAAAAACGAGTCGGTAATGGGTAATATAGGTCGGGTTCAATTTGGTTCTTCATTAAATGAAGTGGCCTTTTTTCAGCCATCAAATGTCTATATTTTAATCTCAGTCATCCACTCACACACTCACATAATAAGACTTCGCACAATAACCGAACCCAGAACAGAGGCTAGGGCTTACAAGAGGAAGGGTTAATTTGTGGAGAAACATCAATTAAGTGAGCTAAAGAGTTACAAATAATTCTCTAAGGTCTTCATCTTTTAAATTTCTTGCTTTGAGATTATTCGATCCTTAATACTTGAGTTCTTGATGAAGGTCTCTTTGACTTTGAGAATGCCTATTTTCTAAACTTAGTTTATTTATTGTAATCATCAAAATATTAATTGTGGGTTAAAATCTACGAAAACAACGTCACTTTTTTTTAATGAAAAAGGACATCGTTTTACATGTAATTAGGTAAAAATATAACAAAAATTTTAAAAAATATTTTAGCAATGAAATACATCATTGATACCGCCAAGGTCACTACCCCAACGTGAGATCAGGCACTGTTACCGATGCCACCATGGGGCGGTGACCGTCTTTTGACACCACTAGACGTGCCAGTTAAAACTGACACCAGAGGTATCGTGGCCTTGTCTTAACACTGATCAACAGAAAGTTTATAAGTACTGACACCTTCTCTATCATCTGACTTATATCTCACATTCTAATGAGTATTATTGTGAGCTCTCCGTACTTTTTGGTAAGAGAAATGATCTCCATACAACTGGTCTTTTAAGGAGCCTTCCGTACAACCTGTGAGGGTGTTTCTGCCAGTTTTGGTGTGCTCGATGCTATGTTGGAGCTGTCACTACAGCGCCTGCCACTTCGACGGTTTTCCTCGTGTGATCTTGCCTATGGCTTCCCTCGGTGCCTCTCGTGAGATGGATCAACTTATTGAAAAAACACGCACACTCACTTGGGAACTTCCACCCCCTCCCTCTTGGCGTGATGAATTTGGAGCTGAAGCTGCTACAAAGTTAATTCTTGTTGGATGTGTTATCATGACAAAGGAGTGGGACTTACATGTGGTCCGGGGGGTTCTTCAGAAAGCTTGGTTGTTTGAACATCAGTTGGTCATTGCAGAGTTGGACAAACATACTTATTTATGTGAATTCAGCTCCCCCTTGCTCGAGAAAATGTCTTAGAACGTCAACCTTGTAGTATTAAGGGCTATACTTTTGTGCTCAAGTCATGGCTTCCCTGCCTCTCTTGGCAAGAAATTAACCTCGACATTTGCCCTGTGTGGGTTCAGATCCACGGGTTACCCTTGGAACGCTCTAACGAGTTGACGACAAAGTTTATAGGTGAAGCCTTGGGTGCAGTGCTAGAAATTGAGGGCAATGCAGACAAGAAAACATGGTGCGTCCCATTTCTGCGGGTGCGTGTGTTGCTGAACATAAACCTCCCTCTGTCCACGGGATACACCCTCGTTCGTGGCAATTTAACCCATGTTCGCATTCGGCTCAAATACGAACGATTGGCAGGGTTCTGTTATAATTGTGGCATGTTGGGCCACATGCAAGCATTATGCTCTATGGATCGACAGGACAAAGGTGAAGATGATTGTGGACCATGGATGAAGGCTAAGGATACACAACCCTGGGGGGCAATGCGAAGGCATTCATTTAAGTTCCAAGTTTCGGGGCCTCCAATGACAGATCAGGTGCTCACCCTTGTTTATCCTCTCTGTCGGTTCACGACAAAGATCAAAAGGCTATTTTTGTAGCACAATACACGGGGAAAACTCCTTTGCTAATCGTAGAGGGTCCGACGACTGACAACAACGCTGGTGTTGGTGCTAGTGCACCTGCCACCTCTTCGGTTCCTGAGGCGGGGCCCACCAGATATGGGTGTAATTTTCTACAAGAGGCTCATGTCTCGACTGCTCCCCAGGTGACAACTTTGGGCCCCACCAATTTGTATGCACCTTCAATGCCCGAGGCTGAAAACTCAGCTCCCTTGAAAAGTAGTATCGGCTGTCTGAAGCACGCAAAGTGTGCGGATCCTCAGGTACTCTCTGATGTTACCCTTCATTCTTTTCTGACTCATCTGATGCTTTCAGGGGCTCAGGACATCAAGAACCTTGCGGACGAGATTACTGTGACTAGGGGCACTGATGATATTTCAAAGGCTCATGATCCACGCCCGACACCAGAGGTGATCCCCTTTGCTCCCTCACAGGCTAATACAGTGCATCATTCGGGTGAAGGGAGCCCAAGCCCATTAGCGAACTCAGTGGATTGTTCGACAAACGCAAAGCTCTAGAAGCCCACTTTAATCTATAGAGAACCTGAGTTGAAGCCTCCTTCTTCATCGGGCTTTTCTTCTCTTGGGTCCAAGCGTACTTGGGAGGAGGGTGACTCCACAAATACTTCAAAGAAATCTTCCCTTGGGCCAATTGGTGAAGCTAATTCCCATGATTTTCTGCCTGACCAGCCTGTGCAGTTTACTCTTAGCCCAGCTGGAGTATGCAGGGGTATCACTCGCACAACACGTTCTCCTCCTTCTACACTGAAGACAGCTCGTCGCGGTCGCACACAGGATCGTAAGAAGCTTCTTTCTGCGCTTTTTCATACCGATGAAGTCGCCACATCCACAGAGTCCAAGATGGCCGGGGAATCATGCCCCACAGTCCAATGAAGCTCATTTTGTGGAACTGTCGTGGGTTCGGCAAACCTACGGCAGTTCGCTACCTCAGGAAGGTGTTTCGCCAACACTATCCTGATCTTTTCTGTTTGGCTGAAACTAAGGTCTTGGAAATGAAAGGTAGGTTGCAACTGATGGGGTTTGATCATATTTTGGAACTTCCACCCCGGGGGAGACAAGGTGGTATCACTGTCGCATGGAGGAAGAGTGTTATTGTAGAAGTGGCTTACTGTTGTAATTTTTTTGTGAATTTTCTTGTAAAATCAGACCCGCCAGATCAACCGTGGCTTTTGTCTCTTGCGTATGGGCCTACCTCATAAATGAAAAATCTGTCTTTTGGTATGATTTGGAGCAACGAGGTCGCACCTTCAATGGACCATGGGTTTGTTATGGGGATTTTAACGCGGTTGTCTCTCAAGCTGATAAACAGGGGGGCCGAATGGTTTACAATTCTTTGTCCTCTATTGACATGAATCGATTCCTATGGGAAGCAGGCTTGATGGATTTGGGTTTTTCCAGGAATCAAATTACATGGACAAATGGTTGGGATGGGGATGAATTGATTTTTGAACGGTTAGATCGTGGCCTTGCTAACGGTGCGTGGTAGAGTTTGTTTCCTCAGGCTACGGTAATGCATTTACCACGCCATGCTTCCGACCATGCTCCGATTCTTTTGAATATTGTTGGGACTTTAATCGCAACCCCTGACCTTTTCGATTTGAGTCTTTTTGGGTGAACGATGGGCGCAACAAGAAGGTTGTAGCCTCAGCTTGGCAGAGTGCACGACATGGCTCCCCAGCTTACGCTTTGTGCCAACGTCTTAAGGCCACTAAGGAAGCTTTAAGACGTTGGAACAAAGATGTATTTGGGAATATCCAAAGCAAGATATGTTCTCTACAAACTGAAATGGATTCCGTTCAATAAAATATCACTACGCTCCAGCTTCTGCATAGAGAAAAAGAGCTCCAGGTGCAACTGATGGACGCTCTCAAACATGAGGAATTGCTATGGAAGCAAAAATCTCGCATCACATGGCTCACTACCCCTGACTTAAATACTAGATTTTTTCACCTTTCAACAATTGTTAGACGAAGGAGAAATAATATTGATGCTCTGGAAGATGAGAATGGCACGTGGTTGCATGATCGGGAAGATATTGGGCAACATATTGAACCATATTTTAAGACTTTATTTCAGGGAGATCCACCGCACTTTGCTAGTAATCTAGAGGGCCTCCTCCCTGCCGTGATTTCCACTGAGGAGAATATCCAACTTTGTCGTATTCCGGACGATGAGGAGATTTGGACAGCTGTGAGGTCTATAGGTAGCACTAAGGCCCCAGGACCCGACAGATTTACTGCCTTGTTTTTCCAACACTACTGGCCAATAATTAAAGTGGAGGTCATTGGCATGGTAAGACACTTTTTCCATACTGGTTATTTATTAAAACAACTTAACCATACTGGTTATTTATTAAAACAACTTAACCATACTTTCATTGCTCTTATACCTAAAGTCGAAGCCCTGGGCAAGATTACTCAGTACCGTCCAATTAGTCTCTGTAATGTCAACTACAAAATTATTTCAAAAATTTTGACTAGTCATTTGAAAGTGGTTATGCCCAAGCTGATCTCACATCATCAAAATGCTTTTGTTCCCATGAGACATATACAAGATAATATGATTTTGGTGAATGAACTCATGCACACTTTAAAGTGTAAACATGGACGCAGTGGGCTGATGGCAGTCAAAATTGACCTGGAAAAGGCCTATGATCGGGTCGATTGACAGCTTCTTATGGCTATTCTGAAATGCCTCGGCTTTTGTGACAGATGGTGCAACTGGATATATCAATGCATTTCAACGGTCTCCTTCTCTATCATGCTTAATGGTAGCCCTACATTTTCTTTAAACCGAGTAGGGGGCTTCGTCAAGGCGATCCCCTGTCACCTTTCCTTTTTGTTCTAGTTACGGAGGTTCTCACTCGTTTGATTCAACGTGAAGAGCACCAGGGCAGGATACATGGGATCCAAATAGCCCGATCTGCTCCCCTATAACGCATCTTTTGTTTGCAGATGATATCATGCTTTTTTGTAGGGCCAACCAGCGCGAAGTTTATCGTCTCTATAGCACTTTACAAAAGTTTGCGACTTGGTCGGGGCAACCTCTGAACCCACATAAATCCTTTGTGCATTATAGCTCCAATCTAAGTGAGGCATGTAAAGAGCAGCTCTCCAATATTATGCGCCTTTCAACTGCACACCATACTGGTCATTATTTAGGCTTACCCCTCTATATCCCACGTTCTCAGCGACAAGCATGCCATGCGATTTAGACTAAGCTTGATAGGCGGTTGGCCAGGTGGAAAGCTCGCTCCTTGTCTCAAGCCGGAAGAATTGTCCTCATTCAATCGATTGCGTAAGCCCTACCCTCTTATTATATGTCTGTCTTTATGTTGCCCAGAGAAGTATGCCGAGAGATGGATGTGAAGATTAAAAACTTTTGGTGAGGGTTTTGTGGTTCCACCCGTCATTTTCATCCCAAAGCTTGATCTACTATATGTACGCCTAAGATGTATGAAGGCTTAGGACTACGACAAATGGAGGACTTAAATCGTGCTTTGATGGCTCGTATGGGTTGGGAGTTCATGAGTCAACCAGACCGTTTCTTGGTCAAGGTGCTTGGGGCCAAATATTGCAGGGGCACTAGTTTTTTAACCTCCCGCAGGCCTTCGGGAGCGAGCTGGTTTTGGCAAAGTATGTTGCAGATTAGAGATGTTATTCGGGCAGGTTTTTGTTGGTGTGTTCGTAGTGGAGAAAAGCTCAATATCTGGTGCGATCCATGGGTTCCCAACCTGCCTGATTTTGTTCCCAAACTTCGACTTGGCGCTGTGGTGGATAGATCTGTTAATCGGGTTCAGGATCTGATTGATCGAACTACTCATCACTGGAAAGAGCCTCTCATTAGATCTATTTTTGAGGCCTCGTCTGCCGCAACTATTCTCCAACTTAATCTCCCTGCTTCCCCTCAACACGATCTGCCCAAATGGGTGCTGACTCCTACAGGACAGTTGACTGTCAAAGCGGCCTATTTATCTGCTGAACGAAATCAACTCCAAGGCTCTGGATCTTTAACCCCTCAAGACTGGAAACAATTGTGGAAGCTCAAAATTCAACACTGACTTAAGCTCCCTTTATGGAAAATAGCTGCTAATGCTCTTCCTTTTAAACGGTGGCTGGCTGGTCAGGTTGATTATGTTGATTTGGAACACTGTGGGTGTCCTTTATGTAAAGCGCATATTGATTCTCCCAAACATTTGTTTCTGGGGTGTTCTTTCAGTTTAATTTTATGGAGAAATTGCCCTTGGCCGTTGCTGTCTTATCATTTTGCAGACCGTCCTATAGCTGATTGCAGTGGCGGAGCCAGAAACCCAATCAATAGGGGGCAAACTCTTAAGGAAAAATGACAAAAAAAAAATTCTACGGAAGGCAAAAAAATGTCTTAACACTATAAATATAAAAAATTAAGGACTAAAAATACTAAAAAAATTTGAAATACACGTACCGTACTATTTGCTGATACTGAAAGGTGACATTAAAGATTAAATTCTTGTTGTTCAAGATAAATGAGAAAAATAAACGATTACTGTGTTTCTATTATTTTTGAAAGAAACAATAGCAAAACGAAGCATATTGAAAAAAGAAGCCAAAGGATCTAAAGTTCAAAAAGAATCCAAGTTCCAAGGGCATAAAGATACTTCTCACCCTTGCTATAGCTGTTTTTTAGTGTGACAGTACTATTGAACACGAGCTTCTCAGGAGTGGAATCTCTATCAACAATAAAATAACCCGAAATTGCAAGGTAGAATACATACTTGGTAAATGATAATAGAAAATTTTTTGGACAAAAAGGTCAATTTTAACATCCAAATAACTATTCTACTCCCCTTACAAAATGAGAAAACAAAAAATTGTAGTTCAAAATGCTCATTACCTGGCTAAATTAATGGCTACAATTTTGAAGAAATATATCTATAACTTGATCCAAACGTCACAAATTACAATTGAAAAGAAGTTCCACCTTTAGAGAAAGACAATTAAAAACAAGTTAATTTCATGAGCTATGAAAAATCAGACCTAAACAAACAAAAGAGAGATGAAAATGAGTCTTACCTCAATTTTGGATTTTCATAAAATGTGGAAAAGTCAGACATGTAAAATTAGATGATGACAGTGACAATAAAATGATATAACCAATGATTCTCTAGTAGGTAAAGATAGACACGCAACACACTTGAATAATTGAATTATCACTTATCCAACAAGAGCACACCGCCCCTTTTCTTAGCATTTGTGATATCCAAATTCTCAACCAAGTCCAACATAAAAGGCAAAAGAACAAAAAGAAAAGCAGCACTAGAATAGCGAAAACATCTATGTCAAGGATTACAACACACAACGATTATCAGGACTCAGGAGAAGTATAGGAAATATTCGTCGCAAAATTCACGACAACGTCAACAAGTTAAGGTAGGATTTCAAGTTTTGACACAAATAAATATCTCTTTGCTTATTTTTTTAGTTTGATTTTGAGGTACTAGGCTGCTTAGGCCTTAATTAAGGGGGGCGGGCTGATTCATCTAGGCAGGCAAGGGGGCGAGTTTAATTTTTAGTTGGCCAAGGGGGCAGACCTAATAAAAAAATAAAAAACATAAAAAAAAGGCATGTAAAAAAAAATTTGGGGGAGTCAACCGGGGCAATGGCCCCGGTTCGCCCTCCCTCCCTCCGCCTGTGGCTGATTGGTTTCAATTCCTTCTACATCCAGCCAACTTGCCTGCTTCGCACCAAGATCAATAGCCTCTTCTTATGCTTGCGGTTGTGATCGTGTTTGATACCATCTGGTATGCACGAAATAAAATGGTTCATGAACAAAAGCCCCCGGATGTGAGGGAGGCCATCAGGACTGTTTACAGATGATATTATGAGCACGAGGAAGCTTGGCGCCACAAGGTCACCTCTCACCTCCAATGGCAGCCCCCCCTCAGATTCCACTATGAAGATAAAATTTGATGTTGTAGTGGGCTCCAATGTGCTGGTTATGGCAGTTGTGTGTCGCAATTCCTTAGGGGAGCTCCTGCGCATTTATATCCGGCGGACCCCTGGTACAATGGTCCTAAAAGGTGAAGCACGAGCCGCTAGATTGGCTTTTTCAATGGCAGCTGAATTTATTGGTCGCCCTATTGTGTTGGAAGGTGACTCTCTTGTCCTAATTACCCAAACTCTCAATTTAAACTGCATACCCGATTGGCTGATTGAAGGGGAAGTACTAACGATGAGATGTTTGCTACAAGAGCACCGTGAATGGCAACTACAATGGACCCCAGAGAAGGAAATGAACTTGCACACCGAATAGCTCACTGGGGTTTATGTCATGATCTCATAGGCACTTTTGCGAGTCACGATGTCCCCCCGGATGTTATGGATTGTGATATCTGTACTTACACTCACAGATAAGGGGTGTGGTGGTTGTATCCTCGTTACTTAGAAGAAAAAAAAAATCTGACTTATATCTCACGATATGTTGCCTTTGATGAAGGATTTTTTCCTTTCAAGGAGTCAGTGATCTACATTGTCCTCTTTCCGGTGCTCTGGCATTGTCTCACTTTGAAAAATGGCAATCTCCATCTCGAGACAATCCCGAGATACTTTTAAGCCTTCATATGTTTGTCAATTACACAAGGCAGTTTATGGCCTAAAACAGTCTCTACATGCTTGGTTTGACAGGTTTTGCTACATTTCCTATAGCTTATGGATTCTTTTATATCACTGTTGATCCCTCCTTGTTTATATGTAATTTATCTCGTGGGGCTTTAATACGTCTTCTAAATATTTGAATTTTCTATGGAAAACCTGGATTCGCTGCATTATTTCCTTGGAATACACATTAATGGTTTATTATTATTATTTTTATCTTAGTCCCACTATGCCTTAAAAATTCTAGAGGGTGCTCATAAGGCAGATTGCAAGCCCATGTCTACCCTTATGATATGTCTAAGATCAAATCTGACAATCCCTTTCATGACCCTAGCTACTTTTTATCGTCAT
Source organism: Myrica gale (assembly GCA_963930655.1). NCBI lineage: Eukaryota > Viridiplantae > Streptophyta > Magnoliopsida > Fagales > Myricaceae > Myrica > Myrica gale. The sequence goes on along the minus strand of OZ005607.1, from coordinate 15,799,938 downwards.
ATTGTAGGGGCCTTCAATATCTTACCCTTACACGACCAGATTTATTTTATAGTACTGTCAATTTTGTTTCTCAGTTTATGTAAATCTCTCACTGAGGCACATTATAAAATTATAAAAGCACTGAATTCTTCGCTGTGTCCAAGGTATCGTAGCTACTAGCTATCGGAATGACAATTCATTCCAATTCGAATTTAGATCTCTATGCCTTCTCCAATGCAGATTGGCAGGGTGTCTTCGAATTCGTCACTCTACAATAGGATATTCTACCTTAATCTTAGGTCGCAATTGCCTCTGATCTTAGTATGTCAATTGAAGCAGCTAACTGTCTCATCTTCAAGTTCTTTGAAATTGGGCAATGGCTCATGCCACGGCCCACGACTGAGCTAACTTGGTTATCGTTTATTTTGCGCGACCTTGGTGTGTCATTTACCACTCCATCGATACTAGTTTTCATGAATTGAGGATGCACTAAGAACTAGACGTGTAAAGAAAAAACCAAACCCATGTTACTTGCTCCTCTGTTAAACATATCGAGACTCTCTTCTATCTCTTGTATGAAATCAACTGGTGGCTATGTCGAGTCATCAAAAATTACTGCCAAGTAATCTCGCCGCGAGAGCCTAGTAAATTGACCTTCGTTTGCCTATCCCAGTGTCCCTAATTGGACCTTGAATCTGTTCGCATTGCTATGCTTCGTGCTCACCCTCGAGTTGCTTTCCACGCCATATGTCCTGTGTTGTTTAAGGTATTCATTCATAAAAAACGACGAATGTTGTTGTGTTAGATTGTTAATTACGGTTTGCATAGATAAGTACAATATCAAAAGAAGAAAAAAAGTTGCCAACGACAGAAAATGTATATAATGGGTCATAATATGACTGGTTCAGCCCATAAAAAATACATCAGCCCAACTGTAGTTCTGCCCAAGTCCATAGGCGTATCCAAAGCCCCGGCCCGCACACATATGAATTTATCCCTCCATGTTTTCCCGCTCAACTATTCAAGAAGTCCTACAACCTATCTTTGGACTCTAATCCCCTTACATATAAATAGGCAAGCACTCTCCTTCATATTTTCTCAAGCTTTAAATGTTATTCTAAAAATAAACTCTCTCCTGCAAATTTAAATGAGACATTAGAGTCTCTGGATCCGACGCCGCTCTCTCTTCTTGTTCTCTTTCATGTCTTATCAGCTCTGGCTATTGGTGATTTATGTATCATCACTTATGATTCTATTACTGGGTGAGTTTTGACACCATCCGTATATATATTTTTTCTGTTTATGAAATATATAATCCTCTCAATGCTTTCGGGAATACTCACATCAACTTCAAGCAGTGGGCGACAATCACGAAACTTAGCATTTGTTTCCATAGTCCCAAAACACGGGCTGATACAGGGGACGAGCAGAGGCCACCACCCTCCAATTTTCTTTTGAATTTTCACTTAGGGGGGCTGCCCGAAGTTCCTTCTGGCCAAACACGTGTGAAGTCTACCTCCCTCAAAAATGTTTTTCAATTAAGTTTATAAAATGGTTGTCCTCATTTATTGGCCAAAATGTGAAGTCTGTTCCATTTCTTCTTAAAATTACGTATTTGCTTTCTTCCTCGCATTTTTTTAAAAAAAATTTAACCATTAAATATTAAAAATAAAATATATAACTAATTATTTCTCCGTTAATTTCACCATTTTTAGACCAAAAAGCTCCCCCACTAATTTCAAACTAACTGCAAAGACTTATAAATAACCCACCATATATATATATATATATATATATATATATATAGTGAACTCTAGAAAATTTAATAAGAGATTGTTGGAAGTGTGCCAATAACTTATTTAAGATTATCATTGTCATCAATTTATGTTCCAAAAGTATAGTAGATGTTTATATGTAGAAGCTAAATGAAATCCATTTTTTACTTTATGACTTTATTTTATCCTAAAAATGTCTTAAATCTCTCATTATTTAATCTAAATTCCTAAAATCACCATTTCAATCAAAAAATGTTGAACCAAAATTAATATTTCAACAATAAAAATATTGAGGGTGTAATTTAAAAAAAGAGAGATTATTATTATATGATTTATTATTATTTTTGTAATTGATTTATTATCTTTCATTACTAGAGACATGATCACTTTCAAAGACAATAATAAACATGTTCAAGTTTATTTATATATTTGCATACATATATACACAAAAATAATTAATTTTTATAATGTCTGCCCCGCTAAGACAAATTCCTGAATCCGTCACGGCCAAAACATGTCATGTCATATTCATGTATAAAAAAAATAAATCTTATTAATCCTTGTTTTCCTTCGAAAAAATTTTCCACCGTGAAAATTATTCTAGAGAAGCAAACGTATATGCTTAAAACCGTATAGCTAGTCTCACCTCCTCCAACTGCCAACTCGATTGTGGGACTATAAGCATGCTGTGACCATCCACCAAACAAGCCCTCTGTGGTTGACACTCCCTACTTGTTAAACCAATTATGAATTGATCCTGTCGAGCTTTGCTAACTAGTAACAGTCCCCAAGTCGTCCCTGGGTTTTGGCCCGAAATAAAATTGGTCATTTGGGTTCTCCAAATGGAGTTTTATCTCTTCGAACAATAAAACCCTCTTTCAATGGGACTAAAGGAAAATAGATTAGGGTTCAACATTAAAAATAGAACGACAATCGAAAATCATAAACAACAAAATGAATAACTTGAACCAAACTCTATTCAATGAATTGTAATGCTTAATTGACCATTCAGTCCTTATTTACCCCTATTTGAAATTATACAATTATATTAACTTAAATATTCTTAAAGTGCCATTAACAATCGCTCACTTGCGCCTCACATGTCTACCCCTTTTTCAACAAGTCTCGTGCTTCTTCTTCTGGAGCCTTTAGTCACTTGCTACAGCTCCGGCGGTCGGTCAGCAGGATTTGTAAAACACTGGGTAAACATTATTTACGGCGATTTGTTTGCTTCTTTGTTTAAAAATGCGGTTACTTGACTTGACTGTCCTTACTTTGGAGCGTTTTCTAAAGGCTGCTAAAAAGCTCTTTACTGGCGTTTTGTGGAAAAATGCTGGTAAAAATTATTTTACCAGTCTTTTATAAAGACTAGATGGACATTTCACCAATGTTAATTATTTGAAAATGCAGGAAAATGTATTTGTAGCAGTGTTTTAAATGCTGTTAAATCTCTAAGATAATTAATCTTTACCAACGGCTTTTTTGAAAAAATGCTGATAAAGATATATTTTTTAAAGCCTTTAAACGTACTGCAATAAATACTTTTTGCCTGCATTTTGAGAGCTGGATGAGGTCATGTACATCGATTTCCTTTTGGTGCAGAACAAAATATACCAACCCCAATAAAAAAAAGAAAATAAAAAATAACTTAGGGTGTATTTGTTTGCTTCTAAAATAAATTTTATAATTTGTTTTCAAATATTTGACAAGTACTTGAAAATGAGGTCAAAGTAAAAAGTTTCTAATTGAATGGTAAAAGCTCTATTATTTTTCAGAAAACAAACTAAGCTCAAAATTTCCTTAAACTAAATTTTTTGGGGGAATATCATAGTAAGCTCCGTGTTTGTGGTAAAAAATAATAAACTCATTTCAAGTGCTAAAATATTTTATTCCGCTACATATGTTTTAAAAATAATCAATCATTGTCTTCGTTTGATTTGACGTTAAACCATAAGCAAAGTGACCAAAACACCCTCCAAGACAAAATTACTAAAAATATTAAAAATTCATAAAAAAAATGATATATAAATAAAAGGTATTATTTTTTAAATAAAAATATTGAAACTCGGTTTCATTAAGGTATTTCTTGCAATTTATATATATATTTTTTATTTTTAAAAAATTGTCTTTGAAGGGCATTTCGTCAATTCGCATCATTTTCCGTATAAGTTAACTTAATGTCAAATCAAAAGAAAGGTCCGGATTATTTATTTATTTATTTTGAAATATATGTTCTTAACATTTTAAAACATGAGAGGGGCTGATTAATTTTTTTCCCAAAGATATGTGATGTACTATGATGTTTCCCTAAGAAAAATAAAAATAAAAATTTCACATATCCAGAAATTCAAATTTAAAAGAAATTCCGACTACATATTCAGTCTTTAAATAAAGAATTTTTTGAATTTGAAGAGTGGATATGATTATTTTATATTGTTTATAATTAAGTTTTGATGATTATATTTTTTTTCTTGTAGAGCCTAATTATTTAATTCGTAACACATATTAAAATTTTTATGCAAATACGTAAATCATTAAGCGAGTCAAACATTACAAAATATTGTTAAGAAAATAATTTTAAATGAATATCCAAACAGTAAACAATATTTTTAATGTAAAATAATAGTTTTACATCTAAACAGGCGGAACTATAATGTTTGAATAACCCGAAAACATCCAGATTAGTTGATTAAGCATTTGCGGTGTAATACAATTTGTGCAATACAGAGATGTTCCAACAAATTAACTACTAAGATTATTTATGTATGTGATGGGCCACCGGTCCAGCCCATCATAAATACACCGGTCCAACTGTAATCCCGCTCAAGCCCATGGGCGCACCCAAGGCCCCTAGCCCGCGCACATGAGAATTTTTTCATCCATGATTTCCCGCTCAACTATTCATGGAGTCCTAAAGCTCACATTATTAAGACTCCTCTTTGGACTCTAATCCTCCCACATATAAAATAGGCAAGCACTCCCCTTCATATTTCTCAAGCTTTAATTGATATTCTAATAGTCAACTTTTCTTGAGATCTAATTTAGGCATCGGAGTCTCCGGATCCATCGCCTCCCCCTCTTCTTATTCTCTTTCAGGTCTGATCGGCTCCGGTATTGATAATTTTCGTATCATCACTGACCGTTCTATTACTTGGTATTTTTGGCATCATCAATTGGCGCCGTCTATGGAGAATCTCAAAAAAAGCCTCCTCAAAACACTTTTACGCTCACCACAACATCTTTTAACCACCCCGTTAGCATCCTCCCTTCATCCTAATGACTTCCTCCACTGAAATACCAAACGGCGACCAACCACCTATGATCACAAACACAGAGTTTGTCCCCAACAACAACGCTATGACAAACTTAGATCTCACCCCCAACAGTGACGCATTGTGGGCCACTTGGGTCCAGACCGAGGAAAACCTTGTTCACCAGATCAGCACGATCTCGCAGAACAAGCCTCCTCCGTCCCCTCCACGTTCACATCCATAGGAAGAAACTGCAGATAACTCGACTCACCAATCTCCTCCCAAACAACACAGAGTAGTGAAGGGATGGCAAATTGCCATCCATGAGCATATGGCCGGGCAGACAAAACATATCCGGCAAGCTTACCAAGGTGGAGAACCCTAAGACCAACGATTCCTCCATTCTAGCAAATGTCGGCAGCTCCTTATTTACAACAAAAGTGCTTGCGTGCCCGTTGCCCCTTCGCTTCTGACCACCCCAGATCGACCTATTTGATGGTTTCGGTGACCTTTACGACCACCTGGAGATCTTCTGCCTACACATGCATGTCCAATTATATGCAGATCTCATCATCTATCGTACGTTCTCATTAACCCTCAAGGGATCAACGCAACAATGGTTCTCTAGTTTGACAGCTAGAACCATCGACGACTTTGACACCCTCAGCACACAGTTCCTAAGCCACTTCATATCCAATCGGCGGATCAAACGTTCGACCCCCTACCTATTCAACATCAAGCAAAATCCTAAGGAAAGCATACGCAACTACATAACACGCTTCAATCGTGAGGCTGTCACTGTCTCTCAGGCTACTGATGAGCTCAAGCTTATGGCTCTAACCACAGGCCTCATGCCGAGTGACTTCCTCAAAATCCTAAAAAGGAAAGCGCCGACCAATTTTGCAGATGCTATGATGAAAGCACAAAAACACATGGACTTTGAGGACATGTTTGCTGTACGTCTCCATTCAACACCTCCCGACCAGCAGAGAGACAAAAGGGACCACGACACTGATCGTTCTCACTATAGAAATCAGCGATGACGAATCAACAACGACCGTTCACCAGCACCAGTGAGGCGTGACCAACCACCTCCGGAGTGACGCCCCCTCACTACTTTCACGGCTCTTGAAACTACCCCTAGGGAGATCTTGATGTAGATAAGGCAAGACACAAGTGTTAAATGGCCTTTGAAGCTAAAAATGCCACCAGAGAGATGGGACCAGAGCAAATAGTGTGATTTTCACGAAGACCACGAGCATAACACAAACGACTATTATGAGCTTAAGAAATAGATAGAGTACTTACTCCAACAAGCAAAGTTGCAACGTTTCATACTCGAACACAACACCCCTAGACGAGACCGACCTTGCAGCAGAAAATTGAGAAAGTCCTGCACGAGTTAAATTTATTCTATTGATAATATCTCTTTACCTACCCTGATAATTTTGTTGCATCTTATCTAACATGACGATCTTTTAGCTTTATCTTATCTGATAATTCAGACACTTGGTTGTTCTCTACAAAGTGCTACGGGCACCCTTAATTAGTACCCCCGAGACGGAACACCCCGGACAGCTGGTCTAACTCATCTGTGCCACGGGCACCCCTACGCCAGCAAAGTGGTCTTAACCACCCGTGCCAAGCCCTCCCTTATGTTACAGTGTCGTGTGCGCCCTTATGTTACAGTGCCGAGCGCACCCTTATGGTACAGTGTCGAGCGCACCCTTATGGTACAGTGTCGTGTGTAACTTAATGTTATAGTGTCGTGTGCACCCTTATGTTACAGTGTCGTGGGCACCCTCATGTTACAGTGCCATGCACACCCTCATGTTAAAGTGTTTTGCGCACCCTTATGTTACAGTGATGTGTGCACCTTCCTGTTATAGTGTCGTGCGCACCCTCATATTATAGTGTTGTGTGCATCCTTATGTTACAGTGTCGTGAACACCCTAATGTTGTAGTGGTGTGTGCACCCTTTATGTTACAGTGCTGAGCTCTCACCCTCACGTTACAGTGTCGAGTGCACTCTTATGTTACAGTGTTGTGTGCACCCTTATGTTACAGTGTTGTGTGCATCCTCATGTTACAGTGTTGTGTGCACCTTTATGTTACAGTGACACAGACACCACTACACCAACAAACTAATCTGACTCCAGTGAGCCAAGGGCTCCTCCACACCAGATGACGGGTCTAGTTCGACAACACCAAAGGACCCCCTTTTATAACAGTGATTGGACTAAAAAAATCTAGCTGGCTTAATTTGATTTAAAAGGGAGGACTATTGATGGGTCATAATATAACCGGCCCAGCCCATCATAAATACATCGGTCCAACTATAGTCCCGCCCAAGCCCATGGGCGCACCCAAGGCCCTCAGCCCGTGCACATGAGAATTTGTCCCTCAATGCTTTCCTGCTCAACTATTCAAGGAGTCTTAAAACTCACATTATTAAAACTCCTTTTAGGACTCTAATCCCCCCCACATATAAATAGGCAAACACTCTCTTTCATATTTCCTCTTATAATACTCAACTCTTCTTGAGACCTAACATAGGCATCAAAGTCTCCGAATCCGACGTTGCCCCCTCTCCTTGTTCTCTTTCAGGTCTGATCGGCTCCGGCTATTGGTGATTTTGTTATCATCACTGACCGTTCTATTACTTGATGATTTTTAACATCATCAGTATGTTTGATGCTTGAATATAGATAAAAAAATAACCACTTAATTTTTATCTCAACAACATAATTTAGGAGTATACGTACCCAAAAATAGGGCACCAGAAGTATAAATTAATTTTTTTCAATAAATACTTTTAGCAATGTTTCTCATACAAACGCTTCTAAAAACCTATTTCTCCGTGCTTTTTCCAGCGTTCAAAAGCGCTGCTGCATCACAAACCCATTTCCACGTGCTTTTTGCAGCGTTCCAACTATTTTAACAAACTGCCACTAAATCCTAAACTTATTGCGGAAAACACACGCCGCTAGTAACCCACCTTTTTTTTTATAAGCTAGTAACCAACCTTTCAGTGGCCTTTTTAAACAAACATTGCTAAAAAGATTTTTGCGCACATAACAGAGAGACTGATTTTGCATTTATCCCTTTTAATATAAACGTTGCTAAACCTTGAGTTATGGGAAGAGTTTCAGTGAAACGCAGTTAATAATAACTTTTTTTAATAAATTTTATAGTTTTATATATTTTGATATTATTATAAATACCACTCAAAACAGATAGTGGGACTAAAATGTCAGGAATATGTGACTCTAAGGACCAATTTGTTGAAGTTTAGACCCCAGAGGCCAATTCGTGTAAAAGCCAAACTAGAGAGGTGGTTGGTGAAATTAAGCCTATTTTCTTTATAATAATTTAAATAATTTATAGTTTTTTATATTTTTAAATTATTTTAGACACGTTGCACTTTCTCTTTATTGGTGACGTGGCTTTAAAAGTTCACATTAGCATTTTGTTGTTAGTGATCTAATCAAGAGTGAACGGAGGACTCATTTGTTACACGTTGGTGATCTCATGGATTATTTCGTTAAAATTGAAACTATGTGGACTAATTTATCATAAGTCAAACCACGTAGACTTGTAGTGCAATTTAGCTTATAAAGTAATTGCTAATAACTTCAAAATTTACTACCAGACATTCCATTTGTTGTTAGACGCTTTCTTAAATGGTTAAGTTGTTTTATACATCCACCTTATTTCTCAATCACTGAGGTTGTTGTGTTTGCTTTGGATTTTTATCATGCACGTGGGCCTGGCATGTTGCGGATAGAGTAACAAACGAAAGAGATGTTGTTTTATCCAAATTTCCAATTGACATTTTTGAATGTAAGATACTATTTATCCAATTAGGAGATTAAGAATTCTTTTCCAATTAGGAGGTATTTTTAAATTAGCACTGAGGGCAAGTTGGTGTCTCACAGATATTATAAAAGCATCAACGTGCTCGAATCTCGTGTGAGAGTGAGATTTGGGTGTATTGGGGTTGGATTGTTTGGAGCAGTTTCTTCGTCGTTTGTTTGTACTCATAATTTTGGGATCAGTGAATTTTTCTGCATGTGAATGTACCTCATTTTTAGGGAATGACGTTAAATTTTAGTATTCACTGTGTGTTTGTTTGTTTTTCTGTGATTTACCATAATCGTGTGATAAATTGCTCAACAAGTTGTATCGGAGCACATGATCGGGATTTAGAAATGGATTACGAGATGGCAACTACCAAGTATGAGGTGGAGAAATTTAGGGGGTGTTTGTTTCCCCAAAATTTTGGGGTTCAAAATTTCCAACAAAACAAACACACTCTAAAATTTTTAACTTTTACACACACACTCTACTTTTCACAAACCCCAATAAATCTCAATAAAGTAAAGATTTCCAAAATTTCGGGAATATTCCCCGAAATTTCCACAAACAAACACCCCCTTAATGGCAAAAATAATTTCTCCCTATGGCAGAAAAGGATAAAGGACATTCTAATCCAATAGAGAGTGTACAAAGGCACTATTGGTAATGGATAAGAAACCTCAGAAGATGGATAACGACGAGTGCTAAGAGATAGATTCGCAAGCTGCTAGTGTCATCCGTCTAAACCTGTCAAAGGAGTTTATCCATAACGATTGATGAAGAACAAGCTCAGGCTATTGGGAAGAAATTGAAGAGTTTGTAGATGGCGAAAAATCTGGCCAATAAGTTGTATGTGAATAAATAGCTTTACAGGTTTCAGATGAAAGAATGTACATATCTACTTGGAGATGGAGTGACGGTTATCATTTTAGGAGAATCTAGGTCGAAACTATCAAGTTTCCCGATGTATCGATAAACCAAGACTGTGCAGTGGTCGACCACTCCAAGTGTCAGTTGCCCCAACAGTCAAATTCAGGCGTGCTGACATTTTTTGATTTTTTTGCTTTGTCGACCACTACAACAAGCGATCGATCTCCGGTCGACTGCTTTATTTATAGCGCATCAGCTATAAATTAAAATCTTGTTTTTACCATTTTTAAAAGCCAATCTCAAAAACCAACTTCGCAAGAATATAAATAAGATTTGAGAGTTCATATGGATATGATTAGAAAGCACTTAAGGCAATAATATTTATCAAACTTGAGATAAAACTATTTATGTATGGTTTGAAAAATATGCAAGCGTGTGATTCAAATCCTTGTTAAAAGTGAAGCATTAGAGTTACAAAGGTTACCCTAGAGTCTTGAATCTTCACTTTTTGGTCACTTCCATTAAATTGATAGTTACTTGAACAAATGTACGTTCCCGGCCATTTTAAATTTTTTTCCTCATCCATTTCAATTACGTCGATTGTTATTATCGAAACATCGATTGTGACGAAAAGTCAACACTATAATGCTTTCAAGATACTACTAATGTGAATGAGAGTAGCAGTTGGATGACAGTCGCATCAAAAGATATGGAGTTGCTACAAGAAAAAGAAAAGAAAGCGACAAGGTTCAAGAGGGTCATACAAAAAGAAAGGATTGATTGGAAAGCTTAGTGTTGCAATTCAATTTGTTTCGGGACTCAAGTTCAAGCATTGCTTGGGCTTGAGTGATACCATTGTTTGATGATCGTCCTTGGGGCTGTAAGATTGCGCAGCGGAATTCTGGATCGTTAAAATCTAGCAGCCCAAGCGTTATGCCTCATTCAGATCCACGAACATATTTCTTGAGAGAGAGAACTCTAGAGAGAGTTTTCTAGATAGAGAACGTTTATTGCGTAAATGACTTCTCTTCTTCTCAAATGAAGTTATGAGCTATTTATAATGACTTACTCAGAGCTTCTTCTGTGATTATGCGTGAGATCTTTAAGGATCTCAAATCTCGGCCGTAGGATCATGATGACAAACTCTTTTTCATTTTAACTCCATTAAATTCTTTATTCTGAATTTATGGGCTTCTACAAATTGTGATCATGTTCATTAACATATTACAATTGACCCCCGAGATAATGAAACTATTTTTCGTGAAATCTCTTTTGCTAACAATTATTTGTTTATTTATCTTTTCACCATACTATATTCCACATGAGCTAATAGGACCGGAATAATATCACCGATTAAGTCCCTAGCTCATATAATTCTTAATTCACAACCTGTAACTCGTTGAACTCTCAAATTGTTTCTAAAACAATTTCACAAATAAATATATATATATATATATTAATTTCAAAAAATATTTCGCAAAAGTCCACTGGCCAATGATTTCTTTTCAAGTTCAACTCTTTACAGATATACCTAATATACTGTCTCACAAAGAGACTGGTGGAGGTGATTTCATTTCAAGTTAAACTCTGTACAGATATACTGAATATACTGTCTCACAAAGAGACTGGTGGGTTTCTTGTTAAGCATTTACACAAACCAATTTATCATGTACAAGACCCAATGTTTTCTAAAATATTTGATCGAAAAAGATCATCACCAAATGACTCGGTCAAGGCACATGCACACAACAAACAGACCTGTATAAACCTCTCAGGATACATTCTCAACATCAGTGATCTCTTTTAGAAGGTATTCATATTTGATCTCGTTCAGTGCATGTACTCTTACAGTGCACCCACTCGTCTACTTAAGGTCACTACCTCAATGACGGAGTCCATCATCCTATTTAATAGAGGCACAACGAGTGTAGACTTATTTGTACATAAATATGTACCTCGGTCTAGAAAAACTGTCAAGTGAACAAGGAATAGAAAACGTCTTTTGATTCATTAATCATCAGCATTATTTTTCTACAATTTCACTTAACACTATAACTGTGTAACATCTCATGTTACAACATTGCACCCAATAAATAATAAATACATGTGACGCTAAAAGAAATAATTATCTCATAATTATTCTAATAACTGGTTTTGAGGGCATATTTCCAACAGAGGCTTTGGCAGAGACGACTTGAGAATGTATGTCAAGATTGGTGGAATCCAAGTCAAAGTGGTGATTTCTTGAGCTTGCCTTGAATTTTTACCATGTGGCCCCAGGATGTCTCGAATAGAGTAACAAAATGAAGAGTTCTTATTTTATCCAAATTTTCGAACTGATATTTTTTAATGTAGATACAATTCTTATCCAATTAGGAGATTAGAAGTTCTTTTCCAATCGAGAGTTCTTTTCAAATTAGGATTGAGCTGCAGAAAATAAAAAAGAAAGAAAGAGTGATATAGAGATATTACAGAGGCAAGTAAAGGACAAGTAGTCTAGAAAGAGAAGAGAAGTAAAGGGCAAGTTGGTGTATCTTACGGATATTGCAGAGGCATCAATGTTGCACGAATATCTTGTGTGAATGTGAGATTTAGGTGTATTGGGGCTTGAGTTATTTTGATTCGTTTCTTCGCTGTTCGCTTGTAATCTTGATTTCGGGATTAGTGAATTTTTCCTGTCGTCTTTGCTTGTAGATGCCTTCCATCAGCACCACCACTGCTATGTGCGATTGTCCAAAAATGGACACCGCAACGGCACAGTTAGGAGAGAAAACCAACATCTAACGGTGACGGTTTTGACAGTAGCGGTAACCTATAACAAAAACCAAAATCATAAAAAAATAAAAAAAATCTCAACCAAAAATCCCAAATCGGCAAATCCCAACCGAACTCAACAAAATCCAAAACCGAAAGCAACCAAATGAAATTAAAATCATATTCAAAATCAACTATCTAAAAAAAACTACCAAATCGTCAAATTCCGAAAGAAATCTACCATACGAAATTCAAATAGCAAATCAAAGCAACGCAACGAGAGGGAAAAGAGAGAGAAAAAGTAACATAGAGCTAGAGAGAGAAGAGAGATATCTGCTGTAGAAGTGTCATGGATATCGTCGATCTTGGAGAAGGAGACCATAGAGGCACCGATCACGGAGGGGGAGAGGAGAAGGGAGAAAATTTTGGGGGAGTGGGTTGTCTATGAAGTGTGAAAATGGAGAAGGGGAGAGGTACCTCGAAAGTTGTAGGGTTTCGAGACCCTTCAAACGATGTTATTTCTCTTCAAAGAGAAACACCAAAGAGAAACACCATCGTTGTATAAAATAAAGGAAAAATAATATATATATATATATATATATATATATATATATGAAAAAGAAACCGTTTTAGTGGTGGAAACTGCATAAGCTATTGCCGAAATCACCGCCCCACATCGAAATCTGGCATCGTTCCGATACTATCGTGGAGACGATCAATTTGCAGCACCGGTAATCTTGGTGGTGCCGATACCTATGCACAACTAATATTTAAGATGAATGAGAAAAATTTTGAATTTGAGAGGGATATTTCAAATGAAACGTGGAAGTTTGTGGAAGTCTTGTTCAGCTGATTATGAAATGATGCAAATCTAGGCAGCTTTGAACAAGAAAAGGGGAAGGTAATCGAGTTACAGTTGTGTCAGAAAGCAATTGGAAGTTTTTGGGTGGCAGGAGAATCAAAGATCATGAGTCCCAAACTTTAAAAGCTAGTGAGTAAGTGGGCTTAATTGAAATATATTCCTGCTATCAATCTGGTCGATACGTGATTTTTTAAGCGCACTTTTTGGCACATGGAATTGCAGTGCGGGCTCCCCCATTTTTTAGTTGTTCTAAAAAAGCAATACCGGGCGAACCAATCAGGAAAAGGCTGTTGATTTCCTTTTTACCTCCATGCATAAGAAGTACTTGATGTGTGTAATCATATTCCTTTTGACTTTTGTAAAAGCATATATTTTTCAAACACAGAATAATATATAAATATTATTTAGATTAAATGCCAATTATTTTTCTTTAGTTCCCTGGAAAATAGAAATGTCGTACTGTCGTCTTTTTTGAATTGCTCTGCTTACGTGACAGCATCTGTACCGTTAAATCAAAGTTGGCATACGTGTCTTGGCACTACAAATAAACTTTCTAAGGAATTTGTGGGAGGAGACCTATACTGAGAATATACTCCAACACATACAGAGTAGCTTCACCCACAGATATCCCCCAGAACGCAATAACGTCAGTGCAGATGAATGATCGGTGCATGTCATGCCTCATTTTCTATTATAAACAGATAAGTTTTTTTTAATTGTCTCCACGTTAGTGAAAGTCTCGAAGAATGGACTTTCATATATTTCATCCTTTTTCTATATTATCCTCAATTTCTTTAGAATAATTATAATAGTTTTTTTTTTATCATAAATCATGATATATACTTCCCATGTAATAAAGCAAAAGGGCATTTAACTAGAATATCGTAATTTCACTGTCAACTTTTACAACATATTCTTCAAATTTCAAAAATGTCTATTTTGCCCGAAAAGAATATTGTAATTTGCCTGTAAAGATTAAAAAAAAAAAGGAGACGGAGGAGAATAATGCATATGGAACATCTGTCCCCATCCCATTTATGTCTCGAATGAATCACAAACGTAAAATTTAGAACAGTTCCGTGGCCGCGGCCATACAGCCTTTCCAGACTCCAGTGGCCACCAGCCTTTGCTTTTCTTGAACTTTTCTTATTCCTCTTGCACGCCTTCTTCTTTGTCGGATCTCTGTAGCAAATTAAGAATGGGTAAAACTGATGGTTCCCCGGTTCACCGGATTTTGAGAGCTCTCCGGGGTCTCATTATCTGGGTCATTTTGTTACCATGTATCCGGTTTTCTTTGGGTGCCAAGACAAGGCACTTCAAATGGGCTGTGGAGAATATCTTTTGGTCTCCGGATTGCGTCGAGAACGTGGTGATGGGAATCAACGGCCAGTTTCCCGGGCCGACTATCCGTGCCAAAGCCGGAGATACCATTGTTGTTGAAGTCACTAACAAACTCTCCACTGAGGGTGTCGTCATCCACTGGCATGGAATCAGACAGGTTTTGTTCTCTACCTCTCTCTTCATCAACATGGAAGCCTTAATCCGACTACGAAGTGCCTGAATGAGTGGGTTAAAGCTATGTTTCTTTATTGATGTCTGTATTATATTGTCTGTTTCAGTTTGGAACACCTTGGGCAGATGGAACTGCTTCCATCTCGCAGTGTGTTATCAACCCCGGAGAGACCTTCAAGTATAGATTCAAAGTTGACCGGGTAAAGTACTCTCACCCGTTTGTCCGTCTCCCCTTCCCTCGATGGCCCTCTCTCTCTCTCTCTCATTCATTCTTTGAAGTACGAGTTTTGTCCGTTCCCATGTTATGGTGCGGTGCATGCAGGCAGGAACATGCTTCTACCACGGGCATTTTGGCATGCAGAGATCGGCAGGGTTGTATGGGTCTCTGATAGTGGACGTGGCAGAAGGAAAGACAGAGCCATTCCATTATGATGGTGAGTTCAACATATTGCTGAGCGACTGGTGGCACAAAAGTGTTCACGAGCAGGAGGCAGGCCTCTCTTCGAATCCATTCCGTTGGATTGGCGAGCCCCAGGTAAAACTTTTGGCGAGTGGTGACACGGAAAGTTCAAAACTTTTGCTCTCATGGCTTATTTTTCATGGAACCGAGATCTGTTTAAAGAAATTTTACTTTACAATTAGGCAGCACAAGTCAAAAGAATAGTGAAAAACTGCAAATTGGTCATTTCTCTTGATCTCCTCTTCTGTTGCAGAATGGAAACTTAATTTTGGTAAGTTTATAAACAACAATTACTGCATGACAAAAGTTATTGTGTGAGTGAGGTTATTATATAAATGGACGATTGAGATTAAAAGTTGAAAAATTTAATTACTGAAAAAATGTCACGTCATTTAATGAATCCGACTTGCGAATTCGACCCAGTTTCATTAAATGATCAACGTTGTTAATTACTATATTATATATATGCAAGGCAAAAATTTCGAAACTCAGCAAAATAGACGTACGATCGAGGAAATTATAAACAAAGCGACAGGTAAGCGCATTGTCTGCTTCAACTTTCAATGATGCTGACCCGAGAAGAGAAAAGATATTATCAGGTAAAAAGTTATCAACCACCGCAGAAAATGGATGACAAAAAGAAGACAGGGAGAAGCTAGATGTCAATTATATTTGAGCGTATGATGTTGGTTTATTTTTGGTTTTTTGTGGGTTAGTCTCTCACGCGTTGTACTTTGATATTGGACCCTTCCCAGAGCTTGCTGATCAACGGAAAGGGGCAGTACAACTGTTCCCTGGCAGCTAAGTTCAATGATTCCTCCAAAGGATGTAAATTCAGAGGAACCGAGCAATGCGCACCCCAGATCCTTCATGTGCTTCCGAACAAGACCTACAGGCTGAGGATTGCCAGTACCACCGCCCTAGCTTCCCTCAACTTGGCCATTGGGGTAATGATACTGACAGAATTTCTCTATCTCGCATCATATATATATATATATATATATATATATATATATATATATATATATATGGATTACTTTATTATGTTCAGGTTCACATCGTTGTGCTTGACTAGTGGGAAAAGATATTCTGTTTCGCTTTCACCCACAGACGCGTTTTCAACACCTTTCACTACGTCCTCCCTCATGAGAAGTAGTGGATTAGTTGTCAATTGCTGAGAGAATAGCTGCAAGAGCATTTTACCTCAAACTGACCTTTCCTCTTTTTTAGCTAAGCTAGCAAGCTAGCTAGCTTCAATTGCAAGATAGCTTTTGGAAATTCTCTCTGGGATCGAAAATGACTTGGTCTGGTCCAGGAAATGTTGAACAAAGTGGGTCGGAAGATGACTCTCTTTGGTACAGAGATAGAGAGAGACTAACAGTACGGGGGAAATAGTCAACAAAGTAAGATGAGAGAAAACAAAGTTAGCCCGGGTCATGCCGCGGGCTTTGTAGGGTTTGGGAAAAGATTCCATACAGTATGGTCTTGATCGAAACAAGTTCAACCGTTAAAAATGGTCATGTCATTTAACGATAACGATCGAGTAATCATCAAATCAAGTCAAATTAATTTTATTTGCTCAACTTATTAAATGATGCATCACTACGGGAGTGGAGTATTCAACCCCGAATAGAATAATCCATATCTATCCCTCCTCCCCAAAGGAAGAGGTGCCAACTAAGCTAAAACTCATCGGCTGAATTAGGTCTCTTATAACTGAATCTTTTCATCTCGCTAGTACAGAACAGTGTACCACTATCCTTTGATTATCTGCTCACTGCACGCACACTCACGTGTCCAATGGTTGAAGTTTTCCCTGACGGTGGGCCGATCATGAAGCACTTGGAGATGACTAGGTTGACTACATCGCTCATGCTTCTGGACCATCCCATCCCACTTTCCCTAAAACAGGGAAGGGGGTAAAAATGGGAAAACGTTAATGATATGTTGGACCAAAACTTGTCCAATAGGATTACACTAATTTCATCTAATTATTAATACACCAGGATTGCATTGATTTCAGCTAACATTTTTGAAATAAAAAACTGATCCATGTTTTACATATAAGACATTTCTTAGATTGTTCGAGATATTCTATTTGAGTGCTTGTTTTTAAATCTTAACTATTATTGTAAAGTTGGATAAGAATTCACTATTCTTAGCTTTAGATTTAAAAGAGCAAATCTAAGTCTCCTATTATAACAGTTTTCGACTGGACGCTTTGGTCTGAATCTTTTTTTCCAAATTATTGTTAGCTGCTACTAAATCCGTCTTTTCATGTCTGGTTTGTTTAGAATCACAAAATGGTGGTTGTGGAAGCCGACGGGAATTATCTGCAACCAGTGGTGGTCGATGACTTGGACATATACTCCGGTGAAAGCTACTCAGTACTAATAACAACAAACCAAGACCCTTCCGAGAACCATTGGGTTTCGGTAGGTGTAAGAGGCAGGCTTCCCCAGACCCCTCCTGGCCTTACCATTTTAAATTACCAACCAACTTCGGCCTCCAAGCTCCCCACTTCTCCACCTCCCGTTACTCCTCTATGGAATGATTATAACCATAGCAAGGCCTTCTCTGACAAAATCCTTGCTCTCACGGGGTCCCCAAAGCCTCCTACAAGCTATGACCGTCGGATCATCCTCCTCAACACCCAAAACAAAATAAATGGGTATATCAAATGGGCTATAAATAATGTCTCATTAGTATTGCCACCCACCCCGTTCCTTGGCTCCATTAGATATGGTCTGAAAAATGCTTTCGATCAGGAGACGCCGCCGGAGAACTTTGCCGACAGTTATGATGTGATGAAACCACCGAAAAATCCCAACTCAACTTATGGCAGTCGGGTTTACAGGATAGACTTCAATACCACGATCGACGTGGTACTTCAGAATTCCAATGCGCTGAATCAGAATGTCAGTGAGATACATCCGTGGCACTTGCATGGCCACGATTTTTGGGTGCTGGGATACGGAGAAGGGAAGTTCTTAGCCGAGGACGAGAAGAAATTCAACTTGAAGGACCCACCGTTGAGGAATACTGCTGTCGTTTTCCCTTACGGTTGGACAGCTTTAAGATTTGTGGCAGATAATCCAGGAGTATGGGCCTTCCACTGCCACATTGAGCCCCATCTGCATATGGGTATGGGTGTAGTCTTCGCTGAAGGAGTTCCTGAGCATCTGAATAGGGTACCTAATGAAGCTCTCAACTGTGGTCTGATTGGGAAGATGTTCCTGGACAAGAACATTAACTGAGACAAGCTAATACTAGCAGCCCTCAGTTTCATGGGGAGTTATGTAAGAATTATGTCCTAAAAGCAGGCCTCAGTTTCATAGGGAGCTATGTAAGAATTATGTCCTAAAAATCATGTCTAGATAATTATTTATTTAGATGCACCACAAAAAAATTGAATTTTAGCGGCGGTCACAAAAAAGTCCCCAAAAGTCACTTATAGTGAAGCTTTTGATGACCATTGTTAACACACCGCTATTAGAACTCTTTTGACTTCTAACAACCGTATTTTAGTTTGGGTGTTGCTTTTTTTCTATTTATTTTGGTGAATTTTTATTTGATTTATATAACTTTTTATGTACGTAGCATAACTTTCATTAAGGTTGTGTTTGTATATTAAAATTTTAGAGTATTGGACTTGGTGAAAAATTGAAGAAAGAGATGATTTTTAATGTTTATTATAGTGAAAAGTAATGATGTGATGGGGGAGAGATTATATTGTAATTTTTTTATTGTGTTAAAATTTTAGGAGGGGTAAAATTTTTGTTAACAAACATAGCCTAAATTAATCGTTTGTAGACATCGAATAAATGTGATCTTCCTTAATCTCAAAAACTGCAGTAGGAAGAAGACATGAATCCTAAGGACAATTGAAAAGAAGTTAAAAAAGTAGAATATGAATGAGCAAGAATGAGCAGTTCAAACTTAAAAAACTCATTCTCAATCTATAAGTCTTCATATTTCACGAGGTCTAAAGCAATAAATAAACCTTCTCTCTCTCTCTCTCTCTCTCTCTCAGT
Source organism: Myrica gale (assembly GCA_963930655.1). Lineage (NCBI taxonomy): Eukaryota > Viridiplantae > Streptophyta > Magnoliopsida > Fagales > Myricaceae > Myrica > Myrica gale. The sequence goes on along the minus strand of OZ005607.1, from coordinate 15,780,583 downwards.
TATTCCTATATACAGGTTACAATCCAGAGAGGAAAAGTTCAGAACAAGCACAGGCACCTCTACAAGCTTGCAGACAACCCCAAAAATGCATGTATAGGTGGGAGCTTGAAAACCCCTAAACAAAAGAAAACTCTGCAGTCAGCAGCCCTTTGTCCAACAAACAAACAATATACAGAAAGCATCGTTTGTTTGTTTGTTTCTCCGTGTCCAACCCAAAAATAGGCAGACAACCCCAACTCCCTTTGTCGCTTCTGTAAGAATTCTTTTACCAATCGAGCATGTCAACATTTCAATGCCGCTAAGGAATGGAAGCATTTATGTTTAAGCACTAACTAATGATTGCCTTCTCTCACAGCAGTTGTCTTCTCTTTTGCACGAAATTTGTCCAAGCTACAGTATTCTTCCCTCAGCAACCTATCCAATTCTGGATGTTTGCTTAGGGGTTCTTTCTGGTCACGTTGCTCCCGATAATGGTGGAATGCCCTGACACAAGCATGAACAAAAACTCAATTAGAAACACAGCTGTTTCTCTCATTTGGGCAGGAAGAAACTACGGTGCTCTCGTGCTAGTATGTTTAATTGTTTCATTCTCATTTTATTGAACTGAAGGAGCCATTAAAAATCAGAATCTCTAGCAGTAGCTCCTCTATGTCTAACTGTTTCCAACACTCCAATTCAAGAATAGAAAAAAAAAAGAGAAAAAGAACAATAGATACAAAAGATGTGGCAAACTCTTTAAACTGCAGGAAGCTTCCTCCCAAAACTGGAGTACCCATAAGCAGGGAAGCAAGTACATCAACTTCATCATACTTCCCAAAGTTTTGTATCATACAAATATGTTCATGCTCCTACTGCAAGTTCTTCTAGGTAGGGTGTTTAAGAAGCAGCAAGATGCTCTACTTTAAGCCGGACCTCATCTGTCATCTAACATGAGTGCTATGCAACTCCTCATACAGCATACTAATAAGCACAATAAAAAATAAAATGAAAATCCATATTTTTGAAGTTCATCTTGAGAACTAAATATCTCATTCTTCCAAAGGAACAAATGTCAGCAGAACCTAAAAGGCTGGCCAATTTCCTGGACTTACCAAGTTAACCTCCTAGCATTTCGTTTTTTGGTTACTGATTCACCATCTACTGTATCAGTGCTCTCCACCACATCATCTCCTATAACTTAGTTAATGGTACAGGGATCAGGCCCCTTTTGTCACGAATGAAGAAATGGAGCTTATTGTCAATGCTCCAAGAACTTTTCCTACCTCGGAATATTCTTCTGCTAAACTCAAATTTCCTAGCTACACTGCATAAACATTTTGGACCATTACCCATTACATGTCTTTACAGTGAACACTACACTGAAAAACATCAGACGCATTCCATTTGGAATGGCTCATCAGAATCCGGTCCACCAAAGTCAACAGCTTGTTGCCAATCTCCCACTGAATCTTTAGGGAGGTGCTGCAGAAATCTAGAATTGTTTTTTAAACCTTTTTTGTGGAATAGTTTCTAGAATGCACCAACCCACAATGAGATAAAGACTATTCAATCCTTCACATTTTTTGCTTCTGGATATTACAGATGTAAGCATCTCTTTAGAGTAGGCTTCAAAAACTGCAGAGCAAAACACACTGAGAGTGTTATCCTTGGAAAGAAACCAACTCACACTATTACAACTTTTTGCCAACTATGTGGTGGTAAGACAAGAAAAACAACAGCCATGATGGGTCCTTTCTCCAACGCCGTTAGAACATACAGTTAACAGCTTGGCAGCTTTCTTCTCCCACAAAAAAGCACTTTCACTCCTATACAGTACAACTGATTTACTCAAACGTACTTTACGTTGGCAGCCCTTTTCTCCAACACAGCCAAACCAATGAAGAGCCTTCGAACTATCAACCTGATACACATGGCTTTGAGAAACAATTCTCCTTTTGTTTTTTCATTGCAAGACACATCTAGACTGACCTAGAGCATTCTTAGTCCCATCAGAAATTTCAAACATTTTCTATCCGAGAATTTATTATGAAAGTTATATGCCCTTAAGAAATCAGCTAGTGTGGTTTCACCAATTGATGATAATAATAAATGTCTCACATATAGTTAATTATTATCGGGATTACATATGAAGATGCAATGTTTCAATATTTGGGTACGTCGTAGAAAAATCATGCTAACCATTTATTAATCTAAAGCAAGGAGTGTTTTTTATCTTCACTTTTTCGAGAACCTAAACTCTTATAGAATATAGTGATCTATTAAAGCCCACACTTGTTCTGCTGTTATGTGGAATAATTAACTGTTGTAGGTCCTTAAGAATGAATATACAGATTGTTGATTTGTTCGTATAATAATAAAATATATAGAAGTTCAACCAGGAACACACGACTCTTTAAGAAAGATAGTACGCCAATTAGTTTCTTATGAGATTATACTAAAAAGAACAACAGGCTGATCGAGTTAAGACTCAACAATATGCCTACACACACACACACATTACACTTTGAAAAGTATATGAATTAAAAAACATTGGAGTTACATAAGCTACGTATTTGACAATCGTATTAATTTCACAATATAGTGTGGTAAAGGAACTTGGATATAAATCTTAAATTTATCAGTCAATTACAATATGATTGTAGGCATTATTGCAATTTTTAGAAACCTATATTACATTTTAGAGAATCCAAGTATATACAGCTGGATCCTACGATTCAGAATTGAGATCTCTAAAACTTCCACATTAAAACTCTCTTTATGGTTTTATAAAAAACCTAAAATAAGGCTTAAAGAAACTAGCTAGCACTCAATACTTTAGAGAAACTTAAGTCAGTTTCTAGAAACCCCGAAACGGAGACACAGAGAGAGTAGCATGAACACTTTATCACAATCTCTTAATGATTCTGTGGTTCAACATGTTTACAGGCAGATAATCTATTAAATAGCTTTTAATTCTAAATAAACTAATAGATGAAACTTGAAGTAGCAATATCCTGTTGGGTTAATCTTTCAATTTGAAAGATCATTCTACTACTACAAAGATCAGTAAAAAAAAATCGAACATTTCTCATGAAATTAGCTCTACTTCTGGTGTCAAATTCTACTTTTGTTCTATTCTATTTTTGCCCCACTTTGTTACAATATGTGCCCCGAGATATCAGTCTAATTTGATTCTCCTACCTCATGCATCCAAATATCAAAAGACAAAAAAAAAAGATCTTAACAAATTGAATAAGAATGCCCTGCTGAAAGCTTGGAGCAGCCAATCTAAACACAGAAAGAAGAGAAAAAACGAGTGCAATTAGTTACCAATATTTTTCTAGGCCATAAAGATTGCCTTTCTGGTAGAAGTCAAGGGTCATTTGTTCAAAGTCCTTATATAGATCCTCGCTGAACTCCTTCTCCAAACCATAACTGAAATAAAAATGAATCATCAATACATTGCATACATGTATGTTGCTGAATGCAAACAAAGCATTGGTATACTAGGAAGGGAGCAAGCGTAGTCATTTGAAATAACCACTTCTAACATTTCAAGAGAATGAAAATTTAGAAGACTCATTAATTGTTTTTTTGGGGAGCGTGGTAGGGAGGAGGTAACATAAAGTATAGAAAATACCTATAGAACCTAAATAGGCACTCTATTCCATAGTAATAATTAGCAGCCGCGTCTTCAAGTGCAAGTTTCTGGAACTCGTTATACATAGAAGGGACAAACATGTTTCTGAGAAAATATGACCAAAACCTGTACAGTGTGTTCATTTCCTGCATATAGAGAAAGAAGTGCATGTAAACAATAAGATGAAACATTGAGGTGAGAATCAACCAAAAAGAAGCGTAAGGACCAATATGGGGACATAAACCAGATCCCAAGCAAACAGAAAACCCATTTGCATACTATCTGAGAACATTTAGTTGAAGAACTAGCATTAAGAACATGAAAGAAGGACAAGAGTTGTACAAAAGGCCTTTAAAAAGGAAGACAAAATCAATAACTTCTATTTATTCTCTTAAGAATTTCAGAAGATGGAGTCCACCTCACTGCAACCGATACCCAACTTCTTTCTGTCATTCAGGCACCGCTTATGGAACTTCAGATACCTAACAGGAAGAGCGACGCTGTGAGATAAGTTTCATAATACAATCTCTCCCTTTCTCTCAAATACATACAGAACTTTGTAAAATCACCATCCCTTACTTTTGCTGTTTATAACCATTTTCTTCTAAAAGCTGATGACTTGGATGCTGAAATGGTGGAAATGACTTTGGCATGGAACCCACTGGTGGACTACTACCAGATGGGATTCCATGCAGTGAACCACATAACTTTGAAGGCCTAGGGCTGTAAAATTGAGATTGAGATTTACATTAGCTTAGTGAGAAACAAAATAACTAGCTGAACAAATCAGACAATATCGACTAGCATATTCAGAGAAGTATCTTGCTTTTGAACCTAATAATTACTTTCAGCTTCTCCACATCAAGAAAGGCAATACTAAAAATTGCTTAAGCTAAACAAGGAATGCTATCACAATTTAAATAAACACAGGCTAAAATCACTCTAAACTGACCCATGATTGTCAGGAGGGGTAGAACCAAAGAAAAATCCAACTGAATTACTTGGAGGACTTTCTGATATGATTCCAATAGAGTTACGGCAAGTTCCATGGCTTCTGAAGTTACTGGAGAAAAATCGTTGCTTGAGGGATGACTGTTGCTGCTTGAGAAACCCTTTATTTTGCTTCCTCCGGGAACTCCCATTTCCAGACTCTTCAAGGACAGTGCCTCCAATGAAATAATCGCCAGCCTTTGAATTGGAGACTCCTGAAACACTGCTGGAAAGCTTTGAGGTTCCATCTCTATTTTCAAGACTAGAGTTATTCTTCCGACGATTAGAACGCTTAGTTTTCAGCTCCTGCTAAACAATGGACATTTGTCAACAACTTTGATATACAGATTAACAAACTTAAATTAATTATGAAGGACAATGATCACTTCAACCTGCTCAAAGAAGTAAAGACCATCATTTATTGCAAAAGCAAGCTCATTGGAAATAGATTTTGATTCTTTTCCATCTTTAGTTTCCTGACCTATCCTGCAATTCTGCAGAGTAAATAAAAGACAAGTGAACTTAATCCCAATAAATTAATGGCCCACCAATAAAACCCCAAACACACACGAACACAGTGGGTACATACAGAATTGCAGACAGACACACAGGTGGTTTGTGTTGGGGGAGTTTTGGGGGCGGAGGGGGGAGGGGGGGGGGAGAGAAGATGAAAACAGAAGAACAAACTGAGAAAATTTGCAATCAATGACATTACAATTCATAGCAGTATTGCAAGTCAGAGCTCTTCTCTTTGACATTTAAAGTAGAAAATAATGCCCTATGGCAGTGTGGTCAAGGAGAGACCAACTTCTGAGACCATTGACCAGATAATGAATGATAATTTAGCAGGAACCAGCTGCTACTAATTTCAAGGTATTCAAACAAGAACAGAGGGAACAAAGAGTTTTCACTGTTATTTCTAGATCAAATCAGAGGGCGATCATAATGAAACTTAGAAGAGCCTGCATAAGAGCAGTATTTAGCTACTTTTCTGTTTTCCATATGCCTCATACAAGATTGAAACCATGACCTCACCCTCCACCCAACTGTTTATGGAGGGAGGAGTCACCAATTGGACCAAAGAAAAGTAGCAATCCAGCCAATTCATAAGGTTCATTAACTAGAAACGTGAATTTCACAATGATATTACAAAGACAGTAAGCTATTACCCAAAACTCGATACCTGTGTGACAATTACAAGTCTTTGAACATCCTGATCATTGACGACCATCTCATCGTCTTCATCATCAATCCTTTGGTCATCAAAGTCATTCAGAAACACCACAGAGATTAGCAATCATATATACTTAAACCAAGAGTATAGTATACAGTTACTAAAGTGTATTCCATTATCACACAATTAATAAAGAAGTAAACTATTGGATGAGGAAACAGAATAGGATGATAATTATAATTTCAAAAACCATATATCTATATCATATACACTAAGCACAACATGTTAAAAAATGACTAGAACCACACTTCCAGAAGGACAACATTTCAGATCAAATATATAAGCCACCAGATCACACTTCTGTGGATACCCCAAAATCCTCTGAACAAAAGACTGAAACGTAAATAGCCAAACTTAGAAAAACAGAGAGAAGCCAATCATAGGAAACACACAAGGGAAACCAGTGCACAGATTTCAACTAAACCCTACTCAGCCAAGTTTCATAGAAGGCAAGCAGCTAGTACCATGTAAGATAGATTTACACCGAAAAGGCTGGTTAGAAGCCCAGCTGGCAAACAAATCATACAGGACTTCCACTATAAGTCAGTGTAGCAGAAAAAAATGCAACAAATATCAAGCTTAGATATGCAACACAAGCACAACTAAGTTTGCAGCCTTGGTTACAGGGTTAAACAGAAATCAGTAACATAAGGAATATAAATGGTTTTACAACATTTTGATCTTATCATGATGCAGAGCAGCAGCTTTTCTCTTCATGTAACGATACAGTTTCACTAACACTCTTTTACAAATACAGCTCCACAATCACAAAGCTAAACCGATGCCATTGCTAAGTATATAACCTTCACAATATTTATAAGGTTATTAAAACAGAATTTTAAACCACTTTGGTGTCATCATCATGATGGACAAACCAACATAATCTTCACTTGACAATGAAAGAAGATTCATTTTGACATGCTTTTTGCCAATTATCTCAACAAGAACATGGCAACGTGTCAGAGTCACTTCAAAGTGTGCCACATGCAAATTGCCTCGGAAAATGAAATGCAAATCAAATTTGAAAATATGCTCTTAACAAATATACTGCCAATTAAACATAGACAGTGCATGTGTTTCTCACAATTTTCTCCCACCCCTCAGTCCCTCTCTCCTTCCTTTTTTCACAAATCCGTATTCCTTTACTCAAAAATTCCGGTATCGGACCTTAACAAAATTCAGGATCAATGAGAGCCAACTATGGAGTACTGTCTGCATCACAAAGACAAAAGATACAGGAGAAGTTTTCTGGGCATTGACTCAAGAACTGCTTATTATAACAAACTAGCCCACAATATTACCTATATCACCAGATTCCAAGCTGGCATCATTTTTGAGTTCCAGTTAACCCCTTCCTTCTCGGTCTATGCCAAATTAAGCTTGATGCTTTCAATGATTTGAATTTGAAGGCCAGACGGCTAATGACAGTAATCAGATACATTCTTCCTCCAGACAAGAACACGTTTTCTCTTTGAGTTGGGAACTCTTACTATCAGAACACCGGAGAAAAGTGACAGATAACCCCAAGGTTGAAATAACCTTTTTCCTTCCTGGACAATGTAAATCAACCTCGGAGCATCCCCTTTTTAATTCCCCCTATGACCATTAGAGGATATGCAAACCAATCGGGCAGCAAATCCAAATAGGATGGAAATGTACTCTCAGTCCCCTCTCTGAGCACCTAAATGCATGCAGAGAAAACTTCGCAGAAAAGTACCTCCTGAATTCCAGAACAAATGAAAGGCTTGCTAAATAGGAAAATAACCTATAAGCATAAGTTTTTGCAAGTTCCTTTGAAAGATATCACAAAAAAAAAAAAGATTGCACCTCCCATTGTAACTTTCTATGTAAAAAAGACAGTCTTAAGCGTACCTATCTGAATGTATCAAAATATCAGAATAACCATTGACCAAGGCTTATTGGCCAGCAAGGTTGAATACCGACATTGCCTTGCATTCTTTCAATTAAATGTACACCATGGAATCAAAAGTCAGAAAATCAAAAACCAAACAGTCTTATGAGGACTTTTCCTAAAGAACAGAGAAATGCAGAAGAAAATGACTCTACAAGGATTCTGATATAAACAGAAGTTAACTTTATCACACCAAAGGTGGAAATGTCAAATAAGAGTCACCCCGCAGATGCAAACGCATGCAGTACCTTCTACCTGAAGAAGATCAAACAAAAACAAGCGTGTTTGGTACCTTCTAGAAGAAAAAGAATCATCCTTCTTTATGGTTTTCTGTTCAAGCTCAATCTCTTCGTCGAGCATAAATGTATTTGCAAAATCATTAGACAGGTCACCAACATTCTTTACAGCCATATGTGATAACAGTACCCTGCTTTCAGTTCCATGATCATCAAACTTAGTGCATTCAGCTCCTTCTGAGTGGTCTGGGAGTAGAGACCTATATTTGGGACCAAGATTTGCGAACGTCGGATTTTCGCAGCCCAAGGCTTGTGATCTGACATTAGAATTATCACTCAAATTGTCCTGTTCAGTGTTACAAATATGCGGTACTAGTGTATCTCTGTTTGATGACAAGTGCTCCATTGAACATCCCCTATGCGATAGGGATTCAACATTTTTTTCAGAGAAGTTGCCTGCTTTATTCACATTGCTGTCATCGTTTGCAAAGCAATCAACTGTCTTTTCTGCTGAGTCACCCTTGGGAGTTGGAGATTCTAACGACAATGAATTCTCTGCAGAAGATTGAATCCATTTTGACCAATCATCACGTTTCCGTATCCTGTCACCCTATAGCAATAGCACCAGCGATTAGCAAAGGCCACTAGAACAAAGTAGTGAAGCACTAGAAGAAACACAACTACTTGTCAAAATATCATAACTTTATATGAGCCTTCAAGTGCTAGTCATGAGTTAGCTCCAAAAGTATGAAGGTGGCAACCCCAAAATTAACTAAGAGCATCGTACATTCTCTCCAAGGTATGACTGTGAAATCCTTCCTATCAGCAATTCATCTACACTAATGCCCCCTCCAACTCTCGTTAAAACTAAAGTTTTCCCCTTTGAATAACCATCAACCGCTTTTTGATAGCACAAACAAAGAAAATCTTGAGCTAAAATATACAAACCTTGTAAAAAAAACTCATAAAATGTTGCCGGAAATGACCACCTCATCCTGCTCAATTGGAAAGAAAAGGAACAAGGACAGTCCAAAAGTGGAAAGCATATTTTGATCAATATTTTTTGTTTAATCTTTGAAACATATAACCAATTAGCCCATCTACCCTACTGTGGCTTTATATAATGAACTATTTCGAACGCAAACATCTGTGAAAGCCTTGTTTTAATTCAAAATGAAACGTCAATAATCCTTACAAAAACTGCAGCAGTAACAATTATATTTCAATTCCCACGGGGATCCATTCCAATGCGCTTCCTCATATATTAGAACATTAGACTCGTTCAGGATTAGAACAAGACACTTAAATAAAATGAACGTTACCTTAGTAAGAGATGGAAGTTCATCTATGTATTTCAAACTGGGTCAAGGATAAGATTAGAAAAAAAGAAAATCTGACCAAGAGTCAGCCTCTGCAGCAACATTCGTCCAAGACAGCTTCAGACACTAAGAATGTGGTAGATCTTGTGAAAATAGGGACATCTACTCTCACCAAACAAAAACTTAAATTTGAATTCATAAAAAGAAACAATAAAAAATCCACTACTCTGTTATTTAAAAACCAAAATTCCTAAATGCTAACTGTACGACCGAGAAAAGTTCTCTGGGTCCAACCCCTCAATCATAAATGGAGCAAGAAACAGAATATTCAAGAGCAAAAGAAGCGTACAGAAATCTAACCTGCACTTCTACACTACTAGAATTCTGCAATGTATCGATGATAAACTCTATATCTGTGCTCATCTTCTTAACCTGCTTAATATATTTAACACAGTGAGCTTGACCATCATTTTAAGTGACTTGGGAAGGAAACAGGTCTTTCACAAATCTAACACAAAAACTTTATGTTGGTGCAGAAGGGAATGACCTGGCATAGATCTGCCTCAGGAATAAAGCAGCAGCCTAGATAATTCAAAGCAAGCAAGCATAGCTGTTTCACAGAAAACTTACCCTTTTAAAGTCGGCAACAATTGATATTGGAACCCATCCTTGGTCATCCATCAAGGAGATAAGGTAATGGTCATTCTGAAGGTTTTCATCACTGCCAAAATAAAAAGGTATTGGTTTCAAGGCATAAAAAGCAGTCAATAACTCCATGTTATGCCAGTAGAATTATTATTCTCTTTAGAAACTAAATTACAGAGAGATCCCTGTGCACATTTATAACGTCCACTTACTGTCAAATTTTATATAGATCTAGAAGTATGATCAAGAAATAGAGAAGGAGCTCTCAAAGAAATGGTGCTCAGATATTAACGAAATTTTCAGAAAAGAATACATGTAATTGAACACTATTAGTAGATGACTATCCATAACTGCCCCAATCATATAATGATGAATCTATAAGATAACTCATGGCTTCATTTAAGCAGACAATCTAGAGACACCAGAGCTATTCAGTGTCCATCAGATGTCCTACTCCAGCCTATATTATAATGTCTGCGCCTCGTTGAGAATAAGAAGCTTGAACATCAACATACATGACCCACTTGATTTCTCCCCTTTCTCATATTTTTATCTTTAAACAATTATTGCACGATACACTTATCTTGCCCCCAAAAGGAGTCAAGTCAGTATTTGCTGATCCTATCATAGCACAATTATAATGCTATCTATAGGATGCTTAAGGTATCTAGTTGAGTTTTCACAGCCAATACAAACTAAAATAAGAATGAAGAAGCAATTCTCTCTTCCTGAAGGACTTACCTGAAGTAGTATTCAATTTGTTTTACTATGTTAGCCCTCAAAGATAATGTCTCTGGGGCTGCCACAGGAGCCCCTGGATTCATAGGATGTGGAACAAAGTGAGGAGGATGAGGTCCCCTAATAGAGCCAGGAGGTGCAACAGGAACATAGCATATAGATGCAGGTCCTGTACATAACAGAAAAATTATTGTGCAAGCACAGATGTCTATCAAAGCAAGAGCATTGAGTAGGAAGAAGAGCATACCCTATTCTGGAAACAGATAGATCAAAGTACGTAGCCAAGATAAAAAAAAAATTAAGACACAAGAGCACCTTGCTTTTGTTTTGGAAAGGGCAGGGGGAAGATGGGATCAAAGAATTACCAGTGAAGGTTGGACCGACCATGAAGCCTGCAGCTGGGCCAAAGAACGGAGGCCCTCTAAAAGCCCTTGCTCCAATACAGGGTTGCATCGGAATGTTGTCTCTGGGATTCAAAGCTCGTTGATGATGCCAGACATGACTGAAATGGCCACCAGGTTCTGGTATATTTGGTCTTCTATTAGAAAAACTGAAAAAATAAGTATTGGGATCCACTCGTGCTGGAGGTTGCATGTTTCTACTAGCATCAACACCATGACTCGGTGGAACAAGAGTTTGAGGGGCTGTGTCACATCCAGACTTCACTAAATGAGCTTCAACACTTGGGAAAGGTCCTGGACAAGACGGGTAAGCATACCCAGGAACTCCGATGTGAGGTGGAGCAACCATGGTATGAAAAACCGGCTGGACTGAAGGTTGATGGTAAGGAAGGGGTACAGGAAAAGGGTGACCACCATGTGGGTTGAGCTTAGAGCCTGATTTTTGATGACGTGAAGATGAATGTTTATGTGAAGGATTTGGATTCCCAGTTCCATGTGACTTTTGCAGCCCAACTGATCCCTGGACGTATCCAAACAACGCTACAGTAACATATACCATTTAAGTTTATATGCAGGTAAAAGAAACAAAACATTAATAAAAGCAACCTCTAAAAACAGGATATAGGCCGTAAAGCCCAAGTTCTGCTACCCCATATCAAACACTCTTGATAACAGGAATATCAAGACATTTATTTATTGGAAGCCCCACAACCTATTGGCTGTAGTCTTATCCTCACAAGCCAAAACAATGTGAAAAGAGGGTAAAAAGAGGTCTTAAATAGAAGAGGAAGTTCTGTATGGGAATTTAACTCGCATTTGATGTCAACGTAACTGGTTGTTTGATCCACTAATTAACCTAGGGTGGTAATCCTTAGTCTGTTTGTAAATAGCAACCACTCTTTACTTAGACTATAACGATCCAAAACAAAACTTAGTAAATATAACAAGACCGAATCCAACAAAGTAGATAAAACTAGACATCGTGAAAAACTTCTATCGTCCCCAAGAAAAGAAAGGAAAAACCCAGTATACGCTCATTACTTTGCGATTCATCTAAGCAGGTCTAATCCGGTCCCCTGTTAGAATAATACCGCCGATTAGGTTCACCACTATTCAATGCTTAAACTTCGGAAGGAGAGTTAAACTTAAATCGAAAAAAAAAACCCAGAAACAATTTCTTTCTGTGTGCAGTGCCCCTTTTCAAAACACATTTTTTATCAAGAAATTGATACATGAATAAGTCGAGAAGCCGTCAACAAGACGGAGTGACTAGATGGAGTATCAAACTAATTCCAAGCATTTTGCTACCTGCACAACAGGAGTAGCAGAAGGAACAACCAGAGGCTTTGTGGCGGCTGCATCGGGAACCTTGGGTCGCTGCGCATCGGTAAGAGCAGGCCAAGACTCCGCCGCGTCAATCATAACGGGAGAATCGGAATGAACTGCCATAGGTGTCTTCCAGGGCGACTTGGGGCCTACTACTTCCTTCCTATCAACATCCTCCCCAACAGCCTCATTCTCTGCCATGACCATCCGACCTCCGATCTCGCCGACAATATTAGAGGTCAATTTCGTGAAGAGAAAGAGTGCTCTATCAGTGGCAAAATAAGTGGATTTGTGACATGTCGGAAGCTAGGAAAGAAGGGTTCTGATAACAGTGTGAGCGGGTTTTTGCGACAGTACTTGCATTCGTGTGCGTGGGTGAGAGGGACAGAGATTTGACAGTTGCGAACACCAACAAAGTGCGAAACTGTTTCAAAGGCGGAATACAAGGGTGATGTTCGTTTTGAGAAAAAATATAGGATTTTAGAGAAGTTGTGAATTTTTATGTTGAATAGTGTTTTATTGGTGTTTGTGTAAAGTGGAGAGAGAAATGATTTGATGTAATTGTTTAATAAAAAAGTATTGGAGTTATGTGAAAAAGTATAGAGAGAGAAAATTTATGTTGAATAAAAAATTAAAAAGTTGTTGGAGATTGTGTAAAATGTATTGGTTTTTGTGTTTGAATTCTGAATATGTTCGGTGGTAGAATTGTGAATATACTTAGAATCCTGAAAAAATGGTGAAAACGAACATACCCAAGGTTTGCGTCCATTTTATACGAGGGCTGCGGAGGAAAGGATGGGCGAGCCGGGGGATCTCAAGTAAATCAGGATGCCCCACTTTTTGCTATTTCCAAGTTAAACGACAATGTTTGGTCTGGGCAGAATTCTTTTTTTTTTTCTTGTCATTTTCTTCGGAAAATAAATATTAGCAAAAACATACATACAACTGTGTTTCTTATGACATAATGGCACTATAAATTTGCAAACTCTATGTGCATTGAAATCCATGGTGAGGGCCCTCTTCCTCTCTGCATTTACAAGGTAGTGTCCTACTGGTATGTTGTGATAGATTATAAGCTTACTCATGTGGCTGGAATGGGTATTACCCATCTGTGGAGTTATCACTTGAGAAGCGCTACTGATATCACATTAAAATTTGTATATACCATTAGATTTAATTACAAATAGGGGCCTTAATAACTTACTTTCATCGACTATTTATTATTTTTTGAAAACTATAAATCAAAATCCTAATTCTTAGGGTTCTTCGAATTGTACAGCGAAACCATTCTCAAATAGTTTCCACTTTCCATCCTAAGACCTGTATGCTACCCTCCTCATATCTAAAAGACAATTATGCCCCCATTACTAAGACTAATCCAAATAGTTTACACTTTCCATCCTAAGACCTGTATGTGACCCTCGTCATATCTAAAAGACAATTATGTCCCCATTACCAAGATTAATCTCTGTCGAATATCTTTTTTGGCACTAACTATACAAATTGAAATCATGCAACGCACTGTTTAGGCTGGGTAAGGTTTGGTAAGTAGGGGGAAATTCGGTGTTCTATTTCTTTGCACAAATGTCACGCCTCTCTTCCAATTGACTGGGTATAGGGCTAGGTGTTTAGTAGCATCCTAGTGACTAGGGGTGTCTAAACCGGTTTTACCGGTAACGATTACACCGTTGCCATGTAACTATTTGGAATGTGCTTTATTGGATTTTTTTTATAGATTTTTTGGAGCTTATTTGTCGGGTATTTTGAGGATTTCGAAATTTTCCCTATTTTTGTTCTAACAGTGAAAATCTACATTGTTTAATTTATTTTTCTATATGTTTACATACTACAAAAAAATGAAGTTCAACATTCAATATTTACATACCAAAAATACATTAAAAATGTAGGCCATATGAGCAAGATCACCTTGTCCTCTATAATCATATTGATTTGATGGCCATTTTTTTTCCTAATTTCCTCTCATTCAAATTCAAAGTAAGCAACATAATGCATAGTAATATCAACATAAGCAACATAATAAAGTATGGGGTGAGGATTACACGTGTCCAACATATATCAAATATTATAAATTGTCCAAGTATCCAACATAATATCATATCAAATATGACTACTAAGTAATAAAGAACACTACCATCTCAAATTATCAAATATCCAACTATGTTCAACATAATTAAATTGTCAAACACTAAATCACAAACCTCTCAAACTCATACGGGCAACAAGCCAACAATGGTGGGCTCAGTCAAACTCAATCGGCAACAATGGAAAGGTGTCTTTGGGGCTGTTCAAACATATAAAACACTAAGCCAATAACATAAGACACGAAATAATAAAAATAGATGGAAATCATGGAATGAAATATTGAAAATTTAAAATAGGTGAAATCGTGGATAAAATCACAAACTAGCAACAATTAGGCTTGGCAACTGAGGAGAAGCAACAACAACGAGTCGGTGACGGAGGAAAGGCGATGACTGGGAGAGAGAGGGGGTGGATCGTGAAACTACACGGGGACAATGGGGGGCAGCTGCCCCCATCGCCCCGAAAATTCATTGTTTTTTAAGTGTAAGCCTAGCCCGCCCACCAATTTCCTGCGCAGGCCCGCCCTCAACAGCCTAGCCCGTTTTTTATATATTTTTAAATTCTCATAGGGTGAAACGGCGCCGTTTCACCCTCTGGTTTTAAAAAAAACAGGGACGGTTTAATTCACCCCCACCCCCTCAATTTCCCCCTCTCCCCGACCGCCCGACGCCCACCCTCTCTCACTCTATCTACTGGACTGCTCAGTGCTTCCCAGTTCCCAGCTCCCAACGCCAGCGGCTAGCCTGCAGCCTTTGCCGACTCCCCAAGGCCCTCCAACACTGCTCAACAACTCAAACTTCCCTCTCTCAATCTCTCTCTACCTCTCTCGCTAGTCTTTGGAGTCTGTCCTGCCTCTCCCCGACTCCCCCTGACCCCTCCAATGCTGCTCAGCAGATCAAACTTCTCTCTCTACCTCTCATCTTTCTCTCTCTCCTGGCCCCGACTCTCCTCTCTCTCTCTCTCTCTCTCTCTCTCTCCAGCAGCCCAGCCTCTAAAGTCCAGCCCCAAGTACACTGTACACCGATGACCAAAATTCCATAAAACATATTAGGTTAATGTGAATTTGATTATTTTTCTATTAAATAGATTTTGAATTTGATTAGTAATTTGTGAATTTGATTATGAATTTGTGAATTTGATTATGTTTATATTAAACAGATTATGCATTTGATTAGGTTATTGTGAATTTGATTATTTTTCTATTAAATAGATTATGAATTTAATTAGGGGTTTGTGAATTTGATTATGAATTTGATTAGGGTGAATTATATTTATTGATGATAATGTGATGAATAATGTGATGAATTAATGATGAATTTGTAAATCTTTGATCAGGGTTTGATTAGGATTATTAAATGTATGTGAATTTGTAATAATTTTATTTTAATTATTGATGAATAATGTGATTAATTTGATATTGTGATGAATTATTGATGATATTGTGATTAATAATTATGATAAATTATTGATGATTGTGCATTATATTGAAATTGTGATTAGGACTAAGTTGTGAAACTGTGATTAGGTTATGAAATTAGATTGATGAATTTTGTTTTATTTTATTTTATTTATATAATGGATAAGTTTTTGATAAAGAAGCCAGCTAGTGTAGGATTGTCTAGTACTCCTAACATAGCTGCTATTTCTGAAACGAATACTAGTTCGAAAGGAACTCGTATTGAATTTGGCGAGGATGATATTGTTGTTGACCCAGGGTTACGTAAACCCATTGAAGAGTATGATGTTGGGATTAGAAATCGAGTTAGTAGAGAGTATTTGCTCAAAGGTCCTTGTCAACCATTTGGCCATGATTTTCCCAAGAAGCAATATGGGAATACAATGAGGGGTTTTAGGGAGTTATGGTTCAAAAGTAATGAGTGGTTGAAATATAGTGTATCAATGGACGAGGCATATTGCTTGTGATGTTATCTATTTATGCAAGCTAGAGGAGGAAAATCCGGGGGAGATGTGCTTACATCAATGAGATTTAGCAATTGAGAAAAGGCAGTGGAGGTTTTCCGTGAGCATGTCGGTGATTTTAATAGTGCTCACAATGATGTTAGAGAACAATGTGAAACATTCAAAAATCAGCGAGAAAGTGTGTCGCACGTGATATCCTTATATGGGTCTGATGTAGAGAAAACTTATCGCATTCATTTGATAGCGATTTTAGATTGCATTCGTCATCTGTTGGTGCAAGGATTAGCTTTTCGTGGTCATGATGAGTCTGAGAGTTCATTGAGGAAGGACAACTTTCTCGAGCTCTTGGAATGGTTGAGAACGAAGCTATTATTTTACAACATTTTCAGAATATGCAGTCTCGTAGCATCCAATTGTCACCTCTCAGTAACAACAAATAGTACGATACATGTATTTTAATATGTTTAGTTTTTTTAGTCCTTAGTTTTTGATATTTTAACTCTAAGATATTTTTTGCATTACGTAGTTCGACCCCCTTCCATTGGATTCTTGGTTCCGCCACTGAGGCATGGTAACGGAGGAGAGGCAACAATGAGTCAGTGATGGAGGAGAGGCGATGACTGGGAGAGAGAGAGGGTGCAGAGTGGAAGGGCAGGGAGGGAGAGACACGAGTAATCGGGCTCTGGTAGGGTTATTAAGCCTAACCCTGCCAAACGTCGTTGTTCTCCTTTAAGTGGAGAAGATGTCATTTTGTTAAATAAAAAATCAAAACAACGTCGTTTTAAGTTTTTTTTTTAAATATGGTATCGGTTGGCTACTGGATTTATCGAGCAGTAACCGACACTGCTAAGAGCACTATTAATTGTCAAAAATGGACATCGAAACCTGCAACGCACGGTTTGATGCTGGTTCTCGCAGTCAAATTGATAAGCCCTACTAGTGACGCGACAAGCAAGTGACGAATCTCACCCCATACCAACGTCAGCTCGTGCTTTGGAATCTGGCAATTGTTTAATTTTGGGGTAAAGTTATAGTTAGCTCGATACGTATGAGCATAAATATATTTAGCCCAGTAACTTTCAAAATAACGATTTAAGACCATTAACTTTTGAAACTTATCAATTCACGCCCCCGTCCAAATTAGTTGTTAAGTCCGATGGAAAATCAAGCAAAATGACCGAAATGCCCCTCCAAGTTTAATTTTTTTTAAAAAAAATAAAAAAAATAATTTAAGAAATAAATTAAAAAATAAATAGATTATTGAAATAGAGTTTTAATTTCATGCTTTTCGGTTTGATTTGTCGCTTGATTTGGACGATGACGTAAATTGATGAGTTTCAAAAGTTAATGGTCTTAAAGTGTTAGTTTGAAAGTTATGGGGCTAACTTTGATTTTTGCTTCTACTTATGGGACTAACTATGATTTTACTCCTTAATTTTTTGTGCTTTTTCATCTCTTTCTCTGCAGATCAAGTCAAGGTTATTACTAATGACATCCCAAATACTCTTATTATATTTTGCTAGCTAAATGAAGAGATAAACAAGATCTTGATTATTGAGATTTAATTAGCTTCTTAGTTTTTGCTAGAGCCACAAATGAACTCAAACGGTGTAGTGTTGGAACAACTTCTTACATGTCATTCTCAAACTCTAATAAACTATTAGAATTTTATTTTCCAAAATTTAGATATTTTTTTTAGACGGTAGGTATTTGATGTTATTATTTTGAAGCTTATTACAAAAAAAACAATTTGGATTTTTCTCTCATGGCTTTTTGAAATCTTTGTTTGATCTTAGTCCCTACTTCTTTGGCTACGATTCTATTTTATTTATGTCTTTTTAAGCTTGGTCCACTCTTTGTTGTAGGCTTGTTCACCGTTTCCGGCGGTGGGCCTGTTAACTGGCATCGGCACCAGTACTTGTAACTGCCCCTCGCTTAGTTGCGAGGGCGGTACAGTTTGCCATTTTAACCCGTAAGCAGTGAAAATTGTTGTGGCGGTGAAACCTTCCATCGGCAAAACCGTGTTTGTTTGTTTTGTTTTGTTCTTTTTTTAGACGTCACGACGTCGTTTAAGTTAGTAGTGAGTTAGGGTTTTTTTCCAGCCCCCCGATCAATCATAGCCCTCCCTCTCTCTCTCTCTCTCTCTCACAGTCTCAACGCCGACCACCGTGCCCCTGCCAGTGCAACCACTGTCTCTCTCTCCCTCTCACTCTCAGTCTCTCTCTCGCTATCTGCCCCCCTCACTCTCTCTCTCTCTCTTTCAACTCTCATCTCTGTCTCTCTGCCTCTTACAGCTGCCGCCGGCCGCCGTGCAACAGGACATCTGCTCTCCCTCTCAGACCACAATAAGAGTTTTGTGAAGGTGATTGCAACTTTTTTCAGTTGTGCTTTTTGTTTCATGGTTTGTGAGAGAGAGCGATAATAGTACTTTTTGTTTCACAGATTCATTATTTGATGAATCTTTTATTTAATTCCTTGAAGGTTTGATCAATATTTTTTTTTATAATTGATTACACAAACAAATCCTTGAAAATGGCAATATATTTCTACTGATAATTAAGTGTATTATCACTGCCTTTCTGTTTTTATTATTCCTTGTTTATTGTTATGCAGCTTATGCGTATTGTTATGTAATAATGAATTTGTGAATCTGTAAGCAGGGCACTCGGTCTTAATGTTTGCTCCTATTTTTATTCTTATTTTTATACTAATAGTGTTTGAAAACTAACATACTAATAGTGTTTAAATTTTTGACAGTTTATACTTTATCAAACTAAATAATAAATTGCAAATTGCGTGGACCCTGGTATCAGGTATGTCTCTCTATCCCATTCTCTCTATACAATTCAGTTAGAAAAATTGCTTTAGGGTTTGATATTTGGATAATTGTGATTTGTGAAACTGTTGGAGGTTGAGATTGAATTGGTTTGGATACTTGTGGTTTGTGAAACCATTGAAGGATGATATTGAATTCGTTTGAAATTTGGATATTTGTGATTTTGTGAAACTGTTTGTTTGAATTGGTTTGTGAAATTGTTTCTTTTGAAATTGAGGTTATGTTTTATTTTTTCAAAACCTATTTTTATTTTATGATTTTCAATCAACTTATGTTAAATTCTAATGTGGAGGTGGTTATAATTTAATATGATCACATCTAAAGCTATTAGTTGGCCAGCATTTTTATATTTTTGAAAACCAAAGTTTGATCCCTATTTTTTACTCTAATTATTTTACACATACATTGTTTTTTTTCTTTAATTTCAGATGGACACTACACAATCACATACACTCATTACTGAGATTGGAATTGGAAATGAAACTAGCTACACCTCTAACCCTATAGGTAGTAATGTAGCTACTACATCTACTCAATCTTGTCCAACAACTCCAACGGAGAGTATGGATACAACAACTGGCACTGATCCTAGCGGATTACCATCACCTCCTCCACTTAAAAGAGGAAGAACTCACGTGAGTCTCCTGTTTGGCATCACTACACTAACTGTCACGCCCCGAACGGCATCCCGCAGGGACCGTGACAGCCGCGAGCTATCCTCCGGATGACTCCAGCGTTCTTACTTATTGTTTTACTTGATTACGGCGGAAACGTACAGGATCGCGAGGGGTTCGAGCTAATTCTTACATAATCAAGGTTCTCATTAAGTTCATACAAAACATATATTTAACACATTAGAACCCAATTAGTGACGCTCATACCACTATCATCAAAATATGAAACATAATATCTTGGGCTTCTAGGTCAGGTAGTCCTCCTGACTCTCTTCACCTGATACATCTGGAATGACACAATTTTAAAAACGTGAGTCAAAAAGACTCAGTAAGGGAAAAACATAAAGCTTAAATCATGCTCTTGACTTATGCCCGCTTAATCATGAAAGAAAGAAACTTGATAATTAATGCACATGCATGTCATGAATTATGCATATGCTCTTGCTTAGTTTCGGCCCCAGGCCCTTTAAAATCTTTCTTTCATTCTTGCTTGAAAAATTGGCCCTTGGCCCTTGAAAACCGCTTATTCGTACTTGTGCCCTTGTTGGCCTTTTCATAATTATTTCATATCTTTTACTTGTGGGCTCGCTCCATTTGACCCCTGAAGTCAGGGTTGTGCGTTCCCTTCGGAACCGATTATCCTCATTTATCGATTTGGTCATTCCGTCCAATTCCGTCTCCTCCGTGCACAGTCAGCTAACCGTGGGTCACGTCACCACCAATAATATCGCGACACGTATATTTAAAAAAAAAAAAAAAAGTCCACCTCACATATTCGTAAAAAAAAAATCTCGAACAAGGGAGACCTACCATTCGCGCGACCAAGGGAGCCCAGATCTAGGCTCCCTCGCGCGGTGGGGACCCGTGCCTAGTTCCTTCTTTCTTGCCTGCCTCTCCGCTTCTATCAGCATAGAGGATGGTTTTCACTCCCATTGAGAAAGAATAAATGCCCTAGCTCAACTTCCTAGCATGACACATCGGCTACGCCATCAGAGACTGGATTGATCCACCACTTGCTAGTTAGGAAATATCACCGGTGGGCTTCTTTCGCTGCTCTTAAACTATCGCTCGCTTTACGAGTGCAACCAACAAGAAACTCTTAATTAAGACATTATGCTGGTATCTATCTAAGAGTCAATATCTGTGAGAATTGATTAAAAAAAACAAAAAACAAAGTTGTAGGAAGGATTTAGGGCTGGGCACTACCGAAATGCCCTCCAAGATAGAATTTTAAAAAATAAGCAAAATTTTGAGAAATAAATTAAAAATAAATAGATTATTGAAAGAGAGTTTCAGTAGATTTATTTAAACAATATTGCATTTTTTAAAATATTTTTTTATGTTTTAATAAAATTTTTAATATTTTTGGTAATTTTTGTTTTAGAGGGCATTTCGGCCCCTTTTCAAGTTTTTCCTTCTGACTTAATGACTAATTTGGACAGAAGCCGCACTTTGATGATTTTGGAAACGTAGAGGACGTAAAAATCCATTTTAATATTTAGGGGGCGATATTAATTTTTGCTCATAGTTAATAGGCGAACTATGACATTATCCATTTTTTCTGTTAAGAAAGAGGACTATGATTGAATTAGAATATTGCATGTATAGTACATATAAAACTAATATAATATTAATTGCTTAATGTTTTAAATATTGGTTTTAGATGGAAAAATGGTTAAGAGATATAAATCTAAGCTATGCATTTAATTGTTGAATTTCTATAACATTATATTTAATTTATTGCACATGCAATTTTTCTCTTTCTTTGGCCTGTTGTATTTAAGTCATACCATGTGCACAAATTCTAAAATCATTATTTTTATCATTTGCACTATGATTGTTGGTATTGTAATTATTTTATGAATTTAATTTTATCATATGATGTCATGAGCTAATTAAATATTTTTGTGCATGGTGATAAAATTAATTAATTTCTGGACTCGTAGAGGACAAAGGACAATCTACTAGGACACATGACAGGGAAGGAGAGCCTCATAAATTGTAATGTTGTAATTCATTGAAGAAAAGAAAGACTTAAATATCAGCCCTCCATCTCTCTTTTTACCCACTTTCTTTTAACCAGACAAACCCTACATCTTATTCTCTTTCTCGGGGACTTTTCTAACCTAGCCTCTTTTTCCCTACTCTCTCTCTCTCTCTCCCTTTTTCTTCTCTCCTTGGCCGACTCTTCCCCCTAATTTTCTCTCTCTTTATTCTCTTGTAATTCATTTACTTATTGTCATATAATTTCAGTCATTTAGTTAATGTTATTTATTTTTTGTCATTTAATTTTTGTCAATTTACTTTTTGTCCTGTACTTTAATGCATGTTATATTCTTAATTTACGTTTCAAACTCTCCAAAATCCAAAAATATGAATATGAACTATGTTCAATAAAAGGTTTTTATATTTTCTTTCTTTTTATGCGAGTTTAAAATTAGTCTATTTCCCCTGTGGAAGCGATTTTACCTTTTGGGCTATTTTTTACACGACATAACTTCTATACTTAGGATAGTCTTTGTGCTGCTTATTTTAGAGTGAGTCATACAATACTTCTAAATTTTATTAGAAACTCTCAAAATGTTGTGGGTACATCCAAAAAACTGAACGGGACATGTAAACACAACAGACAAAGGCACAAAATAAATAACAAACCCAGAAAAACCTAACACCTACTACTAGCAAAACTAAACTTGTCAAATATGATACCTCTCAAACAACGAGGCAACAAATCTAAATCCACACATTGAATACGAGGACTACCAAAACTAACTTCCAACAACAATGCCACAACTAAACCCCCAAATTAAAAAAAATAACAAAATAGAAAATGCACATGGTTGCTGCTTGGTCGTTCTGGCAGATGCATCAATTACATTTATTAACAGTAGCAACTATGGTCTCTTCAAGCATCACAATTTCCAACAACCATTTACTCAAGAGTTTGGACTATTTATGTGGCTTGCTACAAAAACAAGCAACTATACCCAATCTACTAGTCTCATTGACAACTAGAGCACTTATGGCAGTAACACGGACATGCCTACTTTGTCAAATCTGGAATTTTTCTATCTAGGCAATTGCACATCACAGAATTCATCCAATCTTCAAAGCTTTTATCCACCACAAGACCTAAATCTCTCCATGTCATAACCAACATTTAAGAACCTATTTAAACCCCTAAGGAGGTGCTAAAAATAACTGGGACATCCATGAAAGTAGGGGAGCGAATTTGCCCCTCTAAAATAGTGTACCTGAATTCTGCTGCAGGTAGCACAGAGCATACCCCTTTCTTTTCCTGCAAGTTTTTTTTTTTTATCTTAACCTTCTTCATGCAACAACTTCACCCATTATTCTAGATTTAAAAACTCAGTTTTGTTTTCTAGCAACTTAGCAAATTAAATTAGAACTTAAGACAATAGTTGAAAGCATATGTGCAACACTACAAACCAATAGATCCAGCTTTTTCTCTCAAGATCCTAACATTAGTAAGTTTCTGTTTTCAAACCTACTCTTATCCTACCTGCGCATGCTCTTAGTTCACATATTTTCCCTGGCAACATCACTCATATACAAAGCTCATTCGAACTTTAACCCATTTAGATATCAAAGGACAACACTCAATGCCACAACTACTACATATCCAGCCATGCACGTGCAAAACAAATTTCAGATTCTTTTGCCAATGTCTAATCTCCTCTTTTAGGCTATCCATCATACACCTATGGTGCATCAATGTTGCCCTTGAAACCTTAACTCAAGATCTAATCGTGCATGCCTTCCTAGACTCCAAGATTTTTATCTATTCCAACATGTATAGCGAAGAAGAGATAACAGCAGAACCCAAACAAACCCTCTTTTCTCCTCTGTTTCTTCTTCTTCTCTTCTGCAGCTTTGGAGTTTTCCTTCTCTTGTTGTGTGCGTGAGTATGTGAGTAACAAAAGGAGCCAAAGAATGAAAATAGGGAGATAGCGTGAAATATAGAGTTGGGGAGGAAAAGACCATCCTGGCCCAAAACTTTGTTAATAATGCCTCCCGCACTTAGTGAATCATGCGGCTGCTTGTATGCCTCCCACTATACGCCTCTTTCCTTCACCTTATTCAATTATTTATTATATATATATATATATTTTATATAGACACCTATAATGCAATTTATCACTATTAAAAATTTACAAACAATATAATATGTCGATTAATAATATGGTTGCAAGAAAAGTGCTAAAGGAAAATTTCACATGTCTTTTTTCAATAATTTAGGGTAGTGCAAAAACATAAAGGGTCAAAAGTAAAAATTAACATTGAAAGAAACCTAAAAGTCGGGGTCTCACACTGCATGCTTTTTGCCTTTTGATGTTATTCGAGACTCTTAAACTACCATAAACTTTATCAAGCATTAAAACCCAAAGAGATAGGATTTGTTAAAACTTAGTCAGACAGGAGACTAATATCACTAGCTGATCATATTTGATCGAGGCTCAAAGATTTAGAAACTCTAGCATTCAATAATGCATGTAGGGCACAAAAGATGAACAATTTGCAAGAAGTGTACGTGGAACTATGCAACAGTAAAATCCATCCCCACACATATGCTGAGGTTACTTCTGATGTGAAAGACAAGTTTTCCCATCTCAAAGCACAACCTAGAGATACGTGGAAAGTGCAGCTAGCCAAATAGACCCAAAACTCTGAAACCCAAAACAACCAGTATCAGATCCTAGACTATATACTGAACGAAAAGGGTTCCTAAACAAGGGTGGGGTTGCCTTTGAGAACTTAAACATGGTGGCATGTCTGGATTCAGGAATTGGAGGAAACACTGTTTAAAAAGTTTACCTTACTCCATACCCATTTACAAATACTCACAACAGTTTGAAACTAATAGTTCAAGTTGAAGTCAGTAATTGAAAACTAACAGGGAGTGTGGGGTAGCTCGGTACAAACATTTCAACTCTTAGACTTGTTTAACAGAAAGAACTGTAAAGGACTCTATTAAAGCAATGCTTCTTAAACCAATTAGTTAAATCATTCGAAATAATCCAAATACAAAATCGGCTCAGAGGAGTCATCAGAAGATAGGTTCCTAACTCCTTAGGATCTGTGGGACTATTAGGCTCAGGACAAACATGATCTTTTCTCTAAGCAGGCTCAGAACATCATTAGAAAACAAGTTCATAACTCCTTAGAATATGTGGGACTATCAACAAGATGCTTGGGTGCAAGTCTGATGAGCCTTTTCTATCAAATTGCGTACAAAGAGGAGGAAGAAAAAGAGAATGGATTTCCTATCAAGTCTGATGAGCATTTTCCTTTGAACTATTTCTCCTCTTTGGATAGCGTATGGGTAATGTCATTTTCGAAACAACAACAACAACAATTGGGAAACACATATGGATATCCTACCACCCTTCTGAAATATCCAAAACAGTTTAATGGGACTTTTAGAGTCATTAGAACTTAAGAGGAAAAGGTGAAGTGGCTTACCAAATACCAGGAGGAGTTTCTTCCTCTTGAAGCTCGATTGAACAGAAGCTTTGAAACTACAGACCCAAAATCCCTACCCAATCTCGCACAAACCCATACAAAATCCCAGTCCCACATGCCTTTAAATCTCCGTACCTCTCTCAAGAGCTCTGCCTCATCATCGATGATCGACCACACTCCAATCTCAACAAAGATTTCGCGAAATCCAAGATTGAATCCAAAATGTGATAGGAGAAAAGAAAGAAAAAGAAGAGGCGTAAAAGTGTTGAGAGATTCTGCAAGGAGCTGCGTAGAAGATAGAGAGACTTGAGTTAATGGCGGCTAGGATCCACAGAAGTATGTATGCGATTACTAGAGAAAAGGAGAAATGGACTTACTGAAGAAGAAGAAGAAGTGAGCTGTCGGCTGGGAGGCGACGACGACGGTTGGAGAAGGAAGAGTCGGAAGGTTCTGAGAAGTGAGAAGAAGAATCGGGACATGCAATTCTAATATCGGGCGGGTCTAGTGTTTTGGGCCTGCCCACGACCGGGCCCGCGCCTAGCCCGACACTATTCAGTCTGGTTCAATCGGGTAGGGCACATTGTGAACAACCTTAGTGTCCAATACAATGGCAACATTGAGTGTGAACTCTCTCTTAGCCTCCTCAAACCTATTCCACCCCACTCCTTCGACAAACAAATTTTATTCCAAGCCACTAAAGTAAAATGCCGAGTATTATTGTCAGTAAATATAAGAAGTGTTATTGTAGGTGCATTTTATCACCACTTGAATTCCCATCAGCCTATCGACTTGCTCCCTTTTTCCATAGCCAAACACAAGACATCTTTCGCACACAAAATGAAGAGGAAGAGGGATAACGGATCCCCTTTCCGAATTATTCTCTCAAGCCGAAATAACCCAAAGGGAGATTCGTTTAATAAAACCGAGAAAGACACTGTGGAAAGGCATTGAGAAACCCATTGTATTAATCTATCATCAAATCAGAATGATTGCATAACCTTGACAATAAAAATGCTCACTCCATTTCGATCTTAATAGATGCAAGACCCTTCCTCACTTGTTTCACCTTCATTCAATGAAAAAAATTGCTGAGTAATCATTGTATTCTCTTGAATAGACCTCCCAGGTCTATTCTCCTGAGGGTACGAAATTTGTTTAGCCATACCCTTTTGCAATCTATCAGTCAACACCTTGGTAATTATTTTATAAATAGTCAACATTGGGTTTTCCTCCTTCGGTATCAAAACATTTAAGGTGTGATTTAAATGTTTAGGCATAGATCCGGTTCGAAAAAAGTTTTGCACCATCCAAACTACATCCTGTTTGATCATAGCCCAATAGGTTAGATAAAATAATTTCGTCATGCCATTGGGGCCCAAGGCTTTTGAGGGCCCAATGCTCTTTATAGCAACAAAAATTTCATTTTCATCGAGCATAGCTCACAACAAGTCGTTGTCCGCCTCAACAACAGATGTAGGGAACATATATATCACCTCATCCAATCCCAACACATTAGCCGATTCAAATAGCCTTTGCAAATACCCCACCACATGATCTCTAATGGATTGTCTACAACTAAGCTAGTTTCCATCCTCTGTCTTAATAGCCTCAATGTTATTCTTCCATCCACGAATGATCGTCGAAAGGTGAAAGTATCGAATGTTTAAATTCGGGTTCGACGGATTATGAAATACTCTAATAGTTCGACATTTTCATTAAATCGAATGTTTTATCATAGAAACTCTCTGGATCCTCGTTTGTTTCTTTGTCAAATCTTGGCGTAAACTCATTCCGTTGACATTCTAATCATATCCAGGTATGTTTTGTTTATTTTTAACGTGATTTTTGCTTTAATTTTTTTTACAGTTTTACGTATATGATTTCAATTCCTATAGTGTTTTTGATTGATTTTTACGTAGAAAAAAATTGTGTTAAGTTTTAAGGATTGTTTTATGTGTATTTTTGATGTGATTCTGTGAGACCCCGTTTATTTCTTTTGTTATTTCCTATGTATTAGCTTTTAATTTCTTATGTATTAGCTTTAATTTTTATTATGTGGCCATATTTTTGGCCAATGTATGACCTAAGCTTTATGTTAAGGTACATCAATTAATATGAGATTTTATTTCATGAAATTTTTCCTAAATAATTTTCTTTTCATTATGTTTAAATTATGGTGATGTTCGTTTTGAGAAAAAATGTAGGATTTTAGAGAAGTTGTGAATTTTTATGTTGAATAGTGTTTTATTGGTGTTTGTGTAAAGTGGAGAGAGAAATGATTTGATGTAATTATTTAATAAAAAAGTATTGGAGGTATGTGAAAAAGTATAGAGAGAGAAAATTTATGTTGAATAAAAAATTAAAAAGTTGTTGGAGATTGTGTAAAATGTATTGGTTTTTGTGTTTGAATTCTGAATATGTTCGGTGGTAGAATTGTGAATATACTTAGAATCCTGAAAAAATGGTGAAAACGAACATACCCTATATTTCCGTAGGAGCCGAAACTTGCAAGGTAAGTTTCTCTTATAGATTTATATTTTTTTCATTTGCCTAATATATTTCATAATCCATAAAATTAATTTATGATTAAAGATTTATATATATTGGCCGAAAATAATTAAATGGAAAATCATGAATTTCTTTTAAGTATTTGAATATTTTGTGTGTCATTAATAGGTGGCATATAGTATTATTATGTGACCTAAATTAGTAGTTGAATTATCATTAGAATATTAGATGATAAGCTACTAGGCATATGATAAGTTTTAAGAGAGTTTAAAATGATAAGCACACTTGCTTATCATGGTGATAAGCTAGCAAACTTTTTAGGTAATAAGTCGATGTGGCTATCGTAGAGATAGGCTAGAACCATTATCTTAAGATAAGTTATCATGCTTATGAGATGATAAGCTAAGTAATTGAACTAGATAAGCTAGAAAGCTTATATGAGATAAGTTAGGTGAAAAAGTAACTAAATTGAAAGTTAGTTGTGAGAGTAACTAAGTTGGTTGAAATGCAACCAAACAAAATAAATGAGCTTGAAGACAAGGCCATTTACGTGAAGGGCATGGGGAGAATGGAAAAGCCATAAAGTTATTAGACCATGTGAGTTGTAAAGAAGTGATAAGAGAGCAATTAATTGACAAGACAACATAAGGGAGAGAAATGAGAGAAAAAGCTATGGATGGTGAAGTTCACGTGAAGGAGAAGGGAGAAAGGAGAGAAAATCAAATGCAAAAGCATGGCTTGAGGGGACAAGAGGTGATGTGAGAGAAGGTGAGAAGAAAAAGTGAGGAAAGAGCATGCCATGGTCGGCTAGTCCATCCCCCATTTCCCCCCCCCTTTTTCTTCCTTCTCTCTTGTCTTTTTCAACATGTCATTGTCCTTGTCATTGCCATAATTTCACCTTGGGAGACTCAATTGCATCAAGTGAACCCCCCTCACACTTAGCATTTCAATTTCCACACTTCATTTGTCTTGGCCGAATACCCCATTCCATTTCACACTCTCTCTCTCTTTTTCCTCTCTTGGCCGAATTTACCTCTTTGATCTTGAGCCTTGCTCTTTTCTTCTTGCAACCAAATCACTCCACTAAAAGTTCTAAGTTTGGTTCTCTCCTTGAGGTGACCGAACCTTCTCTTTGTGCAACTCCATTCCTCTTTTGAAAATTCTACTCATTTAGCCACTTTTCCCTTGATGAGATTTAACTCACTTCCTTAAAGCTAAATCATTCAAGTTTACCATATTTCTCCCCATCATAAAACCTACCTTAGCACCTTATAATCAAGCTTGGAACCACTCCAAAAAGGGTGAACCGAAAGTTGGGAGAAGGAAGGGTTTTGGTGAAAATTTGGTGAAGGTAGAGGTAGGCTTGATTTCACATAGTGTTCTTGCTTAAAGTTCTTTATAAGTTCTAACCTAATGTATTTTATTGTGCTAGGTACTCAAGGCTTGTGTTAATCATCAAGGTAAGGCCAAAGATGTGGGTTGTTAGTTCTAAAAAAATGATGTAGGCCGAATATCTCTTGGTTGGTTTTGAGTTGGTACTTGGTTTTGTTAGGTCTTGAGATTATGAGACCAACCTTAAGTTATAATGTTAGATCTAGCTATATGAGCATGATATCCGAATTTAAATGCTAGAAAGATGTTAAAGGATGAACAATGCATGCTAGTATGGTCTTAAAATGCAAAAGGTATGCATGATGCAAGTTTTGCCATGAAGGGTTGTGATTGATGGTGTTGGCCGAAACTTATAGGTGTTGGATCTTCAAATATAATTTTGTTAAATGTCAATTTGATGAACGACCATGATATGTATAAAATTTTGGTGAACACATGCATATGGGCTAGTCTTGAAATATAATAGGTTGCATGCAAATCGAAAGGGCTAATCATTCTATGAACATGTTTGTTGGCCGAATATGGCATTGTGCTAGATTTAGAAGTTGTGTTGTGATTGGTAGATCCTAGGTTGTGAATCTGAAAATGGAGGATGAGATCACCATTGGAGAAGAAAACTTAGACAAGGAATGCTTAAAATGGTACATGGCCGAATGACCTAATAAGTGGTACCCTAATAGCAACCCTACAAATAAGATTATATTTACTTGTGGCGGATAAATAGAATTAGGGTTATGGCCAAATGGGTTAGAAGATTTAAGCTCAATCATAAAACACGTCATATTAGTAAGAGAAAAACATAGATAATAGGCTTAAAGATTCGGATTAAAAGAATTAGCAAAGCTTTGTGGTGTTAAGTATTGATTGAGGATTTATCTAGGTTGGCCGAAACTTAGGGTGAACAAAATAACCTATATTTTCGGGTTGCACAGAGATCTAAAGTCCAAGCCAAGAGTTAATTATGATTAAGGTTAGTGATTGATTAATGTAAAGATTTAATTGAATACATGAAATAAAAGAAAGATTAAGATTTAATCCTAAATCAATTAGTTTGTTGATTTGAGTCCTAAATGTAAATAGAAATATATTGCAATAGAATTAAGTAATTAAATAACCTAAGTTTAATAAGTAGAAAGTAAAAGATTAAATAAGATATTAAGCGATTAAAAGAATTAAGGCAATGTATAAATCTATGATATCGAAGTAAATATATATAGTTGCTGTTTGAAACTGTTGCGATGGACGGGGAGTTCAAGGTTAAGAGGTGAACAAGAGGTTCAATTGGACTAGGAGAAATTCAGCAACTATATTATATCATTAAGATTAAGTTAAGTACTTAATTATCACTATTCATTCCCTAGTGGATTTCACGATAGGTTTCTTCGAATAGTTCATAGAACCGAAGCGTGTTGATATAATTTCACGTATACTCAACATATTGAGAATCGAACCTATTTCTTGTAGGCAAAGAGCCAAGTCAGAACCAAGAAGGTTACAAGGAGTACTGTAAGTGAATCTTACCCGATTTGGAAAACTGGAATGATACACTGCATGTCTTATTGTGCATGGCAAGATGTTTTTAATACAAGTGACATGTATTGTTCATAAAGAATGTTTCAATTACGCATGATATTTCGAACATGTCATAGCGTGATCATTTGCATGAACGCATGAGAGACGTTTTGATGCAAATGAAATTACGATGTTTTCAAGTGTGGCATGGCATGTTCATTGCATAGAAACATGAAAAGTTGTTTTATGCGAAAGAAAATAGTACGTATGTTATGAGATTCGATTTGGGGCTTTGGTCGGATCCGTACCAAGTTAAGTAAGGTTTATCATCCATACCGAGGAACGTTGATCGAGAAGGATGGATGAATGAAACCTAGGACGCCCATACCGAGGGACGTTGATCGAGAAGGTTGGGTAAGTCCTTGAGGTATGTGCAACCACACCGAGGAACGTTGCTCGAGAAGGTGTGACACCTCTTATGGGTCGTGTCTAGCCATCAGGCCTGGGGCAACTACGGGCTAGCTCGACCAGATGTTAAGTCTCCAAGGGATGGGAGACAGTTCCGATGGGAACAACACAACCTTGACTTCATGGGGTCAAATGGAGCGAGCCCACAATAAGAGATGAAATGTTTATGAAAAGGCCAAGAGTGGCAAGAGATTTGAAATGCATTTGAAAAGGCCAAGAGTGGCAAGAGTTTTTAGTGCATGGCATGTGCATCACGGAGCATGCATATGCATCATGGTTTTTATGCACTATCTCATGACTTACAGTTATGCATTTCTTTTCTTAACTCTACAGTGTATTGAAGTAAGTATGTTTTTAAAGCCATGTTTTATCAAAGTTCATGTTCCAAACTGTTGTTCCTTACTGAGTCTTTTGACTCATAGTTTTTAATCGTATCATTCCAGATCCACAAGAAAATTGGTAAGCAGAGGATTATCTCATGTAGAAATCCTAGGAGTTCGGGAGTTGGAGTCGGAATTGGTGAACTCCGAGTTAGCACTAGTGAGTGCTGGTTTGATTCGAGTGGCAGTATGTTGCCCTATTACGTTTTGTATAAGTTTGCGAACAGATGCAATGTATAGACTTTTATGAGTTATAATTCGTTTACCGAGGGGTTATGTTCATTGAGCTTGTATCTCAGCCAACATGTGGATCCTGAGTGAGTCTTCCGATGTGTATAAAAAAAAAGGTTTTCCGCTGTAAGAGTTAGTGTAAGCGCTGGAGTGTTCCCGGGGAATGCTCACGGCTGTCACGATCCCTGCGGGATGGCGTTCGGGGCGTGACAGTTAAATGGTATCAGAGGGAAAGATCTAAGTACTAGGAATTGAACCCTAGTAGGAAGCTATACATTGAAGTTGGCTGAGTACATGGATAGAAGCTCGTACCTGAACTAGGTCAGACATCTTTAGACCTAGGATTGGATGTTGAGGATTTAGACCAAGTGCTCAGGTTATGATGTTTCCTTGCGTATATCTTATAATCTAATATGAAGTATTGAAGTGCAGAATGGCACACCGAAGGCAAGGAGGCAGGGGTCGAGGGCCCGAGGAGCCAGGCGTCTCGACTGAGGATGTATTACGTCACATGGCTCAGTTGGTGGCTGAGCAAGTACAAGGTGGACATGGGGAGGAGGTTAGAGGTCACCCCACTGATTGCACCTTTGATCAATTTAATCGACAACACCCACCAGGATATAGCGGGAAGGGAGATGGAATCATTGCGGAGAATTGGCTCCTAGAGATTAAAGAACTCTTTGAAGTTCTGGAGTGTACCGACGCTCAGTACGTCAGCTTCGCCGCCTTTAAGTTACAAGGCGATGCGAAGAGGTGGTGGCAATCGACGAAATTGTTACTGGCTCAGGAGTTGGGTCAGCAAGCGATTACTTGGGAGCGGTTACCGCCTTTATGTTCATTGAGCTTGTATCTCAGCCAACATGTGGATCCTGAGTGAGTCTTCCGATGTGTATAAAAAAAAAAGTTTTCCGCTGTAAGAGTTAGTGTTAGCGCTGAAGTGTTCCCGGGGAATGCTCGCGGCTGTCACGATCCCTGCGGGATGGCGTTCGGGGCGTGACAGATTCGGTGATGTTTTGGGTAATGTGCGGGAGGCTTTGAGACGTTGTCTTGGCTGAGTTAACTCAGTTGTCGTCCCATAGCGTTGGGACGTTTAAAGAGTCCATTCGGACGACGTAATCACCCGTTCAGACTTCTTTTAGTATTAAAAAGAAATATATCGTTGTTTATTTTGTGTCCGGATGCTACATGAAACACGTCTGAACTCTGTTATATTAAAAGAAAAAATTTTACTATTTGTATTTAGTTTGGACGTATATCGAAAATTGACCGGACGCGAGGAATTATCCAAACATTAAACGTTCTCATTTTTTGTATGTCCGGACACTATGTCAATGATGTCTGAATGCTTTTTTATTAAATTTAAATTGTTTTCTTCGCTCCCTGAAATTCAGACAGCTATTCAAATATGTTCGGACGCTATTTTTATTTGTTCGAACCCGTTTTATATTAAATTTGCATTTTATCGTTTTATTAAAGTGTTCATAATCCTTTTATGTTACGGTTCGGATGTTGTTCTAACAAGCAGTTGGCTTCCGTTCCTCCAGAGGACTGGGTATGCATGGAAGAACCTGGTGCGAGAGGTTTATGCTTCTATACTTCGGGCGAGGGACCTCGAGGAGCCTAGTATGGAGGTGACTGTTCGGAACGTGCAGATCATATTCTCGCCAGATGAGCTAGGGGTATTTTTGGGGTACGTAAGGGATGCGGCGATGTTCCCCGTGCCAATGAGAGAGGATGGTCGACCTACTAAGGTCGAGGTTTTCCAGACGTTGTTGAGCCTGAATACGGCTATCCTTGAGGGAAGAAACATGCTTCACGCGCACCTGTTTCCTTTTTGGAGGATCATGCACCTGATTCTATGCTTCTTCATCGACCCGAAGAAGCACACGACGGAGGTGACTTATGGCGGGGCCGAGTTCTTGTACATGGAAGTTTTACGGGGGCTTCCTCTTGATATGACATCATTCATCTACCAATTCGTCCATGTTGAGGCCCTGAAGACTGATGTTCAGAAATCGTTTCCCTACGGTGTTCTTCTTAACCAATTCCTACATAACTTGATGGTACCCGAGGGTGCCAACGAGCTGAGGGCGCTTCAACTTGTTACACTCCTTACACTCTTGTTTATATTAAAAAGATATATAAAAAATAAGATCGTTAAAACCGTTTAGACTAGAGGATTACCATCCGACCATATTACAGTAAGGTCGAACGGTGTCGTACTTCACAAGAGCAGAGTCCGGACATAATTGATACTCCGTTCGAACGTTTTTTTAGATTATAGTGTTGAGACGCTGTCGTTTGGAGTTTCCAATGGTGCCGTAAAATTTAAGAAAGTGTGCGGACAGTGTGCTCGATCGTTAGACGCTGTTGTTTGGTGGTTGCTAAAATGGTGTCGTGAGCCGTGTGGACGATATGAAAATTTAGCGGCATGTTTTTCCCTCCTAAACTTTTACACATGCGTCTGAACTCCATTATTTGCATCTAAACGCGTTATATGCGTTTGAAAAACTGGACATCACGGAAAATATAGCAAAACCGACCAAAACTTAGAAATTTGAGAGATTTGAGGCAAAAGGACAAGAGGGGACCTGATTTAAGACGTCAATCTCGTTAAAAAGGGTGTGAAAGAAGCAACACATTTGGGATTTCAGATTGGATTGCATTTCAAGTTAGTGGATTTTAATTTTAATTTAATTTTAGGATGAAAAGCATAGATTTTAGGATATCAAAGTATGTGTTTTTTGAATTTTTAGGGACTAAAATGATCGCAATTGAGTTTGGAGTTGGTTATGAAGTCTTTATATTGAAATATTTGTCATTTGGGTTGATTTTGGCATGAATTTGTGTTGAAAATATCATCTGTTCGTCGAAGAATAGTGTTGCTCAACAATCGTAGTCCGGATGATTTATGTACCGTCCCGACTCACTTTTCCAGCTCGGGCGCTTTCAAACATTGGTCTGGACGTGTTTTTCTGTGATGTTCATCTATTCATTTAGGGTCTATTTGTGTGACAAAATTTTAAGGTGGTTAAAATTTCAGGTATGAGAGTTTGTGAAAAATTGATGAGTGAGAATGAAAAAGTTGGTGAAAAAATGAACACGTTTATTGGAGGTGGTGAAAAAGTGAAAAAATTTATGGGAGTTTGTGAAAAAGTGAGGAGAAAAAAATTATTATAATGATAATAAAATTTTAGAGCACCAAAATTTTGGTCGGTGAACGCACCCATAGTAGCCTTAGCCCCCGTTTAAGAATTACAAGGAGTTCGAATAATGAACTCGGTGTAATTCTTGAATTGTCCACGATATGGACAATCGGAGTTTACAATATGCGTAATGTGCGTAATTGTATATAATATTGTGATAGATGTGTTTAGAAATTGCGATGCAAATCTCCTTTTGTCTTTCGGATACACATTCAGGATTGAGCTTGCACACTTACCTTCAATGGTGGGTGTTTATGCTTAATGTTGTAGGCCTGTATCTGGGGACTGGGGGAAAATGCTGCCAAAATTTCTAAAGTATCAGTTACAATAGTTTGGACAATTACGTGCAGTACGTGATATTGTAAACTTGAATGGGATAGGACCTATCACCCGAAGAAATGGAGTTGAGTGTAAATGTCATCATTGTTTGCATTGTTTTATGTATTTTCGTCTTTGAAGGAACAATATGGATAAAAGCTGAATTTATGAGGTTGATAGACTCAAAAGTGTAAAGTATAGTGATGTTGTTCGAGATTTTATGAGTGTTGCTCATTGTTATGCAGACAGTCGTGGACTGATAAGATGTCCATGTAAGAGATGTAAGAATAAGTTGTTCAAACATGTAGATGAGATAGAGGATTATTTATTCATAAGTTGGTTTGACCAGAGTTACACTCATTGGGCATTTCATGGAGAGTCGATTTTAGAAGTTCCTAGCCGGGTAGTCACTTTAGAACCTGAACCGAGCAGCGAGGACTCCGAGGAAAACATAAATGATGATATGAGAGACATGTTAGAAGATTTTGAGGCGGAGCAGGGGTTGACGAGAACTTGAACGCTGGGTCTGGAGACAGGTTTTCCACGTATACCAAGTTATGGACGGATGCTGAGCGAAAGTTGTATCTCGAGTGTAAGAAGTACTAGAAGTTGTCTTTCATTGTTAGGTTACTTCATGTGAAGTCGGAGAATAATTTGACTGTAAAGGCATTTGAAGATGTGTTAGAATTGATAAAAGATGCACTGGTGAAGAGGGAGACAGTTCCTAAATCTAATTATGACGGGAAAAAGTAACGAAATAATTTAGGATTTAGTTACGATAACATACATGCATGCTTAAATGACTGTGTACTGTTTTGATGGAGCATAGTGAGTTCCAAGAGTGTCCGGTGTGTGGGGAATCGATGTAGAAGTACAATCAGAATAGCAAATCAAAGGTTCCTCAAAAAGTGTTGCGACATTTTCCTTTGAAACCAAGGTTGTAGAGATTGTTTCTATCAAGGCAAACGGTAATGGATATGCGATGGCACCAAGAGAACCGTGTGGTTGAAGATGGGGTTATGAGACATCCTACAGACTCTAGGGTATAGAGGGACCTTGATAAGAAGTATGAATGGTTTGGTCGGGAATCTCGGAACGTCCTGTTGGGGGTCTAGTTTAATTTCGGTGTATGTATCCAATGGAGAGGTATATGGGGAAGATGAAGCATTTCCTTAAGAACAAGGCAAGGTGTGAGGGTTCCATAGCAGAGAATTATGTGTTAAATGAATGTTTAACTTTTTTCTCAATGCATGTTGGTACGGTTGAGACGAGATTTAATAGAAAAGACCAGAATTATGTTGAAAAGAATTATCGAAGCTGTCATTTTTCTGTGTTTACTCAAAGTGTTTGACCGCTGGGAGATGGTAGTGGTCAAGATTTGAATATAAAGGAATTTATAAAAGCACAGTGGTACGTACTCAACAATTGTTTAGAAATCTGCCAACATATATAGTAAGCACTTATAAGAATATTTGTTCACTTAAACACTATCTGTTCATTTTATTCTATTAAAATATCTTATTTCTTTATAGCTAACATTTGGAAGAGATGAGGAGAGAATCACCGATAAATGTTGATAGGAGGCACGAAAAAAATTTTCGTTATGGTTTAGAAATCGGATATTTATTTAATTTTTTCCCTATTAGATGTTTAATTTAAAGTGATCATTTTTTTAGAGTCAAAGTTAACACGTGTTTACTATTTTAGGTTCAAACTATACGTAATGAAAATTCAAGCTCGGTGTCAAATGATTTGTATGCATTAACATCCGGTCCGGATCAGCGGGCAATTTGTTACTCTGGGTGTGTAGTAAATGGAGTTAGGTTTCACACGGTCTTTCGTGAATAGTTTTGTAACACTCAGAATAGTGGTGTGGTTGTTCCGGGGGACCATGATGAGGAAAATGTTGATTTTTACGGTCAGGTCGTGGTACAAAGACAACACGTTCGTGCTAGCTTCTCAGGGGAATCAAGTGTTTTATATCGATGATATGAAGTTGGGAAGTTGGGAGGTGACTAGAAGATTTTTCAAAAGATTACCCCTAGAAACACGTATGATATTCAACATATTGAGGATGAAGCCAGTGAAGATGGAGAAGGACCGTTGAACTGTAAATCATTCCAGGAAAATTAGTCTATTGAGCTTTTGTGGACTTTAGCTCATTTGACATGATTTCGTTGACTAGAAATGACGTCGAGGCTTATGTGCCGGTAACCAGTAAGAACGGTCCACAACAACGTGAAGTAGAACGAACCGATGATTCCTTGGAATCGTTCAATGAAGATTGTAGTGATTACGAAGAATATGACTCCGAGAACTAAAGTAACTTTATCGTTTCAATTTACTTTGTGTTTCTATTTTATATTCATTTTTAGTAACATGTGCCATTGTGTTTTTTTCTCTAACAACGGGAGGGAAATGTCTTCAATGCGATTCATCAAATCGAGCTGAGAAAAGTCCAGGTACACTAGAAGTGTCGGGTCCTTTACTTCGGAATAGAAACGAATTACCGTCCCCTGACACAGCCAGTCTAGCAGACACCCAAAGTAGTTGTGTGTATAAGTATCTTACCTCGTCAATCAAAATTAAATATTATGACTTTTAAAACTTAAATTTCCATGCGTAACTGAATTTTAAATTTATTGTTATTCTTTTGTAGCGATGTCCGAAATCAGACACATTAGAGGTAGTACGCTCGAGATTGCCTTACTCATCCTCAATGCTCTTAAGTCATATTGGTGCGCTCGTTCAACAAAATGTCTCATTCGAGAAGAGTAAGTGGAAGAAGTTCCCTGAGGGGGTTAAATTGAATGTGATGAATCGAGTGTGGGCAAATATAATTTATTAATTTTTAATTGTTGAAACTTTTTGTATTTCTAACTGTTATATCAGTTAAGGATTACTTCCAACTGGATTACGCCGAGCCAAGGATAACATCACTGTGACGTCTACGATGAACACAACGTACAGGACGCACAAAAATAAAATGTTCCAGCATTACTCGGTGTTCAATTCCAAAGAAGAGGCGTTAAAGCACTAGTATCCCAATATGAATAAGGAAGAATAGACTCGTGTTTGTGATTTATTGGCGAGCGAGGAATTTCATGTTAAACAATTTATTTCGTCCTGAA
This sequence comes from Myrica gale, assembly GCA_963930655.1. Classification (NCBI taxonomy): domain Eukaryota; kingdom Viridiplantae; phylum Streptophyta; class Magnoliopsida; order Fagales; family Myricaceae; genus Myrica; species Myrica gale. The sequence continues at coordinate 15,742,000 of OZ005607.1, read as the reverse complement.
CGTTTATTTTATTTTATTATTAATTATGGTAACAATTGAAAATGTACAATGCAGAGGAGGAGTGCAATCAACAAGGAGAATAGAGCTAAGCTGAAGATTGTACACACATCGGGAGCGAGGTCTTTCAAACACGCGAGAGCGTTGTTAGTAAGTAAAACATTAATTTTTTATTATTTATTAATTAAATAAATGACTTAGCTATTTCAATATACACGTTTTATATTTCTTTTGATGTACAGAAAAATCCAAAATCTGATGAGATTAGTCTTGCGTTGCTTTATAAAAAGACGCATACTACTAAGGATGGCATGTGGATATTAAAAGATGAACGAAAAAATTTTGTAAGTTGAAACGTTAGATTTAATGATGCATTCACGTGCGTTTATGTTTTATATGTGCTAGCTTTTATCTTCTTTTCTAATTTTATAGGAAAAAAGAGAGGCGTTACAGTTGCAACACGATTTAGAGGGAAATTCATACACCGAAGTGGAGATCTTCACTGAGGTGTTGTGGACAAAAGCAGGTTATGTGCGAGGTGTAGGCCTTTCAGTGCGGTCTGTTGGATCATCTTCATCAGCATCGTTCGTCGATTTGCCCCGGAGGTTGGAGGAGGCAAGATTACAGATTGAGGAGATGAGGGCAGGACAATTGGAATATGAAACTCTTCTCGTCAAGCGGTCAGATATGGAGTAGACGGAAGAAAGACGAAGAGCTGATGCATGTGATGGCAGAGCAGCAACGGAAAAAAGACGAAGAGCACCAGAAAATTATGGAGGAGCAGCGAAGGAGCCCAGTGGAACAACAAGAACGTAGGATGCAACTAATAGCGGAGCAGATCATACAGTTGCAATCTTGTTCGACACAGAAACAAAAATTTGGGTAGATTTCTATATTTTTACTACTTTGTCAGTATTTATCGATTACGTATTATGTTTACTTTTAATTATGATTGCATATTTGTAGATATTTTATTATATTATGAGCATTGAATATCTTTCTATTTATATTGTTTTTTAAATTTCAATTAAATTAATTCAAATATAAAGAAAACCGTTCAAACGTAATCAAATTTCGTCCGAACGGCTATTTGGCATTGATAACATGCGCACACACAATTATCTCGTGTACACGATCTTTTATTAAGCAAACGTACGCATGATACAACGAACCGTTCGAACGTGTTCAACTGAACCAAAGTCCGAACGGTGTACGCCATAGTTCGAACAGAGTTTGAGGATGACAAATAAGTATTTCGTCATAAATGAAACAACGGTGGGGACGTATTCACTAAATTGTCCGGACGTGATGTATGGACGTGTGGACTATGTTGTATATCCGTGTGCATGGATTGTACATGACGAAATCCATTTCGTCACCTTGGATGAACTGTTCGCATGAATTGTCCGAACGTATGGAGATTACGTTCACACTTCTCTTGCCAACGGATGGATTGTACTTGGTATGAAGATTTTCAATTTTATCGCTATTGTAAAAAGAAGTTTGGACGGGGTTGTCATGAATGGTGTTGAGTGACAGAAAGCCAAAATTGTCACCCAAAACTTTGGCTGGCAGGCTTTAGGTGACGAACAAGGTGACAACTCGATTTTGTCACCCAAAACATTAGTTGACGAAATTAGCACTTTGGGTGACAAATTTTTTTGTCACCCAAAATCTTTTTTCTTGTAGTGTAAACTGGCTAAGAGGAGCCATAGAGGCCACGGGTCCTAAGGTTTTTAACCTAGAGGATGGTCTTTTATACATTTTGACATTTTGAGTATATAATGGTGGCATTTGAAGTTTGTTTGGTCACTGTTTTAAACATATTAAAAACCTGGAAAGATTGTACTCAAAGGATTTGAAATGCTTTTGGGTAGATATAGAGTCCTATAGGTGAAGAACTTAGAAATTAGATCAAAAGAATGAAAATAGACACAAATTATCAAACCGAGGCCTTTGATATGAAGTTTAAACCTCTAAATGATCAGTTGGTTTAATAATTAAAACCTCAAATGTTATAAGATAATGGTCTAATGAGGCAAGAAAGGCTTTAATGAAATAAAAATATCAATAAGAATGTTTAATGGGCCTCGGGGCCAATAACCTTTCTTGGGCCTTGAAAGCCCAAAAGAAGACCTAAAAAGACCTTAAAAAAGACTAACATTCTATTAAAGCTTTGAAGAGGAGAAATACTATTTCTGTAAAGGGCCTTGAAAAGGACTTAAAAGCCGTTAAAACATTAAGACCAATAGGCATTAAGTCTAGTTGGGCCTCTCAGCCCAACCCTTTGAAAAGAAATGTAGTATTGGGCCTTAACACCCAAACATAGAAGAAAAAAGAAGTAAAGAAGTAGAGGATTAAGCTTGGCAAGAATAGTAAAAGCCAAATAAAGTCTTAAAATTATTAAAGTCTAATGGAAATAAGACATGACCAAATGAATGAAATATCTCGAAGATAAGGGGTAAACAAAAGGAAAGAATTATTAAATAAACGAAGTAATTATTAAATAAAGAATGAATAAGTTTAAAGCTTAGAGAGCGCAATAACCTTAAGATAAGTCTTCCTTTATTTTATAATCTTGTCAATTATTTAAAAGTTGCATAATATATTCCTCATATCATTCATGTGAACATTAAGGATTCAATGGTTGAATGTTGAATACTTACTGAGACTAAAAGAATATGGATAACGTCATTTTCATAAATGGTCCATATGTTATTAAACGAGCGAAGTTGTGACAGTATCGATCACTAGGGTGACATGAACTATTGCCTTGCGTGATCCAGGGGCAGCTTTTGCTAGCATAGAGCTAGACTTATGCTTGTTTTTGTTTCGGAGTGGACAAAAATCACAGAACAGTCTGGACTAAAGGGGAGATGGATGCACAACTCAGACTCTAGGGTAAACAGAGGGTGGAGTTGGATGGACACTGTAAAAAGGATAATTCTCCTAGTACTAATAATAGAATAAGTAATTTTTTCATACTGTCATTATCACGGTCTAAACCTCCAAGGCTAGAGGGTGACTTACTAACCATAAACAAATAGACTTTTTTTTTATTAAAAAGTTATTTAAACAAATTGCGTAATAAACTTTATTAAAAAATAACTTCAATAAAACTCTCCAAAGATCAAGGTAAAAACAACTTCTTTAAAACTCTATCAAACACAAAGACAAATCTAAAACATGAATAGATTGACACTAGAGACACAGTTTATTCTAATAATTTATCACCTACCTGCCTACGTGTCATCTAATCCTGACTATCGATAGGCTCTTGATCAACATATGAAAATAAAGAAAACAATAGTGGGTGAGTTCGACAACTTAGTAAGCAAAATCATTATGTTAGTGTGTATCCCATGAGCCACACTATAATAGTAAGAGACAAAATATTTAAAATCTTTCTAAATTGTTGAAAGCTGTTTTTGGAAATTTCAATAAAATATTTTTATCAATAAAACAGTTTTATCTATATAACATAATACTAGAATTTTTTTTTGACAATAACTGTGGGTCAAGTTTACCCCCATGACAGGGTTGTGCAGTTGCTACCTATTTTGTGGATCAACCAAACTAAGCCAATACTATGAGTATAATTCTTCCTTACTTTAGCTTGGTCATGTCCAAGTGTGCACTTGGAAAAAACATACAAAATAAAACACTCCGTTTCCAGAATGGGTTAACTCAGTGGGTTGCAATTGGTACAATGCACTGTCCCTGTAAACTCTGGGCCTCAGGGTTTGAAAATACATAACATATCATTCTATAACCATCACTTTAAACTTTGCATCTTTCTATTCTTTTCATGAAACATAATGCACAAATCTTAAATAACAATGAACATCAAGAAACTTAACATTGAAAAACATCTTGTAAAAATAGGCTTATGTTTACACATTTCATGCTATAATATTTAACAATTTTATCATAAAGTAATGCACATAAAACTCCGAGGGTTTTCAATAAAACATGCAATTCTCAAATATCACATCGGTCTTTTAGAAAAATCTAGCATAATAAATATGCTTATATGGATCTTCAAGTAAATAGGCCTCTGACTTAGCACCTATCAATACAAAATTTAACGTATTATAATAAGTTCAAACGGAAACACAAAATAAACTCTAAATCTGCTCGACAGGATTAAATCCCAAATTCACTGGTCAGATTCTAAAATATAACATACCTATCTCGGGTTTACCCAAAATCCCTAAATAAAATATGTTCATTCCTATGATGTTAACTATACACCTATAAAATTTCATTTCCAGATTTCTTATACAACGCCAAAAAAATCGACATTCACCTTTGTTCACAGAGTCAAACTATACCCTGAATAATTCGGTACTCATCACTTCCAAAATTCTTAAAGATCTCTTCCAAGATTATTAAATCTCATCATTTATACCAAAGATTCATATATGTGTTTTAAAAATACCCTGCCGGAATTTGAAGCCTAACTATGTCATCCGGTTCAAAACTTCAATCTGTATCAAAGAATCTTTTTCAGCAATTCTGATTTCTCTAAGCCTAACTTCCAGATGTTCAAAACTATAACAATACATTTCCAAAAATTACGAAACTTTAACTCAATAATTCAAGTTAAAATAATTCGATCTACTGCTCAGATCAAGAACCTGAATTTTTCGGAACAAATCTTGAACGCATATTTCACTTACTCCAAGAAACCCATCAAAACTATTTTGAAAATTTTGAAATAATTAGGGCTAGATATAAACATCATATGGTTTGATTTCTCATAAAAATTTGATAAAAGAATCCAAAGAAAATATCAAGAAATTCAAAATACCTGAATTTGCTTCAAGAAATTTCGTCTAGATTGTTGAAAGCAGGAAAACCCTTCATTTGCCTCTTGTACAAAGATTAAAACCAATACGTAAATATTTATCGATCGATCATTTCAAATCAAAGTCCGACCGATTGTGGACCCACCAGATCGATACCTTCAGTTTCATCGTCCGATCCTTACCATTAGCCATCAATCGTGGTTGACTCTACCCCGATCAATAGCAATGGTTCGATCCATCAGGACGTTTGGCGATCGATCGTTGAATTTAGTGAAGAAATTTTTCCTTTACGACAAACTGTTCGTGACGAAACCCGAATTTTGTCACGAAATACATTATTGATACTCTTTCTGACAAACTACGTGATGAAAAAGTTTCGTCACTAAAACTTTTAGTGAGGAAATTTTGGCTTTTAGAGACAAAAAATGGTCACTAAATGTCAATTTTTTTTGTAGTGAAGATTAGTAATTATGTTATTTTCAGAATAACTGCAATATTTACGTTCAATTTTTTTCTACTATCTCAAGTAAATCTTCTGGCTCCGCCACTATTATTAGGCTGCAGCTTTTATGATTTTTTTTTATTTTTGGGTAATTACAGATTTTATGAGTTATCTTTCTCTAGACACCCAGTAAATTTCGGACGGTATGAGAAATTAACAAACAGAAAAGTCATGATCGCGTGAAATCAGATCGAGCATCGCCCAATGAAGCTCTTGTCAGTCGGCAAGATTGCCTAGTTCCCCGAAGCACGAAACCAACCAGGGACTGCATTTTCTACCTGCGTTATTCACAACGCGATTCTTGAGGACTTCGTTATCATGATATACTTGAATTATTCGTGCCCATAGATGTTGAAAAAACAAAACGTCTACGCATGTTGGCCACTAACCGAGATATTTGGATGTGATCTACCCCTTCAATTATTATCTGCAGCCATACCGGCCTTTTGAGAGGATACCACATGGTTTCTTTCATGCTTCACAGCGCACTAGTGTACGGAGGTTGTGAATTTTACGGGGGTAAGAAAAGTTTTTCATTTGGGTGGGGGCCGATAACGTTTACCATGGCCTCTCTTGTAATTACAGATTCTTCGAGGCCCAAAATTTTAAGGAGCAGATCAACTGCAACTAAATTTGCTGTTTTCAGACAGATTTTTTGTCCCAAAAAGACCCAAATTTTGTCCTAAAACTGTTTTTGGGACGGATTGCGTCTGTAGCGCCAACTGTCCCACAAACCCGAAAAGGTTTTTTGAAACGAAAATTTTGTTCCGTCTCAAAAAGTAGCCTTCCAGGATGGGAAGATTTTCATCCCAAAGTAACTTAATCGTTCGAATTCTTTCAAACGAACAGTGAGGAAAAGGTTGAACAGCTTCCAATAGCAAATATAAATCCGTTCGATAATGAAAATTACCATTCGAACTACTACAAAAATTTTACATTCCATGTTTCAGATATCGTTTCATATATGTTTTTTATTTTAAAATTTCGTGAATCTCGTTAGAAGCCAACGGTCACAAAGTATCGGATCCACCGGTATACGTAGATGTTTTGGTCGACTGGTATGTCATGGAATATAATGTTTTTTTTTTAATTTTTGAATCGCGTGAATCCTATTAGAAACCAACAGTCAGTATCGGATCCACCATTATATATTGTCTAGTCAACCAATAAGCATAATTGTTTCTTCAGACCAAAAAACGTCGTGTTTTCAAATGGAGACCATGAAAGGAAAACTTCAGAGTTGTTCCACACTTGTTGATTCTCATATTTTCATTCGTAACAATGTCAAAGCCTTTACTTCTCAGTTATACAAGCTTGGACACATATCAACCAATTTCAAGCCTATTCATTTGAGCTTTTGACATAGATTTTAAATTGGATTCATCTACTATGTAAGAGAGGTTTCTTGTGAGTCCAACTTCTCTACAAGTGTGAGGAGTGTGTGAGTATTATTGTAAACTTTGGTGAAAGTATATCACCGAAGGGGTTGAAGTTTCGGAGGTTGTTTTCGAGCTTCGAGTAAAATGTATTCCCTTGGCTAGAAGTGTTTGATAATGAAAGCCTCGAGACTAAAAAAAGAATTTGAGAAGTGGACGTAGGTAAAATTATTTAACAACTTAAAAATCCAATGATTTGATCACTTGAGCTTTTGTTAAGTTTTCGAAAAGTTTTTATAACGTAATTCATCGCTTTTCTTAAATTGCCTTAATCCTTTGAATTTTACTAAATACACTGAAAACAATATAAGCAATACAAAACATGCATCATCACTCAAATAAGACTAGTTAAGTAATAGAAGTGATTAATAAATGAAAATTTTAAAAAATAAACCAAAATACATTGGAATTCGGTTTGTATCTTCCTCCAACTCCTTCGATCCGACGTCCAATGACACACATAGCATCGCTCCCACTCCTCATTTGTTTTACGGCTTGCTGGATCGATCTTCCTAATGGACGAGCAAACGTTCGTTCAAAACAGTGTCAGTTACGAGAAGACGCGTCACTGCTCATTATGGCCCATGTGTCTCCCTAGTTGTTCGGTTGTCACGTAACTCGACCGATTCGTCCTGTGTGGAACAATATTTGGCTTCCACGTAGCAGCTGATTTTATTCTTAATAAAATTTGAAGGTACGATCATTTTTCTTTAAAAAAAATAACTTGACCATTAAGATGTGGGCCTGATCTACTTTCTTTTTTGAGGCATGAATTTGTTCTTCCGTGGATTTTTTTATTGGCTGTCGATGTGCCAAAGATTTGTTCTTGGAGGTTCTTTTTTCTTGGAACAGTCACTTTCGATATAAAAGTTTTATAGTTATACCGTGCAATTGGAATAATTGTGCTGAAAGCTTGCCAAATCTTAACTGACGTCATAACAAAATCGCGCGTGTTTACTTCACATACTAATGCATTATTGGCTTAGGGCATAATAGAGAATTATTCTACATGCTAGTTCTATCAATAATCCATAGAAAAGATACAAGAGAAACACTCAAAACAGAGAAAAAACGTCTATGATAATAAAGAAATTTATAATAATAAAGAATGTGCAAGCTTTAGTCCACAAGGAATCTATATAAGTGAGATTCGTCTAATATAGAATTTTACCAAAATTTCATTAATTACACCAAAAATAGATACATGCTAAAAGAAATAGTCTCTCAAAAATCTGACTCAAATCCAGTCTAAAATCACCTACTGATTGATAAATAAAAAATTACTAAAAACAAAAATGAAAAGCTAAAATTAATAATTTTAATACCCGTAGTCAAATATATAGGCAAAATTATTGTTTATCAATTAAATCAATATATTTTCTGACAACTCATCGTTCTTTTACTCTTATCCTCTGCAATCATGCTTAGAATATATAGTACGATCCATCGTGACAAGAAAAAAAGCCAGAGTAGTGAGCCCCTGTAGTGAAAAGAAGAGTACGTATCTTTCGACCAGAATATTAACTTTACATTTTCTACTTTAAAGGATACCTGACAACGGTCGGTTGTGTACTTATTATTCCTGTGATCATCCACCAATAATTAACTACAAGGCCTATACTTTTGTAAATATTAATTTGTACATATCACTTATCTATTATTAATTTTTAATATCATTGTAGCCCTAAATTACGTACGTAACTATATATGTTACTACAAATTTAAAATTACGCATTTATTCCACCTCCCCAGCCGGGACCACCCCCAAAGAAAGAAAAATGAAAACTCAAACAACGTTCGTGCATCACGAACCCCGGCCGACCGTACATATTGGACCACCACTAAGCGGAAACTATAGGACGCTTTAATTTAGATTTACTCATCCAGTGTGGAAGCTCGAAAAGTAATGAATATTCCTCCATCCATGGCTTCTATCTAGTGGGTACTGGTCCAATGCTTTTTTGAGATATCTCTATTCTAAAAGAAGAAAGGAAGATGTAAAAGAAGAACAGAGGTCTCACTCAGATCAAAAGAGGGTTTACATCAATAAACTTTTATTAATAATATATATATATATATATATATATGTTTTTTTTTTCTTAGCATATAAATAGCTCTGTTTTCGACACTTTTACACCCAATGAATTTATTAGAAGTACTGCTGCAATATCCTCTATAACTGAGGCGGTAGATTGAGATCAAGGTGTGACTAGCTAGGCAATAGCTCTGTTTTCGTGCATTAGAGACTCTCACATGCATACATAGAACACTTATTTCAGTCATCTTCTCCTTCCACCGGAGCCGCCTTCCCTCTGGCAGTTGAAGTAAAGTGCAGCCACTGGCAATCCGAGATTGTAGAGCTCAGCGAACTCCCTGGTGTTGAAATTTTGGCGCCACCCAGGTGCATATACCGTCTGTCTACCCAGTTGACGGAACAACACGAAAACAAACCGATGGATCCCCGCCAACGGTCGTGGACTTTCATAGCACACAACTTCTTGCCCTACGCCCATTAAATATGGCCATATATCAGATGAGACCAACAACATTGCTTTGCATCTCTCTAGAGAGGTGTCTTAACTCTTGATAATTATTAATGAACCACATGTGTATAGAGTGCACTCACCAAAGCTTGTTCCCGTAGTTGCTGGAATATCAGTCACCAACCTACCAGACCAAAAGGAGACGACATCACAACACGTTAATTTTAGTTTTGAAAAACTTCTGTACCAAGAAAGCAAGCAATAATTTCGAATATTCTCAAATTTTTCCGATCGAGATAAAATAACAATAACTACAAAATAAAACTAAAATAGGAATCTTGAGGGGCTGCATATAATGTGTGTGTGTGTGACAATGCCAACAAAATTATAGTAATTTTAAAAATTATCATTAAGAGTTAAAAAGGACTAAAAAGATCATAGTGATAGAAAATATGATTTGGAAAGTACTTTATCCCTTTAAGTCCCTTTAAAGATGGTTTCATAGAATTTGTTAAGTGCAATAATATTTACATTAGCATTGGTACAAAATTAAATAGATCATTTGGGTATAGATCATTAGGTTGGTATACGTTTAAACAGGTAGCAATTAATAGTTAATTGGCTGCCAAATCACTCTATAAAAGGAGAGTTGATAGCCCTTGTTGTAATTTGTGGTAGTTGATAAACAGCACTATATATGCGCAAGTACTCCTCACGTGGGGGAATATTCCATGCTTTCCAGAGACTGTGACTACTTAATGGAATATAAAGAAATTAGAAAGGAGACAAAACTCGAAAAGAGAAAGAAAAGGGGAAAAGGACGGGGAAAAAAATACATGAGTGAATCATGGTACATGTAGGGTCCCATTGCATGCATATCCAGCCAGAAAATATTTGATGCGTTCCAACATACATTATAGTAGCTACTGGTCCTCGCCTAATCATTCTTATCCGTGAAAGATATATACGTGTCATCAATCAACCAGCCAGGAAACAAAAGAAAAGGACAAGACATGATGATTTGTCAACTTCACACAAAACAGCAGTATTTTCACGGACAATGATTTCTTGTAATTTACTGTCTATCATAAAAATTATTTATTATTTATATTTTTATTCGAATTGTACGGTGTAATTTGAACCATTACAAAAATATCCTGATCCGAATTTTTACCTCCACTCTTATGATCGAAAGCATGTAATATATATATAGATACTTCTGGTGCTATATGGTAAGTCCAACGGCCTCCTATCAATTCTTCAGAGAAAAGGCTTTTCGCTTGTGACACCACTCTCCCAATTTTTTTCTTTTTTTTTTTTGGGTAATTTGATACCACTCTTTTCATCTCCACTGTTCCCGAACAAGCCCAGCTGTCATGCATCTATGTAATTTCTACTACTACTCGTACAATATCCCTCGAGTCACGATCAAATTAACTCTCCAAATTCCTCCTTATATTGGATATATTTCATTGGGGACCGCATAATACAATAATTATTTAATAATATATTTCTCCCCCAATTATATATATATGTATACAAAACAATATAAAAATAATTATTAAATAATTTAAAATGTAAGAATTGTCGGTAATAGATTTAGAGACCTAGAAAATACGTACGCGACATATAATATGCATGATAGTTTCATTAATAATGCATGGATTAGACAAAAACGATTTTTACTCTTTAATTAAAAAATGTGTGTGAAAGAGAAAGATAATCAACTAGGAAAGTCGGAGCTTATAGAGCAAACTACCTCAAACACCAAAAATCAAGCATCTCTCTTTGGACTAAATCAAACCCTGATTATATATACAGTACCTTTGCAATGGACTTGAGAGAGAGAGAGAGTGCTCACCAATGCAAGTACTCTCTGAGGTTGGGATCACTTGGACTGGGAGCATCAGGATCCACCATAACCTGCAGAGGACGTGATCATAACTCAAATATCAACAACCCTAAGAACTCATGATCAGAAAAACAAAAAGAGGTGGAAAATTTTGAGGGAAGAGTGTACTCTAGCAGAGAAAGACGCACGGCAAAGGAAGAAAGATATAGGATACATATTTACCAGAGTGTAGAACGTCCTGAGATCTTCACCGCCAATCTCAACCCTAGGTTGGTTGACAACCTGAGACGGTTTCAGCTCACAACCATTGTTAACCTCCCTACTCGTATAAATTGCCCTCAGAGGAATGGACCTTGTAAAGGGGTCCAACACATCTCCTATAACACCCCCAACTGCCAGAGGGTCCCTGTCTCTTGGCATGTTTGGCAAAAATTCAACCCTCTACACCGCTGCAAGCTGAAAGTATTCAAGTGTTTCTTCTAATTTGCTGAACTTCAAGACGTATGCATGCCTATTTATATATTCAAGTGTATCTTGTTTGCTGAATTTCTAATCGCATTCAAGACATAGAATCCTTTTTAGCATATTTATTGTCCCGTAGGACGTGGTCCTAAATTCTTTTTTCTCATCCGTGCTCCAACAAGAGTAGTTTGACCTGTACTGATACATTATAGCACCTTCGATCGGAACAAGAATCTCAAGTTCTTGATAATAATTTTCTCTCTCTACTTTATGCATCTTTATCTGAAGCTCTTACGTACGTCTCTTTCTTTTCTAGCCGGCCAGAACTTTATTATATACTGAGTTCGTACGCACAGTCTGCATTTTCGTTATGTTCTTCTTAATGTACCGTCCACCACTTCTTTTGCACTCCGTTTTGTTTTTAAGTTATTTGATAAGCAATCTAAGTTTGAAGTTTCCGCTCACCTAAAATATACAATATCGCAAATTTCACACACAAAAAATCGAGAAAGTCGTTGTGTTAGAGTAAATACAACATCATCAAAGGGGCACAAAACTGCAGGTTAACGGAACTTACCAAATAAAACATAGGAGTTATATCAACCAAAAATGACACTTTGGTGCACCTATGCACTTATTCTAAGGTCCTCTAGGTTTATTACGTCATCTAATTCCCATGTTCCTCTAGGTCCTCATCTAGTAAGCAATACATCAAGTAGTAACATATATAATTGGGAGAAATCTTCTTTTAAAAACATCTTTAATTTTTAATTAAAGTCACATGTATTTTCATCTTGAAAACATACTTACATTCACATGCAAATTGTAAACAAAACTTGAAAACTGTTGTCTTTATCATTTTTGTGGTCAACACACAATTATGCCCTGTGTGAGGGTTTGTGATTACTAGGATCCGAGGAGGAAAACAATGGACATTCCCTAATAAACAGTAATGCACTCAAGTGAGCCAATCCCCGCGTATGGTGGTAGATGGTGTTGAGAATATGCCCTCAAAACCAGTTATTAGAATAATTATGAGATAATTATTTAATTTTATCTTCACATCTATTTATTACTTATTGGGTATAATGTTGTAACATGAGATGTTACACAGTTATATATTGGTAAGTGAAATTGTAGAAAAGTCATGCCGATGATTAATGAATCAAAAGGCGGGGAGTATGATTTCTCGGTTCCTTGTTCACTTGACCGTTGTTCTAGACCGAGGTACATATTTATGTACAAATGGGTCTACACTCGTTCTGCCTCTATTAAAATAGGATGTTGAACTCCGTCATTGAGGTAGTGACCTTAAGCAGACGAGTAGGTGCACTGTAAGAGTACATGCACTGAACGAGATCACATATGAATACATTCTGGAAGTGATCACTGATGTAGAGAAGGTATTCAACACATTTAGTTTATTGTATCCTTAGACCTGAGAGGTTTATGCAGGTTTGTTTGTTGTGTACTTGTACTTTGACCGAGTCATTTGGTGATGATCTTTTTAGGTCAAATATTTCAGACAACGTTGAGTCTTGTATATGATAAATGAGCTTGTGTAAATGCTCAACAAGGAATCCATTAGTCTCTTTGTGAGACAATATATTCAGTATATCTGTATAGAGTTAGACTTGAAAAGAAATCACTGGCCAGTGGATGTTTGCAAAAATATTTTTCGAAATTAATATATAATATATATTTATTTGCGAAATTGTTTTAGAAACAATTTGAGAGTCCAACGAGTTACAAATTGTGAATTAAGAATTGTATGTGCTAGGGACTTAATCGGTGATATTATTCCGGTCCTATTAGCTCATGTGGAATATAGTATGATGGAAAGATAAATAAACAAATAATTGTTAGCAAAAAGAAATTTCACGAAAAATAATCTCACTATGTCGGGGGTCAATTGTGATATGTTAATGGACATGATCACAATTTGTAGAAGTTCATAAATTTGGAATACATAATATAAGGGAGTAAATGAAAAATAGTTTTAATGATGATTCTACGACCGAGATTTGAGATTCCTAAAGATCCCACGCATAAGCACATTATAAATAGCTCAGAAAACTTTCTCTCTAAGTTTTCTCTCTTTATGATTCTCTATCTCAAGAACTGTGTGCGTGGATTTGAAAGAGGCAGAACGTTTGGGCTGCTAAGTTTTCAACGATCCGCGATCTTCCCCGCTGCGCGATCTCTTACAGATGGATGCATATACACTGTAGCACTGGTATCATGACACATTCATTCGCACACAAGTGAGCCAACCCCCGCGTATCACGGTTTATGGGTGCATCCGCACTTTAGCAGTGGTATAATTACACATTCATTTGCTAGGCCAAAACGTTCAAAAATATTAAATGCAATGATTCATCATTTCCTTGCATAGCATTTCATTCGTCATATTATATTTCTTTCTCCATTTCTTTCTTTCCTTTCCTTCAGTCATAGTAAAAATCACTCATAATACGTACATCAAGCACACACATTAATATGTTTCAAACCTCGTTCTCTTAAAATATTATTTAAGGATTTATAAAAAAAGGGCTTTATAAAAAAATGGATATCATATATCATATAACTTGAAATCATTTTAAAAAATGTAACATTTTGCTTGAAAGAGAAGGGTGTGTAACTATATTTACTTACCTCGCTCTAATACATTAATTGCAAATTGGACAGGATTGGATTTTCAATGTAATCCGAGGGTTTTATGGAGTGAAAATAATACTCTTATACAAGAGAGATTCTCCCAATCTCCAAAAAGAAGCAAATGATGAAAGGCCTACTATGTTCTTAAAGATGAAATAGATATTGCTTGGAGGAGAATACGAGATCACCTTTTGGTCTTGTAAAGTTGCTGGCAGGGTTTAAGAAAAAAAAGACTTAAATTCAGTACTGGAGTTTTAATCCACTAGGATAAGCCTATATCTCCTCAACTTTTAAATTCAAACGCACGATTTCATCTCTACTTCCCTTTTAAATTCAAACACATAATTAAATCTTTATCTCTATCTTTCAAATTCAAATATAAGAGTAGATATCTATCCATAGCTTTGAAATTTAAACATAGGAGTAGATCTCTATCATTAACTTTTAAATTCGAGCATAAAATTAAATACATGTGCTTAACTTTTAAATTATCATGAGATCTAATCCTTTATTTAAATTCATATATACTCACTTAACACATTTTTAACTGTCAAAATTCAGGATTACAAACATTTAAAATTTAAGAATAACAAATAAAATAATAATACATAAATACTCATGCTATTAGGATTGGGGTGTTACACACATTCCCTCGTCTATTCTTTTTCAGAGGAAGGGAATTTCTATATATATCGACATGTTGAAGGGAAGTTTACACATTAGTACTAGAGTTTCTATGTGATTTTAATACATTGTCAAAGTTAATTACTAGAATTGAAAAATCAGTACCTAGGTTCAGGCAACGTTCACAAACTCACTACCTCCATGACATATCCTTCCAGATTTTTAATTGAGGTATAACAAGTGTTAAGATATGGTAATGTCAATAGCACGTGTCTTAAAATAAATAAAAATTATAATTATAACAATAAATCAAATAAAAAATATAGTTAACAAAAAAATTCATAGGTTAAATTTATTTTGATGGGACGGATTTTTCCATCCCGAAAATATGAATTTCATCCCAAAAGACTTTTCGGCATAGATTTTTGTCCGTCACGCGGTCCATCTAGAAACACCTGGTCACAAAAGGTTTTTTGGGACGTAAAAATTGTTCCATCTCCAAAAATATATTTTTGGACAGACTTATTTTCGTCCCAAAATAAGCGTCATTATTCGAACGTAATCGCACGTTGTCGGCAACCCCACCGTTCTAACGTCCGCGGAAGCAAACTGTTTCAAAACGTTTGAACATTATCCAATGATAAATGGTGTGGCGTTTGATAGAGTCCTAAGCCGTTACAATGGCTATTCCCAAGTATGTTCAATATTGTTCTTACTGTGTTGCAAAGTTTTTTCCATCCTAAACGTTCAAAAAAACACATTCGATGTTGTTCTCACTGATTTCCAACATTTTGCATCCGAAACATTCGAATGGTTTCAGAGGGTAACAAATGGTAAAATTTCTTCGTTTGATAACAACCTCTAGCGGTCGGACAAAGTTTGTCACATTCTAACATTAGTCTGAAAGGGCTAATGACAGCCACGAGCACTCACCATGATGAGCGCTCCAACTGACTTCACTTAATAATGCAGTGGAATTTTTTTATCATTATTAATTTAGAAAATATAAATCACTTTCAGTTTCTGAAAATTCAACTCAAAATTTTATTTTCTTATCACTAGCTATCACGTAAACCCTCACACATTCTTACGTAGCGTACGAATATGTGAGTAAATATACACATAATAAAAATGTATACATTTAAAAATTTAATCTTAAACAATAAATCAAAGTAATAAGTTATGATTGCAACATAGTTCAAATATATAAGCCACCTAGTTTAATTCATACAAAGTATTAATATGGTCTCGTAGCCTGAACAGGCCACAATAACATCGCTAGGGAGGTTCACATAAGTTTTTTAAAAAATAGACATCTACATGTACTACGTTTCAGGAGAGGACGCCCTCGTCAACCCATCCTCAGGATCTTGATTCTCCTCATAAGTTTCTTCACTATGGGCTCATTTGGAATGATACAATTGAAAATAATAATGAGCCAAATATAATTCAGTAAGGGATGATTAATGTATTGAAATATCTGTGACTTGAAGCATGATCATGAATGACAGGTATACATGTGCTAAAAATAAATGTATGTTTATGTATGAGACTCTTGTACTTGAACATTACTTAAATGTATTTTCATCTTTATTTGGGCTACCACTACTATCTCTTGAAGTTCTTACCATTTTCATAATAAATTAGTCAACCCCGTCTCTATACCGAGCACCGAATCAATTTCTCTTGTTGATCCAACTTTTATCCATTTTCTATTGCACTTATCAACCCAATACATCAAACAATTACAATGTATGCATTTCTAACCACCTTTAATCGTATTATTCTTATGCGTATTTTTAGCTTCTTTTTTCAATTCATACATAATATCCATAGACCTGTTTGAAGCCTATACAACGTCCTTCGTGAAGAACTATGGTGTACAGTTTTCAAATAGTCTAAAGCGTGGAAAGTTTAGGATTGTATATCCAATTTTTAGTGCCAAGTCCCGAGCATCCGCACATGTTAATGGAAAATCCGAAAGTATCTCCCCATAGCACAGCTGAGTTCTGAGTCAGCCATTATAAATAGCACAGAAATCATTTGAGAAATGAGATAATTCATTTTCAATGAATTTCATTTCACGAGAGATTTTCTCTCTAAACTCTCTCTCAAAGCTGTGTGCGTGGATCTGAAGGAGACAGAACGTTTTGACTGCTCTGATTCAATGATCCTTTCCGCTGCGATCTCGCGTTCCAACTGGTTCACCGGTCAAAGAAAGTTGTCAAGTCCAACCCTAGTGGGTAAGGACCTAATGAATAGTCTGACTCTCGAATACATAGTCCTTAATTTCTTATGTGGCAACAGAAGTCTCCACCACTACATGGTGACTTGCAATCTAAGCTTGTCTGTCCTCCGAGGACATAGGCGTGACCTCCGGTATCTGAGAGGAAGAAGCTCTGGCACGCTTCAACATTCTATTTTAATCTGAAAAAAACAAATGCATTAGAACGACATCGGAAAATATTGAATGGTTAACTTAAATGCATAGTTGTACATACCCGTCCACAACCATTCGAATGTATTCCATTAAACCTATAGTTTCATCGAAGTGTTCGAACAGATAGCTAAACGTTTGATGGTATATTACTAAATGATGCATCCAACAAAAAATTCCAAATGGTTTTGGGCATCCGTTCAAACGGTTTACAAAGAAACGAAAAAATTTCAAAATAAATAGGCATTTTTTATGTAAAAAAGAAACACCAAACATTCGTACACAAGCTTTAAACATCTACATTCATCACAGCAAAGTAATTTAGATCAACATCTAGGAAAATACAATCAAAATCTATAAACTAAAAACAAATTATAAAAACTAACAGAAAAACACAATTTCTCAGTTACAAGTGATTAAAACACTCATCTAAAGAGTTTAGATGCTTGGAAACACAAATTCCACGGTAGAAATTAGAATGCGAGTTGAGAGAGTTTCAAAGTTTTGGTGAGAAAAATTGAACAAATAAGGCTTGATAAAGTTATTTTTTCGAATGACAGCTCCAACGCGTTCGAACACCTGAAAATAACCTTAAAAAACTATTCGATAAACGCTCGAATGCAATGGACATAAAACTTTTGGACTGTCGAACGGGTTCACTTGTCTTGGGAAGGGCTAAGGGTACGTTTGCTAACAAAATTTCACAAAATTTTTCACCAACTCACAATAAAATACTACAATATAATCTCTCTCTCCCATCAAATCATAACTTTTCACTACAAAAAATATACAAAATTACCTCTCTCTTCACTTTTTCATTAAACCCAATAACAAAAATTTTATAACACAAATATAACCTAAATATGTTTCTTTCAATTGGTTATAACAGTAAATAAACGTCGATGAAGGGACGTGCATGTAAAGCACTTGGTGGGATTAGGCGCTCCAACGTGTCCGAACGACAGTGTTTTTTTGGCATCTCAAGAAAATCAGTCCTAAAAAGCCAAAATTTGATGTAGCAATATATTTGCATGTGGCGTGCAACCTCATCAATTCGGAAAGGAATTTTGACGTAAATTTGACAGAGTGAGTGATTCATCTACTGTGGCTTAAACTCAAGAACTTATTTGTCAATTATAAAAATCGAGACATATTTTTAAAATCAAATAAAAACCTCCAAAATGATTTATAAATTTCCGATTATAGAAAATACTGATATTTTTAGTACGAGGTGCTAGGCTGTACAATTAGCATCTGCCTTTCCTGTGAATCGAATATCAAAAGCAGAAGGTCCATATTCTCGGCCTATTCGTTTTCATGAACCCCCTCTTTCATTTGCTTTTAGCTAGATTCCTTGGTTAGAAGTTCTACCAGTGAGAAGCGGAGCAGAAGACGGTGAAAAGGAACAGAGTAAGAGAATCTTTGATATTTGCATGTATTGGCCGAGTAGTCACCTTAAACTCTTTTATTGGACAAGGAAAGCTTTTGCCGTACGTGAAAGATTCTGCTATTTGAACGTTTTGGCCGAGTCACCTTTCACACTTTTCTTTGGACCTGGGAAATGTGCTAGGCGGCTGGCTAAAGGTGATTGTGACTAATTGTACTGTTTTGAATGGCAACAAGACCACTGGACCGGGCTATAGTTAAAACTAAGGGTGATTGTGATTAATACATACGCGATCGGATTATGATGCGTAACCAATCGAAAAAAAAATTTATATCGTGTAATCTGTCAGAGCAAGACACAGGCCGGGTGCTAGCTGCAGCCAGCATTATTCCTCGATATACAATAGAACAACTGATTTAAAAGAGGAGGGTGAAGGGGCAGATTAACATTTTTGGACTTAGTCGAGTCAAA
Source organism: Myrica gale (assembly GCA_963930655.1). Classification (NCBI taxonomy): domain Eukaryota; kingdom Viridiplantae; phylum Streptophyta; class Magnoliopsida; order Fagales; family Myricaceae; genus Myrica; species Myrica gale. The sequence continues at coordinate 15,722,880 of OZ005607.1, read as the reverse complement.
TAATTGAAGAATTTTTAGTTTTTTAAAAATTAAAATTAATCAATACATTTGCTTCTCGTTTGTAAAAATTAATAGATTAATTACACTGTTATTATTAATTACTAGTGCTAGTAGTTAGGAAGCTTTTTTTTTTAAATTTCCATTTTGTAAACTAATGTTAATTACGATGTTTTATTTTGTAGGCTTTTCATTAAATAATATTTTCAAAGTTGTGGGTCTTTTTTTCTCAACTTTAATTTTAGGGGAAACATCACTTTGAACTCCGCAAGTACCAATACGGCTCTAAATTACCATTTTTGACACATTGAGCCCACGAACTACTAAATTTCATCAATTTACATCCCTAAAAAGGATCTAACGATAAACTCGTGTCACGTGTGTTGTGCACGATTTTCACCATCAGATTTTATTTCAGGACGCAATTTGATTAAATGTGTAAGTTGAAGGGCTCAATATGTCAATATTGATAATTTAGACCTTTATTTGAAATTGCATTGGTAGTTAGAGAGCTCAAAGTGACTTTTCCCTTTAGTTTTATAAAAGTATTTTTCATTTTCTAAGCTAATTTTATAAGAGATAATTGTTCTAAAGCAAAATTTACTTTGTTATTTGCTTTTGCTACGTACACATATCATTAATACAAGTAATTAATTTATATCTCATTTTGCAAAAGATATACTGAGGGATATTTTAATAAAGGACATACATGAGCTGATTAAACAATTATCAAAGATTAGATGAAGATCAACTCGCTTCTCAGTCTTAATATTTAATTTGTACGTATTGGGAATCTGAAGTCTGACTGGCCTCAAAAGGTTGGTAGCACCAATGAGATTTTGAAAGTTCAATAGCAACCCAAGAGGAGGGGTGAATTGGGTTCCAAAAAATTATACGATTGCAAAGAGACTTAAGCACATACAGAAGATAAGGCAAAAGATTAATGAACAACAATATATGCAAAATTAAGGAGATAACAAGATAGAGAGATAACACCGTGTTTTTAGGTGGTTCGGTCAATCCTTGCCTACCTCCACCCCCAAGGCTATAGACTTCCTTGGGCTTCCCTTACTATAATCGAATAGCAAGTACACCTTAGCTTCTGGGGTGCTAAGGAATCGTTACAAAGCGTTTTTAAAGCTCACGCTTAAACTTTCACAAATCCTCACAACCTAGAGGATTTCTTCTACTCTCACAAGTAGGACCCAGTGTTTACCCAACACTCTCAAGCTTTAAATGAAGTGGGTACAAGGGAAAACTCAAGTATTGGCTCTTAAAGCCGAATTTACAAGTGAGTGGCACACGGGTAGGAGAGAGAGTGGTTTTATAATATAGAAGACTCAAAAAATATGATGGTGAAATAGCAGGCCTTCTCAAAGGATGCGGTGTTGGAAGTGTCGACACATTGGACCATGGTGTCAACACATTGCACTAACACCCGAGACTTTGCATTCCAATCCTTTCAACTTGATTTTTTGGCTAAGTGTTGAAGGTGTCGACACATTGGACTATGGTGTCGACATATTGAACTAACACCCGAGACTTTACATTTCAAACCAATCAAGTTGATTTTTGACTAAGTGTTGAAGGTGTCGACACATTGTGCTATGGAGTCGACACATTGAACTAACACCCGAGACTCTATTTTCAGATCTAGTTTAATGTGTCAGCACATACAACCTATGTGTCGACACACTGTGTTATTTTGCAGATTTTCTGGAAACGTCATCATCATTTCAAATCTTCCACAAATTGTCTAAAATGACCTCCAACGGCTCCAAAGCTTTACCAGAAGACCCTTGGTGCCCTAAAAAATTTAAATTGAAGAAGATGGAGAGAGAAACTGTGTGGTTGTGCGACATTTATTCTGCCCTATCTTTTTAGAGAGAGAAACGCTTTATAGAAGAAAGAAGCTACATCATCCAAGAAAGTTTGTCCTCACCTGCAATAACTGTTGCCTTTCTTGTATATCTTGTCTCTTAGCACACCTCAGTACTTCACACTTGTTTATTCAGCTTAAAGAGTTATTTCCTTAGATTCCCTTTTGTACCCATCCTTGAAAAACACGTGAGTGTTTGTGAAAAACACTTGTACTACTTGTTGGGTAGAAGAAATCCTCTAGGTTGTGAGGATTTGTGAGAGTGAGTTAAAGTGTAAGTTCAGAAAACACTTTGTAACGGTTCCTTAGCACCCCGAAAGCTAAGGTGTGTTTACTATTTGGAGAATAGTGAAGGAAGCCCAAGGAAATCAATAGCCTTGGGGGTGGACGTAGGCAAGTGTTAGCCGAACCACCTAAAAGTCACAGTGTTATCTCTCTAACCCTATCTCCTTTTACTGTTGATTTCTTTTGTTGTGATTGTTTATATATTTTGTTCAATCTCTTGCTCTTTAGAAAGGGGATCTTTGGATATTCGGTTTTATTCGTAAAAGAAGACAAAAGTTTTTATAAAACCCAATTCAGCCCCCCCTCTTGGGTTGTTAGTGTTCTTTCAATTGGTATCAGAGCTGAGGCTAGACCTCTTTTATATGACAACCCTAGTAAGCACCTCCTTAGCTGAAGGGCAGTCGACAAATCGACCTCCCTTGTTTTAATGGAACCTCCTATAACTATTGGAAGGCTAGGATGAGAATCTACATCCAAGCCGTTGATTATGATCTGTGGAGAATCATTTCAAGAGGACCTCGTTTTCCTCAAGGAGCCGATGGAAAGCTCAAGGAAGAGAAAGATTTTGATGAGAATGATCTTAAGCTCATGTCTCTAAATGCTAAGGCTATGAATGTTCTATAATGTGCCCTTGACTCAAACGAGTTCAATCGTATCTCTGGATGCGATACTGCAAAACAAATTTGGAATAAACTTCAAGTATCCCATGAAGGTACGAATCAGGTAAAAGAAAGCAAGATTAGCATGTTTGTTCATATCTATGAACTTTTTAAGATGAGATCTGATGAATCTATCTCTTCTATGTTTACTCGCTTTACTGATATCATTAATGGGCTTAAATCTCTTGGTAAAGAGTACACTAACGATGAAATGGTAAGAAAGATTCGCAGGTGTCTTCCTAAAGCTTGGGAACCCAAGGTCACTGCAATCCAAGAAGCCAAGGACTTGACGAAGCTCTCCTTGGACGAGCTCATGGGATCAGTCATGACCCATGAGATGAATCAAGTTAAAGGAGATGAAGATGAAGGCAAAGGAAAAAGGGGTGTAGCCCTAAAGGCCACATACTCTAGTGAGGATGAATCCTCTGAGGACGATGAGGAAATGGCTTTATTCACTAAGCGATTCAAGAAGTTCTTCCGCAAGAAACAAGGAGATAAACGTCCTCCAAGAAAATCAAATTTCAAAGGTGATAGCAGCAAAAACAATGAAATCATCTGCTTTGGATGCAAGAAGTCTGTCACATAAAGTCGGAATGCCCCAATGTTGAGACTTACAAGAAGTCAAAGGATTTCAAAAACAAAAAGAAAGCATTCTTGGCTGCATGGGGAGAATTCGATGAAAGTAGTAGTGAAAACGATGAAGAAGTTGCAAACCTTTGCTTCATGGCAAAGGATAACGAAGATGAGGTACAAAGCTCTTCATTTGACTCTTTTACTTTTGAGGAACTACAAGATGCCTTTGATGAACAACATGTTGAGTTGAAAAGAATATTTTCAAAGTATTGTTGTCTCAAAAAGAACCATGAATTGCTTATTCAAGAAAGTGATTCCTTAAAATGTCAAGTTGTTTCTCTTAAAGAAAATCTTGCAAAAGTAACAAAAAAAAGTCAAATGTTTATTTAAAATTGGAAAACAATTGTTTGAAAGAAAAAGTTGAAACTCTTACTCAAGATATTGCTAGATTTACTCAAGGAAAGAAGAATCTTGATATTCTCCTTGGTTCACAAAAATGTTGTTTCAACAAAAGCGGAATTGGCTATAAGTCTAGTGGATATCAAAAATTGTAGTCTGATATAATTATTAAGTCGTCAATACCCTTCCTTATATGCAACTTATGTGGAAAACATGGACACATCTCACACACATGCCAAACTAGAAAAGGATCCACTCACGGAATTAAGTTTGTATGGATTCAAAAGGATAAAGTAAAGGGATTTGTATCTATACAAATGGACCCAAAAAGATTTGAGTACCAAAGATCAAGAGCTGATCCTTTTTGCAGGAATGCTTGGAGTCCAAGGACATCAAGGAACATTGGGTACTTGATAGTGGAAGCTCCAAGCACATGACCGGAGACAAAAGTTGGTTCACCTCCTTTTGTCTTAAGAATAAGGGGTCTGTTACTTTTGGTGACAATGGAAAATGGAAGATACTTGGTGTGGAAAGCATTGGTACGTATCCTAATCCCATCATTGAAAATGTGCTTCTTGTCAAAGATTTAAAGCATAATCTCTTAAGCATTAGCCAATTATGTGACAAGGGAAACCGAGTCGTTCTTGAATCATCAATGTGCCTTGTTGAAAATATTGAAAGCAAGAAAGTTTTGTTTGTTGGACATAGATATGAAAATGTGTACATTGTTCATTTAGAGAGCATCTCATCAGAAAATATAAAATGTCTTTCTGCTCTAAATGATAAAGACAGTTGGTTATGGCATAGGAGACTTGCTCATGCAAGCGTGGACCTGATTTCTAAACTAGCTAAACGAAATCTTGTTTCGGGTTTGCCTAATCTCTCTTTTGAAAAGGATAAAATTTGTGCAGCATGTCAAAAGGGCAAACAAACCAAAACATCTTTTAAACCAAAAAATATTGTGTCCACCTCTAGACCACTCCAACTCCTACACATGGACTTATTTGGTCCAACCCGAACTCTAAGTTTGGGTGGCAAACGTTATGACTTTATTGTTGTTGATGACTTCAGTAGATTTACATGGGTTCTATTTCTAGCTCATAAAGATGAAACCTTTCATGCTTTTGAAAAACTTAGCAAGAGAATTCAAAATGAAAAAGGTTTTGCTATTTCTAGCATAAGGAGTGACCATGGTAAAGAATTTGAAAATTCCTCATTTGAAAAGTTTTGTGGAGAAAACGGTATTAGTCATAATTTCTCAGCTCCTAGAACTCCTCAACAAAATGGTATTGTGGAGAGGAAAAATAGAACTCTTGAAGAAATGGCTAGAACCTTGCTATGTGAAAACAACTTGCCTGATTACTTCTGGGCTGAAGCAGTTAGCACAAGTTGTTATGTTTTGAACCGCTGCATGATTAGGCCTATTCTCAAGAAAACCCCTTATGAGCTATTAAATGATAGAAAACCCAACATTGGTTACTTTCACGTTTTCGGTTGTAAATGTTTTGTGCTCAACAACAACAAGGACAACTTGGGTAAGTTCGATGCAAAAGCAGATGAAGGTATATTTCTTGGGTATTCAACTTCTAGTAAAGCTTATCGTGTCTTTAATAAACGCACATTAGTTGTTGAAGAATCAGTTCATGTTATTTTTTATGAATCTAACAATCTCTTGAGAAAAGATGATGAAGATGGTGTAGATCTTAATAAAGAGGTTGATAAGCTCACAATTGACAATGACAATGAGAAGACACTTGTGCAAAAGGAAGAACCTCAAGAGCATCAAGAGGAGGCACCACAAGATGATGATGATCTACCAAAATCCTGGAAGTACGTCAAGAGTCACCCTCTCCAACAAATTATTGGTAATGTTGAAAAAGAGGTAAGGTCTCGATCTTCTGTTTATCAATCTATTAACCTTGTTTTACTTTCTCAACTTGAGCCTAAGAACTTTTCTGAGGCTAAAGATGATGAAAGTTGGATCCATGCTATGGAAGATGAATTAAAACAATTTGAGAAAAACCAAGTATGGCATCTAGTTCCTAGACCCAAGGATTATCCAATCATTGGCACAAAATGGGTTTTTAGAAACAAAATGGATGAATCCAGGGTTGTAGTGAGGAACAAAGCAAGATTAGTGGCCCAAAGTTATAATCAAGAAGAAGGGATTGATTTTGATGAAACATTTGCTCCTGTTGCTCATTTAGAATCCATACGCATGCTTCTCGCTTTTGCATGTTATAAAGATTTCAAACTTTTTCAAATTGATGTAGAAAGTGCTTTTCTAAATGGATTTTTTACTGAAGAAGTTTATGTTGAGCAACCACCGGAATTTGAAGATAAAAATCTTTCAAATCATGTGTACAAGCTTACAAAAGCGCTTTATGGATTAAAACAAGCACCTCGAGCATGGTATGAAAGACTAAGCTCTTTTCTCATTGAAAATGGTTTTTCAAGAGGTAAAATTGATACTACCCTCTTCACTAAAGAAAAAGACAATGAATTGTTAATACTTCAAATATATGTGGATGACATTATTTTCGGGTCTACTAATGAATCTCTATGTCAAGATTTTTATCAAGTTATGCAAGGTGAATTCGAGATGAGTCTCATGGGAGAATTAAATTACTTCCTTGGCCTTCAAATAAAACAAATCAATGAGGGAATCTTCATCAATCAAGCAAAATACACTAAAGATCTTCTCAAGCGTTTTTGCATGGAAAACTCAAAACCTATGAGCACTCCTATGAGTCCATCCACAAAAATGGAAAAAGATGAGAAAGGTAAAGATGTGGATCAAACCAAATACTGAGGTATGATTGGCTCACTTCTCTATCTTACCGCTAGTAGACCAGACATAATGCTTAGCGTTTGCATGTGTGCTAGATATCAATCATGTCCAAAGGAATCTCATTTACTTGCAGTCAAATGTATTTTCAGATATCTTGTTGGCACTCAAAACCTTAGTTTGTTTTATCCTAAGAGTGTTGAGTTTAATTTGCAAGGATACTCGGATGCGGATTATGCCGGTTGTAAAATAGATAGAAAGAGCACTAGTGGTGCATGCCAATTTCTTGGACCCTCACTAGTCTGTTGGTGTTGTAAGAAACAAAATTCCGTAGTTTTATCAACTACGGAAGCCGGGTACATTGCCATAAGCAATTGTTGTGCACAAATATTGTGGATGAAACAACAATTGGAAGATTTTAATCTTCACTTCTCACTCATCCCAATAAAATGTGATAATAATAGTGCGATAAATCTTACTAAAAATCCAATTCAGCACTCTAGGACAAAACACATTGAGATAAAACATCATTTCATTTGTGATCATGCTTAAAGAGGGGATATTGTTCTTGAGTTTATAAATACCGACCTTCAGTTGGCAGACATTTTCACTAAACCGCTTAATGAGGATAGATTTTGTTTTATTCGCCAAGAGATCAGGATGAAATTTCCTTTGGATTGATTTATTCTCATACTCTTGATTTATCTCTTGAATTGTAATTCTAATTGCATTATACATGTTTATAAATGATGATTGCTCGTTTATGTGTGACTGTTGGCTTTAAAACTATTTTTCAAAATTGATTTTTTTTATGTGTCAACACTTGGTGAAACAAGTGTCATCACTTCTGGTTTTATGGATTTTCACCAATGAAGAAGCATGTGTTGACACCATGATATTATGTGTCGACACATCAGCCTTTCACCCAGAGCATGTTTTAAGAATGCTTCGGGAGCATGACCAATGTGTCGACACATTGCGTGTGTTTACTGTTTTTAAAAAGGGGAGGGGCACAGGTGGCATATATATCTCATTTGAGTTAGGGTTCAGCTTTAAGGCCTCCTATCTCTCTCTCTCTTTCTCCCAAACCGTGAGGCTGAACCTCTCCCTCACACATTTCAGTTACCCAGTCTCTCTCTCTAAAAACCCACCGGCCGAAAACCCCATTTCACTCAAAATCCTGCTCTAAATGTCTTCAAGCCGTCAAACTCGCTCCTCTCAACGCACTCAAACCTCTGCGGGCTCAAAAGGGAAGAAGAAAGCAAGGGTATCCGAGGAGACCCCTCTCACACCTGAAGGTTACATTTACAAGTCAGGTTTATGCAAAAATCGCTTTACTCAAGATTTTCGTGATAGGAAAGTTCTTCCTGGCCGTTGGATTGATTTTGAATGGTTTAGCGCTAGTGGATTTGATTTCCAAGAGATGTTTGAGTTTCAAGGATGAGAAACCCTTGTGTCCATTAAAGAGAACTGCTATGTGTACCTAGTCAAGTTAGTATATGCAAATTTTTAGTTCTCTAAGTCAGAGGATGCTGATAGCTATGTGAATGGGAAAATCTTGGATCTATCTACTTCCTCTTTGAATTCATTGGCAAATGCCCCTGATAATGGAAAGAAATTCTTTGAGAATTATGGGTGGGTAGGTATGTCTGAAGTGGATCCTCTACATATTCTCAGGGTTGTTTTGGATAATCCAACCCTTGATGAAATCCTTAAACCCACAGCCAGTGATTTAAGCATCCCCATATGTATTCTCCATCATATGGTTTGTAATATTATTCTACCAAGAACGGGAAAATTTGAATACATAACCTTCTTGGACTTGTTTGTTATGTACTGTTTAATCACTCGTACTCCTATGAATCTTGGTCATCTTATGATCAACCATATGAAGGCTGCCAATGAGAAGAAAAACCAAGGGCTGCCATATGGGATGTTCTTCACCCGTGTGTTTCAACTTCTGGAGGTCGATTTAGGGGGTGAAGTAAGAGAACCACCAACGGATACAAGAGAGTATAATCAAAAGACGTTGAAGTTGATGGGGTTCCAGCAAAATGAGGATGGTTTTTGGGTTAAGAAAGCTGATGTCACCCCTCAAAAGCGAAGTCATAGGAGGTCGGGTTCTGATGCTTTTAGTGAAGATGAAGAGGAAGCCACTTTCAACCAAACTCCTGCTACCCGCACTCCGAGAATGCCCCTCTCCCCTCCTCCCCTTCCTTCCCTCAATATGGAGTCCTCTTCCTTAGTTTCCCCTTCCCGCTCTCAGGAGTCTCCCTTTGACTCTCTTGAAGCTTCCTTTGATGATATCAAGGAGGAACAACGAAAGTTAGGGCAGCAACTGGAGAAATTATCTCTTTATATGAAGATGGGCTTTTGATGATATCAAGCAGTTGTTTGCCGCTCATGATGAGCGCTTCAAGCTTCTCGATAAAGATGTAAGGCTTCTCAAGCATCAGGTCAATAATAGCATTCATATGGCCAGCGAGGTAATTCAAGCTACTGTGGATGATTTGAAATCCTCTGCTAAAGATGTTGTCAATGCTACTGAAGTGAGTATGGAAGTTGATCGCAAACTTCGTCCTCACGTCATGAAGTGGACATATTGGTTTTCCACGACTTGGATGAACTGGTTGCGCAAGTTTGACGTGGACCATCCTCCTCCACCTCCGCCCTAATTCCCTTACCCACTCCCCTCACTTCTCCCCTTGCCCAGTTCTTTTTGATGATGCCAATGGGGGAGAAGAGAGTAGTTGTATTGCTGATGCCCTAACTCAGTTTTGAGAACATTTCTTGTAACTCAGTCTTTTTTGAGTTGAACTCCTTATCTAGTTACTTGTAATGGTCATTCAAGTATTGTTTGATTTGTTGAGCTTACTCTATTACATTGAATGCCCATATGTTTGGAACTAAATGTGTTTTTGTGGGATGTGTTTTTGTATGATTGTGATAAGCTTGCCTACATCTTAGTTCAGGTAGTTCTCCAATCTCTCTATTGATATCAATATGAAGTCTTGTGTTCTGATTGAAATTGGAAGTTTGGGAAGTTGGGAGGAAGATTATAGTAGTGTTCCTTCATGTTTTTAAATTTTGGGAAACCTCCATTTACAAAGGAAACTCTTGCAAAATTTTTGTAAATCTTAAAGTCCTTTTTGCTAAAAATGTCATAAAAAACTCCTGCTTGTTCTCAGGGGGAGCTTTTCTATCTGTCAGCAAATTATCGTTTTTAAAATGGTTTTGTCATCATCAAAAAGGAGGAGATTGTTAGCTCAAGGTTGTTTTGCAAACAATCCATAATTTATTTTGATGATAACAAAAATTCTAAGTTCTTTGAAGACTTTAGATTTTACATTGTCAATCCACATTTTTCAAGTTATATTTCAAGATGATTGAGGTTTCTCTCTAAAATATTTTTAGCGTGCACTTGAACACCATTACACTTGTTGATAAGTTCAATTTCTCATAATCTAGGCGTTAAAAGAAGTTTGGAATGATTTGGACACTTTTAAGTTTGTGAAAAACTCTTCAGCACTTATAAGTGTCGACACATTGAGCCATGGTGTCGACACATTGCACTAACACCCGAGACTTTGCATTCCGATCCTTTCAACTTGATTTTTTGGCTAAGTGTTGGAAGTGTCGACACATTGGACCATGGTGTCAACACATTGCACTAACACCTAAGACTTTGCATTCCAATCCTTTCAACTTGATTTTTTGGCTAAGTGTTGAAGGTGTCGACACATTGGACTATGGTGTCGACACATTGAACTAACACCCGATACTTTACATTTCAAACCAATCAAGTTGATTTTTGACTAAGTGTTGAAGGTGTCGACACATTGAACTAACACCCGAGACTTTATTTTCAGATCTAGTTTAATGTGTCAGCACATACAACCTATGTGTCGACACACTGTGTTATTTTTCAGATTTTCTGGAAACGTCGTCATCATTTCAAATCTTCCACAAATTGTCTCAAATGACCTCCAACGGCTCCAAAGCTTTACCAGAAGACCCTTGGTGCCCTAAAAACTTTAAATTGAAGAAGATGGAGAGAGAAACTGTGTGGTTGTGCGACATTTATTCTGCCCTATCTTTCTAGAGAGAGAAACGCTTTAAAGAAGAAAGAAGCTACATCATCCAAGAAAGTTTGTCCTGACCTGCAATAACTGTTGCCTTTCTTGTATATCTTGTCTCTTAGCACACCTCAGTACTTCACACTTGTTTATTCAGCTTAAAGTGTTATTTCCTTAGATTCCCTTTTGTACCCATCCTTGAAAAACACGTGAGTGTTTGTAAAAAACACTTGTCCTACTTGTTGGGTAGAAGAAATCCTCTAGGTTGTGAGGATTTGTGAGAGTGAGTTAAAATGTAAGCTCATAAAACACTTTGTAACGGTTCCTTAGCACCCCGGAAGCTAAGGTGTGTTTACTATTTGGAGAATAGTGAAGGAAGCTCAAGGAAGTCAATAACCTTGGGGTGGACGTAAGCAAGTGTTAGCCGAACCACCTAAAAGTCACGGTGTTATCTCTATAACCCTATCTCCTTTTACTGTTGATTTCTTTTGTTGTGATTGTTTATATATTTTGTTCAATCTCTTACTCTTTAGAAAGGGAATCTTTGGATATTTGGTTTTATTCGTAAAAGAAGACAAAAGTTTTTATAAAACTCAATTCACCCCCCTCTTGGGTTGTTAGTGTCCTTTCAAATGTGTCATTTGTCTTTTTTATGTGATAAAGTGGAGAAATGTGCTTACTAGCTTTGTTGACATTCTATTCTCCTTTTGAATTGGATTATGTTTTGATTATATTAATTTTTATGAATCCAAATGGCTACTACTAATGATTTGTCTCAAAGTTTCAAATGTTTATCCAATTGCAAAATATTATCAATTTATTGTCATCATCAAAAAGGGGGAGATTGTTGGCTTTTGTGCACAACTGAGATTTTGATTATTTCAATAAATGGATTAAGTTTATAAAATGAACATCTTCAAAGACAAAATCATGTTTAATCAAAGAGCCAAAGACTTGAAGAAAGAAGATCAAGAAAATGCAAGAAGATCAAAAGTGAAGATTCAAGATTTTAGCATATAAACCTTAAAACTCTTTATTTCACTTTTCACAAGGATTATGAATCACACTTGCATATCTTTCGAAACGTGCATAAACCGTTTTACTTTTTGTTTGAAAGATTAAAGTGTTGTTAAAGATTTCAAAATACCCTAACCAAACTCTCAAACCTTTCATATACTTATGAGAAACAAGTATTTAAAATTGGGTGTTTAAAAGTGGTCAAAAACATGGTTTTAAAAGAATCGGACTATGTGCTTAAGTTGAAGAGCTCGATTGGCTGGTGAAACGGTCGACCATTCTTCGATCGCTTAGTATAGCGGTCGACCGATTGATTTTAAAATAGAGTCTTTGAGCTTCTGACAATCGGACCGTTGGGTAACGTTAACTTGAAGCGGTCGACTGACTCATTTTAACATACGACTCTCAACGGCTATAAACGGCTATTTTTCATATGTGGCCTATAAATATACATCCATAATGTCTGAAATCTACACACAACAACCACATATCTTTTAGATCACTTGAGAAATATTTTAAACATTCATATCTTTGTCTTTCTGTGAATCGAGAGATAGAATTTTCCATTTTCATATCTACTCTATCAAGAGAGTTTTTGTTCTTTAGATAACCTTATCAAGAGAGATATTTCCTTTAGTGAGGTTGTTCACAAAAGAAGAAGATTAGAGAGGGTATATCTCAAAGCTTGGTTATGTTGTGAGTGATGAGCTCGAAAAATCACTTGGATGGGTTTGAGTTTTGAGCCAGAGAAAACACTTGTACGGTTCTCTAGCACCCGAAAGCTAGAGTGTATGCTATTTGAAGAATAGTGGGAAAACCTCAAGGCTCAGTGAAGGAGTTTGAGGGTGGATGTAGGAGGGTTTGCCGAACCATCTAAAGATCACATGTTTACTTCTCTATCCTACTCTTTACTTTTAGCACGTATTTAGACTGATTGCATATTATATACTTGTGTTAAATTAGTATTTACTTTGCAAACACGTCTTTGGAGGTTAAAAGCGAAAACGTTTAGAAAACCAATTCACCCCCCTCTTGGGTTGCCTTAGTCCTGGAAATTACAAGGTCTCGGACCTAATAATGAAAACACTGCAAAGCGTCACAGAGGTAAGCACGCTAGCAAGAAAGATAAGACCAAGATGAAATGCTATAACTGTTGTCAGAAGGGTCACTTCGTTCGTGAGTGCACTGAGCCGTAGAAGGTATCATCTGGACCCAACTCTCTCTTTACTTTTGTATGTCACATGTATATGTTGCTCACTCGATCCCTTAAAGGATTGTAGATATAGAAGAAATCCAACATGTAGCTAGAGATCAAGTTGGATTTGTAGATTATAGAAAACTACCAGCAGGTAACCAATATGTTATTTTGGGTAATGAAATGAGAGAAGTATTAGGAGTTGGAATTTTTCAACTCAAGATGTGTCTGAGATGTACGTTACTTCTCCATAATGTGCTCTATGCACCTGGTGTTAAATGTAATCTATTTTCAGTTATTTTCATGTTAGAACTTGATTTTAGTTTTCATTTTGATAGACCACAGATGGATTTTTATTTAAATAAGGCTTTGTATGGAGAAAGTTTTTTAAATAATAGTCTCTTTATGTTGGATTTAGAATGTTCTTCTATTTCTTACATTCCTAATAATGATGATGTTATTTCTAACTCTATGAAATGACATGCTAGACTATGACACATAGGAAAATATAGAATGGCTAGACTAGCTGGAGATGGCCTCTTGGGGTCTCTACCTAATGTAAGCCTACCTGTGTGTGAGCCTTGTTTAGCTGGTAAAGCATGCAGGAAACCTTTTGGTAAGGCACCTAGGGCATCTCATCCTCTAGAATTAGTCCATTAAGATATTTGTGGACCTATGAACGTAAAGGCACGCCATGACGCATCTTATTTCCTCACTTTGATAGATGATTATTCTCATTTCAATTACGTTTATCTAATCTCCCATCGCTATGAAGCAATGGATTGCTTCAAACATTTTTTTTGCAGAGGTTGAGAATCATAAAGAAAGGAATTTAAAAATTCTTTGAATTGATCGGGGTCTTGAATATTTATCCATTCAGTTTCAGCAACTGTGTGGGGAAAAAGGTATACGCAGGCAATTAACGATTCATGAAACTCCGCAACAAAATGGTGTTGCAGAAAGAAGGAATCGTACATTATTATAATTGGTTAGATCGATGATGGCGCAGGCCAACCTCCCAATATCTTTCTGGGGGATGCCCTTCTGACTATTGACTACATCCTTAATCGAGTGCCTTCGAAGTTAGTTCCTAACTACATATTAATCCTGGAATGGCGCAAAACCTATTTTGGAGCATTTGCGGCCTTGGGGTTCTACTGGATTTCTTCAAAGCACATCCCTTAAGTTTGGGAAATTAGGCCCTAGGGCTAACAAACATATCATTATAAGATACTCTGAAAGCTCAAAGGGATACGTGATATTTGGTGAATATCCCAATGGAGGAATGAGTGAGATAGAGTCGCGTGATGTCACATTCATTGAGAATGATTTTCCAAATATCGGTGAAGCAAACACAAGCCTTGAACTCTTTGAGTTTCAAGAGCTTGAATGGGTCATATCATGTTTTGGTAAAGGTGAGGATTTTGTATCTCAACCTGAAATCACTAGAGAGATTAGTAGTGACTTAACTCCTAGTGGGAGTGTACCACTAGAGAGTGACTCACAAAGGCCTCAGATACATAGAAGCGAATGTGGAACAATTCTCCGTCGTCGTTTTGAGATTGAAGGATAATCTTTCATGTGTGCTCCGTATGACCCTGATGAGCCTACTTCGTATAAGGAAGCATTAACTTCACCTATCTTAAATGAATGGTTGCTTGCTATGAGGGATGAGATAAGTTCAATGGGAAAGAACCAAGTGTGGGAATTAGTTGTTCGCTAGGGTGTAAGACTATTGGAAACAAATGAGTCTTAAAAATTAAGCGCAAGGCAGATGGATCAATAGATAAGGTCCGTCTCGTGGCGAAAGGTTATACCAAGAGAGAAGGTATAAACTATGAAGAAACATTCTCCCCAGTGGTGAGAATTGCTTCTATTCGCCTCATTCTAGATATTCTTGCATGCTTAGATTTGGAACTTTTCCAAATGGATGTGAAAATAGCATTTCTCAATGGAGAACTAGACGAAAAGATCTACATGGATCAACCTATTGGCTTTGAGGCCCAGGGACAAGAGCGCAAAGTATGTTGGAAAAGGACTTCAAATTTCCTGAGGTCATCACTTTGTTGGGCTTTGAAATGTTGGAAGAGGACCATTGTGTGTATGTTAAGCATACATGAAAGAACTTTGTGATTCTAACATTGTATGTAGATGGCATTTTGTTAGCTAGAAATGATTTGGAGATGATTGTAGCCACCAAAGGGTGGTTGTTCTCTACTTTTGAGATGAAGGACATGGGTGAGGCAAATTTTGTGCTTGGAGTCAAGATCTTTAGAGATCGATCTAGGAAACCTCTTGGATTTGTCTCAGGAGACATGTATTAAGAGGATTCTAGAACAATTCCATATGCATACTTCGAAACCCATTGATACTCCAATCTAGAAGGGATATACATTGAGCCTTGATCATTTCCCTAAAAGTGATGAGGAAAAGATTAAAATGGCTAGGGTTCCCTATGCAAATGCAGTTGGAAGTCTGATGTACGCTATGATGTGTACTCGACAGGACATTTGCCCTGCAGTAGGTATGGTAAGTTGTTATCAAAATAACCCTGGACCTGTTCATAGGCAAGCGGTTAAGATGATCTTTGCTATCAGGGTGGAGATATGAGATTGAGAGGCAACTGTGATGATGATTGGGCTAGCGACAGAGATGAACGTATATCCACTACGGGTTATGCATTCCTGCTTAGTGTAGGAACCATCTCTTGGTGCAACAAGAAACAATCATGCATAGCTTTGCCACGATGGAGTCTGAGTATGTTTCTTGTTCAGCAGGAGTACAAGAGGTTGTTTGGTTGAGGAGATTATTTCAGCGCCTATCTGTTACGGCTCTCTCAGATGAAGTCGTTAAGATATATAGTGATAGTATGATGGCTTTGGCATATATTAAGGATCCCAAATACCATGGAAAGATCAAATACATTGACATTCGTTATCACTACATTCGTGACACTGTTGCGCGTGGAGAGGTGATCCTACAACATACTTCCAGCAAGATGGTAGTCGACCCGCTTACTAAGGCTATTGCTAGAGATATTTTCCAGAGTCATGTTAGGAGTTTGGGACTTTGTAGGATTTGATATATGTTGTTTATGTCTATCTCATTTGACATTTTGTAATCAGAGGTATCTTTTGCATTAATGATATTGTTCATTTTTTCATACACATTGTGTTTTAAATTGATACTTTGTTGCACACATTGTTGATGTGTCACCAGGTTATGATTGATCCACTCACATGGATGATCACCTCAGCGCATGGATAGCGAGTGAGATGAGAAACAGTTATTGCTTTTGCGCTTAGAAAGCGAGCAAGTAATTGTCATGACGTTTCAGTAACGTGCAAGATTATTTTAAGCAATGTCGCCTTAGCTTGGCGAAGATGTGACTTATCAAAGTCGCACATGAAGTATACACGAAACCTAAATAAAGCCAAATATGAGATCTTATATAGGCGCTTGGAGAGCGACTGTAGTAAGAAACTCAGATTAGTGCACCTTAGTAAGCGGGTCGGCTACCATCTTGCTAGTGAAAATATGTTATAGACCTTTCCACGCACAACAATGTCACGAATGTAGTGATAACGAATGTCAATGTGTTTGGTCTTTCCATAGTATTTGGGATCCTTGGTATATGCTAAAATTGTCATACTATCACCATATTATTGGAAATATGCCCTCAAAACCAGTTATTAGAATCATTATGAGATAATTAGTTCTTTTATCGTCATATGTATTTATTACTTATTGGGTATAATGTTGTAACATGAGATGTTACACAATTATATTGTTAAGTGAAATTGTAGAAAAGTCATATCAATGATTAATGAATCAAAAGGCGGGGAGTATGACTTTTCGGTTCCTTGTTCACTTGACAGTTATTCTCAACCGAGGTACATACTTATGTACAAATAGGTTTACACTCGTTGTGCCTCTATTGAATAGGATGATGGACTCCGTAATTGAGGTATTGACCTTAAGCAGACGAGTGAGTGCACTGAATGAGATCAAATATGAATACATTCTGGAAGTAATCGCTGATGTAGGGAAGGTATTCAGCACAATTAGTTTATTGTATCCTTAGACCTGAGAGGTATATGCAAGTCTGTTTGTTGTGTACTTGTACTTTGACCGAGTCATTTGGTGATGATCTTTCTAGGTCAAATATTCCAGACAATGTTGGGTCTTGTATATGATAAATGAGCTTGTGTACATGCTCAACAAGGAATCCACCAGTCTTTTTGTGAGACAGTATATTCAATATATCTGTATAGAGTTGGACTCGAGAAGAAATCATTACCCAATGGACTTTTGCGAAAATGGTTTCGAAATTAATAACATATTGCTGCTGAACAAGCAACATACTCAGACTTCATCGTGGACAAAGCTATGCATGATTGTTTCTTGCTGCACCAAGAGATGGTTCATGCACTAAGCAAGAATGCGTAACTCGTAGTGGATTTATGTTCATCTCTGTCGCTAGCCCAATCAACATCACAATAGCCTCTCAATCTAATATCTCCACCTCGATAGCAAAGAACGAGATCCAAAGTCCAGCACAAATATCAAAAGATCGTCTTAACCACTTATGAATGAACAGGTCCAGAGTTACTTTGATAACGACTTACCATACCTACTGCAAAGCATATGTCCGGTCAAGTACAAATCATAGGGAACCCTAGTCATTTTAATCTTTTTCTCATCACTTTTAGGGCAACAAGGCTCAATGTATATCCCTTCTCAATTCGACTGTCAATGGGTTTCGAATTATACATATGGAATTGTTCTAGAAGCCTCTTGATGTATGTCTCCTGAGACAATCCAAGAAGCTTCCTACATCGATCTCTAAAGATCTTGACTCCAAGCACAAAATTTGCCTCACCCATGTCCTTCATCTCAAAAGTAGAGGACATACAACCTTTGGTGGCAACAATCATTTCCAACTAACGAAATGTCATTTACATATAATGATAGAAGCACAAACTTCTTTTTTGTATGCTTGACATACACACAATAGTCCTCTTCCAACATTTCAAAGCCAAACAAAGTGATGACCTCGTGAAATTTGAAGTACCACGTCTAGATGACTATTTAAGGCCATATATAGAACGATTGAGCCGGCATACTTTGCGCTCTTTTGTCTGGGCCTCAAAGCTAACAGGTTGAGAAATATTGTATTCACATCCATTTGGAAAAGTTCCAAATCTAAGAATGAAACAACAACTAGAATGAGGCGAATAGAAGCAATACTCACCACTGTGGAGAATGTTTCTTCATAGTCTATACCTTCTCTATGGGTATAACCTTTTGCCACGAGACGAGCTTTATATTTTATCAATTGATCCATCTGCCTTGCGCTTAATTTTTATGACCCATTTTTTCCAATGGTCTTATGCCATGCGGAAGATCAACTAATTCACACACTTGGTTCTTTGCCATTGAACTTATCTCATCCCTAATAGCAATCAACCATTCATTTGAGAAAGGTGAAGCTAATGCTTTCTTATATGAAGCAGGCTCATCAGGGTCATACGGAGCACACATGAAAGATTCCCCTTTAATCTCAAAACGATGACGGGGAATTGCTCCATGTTCGCTTCTACGCATCAGAGGCCCTTGCGAGTCACTCTCTAGTGGTACACTCTCACTCCGATCTAAGTCACTATTAATCTCTCTGGTGATTTCAGGCTGAGATACAAAATCTCCACCTTTACCAAAAGGTGGTGTGACCCATTCAAGCTCTTATAACTCAAAGAGTTCAAGACTTGTCTTTGCTTTACCGATATTTGGAAAATCATTCTTAATAAAATGTGATATCACACGACTCTCTCTCAGTCATTCCTCCATTGGGATGTTCAGCAAACAACATGTATCCCTTTGAGCTTTCAGAGTATCTTATAAATATATGTTTGTTAGCTCTAGGGCCTAGTTTCTCAAACTTATGGGATATGCTATGAAAAAATCTCATAGAACCCCAACGCCGTAAATACTCCAAAATAGGTTTTACGCCATTCCAGGATTCATATATGGTGTAAAGAACTGACTCCGAAGGCACTCGGTTAAGGATATAGGCAGCAGTCATAAGAGCATCCCTCATAAAGATATTGGGAGGTTGGTCTGCGCCATCATCGATCTAACCATTTCAATAAAGTATGATTCCTTCTTTCTACAACACCATTTTGTTGCGGAGTTCCAGGAATCGTTAATTTCTTGCATATATCTTTTTCCTCACACAATTACTGAAACTGAGCGGATAGATTTTCACGACCCTAATCCGTACGAAGAATTTTTAAATTCCTTTTTTTCTGATTCTCAACCTCTGCCAAAAAACACTTGAAGCAATCTAATGCATCATAGCGATGGGAGATCAGATTAACATAACTGAAACGGGAATAATCATCTATCAAAGTGAGGAAATAACAAGCGTCATGACATGTCTTTACGTTCATAGGTCCCCAAATATCTTAATGGACTAATTCTAGAGGATGAAATACCCTAAGTGCCTTCTCTAGCTAGTCTAGCCATTCTATATTTTCCTATGTGTCCTAGTCTAGCATGTCATTTCACAGAGTTAGAAATAACATCATCATTATCAACAAAATAAGAAATAGAGGAACGTTCTAAATCTAACATAAAGAAACCATTATTTAAAAAACTTTGTCCATACAAAGCCTTATTTAAATAAAAATCCATCTGTGGCCCACAAAATGAAAACTAAAACCAAGATCTAACATAGAAATAACTAAAAATAGATTACATTTAACACCATGTGCATAGAGCACATCATGAAGAAGTAACGTACATCCCAGATGCATCTCGAGTTGAAAAATTCCAACTCCTAATACTTCTTCTCTCGTTTTGTTACCCAAAATAACGTATTGGTTGTCTGCTAGTAGTTTTCTGTAATCTACAAATCCAACTCGATCTCTAACTATATGTTTGGTTGCTCTTGTATCTACAATCCATTCAAGGATGGAGTGAGCAACGTATATATGAGAACAAACAAAAGTAAAGAGAGAGTTGGGTCTAGATGGTACCTTCTTCGGCTCAGTGCACTCACGAAAGAAGTGACCTTTCTGACCACAATTATAGCATTTCATCTTGATCTTATTTTTCTTGCCAGCGCGCTTACCTCAGTGGCGCTTTGCAATTTTTTCATTATTAGGCCCAAGAACCTTTGTTGTACCAGTTGATTTCTCAGCCCCTTTACGCTTAGGCCTAAATGTTTTGCGTTGCCCACCTTGGGCAACAAGCACAGTTGGACGGTTCCCACCCAGGCGCTCTGCCTCTGGGTCCGTAACGTACTGCTAAAACCTCAAGGTAAGAGCACGCAACCTAGTTGCAGATGTACCCCCATAAGCAGCTTTTAGTTGGATCCAAATTTCCTGGGCAGTTGGGTAGTTCTCAAACGCCCCAATCAGATCACTGTGCATGCTGCTTAACATAGTAAAGCGGGCACACCTATCCTTTTGGGCCCAGGCTTTATGAGCCTCAATGTCTCGACGATGTTGGGACATGTTCCCATCTTCAGGTTGGGAGATACTTGAGGTCAGATTCTCCAAGACTTCATGTTCATTCAGCAGGTATTGAATCTTTCTGTGCCACATGTCATAGTTGGTACCGTCCAATTTTTCTCCCTTGGTCAGGTCAACAACTACACTTTTTGGGGCCATTTCACTTGCTCCGATACCAATGTTAGATTTTACCAAATGGAGTGGGTGTCTGAAATACCTTATGCGGAATCTCTGATTTGCAGGAATATTGGTCGCTAGTCTTACAACCCATGATCAACGATCCATGAATCATGAACAATGCTCTCAAGTTGTTCAGGAGGCTACCAGAGTCTTCTTATGAATTCCACCCTTTAGATCCAAGGCTAAAAGATGAAAGCTTTGATGCCTTGAGATAAAGTTCTTCTTTGTGAGACTGTTTAGAATGTGTCGATTGATTTTTTTTCTCTATGTATATTTCTTAAATAAACATACATAGAAATCTCACACGGAGAATCTCAAGGAGAGAAATGAGCTAAGTTTGAATTCAAATTTGAAATCAGGATAAGATATCCAGTTCAACCATAATTCAAACTTCAGCTCAAAATTTAAATACCCATGTGGATGCTCCATGTGTCATGGGTTTTTCTAACATGATCAGAAAAAGCGAGGCCATATATGGTTGCATGAGAAATTGTTCTCGTACTCTTAAAAGAGGTATCATTTTTGGGTACTCTCAGCACTATGGAATGGGTACTCTCAGTTGTTCTTAATGGCTCAATGTTGTGCAAAGTAGATTGGAGAGTGAATATTGTAGTTGAATGTGATTCAAGTTTGGTGATTAGTTGGCTTAGACATAGCTATTGTACTTTGTGGTATTTGTGAGATTATTGTGATGATACTCTAGAGTTGTTTCCTCAGTTTAACTTTCGGTTATCTCATACATTGAGAGAGGGTAATATAGCGGCTAATTTATTAGCTAAAGAAAGGGGTTTAGGGAGAAACATAAATTTTGGAAGAGAAAGATTTCAAGTTATGCAGAGGGTAAGTGGTCATCATATTCCGAGTCCAAGTTTAGACTTTTTACCTTATTGTATGAGAGATATTTTTCGTCTTGACAAGCTTCGCTTTGCTAGTATTAGATTTTAGTTTTAGTAGATATTTGTTTTTATTTTGCATGTGAGTTTTGTGTGTTTTTTGAGTATTTCTCTGTGTTTGTGAACCTTGGTTGGTATGAATGTAACCGCGGTATTCATCCGCCGTAAATGAGAGTTTTTTAAAAAAATTGGAGGTACGTTCCTCTTTCCTAAAAAAAGAAAAAACCAACTTTGCCTATATTAATTGTGTTATATGAATGCAGGAGATCAACATGATTATAAAAAAATTTGCTTTCAGTAAAGCCTTGCAATTCACTTCCTTAGAAACTTGTATTTGGCTCCCTTGATATAAACCCTGGCTAGCTTCGTCCCCTGCACGGATCTGGAGGACAGAAAAAGAAACAAATGCAGCAGGCACGACGTTACTCGAAGAACAAGTTCTTCTCAATCATATCCAAGTTAACAGAATTTGAGAGAGCAGGGGAATTGAGAAGCCTCTGTGTTTCACGTATTACACAACTGAAAGTAATAACAGAGAATTGAAACACACTCCAGCAGTGGTTCTACAATGTAAAACTTTATATTAATGTTGTTGAACCCATTAAATTGGATGTCAAAATGATCCTTACACTCTTATAACATATTAAAATTTCAGGTAATTTATTGCTCATTTGTCACTCAAAAGATATATTCGAAAATGCAAGTTGCTGAGGGTGTCCAAGCTGACAGCTTTGACGTCTCCAACCAACTTCAAAATTTCATAACTTCAACAACATAGCTTCAAATTGCACGAAATTACTTTTCAACTTTTCTGCTTTTATAAACTCAAATTTGAAGATAAGACTCATAAAAATCAGAACTAATTTACATTTTCAAAAACACTTCTTAACAGATAAAAATCCTAGAGCAAACAGTACTGTTGTTTCTAGCTTGACCTTCCATTTTTAAAACACAATAACTTATTCAATACACCTCTAAATCACACGAAATTTATCTTAAAATGTTCCTCTTTCATAAACTTAAAATTTAAGACCAGACCCACAAAAATATGACTTAAATTGATCACTTAAAAATTATATGGAACGAGCAAGAAATTTGGACGTGCAAGGCTGCTGACAGCTTGACGTCTGAACTTTAGAAATCCATAACTTGCTTATCGGAATCACTTAAAGTATGCCTTAAAATCTTCATATTTCATAGGCCTATAACATAAAATTCTCTCATAAATCAAAAGATTAATGAAATCACATCAATACTTACTCATAATTCGAGCTTTATGATCGGCAGAAAATAATCTTCAGCATGCACTAGTTTGATTATTTGCTCTTTAGTTTCAACACGTCATTGGTTATTCATCCAACAAGCATCTATTTAACTTCTTTATCTCCTTGCAGCACCCATTGGACACAAAATAGCTCAGCAACATAGCAAGTTCAGCATTAACCAACTTACATAAACTCTATACTTTGACAGTTTTCTGCAGAATTTTTCCAGAACTCCATACACTCCTACATTGCTTGAATAAGAAAGATTTAACACTATTAAAATTCGCAAGCAGATATAACATTTAAATTATTAACCATAATTTTAAATCAAGTTAACCATACATCTCCTTCTCAATAATTCAGGATAGTGCAAAAACTTAAAAGAGTCAAAAAGTAAAATTTTAATGTCTAAACTGACATGGAAGGAAACCTAAACTGATCGATGCAACTAGTCTCTAAGTCGACATTGGGAGTATAGTTGCAGTTTTTATGAGTTGGAAATCCCCACCAAAAGTTATTACAGAAGACAATCCACAACCACACACCACCCTACTGGCATTACGAAGGATTGGATATGGTACTGCAGTAAGGAAGTGGCAACCGATTTTATCAAGGTTGTGGCGACCTGATCGGGACAAAGTCTTACTTTCCCATCCCGATAACTTGGAAACCACCTTATCCTTTAACAACGAGAAATTTCTAGACTTAACTTTACCCATAAACAAAGGAAGTCCCAAGTATTTGCTATCCCTCTCATCAGCTGAAGTTGTGGAGCATTGCATAAAGCTGAGATCACTTTCGGATGTGTATTAGGACTATAGTAGATGGAGGACTTAAGCCGGTTTACAACCTGACCAGACCAGCGACAGTAAAAGTTAAGACACTCCTTTATAGCCCGTGCCGCCCTTAAATTAACTCGACAGAAAACAAATAAATCATATGCAAACATCAAGTGAGTCATTGGTTATGCCCTCCTCGCCACCTTAATACCATGAAGCTGACCATATCGTTCTTCTTGATTAAAGAGCTGCATAAGAGGCTCCGTAGTGAGGATAAACAGAAATGGAGATAGGGGATCTCCTTGTCGCAGACCCCTACTTGGGTACACTTTTTCAAGCGAGCTTCCATTGAGGAGGAAAGAATAGGAGACCGTTGTAATGCACTTGACTGAATCCATTGTGGGGAGAAGCCAAAACATTTCAATACGTGCAGAATAAATTTCCATTCAAGTTTGAGCCCCATTAATCCTTTCTTACTAGTTTTCTTCTTCATACAATGTATAATCTTCGAAGAACAAACAGAGTTATCTTGAATAATTCTAACTAGGACAAACGCCGATTGAGTAGGTGAAATCAATTTCGAGAGAATAAATTTCAACCGATTGACTACTAGTTTTGAAATTATCTTATAACTCACGTTGGATAATCCAATCGGCCTGAACTGCTCAACCCCCACAGGATTGTTTACTTTGGGAATCAACGCCACAAAGGTTTGGCTGGATCTGCTTCAATAATTATCCCGACGAAAAGAATCTAAGTACGATACAAATAACATTTGACACTACAGGCCAGTAATATTGGTAAAAAAAAGGTCGTTAGACCATCAGGTCCTGGAGTGTTAAGATAAAATAAAAGAGATAAGAATTTTAACTAAGAGAGAAAGAGAGAAGTGAGACACAAGATTTAAGTAGTTCGGTCCATAGACCTACATCCACTGTGGCTCAACTGGGCAGATTTGCGTACTCACTGATTTAAATATGAGATTACAGAGATGTTTTATTTATAAGAGTCAGAAAAAATTCCGACCAAAATTAAATTTTCAGTTCCGATTCCGGCACATATCGAACCGGAATGTATTTTTTGTATTTTTTCAGAATCGGAACCAGAATCGGAAATACTTGCGGAATTAGCGAAATTTTAGGTTCCGATTTTTTTTTTAATTATTTAAAAAAATATATGGCTCAAAACCTTGTAATTTTACTTAAGATTTTGAGTGAAAGTTTATTTTATTTTAGATAGGGTTTAAAATATTGTAATTTTAAAATAGGGCTCACAACCTTTTTTGCTACCCATAATTTTTGAAAGTTGTAATTTTATTTTAGATGAATGTTTATTTAGATTTTGGATGAATATTTATCTTACATGTTATTTATTGTTAATTTATAATGTACAACAAAAAAATTTGTACAAAATTTCGACCTAAAATGCCTAATGGGCCTATTAGGACCCAAAAACATCTAACCAAAAATGTCCACATAATGAAATCGGAAATTCCAAATATTTGACACAATACCGGAATGGAACTAGAACCAAATATTTGATACAGGTGAGTACCGGAACTGGAATAGGTCATTCTGGTTCCATCTATTCTGGTATTCACCCTTATTTATTTATAAGTCTTTGATTATAACAGCTCATATTATTTTAGTAATGTATGACTCTAATAATTCTAATACTCTCCCGTAAACTCAAGGTGGACACACGTTAAGTTTGGACTTACAATAACAAATTTCCCATAAGGGAAAAAAATAGTGTCGGAGGATGGCCGGAGAAGGGCAGACAATCCCCTGAATATGGCAGGAGAAGGTCACCAGAATGGGAATATCGCCGAAAGTTCGTCGTAGGGATGCTGAATAGGGCGCCGGGAAGTCCAAAACATGTCGGAAGATAGCCGAATTGATGCCGAATGGGGCTGCTGAAGGGCCAAGAGAAGATGCCAGAAGGCCGCCGGACTAGGCGCTAGAAAGCCTGGGAGAAGATGTGGGAAGGTCTCCATAGTGATGTCGGACGGGGTGCCGGAAGGCCCAGAGAAGATGCTGAAAATTCGTTGGAATGATGCTAGACGGGTACCAGAAGGCCCAAGAAAAGATAAAGAAAAGAACTAAACTAGGTCAGACTGGATTAAGCCTGAACTAGGCCGAGCTAAGTCAACAAGAGTGCTGGTCAGCCTGAGCAAAACTGGGCCACAAGATCAAAATAGCTCTAATATCATGTTACGATAAAAAAAAAGAGAAGAATTTTGACTAAGAGAGAGAGAGGGAGAAATGAGATATAAGATTTAAGTGGTTCGGTCCATAGACCTACATCTTGTGGCCCATCTAGACAGATTTTTGTACTCACTGATTTAAAGATGAGATTACGAAGATGCTTTATTTGTAAGCCTTTGATTACAATAGCACATTGCTTTAGTAATGTGAGATTCTAATAACTATAATATGGAGATTTTGTAGCACTCATATGCTTGACTGTGGTGACAATTTCAGTTTCTTCCGAAATTTTACAGGAGAGACTATTCTGAAGAGGTGAGACAATAGAGAAAATTAATTCCTCTACTTTCGTGGCAAGCTCAGGGTCAGAAGATTGACAAAGAAGTGAGTAGTGTTGGAATATCAGCAATTCCCCAATGTCACTTCTGTCCGAGTGCCATCTGCCCCTTCCACATCCCTCAACATGTTGATATAATTACGTCTCCTACGTATAATGGTGAAATTGTGGAAAAATCTAGTGTTCAAGTCTGTGGTGCCATCTCCCCCTTCCACATCCCTCAACACGTTCCTCTTCTGCCATTACACGAAGTGAAAGGAGCTACAAAGTCCAAGTATACCAGTCCATGATGGAGTTGCAATTTATAGAATGTGTGCAAGCAATTATAGAATATTATGTTGTGGGATTGGGAGACTTTGGCATTGTAGTCGATAGATGACTTTAGCGTGGTAGGGGGGGGGGGGGGGGAAAGAGTGGTTTTCATAATTACTCAGTCTGAATGTGGCCAAACTTTAATTAGGCATCCACTTTCTGTGCCAATAGGACTTGTAGAAAGACTATTGGAAATTAAAGTTCTCATACATAATAAAAAAAAAAAACGGAAGTCAAATTCAGGGAAGAAAAACACAAAATCCAAAACGGGAAACTTGAATCAATAGTAGAGAAATTAAATAGAACATAAATAGGCTAATTAAATTACCATTATTTTATACATTCATTTCTCTAAATTCATTAAGTTGTCAATTTTAACTTGCCAACTATTTACTCCTTGGTATTTTAATTAATATCTAATGGGGCCCACCTCTTGAAGATTATTTATTCTATTTCCTCTTTACAATCATACCTCTATTAAGTAAGTTATATTGATTGCTCACTGATACCTCTTCCTTGGTCCAAAATCTCCTTGTCTACCATACTAAGGTTATGTTCGTTTCAAAAAAAAATTTAAGATTCAAATACATTCACAAAACTATCACCGAACATATTCAGAATTCAAACACAAACATCAATACATTTTACACAATCTTCAATAACTTTTCTTTTTTATTCAACATAAATTTTCTCTATACTTTTTCACATAACTCCAATATTTTTTTATTAAACAATTACATCAAATCATTTCTCTCTCTACTTTACACAAATACTAATAAAATCATTTCTCTCCCCAAATTAGTTTCGCGAACCACCCCCACGAATTACTTTCCCGAATCAATTTAAGGCACTGCTCCTTAAATCACTTTCCATAATGGAAGAAGCCACAAGGTTAAGCAACTTGAACGCCGGTCTTCTTCGTCGTGTCAATTATTTTATTCTGCAACAGCTTCGTCAACAGAAAATGACCTAAAAATTCATCGAATAAGGTTTCATTTTTTATCTCTTATCCATGAAAAATATTGAAAAATGATATTGGGTTATCTCTTTGTGAAGATTCAAACTTGCCCGCGTTGTTTCTAAGAATAAAAACAAAACTAGGTTATTGCAGTTGTATGAATCATTTACAGGTGCTTTTCGCGGGTGATAAACTACGAAAAATGAAACAATAGTCAAAAGAGATGAACGAAAGGAGTTTCTTTTCCTTCCCACTATTTTCTCCGTAAGTAAACAAGACACGAAGGGGAAAAAAAAGGACGAGAAGAGAAACGAAAAGGGAAGAAAAAAGGCTTCCGGGAGAACAAGCCTTACCCCTCGCTTGGCCAAAACTCGAGCCGTCTCAGCCCCGATCCATGTCTTCAGGGAAATTGGGGTCCTTAGGGTTCGGCCGTTCGGGGAAGAAATTCGGGGGTGGTTCACGAAACTAATTTGGGGATTTTTGGGGCATTTTCGGCATTTCAGCATGCAATTACACACGTGGCTTCACATTATATTTTTCCCAAATTTTAAACGTGTCATGTAAGCTTACACGTGTAATCTGTTAGCCAAGTCAGCACTTCCGTCCAATAAGTTGACGGCAGGACTCATCTGGAAAGAGGGCCAAACCCCAGGAGTTTTTTAAGGGAAAATAATACTCTAAGGACTAAACTGGGAAATGGTCATACCCCAGGGACGTACGGAGCATTTTAGCCTATATTAACAGAATTTTTTGTGTATGATCATAGATATGAAATCCACAAGTGATTCAATTTCCAACGCTAATGAGATTTTTCCAAAAATATTTTTCTGCAAATATATATTATGTATATTGTTTTGGAAAATGTTTTAGCTTTTTAATGTACACGTGCATTTTCATGTCATTATATATGTTGTTACACGCGACATATCTCGAGCTTCATTAGACGACCAAACTCCCAATCAATTACCATACCTAACCTTTGCTTCTTTTTATGATGTTCGTTCTTCAACTGATTAAACTTTTTATGTTCTTTTGAGTGGTCCAATCTCAACAGTGAGTCCACATTGTAATATTTTATAACTGGAAAGGACATTCTAAAAGTAGAAGGGCAGGCATCTTATTTCCCTCCTCTTACATTTCCGATTACACTCCAAGAAGGCACATCCATCATGCCCAATATCGCCAAGTCATTTTCCCACTACAATGGGCATCTCATGTTTGAGAAGAGAAACCCACCAAATGGATCTCCGACGGGTCAAAAAGAAGAGTCGGCCATGGCAACACTGATGTCTTGCCTAATCCACATTACCACAACTAAAACCACACTCAAAAGCATTAAAACAATAGTGAGCATCGCCAAATTATATATCGCTTATACTAACTATTTTAACTTAGCCAAATGGGACTTGAAAGTCATACGAAGGCCACTTCAACATTTGGTAATAGCTCATTCGGACGATTCTACATCATAGCACATTTATGCCCTAGATAACGCCCAACTTGATGAGTCCTCTGGGCAAACCACTTCAGATGAATAAAACCCACCCCAATGACACAAGTTATTCTTGGCCTTCGACCAGAGCAACCGCCGGATTCAGCTTTCTTACCTTGGGAAAGGTTCATAGAAGTCGGGTAATCCATCAGTAGATGCAGATCATTGGCGCTCCAGACCTCAAATTCTTGCAAGGTTCAATGTCTTGTGCAAGCCATCCCTCACAAATCAGTACAGAGTTCATATTCCTCTACTTTTATGCATACATAATGGTCAAAAGAAAGCATTGCTAAATAACTCCCAAACCGATGATACAGTAAATAATATGCTCTTCCAACCCAATGGCAGCCACCAGGCTTTTTTCTTGTCAGAAGACAGGAGAAAAATCCAAGTGAGCTTGAAAACCAGGAAGAGATCTCTTGAATATCTTCTTCGTGTGGGATAACTTCATCAAGATATAGAGAAGAACATTTTGTTTTTTAGATTTGGTAACTTGCTGAAATATCCATTGAGCTTAAGATATCAGTGGATCTAACACCAACCGCCTCAGTCCCTACCCTATTCTCCACTTCGTAATACCATATAAGCTACAAATTGTCACCTGTAGAACTCAGATGACTATTAAGTTTTTCTGTTTTTCTTTTCCTCTGTTTTCTGGGCTTCCAAACTCGGTTATCGGGAAACTCTTTAGCCTAGTATGAAGTTGAGCGACTAAAAATAGTTATAGATGTTGGTGAATTGACTTAATTGCAATTGAAGGCACTGGTAAATTATCAATGTAATGGAACACCAGTTCCAGTATGTGGAGGAAAACCCCCCTGACAGAAGACCAATGTGTGCAGAGGAGAAAGAAGAAATTAGGAAAAAATTCTTGCAACTGAAGTTACTAGCCATATAAAAGACGGAAAAAAAGCCTACAATGATATTTGATTACCTGATCTAATCCAGCTTGCACTCACAGGGCTTTACAATCTAAAATCATAAAGAGCAGTAGCCTCAAACCATCCAAGAAAAAATCCTATTTCAAAGAATAAAACACAACTCGCAAAAAATGAAAATTCAAGCAAAACAGACATGCATGGAATGAGAATACTCAGGAAATTTATTACGATGTCAAGAGGAAAATAACCACAAAGCTAGTGCATTAATAAAACGGTAACTAAAAAGTAACACATGAAAAGATGGAGAGACCAAAGATCTCTGCCTCAACGATATCCCAGTAGCCCCAGCACTTTTTAGGAAACAAGATATTAGAACCAAGACACCATATTTTTTGAAAATAAGTGAAGGGGAAGAGAAGTACTAAAATAGAAAGGAAATACAAGTTTGAGATTCTGGTCTTTATGGCAGGCAAATAATAACTTTTCAGTACAAATTTAAAGACGTCGTTTGCAAGAGTGCCTGGAACTTCAGAAGAATCACCAGTCCAAAACTAAATGTTTGATACATCTATGAGGGGATCTGCACAATGAATACATAAAGCATGAAAAGACAAAGTTCAAAACCAAATATTTACATTGAAAAAAGCGCATAGAAAAATAAATGCGGAAAAAAATAATCGAATTTGTTCATGTTGAAACTTTTTAGTGCTTTCCCCATAATTCGTCCAAAAAAAATCTACTTAAAGGAATGTCATGTAACAAATTGAAGCACTTCAATAACAAGATTAAAACTTCAGGGGCAATGGTTGGTACACACTCAGCATCCATGTTGGAAATATAGAGTGATAACAGCTAAAAAGTGCAATGAAATGATGTAGTGAAAGTTAAAAAGGGCCAGTTATAACTGTAAGTAGATGTCCAATATGAGGTAAAAACACATAATTTAACTGTTATCTACGGCCTAAAACTGAGCATCAATTGACCCCAAATCTACAGTCGCTAGATTGGAGCAAGAGATGAAGACAGCCACAGTCAAACAAATGATGGGTCAATAGACCTCTGCAATCTAAAACCACTTTTACTCCACAAAATAACCTCAAGTGGAAGATACCTAGCACATAGAGATCAACATCACGCACACCTCAATAAGCAATAACCTGTACACAAGGTACAGGTATATGACAAGACTGTACAATATGAAGAGAGGAAGCAAGGCCAAGACAACCAATGCCGTCAGTATGCTAGCATGTTTATCTACATATGCACAATAAAACACACTAAATGGTCAGTAACCAACTGAACCCTTCTGACACATCTAACACATGGATCACAAAACAATACTGATGATGGTGAAAAAAGCATCAACATCCCAAAAAAACACAAAAATGCAGGCACCAGACTTCTAAATTGCACCTGATTGATTCATTCAAACTACCACAGCAATGACAACAACTTAAAGTCTCTACTGAGCACAATTATTATCAGAGGATCCTACACGCACAAGTGCATACACAAAATATGAACACTGACACGGCATTTAGCATAAATCTCATCAACCCAAAGACAATAATTAACTTATATATACAACACATAATGTATTGCAAACGCCCCTCATACAATCCTCCAGCTTGCCCCTCATAAAAATCGCAGCCTACTTAAATCTCTCTCTGAACTTTGGTTTTTCTTCTTTTTTTTTTAATATTTGGGTATTTGAAGCATGTTCATCTATTGAGAAACAATTCAAACACGTCTATCTACCACCCAATGAAGAAATGTAAGCCCTGATCTTTAGTGTGAAACCTCACCTCCTCAAGGTAATGAACAATAATAAAAAAATTCTTTAAATGCCTCTAATTTTGGTCAACTGTACCAATTGGATAAAAAGTGATGCTTGTTACCCCAAAACAAATCAACAAATTGGCCAAAAGAAAAGGTCTTAACTACAATCTTTATGCATGCAAAACAAGCCTTAAGCTAGTTATATGAGTGAACTTGCCGTGTATAACTACGAGTCAGACAAGTGAGTAATCATGTTTTTCAGACTATACAGTATTCTACAAATTCAATATGCATACTATAATGGAACTTATACTTGGTGTATGATTTCTCTTGTGAGGAAACAAGTGAGAGTTGGGGGCCTGGTTAAAGATTCAAAAGCTCCGCCAGAAATTCCAACATCAAACCTTGTATAACCTCTTTCTTTATCACAACAAAACTGAACTTCACAAAACGAAGTCATTAATGTCAAAATATAGTAGCAAAGGTAAAGGAGAGTTTAGGTTCCACCTACTATACCTAATACTCACCTAATGACCCATGTATGGTGCACCGCCACCTGGATGAGGCCTAGCAGCACTGTTCTGCCCCATTTGTGGGTTCTGATATACACCCTGCATCACCGGCTGGTTCCCATAGCTCCCACCAGCCTGATTCCCATATCCTGCGGGCGGCCCAGCCTGGTTCACAGGTCCACCACCGAGTCCTCCAAGCAGATTACCGAGCCCCAAGCCAGCCCCCTGAGTGGCAAGCAATGTAGTCAAGGCCTGACCCAGCATTGGGTTCAGCGCCTGCGTGGGACTGAACCCCACAGCGGGATTGAACCCCACAGCCGGGCCCGATGGTGCCATCAAATGCCCATGGCCAGGCCCAGTCCCATCCCCCGCGGAATACTTGTTCTTCTCCTTTCTAGAATGGTAATGCGATTGATGATGATGAGGGTGGTGTTGTTGTTGATGATGGAAAGGCCTGCTGGGCTTTGGACCATCTATAGCCTTCTGACAGTGCAATGTATGCCCCTCAAAGTTTTTGTGCGGCTCTTCCAAAGCCTTCCTCGCACTCTCTACGGTCTTATACACGAAAAGCGCGAAACCCTTTGGCTTACCAGTCTGCTTATCGATCCCCAATGGGCCGTCCTCAATCTCCCCATACTGCTTAAAGAAGTCAAGCAGCTTATTGGTATCAACGTCGGCCGAAACATTGCTCACAAAGATCTTCCGCAGAGTGTACTCCGAGACAGGAGGGGTGACAGGAGGTGGCGCCGGGACAGGTCCAGAGGATGCCAGCTGGCAGGACGTAGTGCGATTTCCGATCTGCTTCTGGGGCTGCTTAAGAGCCTCGCGGGCTCCACTGCGGTGCTTGAAGAGGATGAAAGCGTAGCCCTTGGATTTGCCAGAGACGCGGTCGGTGACAGCCTTGCAGTCCTCGATCGCGCCGTATCTGCCGAATACGGAGGTCAGGGTTTCGGTGGTGGTGTCCCAGCCTAGGCCGTGAACGAAGATCTTGCGGTGGGCTGGATCCGCGTCCGCCAGCTCGCGCACGCTCTCGATCAAGTCCGGGTGCTTGTCCACGGCCTTCTTGACGAGGGCAACGAGCTGCTCCTTGGAGAAGGGTTCCAGAAGGTTCTCCACGGGTTCTTCGTCGCCGTCGCCCTCTCCCTCCTCCTCCGTACCATTTACAGCTAGGGATTGGGCTTCTGATGGGACAGGCTCGTTTGAGGCGTTCAGGCCTTCGTGCTCTTCTTGTCCTTCTCCCTCTTCCTCCTCTTCCTCCTCTTCTTCTTCTTCCTCCTCCTCTTCTTCCTCCTCTTCTTCCTCTTCTTCAACTAATTGTTGATCAGGTTCTTCTTCCCTCGAATCGTCCACCGCCATGTTTTCTTGTTGCTCCTGAGGAGCTTCTTCTTCTGGGATTGGGTCTGGCTCGGACTGGATTTGTTGTTCTTCTACTTGGACCGGTGCCTCTTGCAGTTCAGGCTCCGGGGCCTTGCTGGGTTCGGGCTCAGAGGATCGCAGCTTTCGCTTCTTTGCCATGGCTGACAAATTAGGGTTTTTGCTTACCGGAAATGGAAAAGGGGGCTAGGGTTTGAGATGGAAGAGGAGAGTGAAGAGCGTTCCTCAGTAGCTAATTGGTAGAGGGGGATGAGATGAGGGGACTCGATTACTTTTAAGGTCTCTGACCGAGCTGGACCGTAAAAATGGACTTCCAATGTCTGGGCTTTGCTGGCGTCCAGCCCAATTCGCTTCCCTCCCCTCCCCTCTTGGCCTCTTCCTCTCCCTCAGTCGTGTTGTTGAGTCGCGGACCTACATACGTACTTACACATACGTAGAGTCATTGAGGCCACAGACGGAGAGATACCAAAACCGCACGTGGATTCCCGATGTAATTTACTACCCAGCCAAAAAAAAAAAAAAAAGAAAGAAACGAGTTCCACGATTCCAGATCCAGATTCTCGCAATCCCATCATCTTTATTCCAATCCTCCAGGTTGATTTGATTCTTGTTTAGTCCTCCCTCTCTTTTGTTTCTTGTTTTATTTTCTCCTCGTCAGTTCGGCTTATCTCTGTTTTACTGGCAAAATGGCTCAGTTTTTGTACAATTCTGTATTTAATTTTGATTGGTATGGTCTTGATTGGCGCTTCCTCTCCTTGTTGTTAGAAATTGGTTTTTGTATTTACGTGATTGAGATGGAACTCTTCTTCTGCTCACTTTCGCCCTCTTTTGGCTGCTGAGAACCGCTGGGAAGATTTTGCCGCTGTCTGCTTCTTTGTTGAGTTGGAATTACCTCGAAATCGTGGGGGCACGCATCTCATTTCGCTGAACTTTCTTGGAAACCAAATCTTAGAATCCGTATGAGAATAAGGGGCTAGCTTTTCGCAGCTTGGGCATATAGTGTTGTTCTTCTTCGGAGCCCCTTCGGCATCTTGTCCTGGGCGATTGCAGTTTTTCTTTTAGCAATTTCAGCTGTATAACTACTGGACAAAATTAAAATGCTACAAGAAAGAGAGTTTCTGATTATTGCTTACTAGTTTCGAGTAGTATTGCTTTGTTGCAATAATAGGTGCCGAGGGTTTAGTGTTTGTTTAATGGGGATACAAATGATGGGGTCTCAGGATAATGGGCAACAGCCGCATTTACAGCCCTCTCCATTGACAAGGCAGAGTTCTTGGTATAACCTTCCGTTAAATGAAGTCATAAACCAGTTGGGGAACATGGGGAAACCAGTAGGAAGCATGAACCTTGATGAGCTTCTTCAGAAAGTATGGACTGCTGAAGCAAATCAATCCGTGGGAATGGACAGTGACAACTCTTCTTCCACGTGTTCTCTCCAACGTCAGGCCAGCGCTACATTGGCTCGGGCATTGAGTGGGAAGACAGTTGATCAAGTGTGTAGGGAGATTCAACTAGGGCAGAGTAAGAGGTATGGTGAAGGCTTGAAGACTCAGGACAGAGATATGACACTCGGAGAAACAACTTTAGAGGATTTCCTGGTACAAGCGGGGCTATTTGCCGAAGCTTCCATAGGACCTACTACAAGGTTGGACAGTTTTGAGGGAATGACAACGCAGAGTCTTCCGCAGAAAGTTGGTTTGTCTTCATCCCCTTCAACTGGCACGTTATCTGATTCAGCAATGCCCGGACGGAAAAGGAATGCCTCAGATACATTGGAGAAGACTTTGGAGAGGAGGCTAAGGAGAAAAATCAAGAACAGGGAATCAGCTGCACGCTCACGAGCTAGAAAGCAGGTGGGCTTTTATGCTTGTTTGCTTTTGGAAATTAATTACGTTGGCTTATCTTATCTTTTCCAATTGTGTCCATGCTATTGCTAATCCATGTGGAACTTCACAGGCCTACCATAACGAACTAGTGGGCAAGGTCTCACATCTAGAAGAGGATAATATAAAGCTCAAAAAAGAAAAGGTACAAAACCTTTCATCTGTTTCGCATGTTATAGTGTGTTTCTATTATAGATACTCTAATTGTTTGAAAGTACAATGAGTGTGTTACTGCTTTTTTGGCGTGTTAGTGGAATATAGTTATTGTGTTAGCTTTAATGGCTTTTGATGTTGCAAGGCGTAACTATTGTATTATTCATAAAAGTTTAGCATGTCATAACTAGTGTGCCTTCATCTGTGATGTGCACCTTCATCTTAATACAGATGATTGGTGCCACCCAAACAAATTTATATGATTTGTCCATCAATTAACAACTCTCTCCTTATAAGAATGGAGGATGCATCGTGGGTTCCATATCTACTTGGTGCACATACAACCTGATAGTTCCTTGATACAAGAAGTTTTAATTACTGAACAAGGAAAAGGACATTCTTTACACATAGGCGGATTTTACTTGTTCTAATAGTTGGATGGTTGTGATAGATAGACAAGAGATGCAAAATAAGACTCCCACAGAATTTGAAATTTGATACCATAGAACAGTTCAAAGATCATGATCATATTTAAGTATCACTGGAATGAAGAATGCAATTTCATGTGAAAAGTACTAGCTTTGGTATTCATTCTCTAAACACCATATAGTGCACAAAATTAGGTAGCTTGAATCCTCAATCTTTTGAAGATACTTTTGGAAGACATATGTGGGTGTCGGTAATAGGAATCTAGTTTAATGAATCGGGCTTACTTTGATCTGATACTGCTATCCATTCAAGCTTTTATTATCCAAAACTTTGGTAACCTTGTGTCTGAAAAAAATGGATAATACTAATTAACAACCAAGGTTTTCCTTTACTTTTATTTTATCATCAGCCCTTAAGACGTGATTTCCTATCTCTTTCAGATTTGGTCCTGACCTTTTGAAGGTGAAAACTCAAGTTTAGACCCAAACTATACCTAAAGGAGAGGTGAATAGGTATTTTAGAAACTCAGATCAAATACTATAAGAACTTATACCAAATTCGCGCATCAAACAAAACAAACTCAATAAGCTGTCAATACACAGATTAACACCAGTCTTAACTCAAGACTAATCAATCTAACCTTAACGCAAGATTGTAGAAACAGTGGATTCTTTAAATCAAGATTGCTTAATTAATGTCCAAGACTGTTACTTAATCAATCAAGATTATCAAGCACACAAGAAAATCACACAAAAAATTTTAGTGACGAAGTGAAAACATCCTTAAAGGTCCTTCTTCAAGAAGTAAAAACATTGTGGGTGCAGGCCATACCAATTGATCCACTATGATCAAAACTTTACAACCAGTGATCCTAAACAGAGCCCCTTTATCTATCCAAATCCATCAATTCGCAAAGCCACTTGAGAAACCTTCTCAAGTCGATGCCCAGCATCAATTTCGGTGACCCCTTCATACAGATACCTTGTGAACTCGCAAGTGTCTTCAGCTCTGGAACCTCCAGCAGCTTTCCTTGAGAACTCTCAAGGCCTTCTTCGGGGATAAGTGATGATAATCTTCAACAACACATAGAGATGGTTGAATCTTCAACTCATATAGATCTCTCCTGCAACATATCTTCCAAGAACAAGAAGAAAACTTTCAAATGGCTTCTCTAAGCATTGAACTTCTTGGAGAGAGAAACTAAGGAAACAAAGAACTCTCAATAGAATATTTTGTGTATAGCATGTATGGAGTGTGTAGAACTATTCAGAGAGTCTTGTAGATAGGCATTTATAGAGGTAGGTGAAGGGTAGGATTGGTAAAAGATTTCTTTAAACTGTTGGGCGAGTTTTCTAAATCATAACCAATTTTGTTAAATCACCGTCAGGCTAATGTCTATCTAACCGTCGGCTGACTTTAACCTTCTCAAATACTCCAAAATATTCCCAAATTTGTTCCAAGCTAACTGACAGCTAGAAACAACATTCTAGAAGCTTGAACCTCTTTTCTACACTTCAAGATCCTTCTTGAATAATACGGATCAAGACAAGTTGTTGTTACATGTATTAAACCAAAAATGCATTTAATAAAACCATGTTTTCACACAGAAATTTTGCCAATCAACTAATACAGTTAAATTTACCAATCCATTGCAATATCAGTACTTATCATTACGTAAAGAAAAGTTGGGTGTCACTATGCAACTATCCTTAAAACTATCTGTTTTGTAGTTTTGACTGCGTGCAAAACTCCTTCCGTGCAACAATTTTTACAGGGTTTTCAAGACACCTAACCGCCAGTTATTTAACACAATACCTCACTCAACTCTTAAGATTCTCCCAGATCCAAGTGTATCAACTCTGGAACTCCTAACTTTGAAGGAGCTGTATCATGCCTGTATTTGAAACTGAATGACCAGAACTCCTCTAGGACTTTTCATCCCTTAAAAGCAGAATCTTTAAAGTCATTCATTTCATGCCTTGATCATTATCAAAACAGTCCCTAATTGGTCCCAAGGTGACTGAAAACCCAAGTTCCAGCACCTATCTCCCACTTCCTTTATTTCCTGTGGGTACCACGCTTCTAGCGCTTTAAGAAGCAATGGTCTGCAACTTGTAATCATACAGTTCTCGCAAAAAATACAATTAATATCAGTAAAGTAAAATCAGGGTGATGTTCGTTTTGAGAAAAAATGTAGGATTTTAGAGAAGTTGTGAATTTTTATGTTGAATAGTGTTTTATTGGTGTTTGTGTAAAGTGGAGAGAGAAATGATTTGATGTAATTGTTTAATAAAAAAATATTGGAGATATGTGAAAAAATATAGAGAAAGAAAATTTATGTTGAATAAAAAATTAAAAAGTTGTTGGAGATTGTGTAAAATGTATTGGTTTTTGTGTTTAAATTCTGAATATGTTCGGTGGTAGAATTGTGAATATACTTAGAATCCTGAAAAAATGGTGAAAACGAACATACCCCAGATTTTACCCAAAAAAAAATAATTATCTGATTTTACGTTACTCCTCAACAGCCAACTTCTATGCCTTCGAGATTCAATTTTTCCTTCACCAAATTGATAAACCATTCCTGTGCAGTATTTATTAAAAAAAAAATCCTTAAAGAACCCTACTCAATTAATCATAACATTACACTAAAAAGATATAATGGCCAAACCTCCAAAACTTAGATAACTACTCTTGAAACTCTTCTCTTGAATCTGGCGGTATGTGGGTTTGTCTTCTGTTCTTCTTGTGGGTTTTGTGGCTAATTTATGGAAGAGGCTTTTAGGTATGTTAGTCAAAAATTTGTCCTAGAAGGGTCTATAGAGAGGCAGAATTTAGTTTTTGTGTCAACCCCAACCTACCCCGGGGATTGATGGGTTATCTTCTTATTGTCTTGATATTATCGGGTAAATACAATGAGGGGAATTTAAACATATATCAGGAAGACGTGAAGCGATCTGGGGAAACAGCGCTCGTCATCATATAAACATTACCTTCTGTTTAACTCAAATGGTCTAACTTTCTTATAACCTGGAATATATATTTATCGTAGAAAAGCATAGCCTCTCAAATGTCCTTCGGTATGTTGCACATGTCTTGAAGAGAATCGTATTAAATAATTCTACTGTTTTTTATGACATCTTTGAGAATCATAGGGTTTTGGAGTTCTCTAACGTCTCTGTTTTGCAAATACATAAAATATCTGATTAGTGAACATTGTGCATGAATAAAACTAATTTAATGTGATCTGTAATAAACTTACAGCTGAAAAGGGCCATGGCTTTTCATGCTGTAAAAATGCATCTTTTATCTTTAAAATGCCTTGGGTCCATTTGCAAGAATTCTCGAATAGTTAGGCTCGCCTTTGATATGATTTAACTCTTGCGAGATTATTTTGGATTAAATTAGAGTGCTCAACTATCTGCAAGTAAACGTTCTCAAGAATCTAAGATAATTAGACCTGGTTTAAGTAATTCTTTCAACGCACCATGAATATATCATGCTGGAGCCTTAAATAAACAATGAGGAATCATGCTTGTTTAATGAAGCCGCCTCTTTTAAAGTACATCATATATTCTTGTATATGATCTATTGGCCATATCCATTTAGAATAATCAAACTATGATATTAATCAAGTGTCTCCCTAGATAATTTTCTCTTATCAAAGTGTTACATAAACATTCCACTTTGCATAGGAAAGAATTAAGTTGGGGGACACTTCTAGTTCTGTATAGGAACTAGATGCATCATGAATATCTCTCTTTTTTTTCTCCATTCTCTCTCCTCTCCCCTCTCTCCCCTGTGAGATGCCTGGGCTGGGTGTTTGATTGTTGATTCAGTTTTTTCCGTCTGTGTTGCTGCCTTAGTTTAGTCTAGTGTTCCATGGCATTTTTTCGTAGCTTAGCGATAGAGGCGAAAACCTTTCAGTTCTCGGTGAGCTCGTTTGGCATTGTCACTATAACGGAACTGAGCAGAAAAAAGGAGAGCTCGTTGCGTTTTGGCAGATATGGGCTGCTGTGGTTGTCGAATCTCTTTGGCAAACTGGTTGAGGGAAAGGAGGCGAATGACTTTTCGATTAAATTTAACGAATCGTTACGTGCTTTTCTCGCTCAAGGTCGATCAAACTTGAACGGGTGTTATGTTGCTTTAGCAGAATTTGGGGAGCGGCGCAAACAAGGGCAGATTTTGATTCCGGAGGGACAAAATAAGATGGGGTGGCAGGCCTTTGCTCAGATGTGTGAGGAGCTGATTTCTGTCATTGGCGTTCTCCGACGTAAGAGGTTGAGTGCTGCTAATTGGGAGGTCAAGCAGGGAGTCTCCTATGCTCAAATGGTGCAGGCGGCTCTGCCGGAGAAGAAGGTGGTGGGAGAGAAGTCAAGGCAGTGTGAAGTTGAGTGTGCAGTTGTCGTTGGTAGCTTGAAAAAGGTGCCGCATGCAGAGTTTGGTGAGGAGGACGTGAATAACAAGAAATTTCACTCAAGTGTGGCTATTGATGCGCCGGATGGGTCAGAAGGTAGGCTGTGGGAGCATTTAATGAAGGTGAAGGCTGAGCTGGATTGGGTTATCGGGCTGGCTAAAAGAATCGAGTTGGGCCTGCATCCCGGGAAAGCAATATGTTGCACGGTCTGCGGATCCAAAATGGTGACCCAGCCAACATTGCCAATTCCGGTCTCGTATGGGCTCCATGAGTCTGGCGAGGCCCACAAGGAGAGAGGCCTGGGCGTTGCTGGCAAGCCTGGCCCACTGCTCCTACGCCATGTAGAGGAAGCCTCGGCAGATCGTGGGTTGGGGCGTGTCGGGCCATTAGTGACCGACGATGCTATTGGGCTTCCCGGGAATGACCAGACGACGCCGGCGAGTCATGTGGTGGCCGGCGATGATTTGGGACTGGCAGGGGAGGACCAGACGAGGCCGACGAGCTCTGTACTGGCCGGCGATGACTTGGGTTTCGTGGGGGAGGGCCAGACGACGTCGACCGGATCTGTAGTGGTCGGCGCCAACTTGGGTCTGGCGGGGGATGACCAGACGACGCCGGCGAAGCTCGGGGGCATGGTGCCTCAGGCGGGAAGGGTCAACCCGTGCTCTCCCGTTGAGCTTCAGTCGCCGCAAGACACGGGCGGGATCCGAAGTCTACGTGTGGTGGAGGAACAGGGGCTGACGACCAGCTCTGTTCAGGTACCTTCTATCTCAGATCTGGGTGAGGTGGGG
This sequence comes from Myrica gale, assembly GCA_963930655.1. Classification (NCBI taxonomy): domain Eukaryota; kingdom Viridiplantae; phylum Streptophyta; class Magnoliopsida; order Fagales; family Myricaceae; genus Myrica; species Myrica gale. The sequence continues at coordinate 15,681,856 of OZ005607.1, read as the reverse complement.
GGAATGGTTAAGAGTGGACCTTCTGGCATGCCTATAGTAGGAGAGGGGGGAGGAATAGTCGATTCTGGTTTGCTTGTGCCTTTGGAGGAGGAGGATAGTAGTTGTGTAGATCTGTCTCACTTCGTAAAAGCTGCAGATGAGAGTGGGAAATTGGCTGTTCTTGAGTACGGGGCTACTGAGATGCGCGTTGAGCCTTTGAGGATGCTCCTACCATCACAGCAACCTTCTAATTGGGTTATAGAGAAGAACACGTCCTTCAGGCTTATGGTGGGTGTCTCTTGTGAAGGGCATGAGGCTGAGTTATTGAGCTTGTTTGCAGCCTTAGAGAAAGAGAGGGGACAGATTCGTGGTCATTCAGCAGGGAGATCAGGGGGGAAACTGGTGAGGGAAATGAAGGCTTTGGCGTCTTCGGTGAATTATGATTCCAATGCTTCTAGTTCTCGTAAGAATAGGAAGGCAGGGCGAGCGTCAGCTATTTCTTTATGAAGCCTAGAATTATCTGTTGGAATGTTAGGGGGTTAAATGACGTTACAAAATGTAAGGGTGTGGGGAATTTGTTGCGAGGGTGGAAGGTGGATCTGGTCTGTCTTCAAGAGACCAAGGTGTCGTGTGTTTCGAGGGCTATCGTGAGACGGTTGTGGGGTGGACCTCATGTTAGGTGGTGTAATTTGGAGGCCGCTGGTGCCTCGGGAGGAATTTTGATACTTTGGGATTCTCGGGTTATGGAGATGGAGGAGTCGTGTACTGGCTCCTATTCTATTTCGGTATTGTTCAGGAATGTGGAGGATGGAGTCTCATGGGTTTTTCTGGCGTTTATGGACCCAACGATGACAGAAGTCGGAAGATCTTATGGGACGAGTTGGCGGGTATATCTTCGGTGTGGAATTTTCCTTGGTGTATAGGAGGGGATTTCAATGTTACTCATTTTCATGGAGAACGGTCTGGGATTGGGGGTAGTAGGAGAGCTATGACTGACTTCTCGGATTTCATTGCTGAATGTGGCTTGGTGGATCTTGCGTTGGTGGGTGGCTTGTATACTTGGTCGAATGGTAGCGCTCACCAGTCATGGTCTAGAATTGATCGTTTTCTGGTTAGCTCCAATTGGGATTCTATTTACCCGGAGTTGATTCAGCGGAGGTTACCCCGTCTGTATTCGGATCATTTCCCGATACTGTTAGAGGGAGGAAGATGGGGGGATTCCATGAAACCGTTTCGCTTTGAGAACATGTGGCTCAAAGTGGACGGTTTTGTGGAGTTGGTCAGGGGGTGATGGCAGAGTTATGTTTACAGTGGTTCGCCTAGCTTTGTGTTACATATGAAATTGAAAGCTCTGAAGAGGGATCTCAAAATGTGGAATAGGGATGTCTTTGGTGATCTTAACTTTCGCAAAGCTGCGCTTTTACAGGAGCTCTCTTCTCTGGATGAGTTGGATGAGAGGGGCATCATGGATGGGGAGGGCAAGGAGAGGAAGTTGACTGTATCTCGGGAGCTCGATCAGTTAATTGAGTTGGAAGAGATGAGTTGGAGACAAAAATCGAGAGCTTTGTGGCTAAGGGAGGGGGATCGGTGTACTAAATTTTTCCATAGGGTTGTGAATTCTAATCGTAGAAATAACTCCATCTCGAGTTTGGAGTTGTAGGGAGAAGTGGTGGCGGATCCATCTGTGATCTCAGAAGCAATCGTTGATTATTATTCCTCCTTGTATAAGGAGCCTTTCGGTTGGCGCCCTTTGTTGGATGGGTTAGAATTCAATACCATTCCGGGGGAGGATGCTGAGTACATTGAAAGGCCTTTTGAGGATGAAGAGGTGGCCAATGTGGTCAAGAGCCTGAATGGGGATAAGGCGCCGGGTCCGGATGGTTTCACTCTCGCCTTCTTTAAATCTTGTTGGGATGTGGTGAAGCGGGAGGTATTGTTAGTGTTTAATGAATTTGCAACCGAGGGGAAATTTGTTAGGAGTTTGAATGCTTCTTTTATTGTCCTTATTCCTAAAAAAGGGGCGCCGTTGACCTTAAGGATTTTAGGCCTATTAGTCTTGTGGGAAGGGTGTACAAGATTTTAGCTAAGGTTTTAGCTAACAGACTGAAGCTCGTTCTGGATAAGATTATCTCCTCGTCTCAAAATGCTTTTGTGAAGGGTCGACAAATTCTGGATTCGGTGCTTGTGGCTAATGAATGCATTGACTCTAGGTTGAGGACGGGGGATCCCGGTGTGCTTTGCAAACTGGATGTGCAGAAGGCTTATGACCATGTGAACTGGAACTTCCTAATGTACCTTCTAAGGAGATGTGAGTTTGGTGAGAGATGGTGTAGGTGGATCTTCTTCTGTATTTCGACGGTTAAGTTTTCGGTGATTATTAATGGGTCTCCTAAAGGGTTCTTTAGTAGCTCTCGTGGCTTGCGCCAAGGGGATCCTCTTTCTCCTCTTTTGTTTGTGATTGTGATGGAGGCTTTTAGTCGCATGATGGGGGAGGTGGTGTTGCTCGGGGGGATACAAGGTTTTAAAGTTTCGGAGGGGGTTGCCATCTCACACCTTTTTGCGGATGATACTTTAGTGATGTGTGGGAAGGATGTTGAACAACTTCGGAACCTTAGATGCCTTCTTTTATGTTTCGAGGCTGTTTCGGGCCTAAAGATTAATCTCTCTAAGTCCGCTGTCATCCCTATTGGTGAGGTGGAGAATGTGCAGGAGTTGGCGGATGTTTTAGGGTGTGAGATTTCTTCGTTGCCTATTACGTACCTTGGCCTCCCTTTGGGTGCTTCTTTCAAGAATATTCACATTTGGGATGAAATCCTTGAAAGGATGGATCGTCGATTGGCAGGTTGGAAGCGTATGTACCTCTCTAAGGGTGGCAGATTAACTCTTATCAAATCTACTCTTTCTAGTTTACCTTCATACTTTCTTTCTTTGTTTCCGATTCCGGCAGGGGTTGCGTTAAGGATGGAGAAAATTCAGCGGGACTTCCTTTGGGGAAGTGATGAAGTTGTGCACAAGCTACATCTGATGAAGTGGAAAAAGGTGTGCTCTCCGATGTATGATGGTGGGTTGGGCATTCGTAGCATTAGAATGTTTAATACGGCGTTATTAAGCAAATGGCTTTGGCGGTTTGCTATGGAAAGGGATAGGCTGTGGAGGAGGGTCATAGCTGAAAAATATGGTTGCTTGGTGGGCGGTTGGCATACAAGTTATGGTCGTGGCTCTTATGGGGTCAGCCTGTGGAGGTACATCAGTAAAGGTTGGGCAGTTTTCAGTAAGCATATTCGGTTCAAGGTGGGTACTGGGGGCACTGTTAGTTTCTGGCATGATGTTTGGTGTGGTGATCAGCCCTTAAGCCTTGCCTTTCCTTTGGTTTTCTCGTTATCTCGGTGTAAGGAGGCTATGGTGGCGGATTGTTTGCTAGATGATGGTAGTAATGTGGTATGGAATGTTCCTTTCTCTAGAGCTGCAAATGATTGGGAGTTGGAGGATTTTGATGCTTTCTATGCCTTGTTATATGAGTCTGTTCTCAGAATAGGGGAGCATGACGTCATAGTTTGGAAGGGTTCTAAGGATGAGGTTTTTTCTGTTAGATCGATGTATGGTTTGCTGAGAGGAGGGGTTGGTCCCTCTTTCCCTTGGAAGGGTGTTTGGAGGTCATCATGCCCTTTGAGAGTTTCTTTCTTTGTGTGGGAGGCTTATCATGGTAGGAGTCTGACTATTGATAATCTCCGTAGAAAGGGGCTGATCATTGTTGATTGGTGTTTCTTATGCTGTTGTGGTGGGGAATCAGTTGATCATGTTTTGTTGCATTGTCCTTGCGAGTGGATTATGGTTCCATGTGCTCAAAATTCTGAATCTTCAATGGGTTATGCCAGAAAAGGTGGAAGGCGTGCTGAGGTGTTGGCAAAAAAGCTTCAGAAACCCACTTGCAAAGGCTATTTGGAGAATGATTCCACATTGTATCTGGTGGTGCCTTCGGCGCGAGCGCAATAATAGATGTTTTGAGGATTGTTCCTTGTCTTTAGATAGGTTGCAGGGTGTATTGTTGTCTTTACTGTTCTCTTGGGTGAACTCGATGCTTGGGTGCCCCTTTCTTGATTTTCTTGATTTCGTTAGTTTTCTTGCTTGTTTAGAATAGTGGTTGCGGTATAGTCTTTGTACTGTCCTCACTTTTTTAATGAGATTGACTTATTTATCAAAAAAAAAAAAGGGAGTTGCCTGGGAAGCTTCCTTCTCTATCACCAAATTCCTTTTTTTTATTAATAAAATATTTTATTTAAAATTTAGTTTAGAGAAATGTTACAAACAGAAAACTGGAAATCATTTTCAAAACTTGCACCAAACACGCTCCAAACTATATTTGGTTAGTGGTTTCAAAATCAATTTCTCATCCAAACATAATTTTTTCCCCAAAAATTATTTTCAATCCTCAATAAAGTTTCCTTCTAATCCTCGACCTTGTTTTCTGTTACACGAAAACTTATAAACAATTCCTCCACAAAAACTTTCCTCCCAAACACACTTTCATTACTTTCACATTCTCCAAGAGAATATTTTACGTACAAATTCGGATTATATATCGCTCGGTGTTGACCAGTGGTATCAGACACTGAATGAAAACTGGATGCAATAGGTGCCTTCACAAGTCATATTACGCGGGCCCATTTTTCTATTCGTACTGGAGCAATTCGAGAAGCACAATTAAGATTTGAGATCCACACTAGGCATTGATTTGGATAGAAATGTACGTAAAAAGACAAAACCACCCTTAATGAGACTGAAACTTCAAATTGGGGCGAATCACAGATTATGGGTGTACTTAAGAATGTGGTGGTTGTTCATAGGGGAAAAGGGAATCAACTCTTTTTTCTTCTAGACGATTGTTGTTCTAATGCTTTTTAATTTTTGCTTAATCCAATATTCTTCTTTTTCTTTTGATCTTGCAGGAATTTGACAAAACGTTTCCTTGTGAATCATCACCTGAAACAAAGTATCAACTTCGAAGAACAAGTTCAGCCTCTTTCTGACTTCATTTCTGCGGCGAAATGTTTGTATTCCCTATTGTTGGGACTATTGTGTCGGCTCCTACGGGCAGCTACTTTAGGATTTCTCTACCAAGCTGCTTCTAATGCTGCTGCGGCCGATATGCTTCCTCCCTTTCCATCATTATGACTAAATGTAAATTCATGATTAACTGATTTCCAAAATATATAGTGCAGTAAAACTTCCAAGTTTGTAATTTATGTTTTGGTGTATACTGTATCTGAAAACAACAGAGTCCATGTAGTTGAGATGCATGTCGGTATAATTGCACAGGATCTTAGTAGATTGATCTCTAGCCTATTTCGTGAGAAGTAGGCTTGCAATTTGAAAGCGGATTTCCTTAGCATTATGAAGTTTAGGAATAAAATTTGGCGTAGACAAATATTCTTTGTAGAACGTGGATTCACATCATATCCATGGGTGAGCTAATATATACTTGTTAGCAAAGCGGGGCTTCTGCAGCTAGCTAGTTCTTGATTTTGTGGCTTAAGATGTTTTAGATGTTTGTTTTGCAGTCTCAGATCATCAGTTGTTTTTAGGTCCTTAAGTTGGAATGTTTGGCAGATCGCAAGGCTGCAAAATCTGGTTGCGGTTGGACTTTCTCAGCAGCAGCCTTTTACTGTCCGATGCTGCTATTTCAATCACTGGATCGGCTTCCTATCTTCATGGGCAGTACAGGTTCTATGTGGACAAAAGTAGTAACTCTGGAACCTTCGTGTAATGTCCGTAAAGAAATATATGATTTGAACGGAAGGCTCTTGTATATCTGTGTAAGAAATTGAAATTTGTTGTAAAATATTCCAAGTTGTATTGAATTCTCGTCACAAGAACAAGTTGTTTCGAGGCATCTAACCTCATCTCTCAATGAAACAATTATGTTATTTTTCCTCTCTAGCACCGAACAGAGCCAAACAGGTATACCCCTCCCAATCATGGGCTAGACCTGCTGACAAATGGGTTGAGTTAATCTCAGCCCAAGCTAACAAATCACACAGCAAGGACCTAGGCGCGTAACTTAATGAAGCAGGCCCATGTCCAATGGTCCACTACTTGGCCTTTTGAAATTGAAACCTAAACGCTAAAACAATAAGCAATAAGCTGAACACACGACAAAACAAGACAGCCGCATTCCAGCTTCTCGAACACTTCTGAAACCTCCCACCTTGTGCAATTTTCTTCTTCTCTCTTGTACCTTTCTTCTTCTCTCTTTTTCTTTGCTTCTCCTCCAACGACCTATGACAATACCCCCCCCCCCCCGCATTGAGGAAAATTTGCCTGCAGCTGCTGAAGACACTCTCATGTCGCATCGTCGATGGTTTGTCCCTGCTAGTGGACCAAAAGTTTCATGATAGCCTTGTTGCCCAACCGCACCTTGAACCCATTCTTTTGGTTTGTCACCAATAACACACCGCAGATAACACTCAATACACTTGTTGACTGCTTATGTTTGTCCGTCTGTTTGTGGATGGTATGTTGTGCTATAGTGAAGCTTAGTCCCCTGCATATAGAATAGTTCCACCCAAAAATTGCTTGTTAACACTTGATCTCTGTCTAATACTATGGTGTTGGGTAACCCATGTAGCTTGAATACATTTTGGATGAATGCATGTGCCACGGTTTTAGCTGTATATAGATGAGATAAGGCTATGAAATGACTATATTTAGTGAACCGATCCACCACCACATATATCTCACTGTGCCCCTTTGATAGAGGTAACTCATCGGTGAAATCCATGGATATATCCCTCCTTGGGCTTGTTGGAATGGGCAAGGGTTGCAGTAACCCTGCTAGCAAAGCATTCTCATGTGTGTTTTGCTGGCATATCCTACAATGCTTGATGTAGTGTCTCACTGTCTTCTTCAACCCTTTCCAATAGAAGTCCCTCTTGACTCTTTGGTATGTTTTTCATAACCATAATGGCCCCCAACAGGGATGTCATGTGTTGTCAATAGGATTTTATCCTTGAGGGTTTGACTATCTCTTATATAAATTCTCCCCTTATATAGGAGTATCGCATTTATCAAGGAAAAATTTAAAGGATCTAACTTTTCTGCCTATAGCTGGTTCAAGAGATCTTGAACTTGACTATCATGTAAGAAGTTAGTTTGAGATCATTGAGCCTTGTAGCTATAGGGAGGAAATAGCCTTGTACTCTCCTTGTTACTCCTGCCCTTCATACATTCTAGATAAGGCATCAACAACCTTGTTTTTCCTTCCCTGTTTATACTCCACCATAAACTCATAACCCAACCACTTAGTAATCCACTCTTGCTGAAGAGGAGTGCCCACCTTCTGTTCCAGCAAGTGCTTGAGACAATGCTGGTCTGTTTTCACCTTGAATGTTTGACCCAACAAATAAGGTCTCCACCTCTTAATGGCATTAACAAGTGCTAATAATTCTCACTCAGAAGTGGACATTGTCATCATCCTCCCTATAAGAGCTTGGCTGAAATAAGCCAAGGGACTCCCTTCTTCCATCAACACTGCCCCAATACCAACTCCTGAAGCATCACACTCTATAATGAAAAGTTTAGTGAAATCTGGTAAGGCAATCACTGGGGGGCTGGTGACAGCCTCCTTTAACCAAAGAAATGTCGATGTAGCAGCATATGTCCAATGGAATCAATTCTTCTTCAACAAATGTGTTAAAGGTGCTGCAATGGAACCATACCCTTGGATGAACTTGCGGTAATACTCAGTTAAACCCAGAAACCCCCTTAGGGACTTAATGTTTCGTGGCTGAGGCCAACTTGTCATAGACTCAAGCTTCTTAGGATCTAGCCGTACACCCTGATTCGAAATTACATGTCCTAAATACTCAATTTCTGAACAAGCAAAATGACATTTGGAACGTTTGGCAAACAGTTGGTGATGTTGCAGCAATGCCAAAGTGATTTCCAGATGTTGTACATGTTCCTTTTGCCCTTAGCTATACACCAAAATATCATCAAAGAAAATTAAAATGAATTTTCTAAGATAGGGTGGGAGTACCTCATTCATAAGAGCTTGAAAAGTGGATGGGGCATTAGTGAGCCCAAAAGGCATTACAAGAAATTCGAAGTGGCCGTCATGAGTCCGGAAAGCTGTCTTAGGCACATCATCTGCTCTAACTCAGATCTGATGGTATCCGAAATGTAAATCCAGCTTAGAAAACACTCTAGCTCCATGTAACTCATTAAGAAGTTCATCAACAACTGGAATTGGGAATTTATCCTTAATAGTGCACTGTTTAAGGCTTGATAATCCACACACATTCGCCAACTTCCATAAGCTTTGTGCACTAAAAGTACGAGAGAGTAAAAAGCGCTTTGCGAGGGTCTCACCACACCTGATTGCAGAAACTCTTTAACAATCCTCTCAATTTCACTCTTCTGAAATATGCACATATGTATGGTCTTACACTTGTAGGTTGGGTTCCTTCTTTCAACACAATTGCATGATCACGGGACCTTTGGGGAGGCAGCCCCTTTGGTTCCTCGAAAACCACAGAGAATTTACTTATCAATTGGTTCACTGCCACGTTACTCTTTATTTCTTCATATTCAGCTCCTCCAACACCCATTAATTGGAGTATCAGCCCATGCTTCTCCTCCCTTGCCATCCTAAATTGTAGGGAGTTATTCATAAATGTAGTGTAAGCCAACCCCTTCAATGTCACTTCTTTGTTTAAGTGGTTAAACTTCATGGTTAACTCACTAAAATTCCATGAGATTGTACCAAGTGTGCTTAGCCACTGCACTCCGAGAACAACATCACACCCTCCCAACATTAGTACATAGGCCTCCATTGCAAACTCATTGTCCTACATTCTGATCATAACATCAACACATTTTCCTCCACTTTTGACTTTTTCACTATTAGCTATAGTTACTGCCAACTTGTGACTTGAATCTGCATTCAATTTCGACCCTTTCAAAATTCCAGGATCAAGGAAATTGTTGTGTACTTCCGCTGTCAATCAACACTACAAATTCCTGGTGATTAATTCTACCTTTTAGGCGCATGGTTATAGGTGAACTGGAACCAGTAAGGGCATGTAGTGAAATACTCAACTCTTCAGTTTCTACCTCCTGCATAGTCTTTTCCTCCCCTTAGTTCTCTTCCCCTTCGATTCCCTCATTCAACTCCACCTCTTGCTCACCATCTTCCATCACATATAGCTTAAGGCTGCTGCATTTGTGTAATGGGTTCCACTTAGAATCACAATAGTAACATAGACCATTTTTCTATTCTCTCTTTCATTTGTTGTGGTGTTATCTTCTGAACTGACATCTTTGGTTTGTTAACAACTTATGTTACTTGATTTGGATATGTCTGAAATTGCCCTCCTGCATTAATAGGTTTATAGACTTTCTTGCAAACAAATAGATGTTCCTCCTGGATTCTAGCTAATCCATAAGTTGTATGAATAGTGCTAGGGTTCAACATCCTCATCATAATGTAAATCTCATCTTTCAACCCACTTAGGAAACAACTCAAATTGTATCCTTCATCTAACCCTCTAAGCCGATTGGCTAGACCTTCGAATTGCCCCTTATACTCCTCTACTTTGGATGTTTGTCTCAACTTCATCATGCTTTCCATTGGATCATCATATGTGTGTGTACCGAATCTCATTAACATAGCCTTAGCAAAGGCATCCTAGCTCATAATTGTTCCTAAATTTTCCACCTCTTGAAACCAAAACAGGGCTTTGCCTTCCATGCCCCTTATACTCATCTACTGTGGATGTTTGTCTCAACTTCATCATGCTTTCCATTGGATCATCATATGTGGTGTACCAAATGTCATTAACATGGCCTTAGCAAAGGCATCCCAGCTCATAATTGTTCCTAAATTTTCCACCTCTTGAAACCAAAACAGGGTTTTGCCTTCCATGTGAAACGAAGCAATTAATATTCTGTGTTGTAGTAGTGTTTGGTTGTAATTGAAAAACTGGTTGGCACCGTATAGCCACCCCGATGGATCATTTCCATCAAATCTTGGGAAATCAAGTCTTACCGATCTTAAATGGACTCCTCCACCCGGATCTAAATTTGGGTTTGGAATCTGTCGACCACCTGGATTGGATGTTTCTCCACTGTCAGACCCACTACCTTGCACCATTGCCTGTAATCCCATGGTAAGAGTTTCTAATTGCTTGGTCAGATTTTCCAGCATCTGTTGTTGATTTTATTGGACCTTCTGATGATTCTCTTGTGTTTGTTGTTGCAACTCCTGCTGCTTCTTCATTTCCGCCAGTGTTGCTTCCATTGCCTGCGCCAATCTCTGGTGATACCCTTCCCAATCATGGGTTGGACCTGCTGACAAATGGATTGAGTTAATCTTAGCCCAAGCTAACAAATCACATAGCAAGGACTTAGGCACCTAACTTAATGAAGCATGCCCATGTCTAATGGCTCACTACTTGGCCTTTTGAAATTGAAACCTAAACGCTAAAACAATAAGCAATAAGCTGAACACACGACAAAACAAGTAAGTCGCATTCCAGCTTCTCGAACACTTTTGAAACACCCACCGAAAGCTCTCACCTTGTGCAATTTTCTTCATCTCTCTTGCACCTTTCTTCTTCTCTCTTTTTATTTGCTTCTTCTATCTTCTTCTTCTTCTTCAATGACCTGTGACACTCTAGAATAGAAAACAGTAGGGATACCCTAAAAGCATTGTTGGATCCTCACCATGGGTTGTTGTATTTTAATATTGATTTTTTGACACGAGGCCTTGGTGAAATGGAGAAAAATTTGAAGCTCTTGGAATTCTACCAGAATTAAGGTTGAATAGCTTTCCTTGAGGTTAGATATTTCTTTTAGGTAGAGAAGTCAAGTAGCTTTTGTTTCCTTGGGAACAATTGTACATTCATTTGATTTGGAAACCTTTGTTTGAAATTGCATGCCATAAGATATCTATATATATATAGTTACATGATTCCACTATCTTTTCCAAATTTGATATGAAATCTGTCTTTCACCAAATCCAGATTGCTGAAACAGATAGATATAAAACAACATTTACCGTTCCCTTTGGACATTTTGAATGGAATGTTATGTCTTTTGGATTATAAAATGCCCCTTCTGAATTTCAAAATATTATGAATGATATTTTTAATCCATATTCATCTTTTACTATTGATGATGTTTTGGTCTTTTCTAAAAATATTAAACAACATTGGTTTCATTTACATAAATTCTTTAATATAATTAAAGAAAATGGTCTCGTTGTTTCTGCTCCTAAGATCAAACTCGTTAACACTAAAATTCGATTCCTTGGTCATAATATTCATCATGATACTCTTACTCCTATTTCACGTGCTATTGAATTTGTTTATAAATTTCCTGATCAAAGTACAGATAAAAATCAATTACAACGTTTCTTAGGTTGTTTAGATTTTTCTAATTTTTATAAAGATGTACGAAAACTATGCAAACCACTATTTGCTCGTCTTCGTAAAAAACCCCCACCATGGACTGCTGAACATACCACTATTATTAAGAAAATTAAACTTCATGTTAAAAAAACTACCATGTTTAGGTATAGCATCACTCACTGCATTTAAAATTGTGGAAACTGATGCATCTCATATTGGATATGGTGGCATACTTAAACAACGCATGCATCCCATGGGTAAAAAGCATATTGTTCGCTATCATTCTCGTGCATGGAATCCTACACAACAAAAATATAGTACTGGTAAACAAGAAGTTTTGGCTATTGTTCTTCGCATTTACAAATTACAAGATGATTTACTTAATCAATCATTTTTACTCTGTGTTGATTGCAAATCTGCAAAAGATATTCTTCTTCAAGATGTTAAAAACCTTGCTTCCAAACACTTTTTTGCTCAATGACAAAGTATTTTATCTGTTTTTATTTTTGATATTGAATATATTAAAGGTGAGTCAAACTCAATCTTTGATTTTTTTACTCGTGAATTTTTACAGGGCAAAGGAGTTCTTCCAAATCTTCTGCTTCTTCCTCTAAACCTCCCAATACTCCACGTAAGTTAACTACTTCTAATTTTTTGTCTGAAAATTTCTTTCCTCCTTTTCAACCTCTTAGACCTTCTAATATGCCTAGGCCCTCCATTCGTCCTGGTGCTATCCAACTTCAAAATACCTTTACTCTTCTTGGCAATATTCCTCCAATAAGCTCCTCACCTAGAGCTCTTCCCCCTATGGATAAAACTTTCCAGTCAAAAAACTCAAGAGGCTACATCTGCAACCCCTCTTCCTTGCAATCCCACTGATATCATGGTTCCCAAAACCTACATACACCATGTCGTTTTCATAGAATATCACTATCGCACCCTTGCTGACCCATACCAAACCGCAAGTCAAATATTACCACCTAGATTGAACTTTGTTCCAAAAAACCCCATGTTTAATCAAGTCTTTTATCAATATATTCTGCATGATACCAAGTCCGTCGAATTCGAACAGACTCCCTATAAGTATGATTCTTCTCGTATTGGATTTTCAAAATTTTACCATTAGACGAATTATTCGTCCAAAGAATGAGGACAGCCATGGACTTTTCGAGCTTTGACTGTACCCTACAAAAATTTGAAACATATTACAATTATGATTATATTGACACATGGAATTTTGCTTCACTTTTTGAAAATCAAACTCATCGTCATACTTGGTATATTCGCTTTAAAGGGTTTTATTGTACTGATCTAATTCCCCAATGGTTTCTTCAATTGTGGGATCGTTTTAGTCCATATATTACTCTTTTCTCTGCTCCCCTTAAGCAGGCTTATACACAATGGACTCTCTATCCACATGATATCCCTTATGTCCAAAAATATCCTACTATGAAAAATCTCTCCATCAAAGATTTACCTCACCTTCTCTGTTTCAATATCCAATTTAACATTTTACCTTGGATATTCAGCTGGAAATATGTCTTTACCTTCCAAGATAAAACTAAGATATCATACCAAATTTTTTTTGTTAAATGGTGGTTTGTTTTTACTTATGACAACATCATTACTGCCCTTGCTAAAGCCAAACATACCCAAGAGACACATCTCCAGTTTCTGGCTCAACGAAGTCAAATACAGGCTAAACTTGCTGCTACCAAATCTTGTGATGACTATAAAAAAGAATTACTAGAAGTCCTCTCCCAGCTTTCTGAGGATGATGATACCCAACAACCATCTGATACTCCAGAGATATCAAGTTCAGATTATATACCTAATTTTGATGATGCTCAAGATCCATATGTTGCTTATGACTTGGAACTTTCCCAAGATGATATTATTACTATTAGCCATCAACTTGCTGAAGAATAATGATGACATTGATGACCAGATAACAAGCTACAGCGTGGACATTTTAGTATTGCTATAGGATACAGTCGCCGACATGCTACAGTAAAAGCTACTGACAGGATACTATTTGATACAGTAAAAGTTGCCGACAATCACTGTTTACCTTTGACAAAAATACCCCTATTGTTGCTACAGTACAAGGATATATCTATCTTTTTATTGTTCCTTCTAAAATCTATAAAACCTGACCTCTATAAAAATAATTGAACAATTAATTCCTATTGGTAAAGAATATGAAACTCTGCATCTCCTTCATACTAATATGATAAAACAACATCAAGCTCAAAGATTTAAATATATGCATATGAACTAAATCCAAATAGCCGCCACACCTCTTACCCGTCAAGTTTTAAATGCATCAATTCTCCTTTGTTTACACGATGGTCGTCATAACCAATTCCAAAACTCTTTACTTGACATTGTTGAATCTTCTTTACATCAAGGGCCTGTTTATTTTAATTGTTATCATTGTTTACCTCTTTCTTTATCAGATTCTACCATTCTACATTCTTTAATTTTAAGTATTAAATCTTCGGGCTATGATATAATGGAAGATGCTCAATATCTTGCTATCGTATACTAGCTCCATTATAAACTTATGAAAACTACCATTGACCCCAGATCAAAGGTACGCCTTCATTCTGGTTGAACTTTATTATTAAATACCAGTACGAAATTTTCAAATATTACTATCCCTCGTATGATCAAATGTGATGATATTATTCTCCCTGATCAATGGAAACTTCCTTTAATAGTTCCTCCTCCTAAAAAACAAAATAAAGAGATTGAATATTTTGCTCAACATACTGATGGATCTGTTATCTTACTTCCAGTTCTAAAAATTTTAAATTTAAATCTGCTTTAAATTCATTCCTTCCTAGTACTTCAACTTTTTCTTCAAATCGTATTCCTCGTAATATAAGAATACCCGAAATAACTAGTACTCGAACAAAAACTCCAATTCAATTTCCACTTTATAATAATATACCAAAACCTCCCTTACTTCATGAAGAAAAAACTTCCCCTACGCAATTTGAAGCTATTTCCCTTTAGGGATCTCATTCTATTCGTGTTTTACAATCCCCCTTGGTTTTAAATAAAGATATACTTCGCATTGATTTTCAATCTCGTGAAAATTCAGTCAAATGTATCTGGTTTTTAAACAAATACTCTTTGAATGAACAAGCCACTATACGTACTCAATATAATACTTATATAAGAAGTGTTCAACAACATATTCCTTTCTTTTTATGGTTTGAACAAAATCTTTCTTCTTTAAATGTTCTTACTCAAGATATTCCTTAGATCACTCAGTCGAAGCCATTTATAGGATTTTGTGTCATGTCTCAACCCTGTACGAAGGGTTCTAATGACAATTGTGAACGCTCAACTTGACAAGCGCACTAGCGATCTCTATAGCAGGAAAGTTTTTTGAAACACTACCTTCCAATAAATTTTTACTTCTTCAAAATATTTGATTTGAAAATAGTCCTTGTATGTAACTATCGCATCTAGTCGACTTTAGCTCTTACATAAAATATATGGTTTAATTCGATTCTTACTGTAATGTAACCTCCAGAACGATCTCACATATTATTAACAAATTTAACTCTCAACGTCGGATCAAATTCCACAAGTCTTACAAAAGATTGGTATTCTTGACCACACCTCCATACATTTATTTGAAAAAAGAAAATGAAATACTAAGGATTAAAGCAACTCAAGAAAATGAAGAGGGAGTGAATTGAATTTTAAAAAGTTCTCCACAATCTTAGCAAAAGAACAATAGAGAACTGAATTTTAAAGCAACTCAATACGATTTTGTGTAAAACCTGAAATTCCTCAAAAATGTGTTTAACTTCTCCACAAGCTAAGGTTGAGTAAAATTTACGGTTCCGGTATATACCGGAAGTCATTTTTGACAATTTCCATATCGGAAATTCCTGCGGAATTACCAGAATTTTCAGTTCTTTTTTTTTTAAAAAAATAGTGCTTAAAATAAAGTAATATATGTAATTTGATTGAATGTTTATTTAAGAATCTAGATTTTGGATGAAAACTTTACATTTATTATTAATTTACGATGAATAACTAAAAAATACTGAAATTTTTTTATTTCAATTTAAAAAAATATGGCTCAAAATAAAGAATAACATATGATGAGTACCGAATTTATTTGAATGTTTATTTTAGAATCTAGATTTTGGTTGAATGTTTACATTTATTGTTAATTTATGATGAATAATAGAGAAATCTTGCAAAAATTTGGTTCAAAAAATATTTTTAGCTAGTTAGGCCCCCAAAAACATATGTCCAAAAAAACTCATATGTCGAACCACAATTTTCTGCTCCGATTCCGGAAATTTCGATTCCATCTATTACGGTATTCACCCTTACCAAGAGCCTTGTGTATTTTTACTATGACTCCTTGAACTCAAGGGACAACTTTTACTAGGGGTGGGCAAAACTTTCGTCGGTACCGAAATTCTGCTTCTGGTACCGGTTCCGCCCACCATATACCTCCCAGAACTGGAGCCGGAGCCGGTATAGATTTACAAAATTAATGGTACCGATACCGATCATTTCACCGAAACAAGGCGAAATTCCGGTACTAGTGATTTTTTTAAAAAAAATTGGATAAGACCAAAACTGTGCGTTTTGGTTTTGGGGTTTTTTTTCCCAAACCCACCTCCGATTCCCGAACTCCCCCCTCCTCATTCGAAGTCTCTCTCTCACTCTCACTCTCACCTCACGTCACAGCTCTCTCTCTCAACTCTCTCTGTAGTCCCTCGAACTCTCACTCTCTCACTGCGCAGCTCTCTCTCTCTAGTCTCTCACTCTCTTTGGTCTTTGTGGTCGCTGAATCATTGTCTCCCTCACTCTCAGTCCGTCTGTCGTGACGCCGTTGAAGGCCAAGGGCCAAGGCCGCTTGCCCTCTGCCAGTGACAGCATATATTCCTCTCTCTCTCAACTTTGCCTCTCTGACTTTCTCTCGATCTCTCTCTATCTCTATCTCTTTTGAACAGCTTTGCATCTGCCCTCTCTGGCGTGTCTGCCTCTCGCTCTCTGTTTAATTTTTTTTTAGTTTTTTTGCATTTTCATTTTCATTAGAATCAGTTGTTCTTCATTTAATTTTTTGTTAACTAATTAATTTTTTAGTGTAATTTACAAGATTGACAAATTGTGATTTGTGAATTGTGTTGTGTCGTGTGTGGGCAGTGCACTGCATTGACGTAAAAATTTTGTTCAGTTATTTAGTTAACTGTTTATTGTAGTTCATTACTTAATTATTTATTGTAGAGTAGAGATTAGATTAGGTTGTGAAACTGTGGAGGATGAGCTTGATTGGAGGATTTGGTTTTGTTTGAAGTTGTGAATCTATTTGCAATTGGAGGATGGGTAGTGAGCTTGAATCTTGATTAATAATTTGATTGTGTATGAGTATATATTTTAATGCAATTTGAATTTTCTTGAAATTGTTCAAAAAGTTGTGAATTTGTTTGAAATTGTGTTTGAAAATTTCTTGATTGATTGTGAAATTGTTTAGCAATTAGAGTATTGAGTATGTTTAATTTTAAAATGACTTATACTGTGAATATGTTTAGTTTGAAATTGTTTAGAAATGAATATGTTTAATTTGAAATTATTCACGTATGTTTGAAATTGTGAATATGTTTAATTTGAATCTATTTGAAATTGTTTAGAAATGTTGTGAATCTGTTTGAAATTGTTTAGAAATGAAATGTTTAGTATTAAAATGACTATTAGTAATTAGAGTATGAGTATGTTTAATTTAATTTAATGTTTTGTTTCTATTTTATTTTTATTTTTTAAAATGACTATTATAAAAAACTTATAAATTTTTTTTCAAAACATTTTGTTTTCTCAGATGGATCCGTTTACTTCTTCTTCTACTCCTTCAGTTGACTCACCGACACCACGCCCCCAACTAGAAGCTGATGGTTCCTCCCCTATTATTAGTGAGGAGCCGACTCCTCAAGTTGTGGGAGCACCACCTCTCCCAAAGAGATGGAAAGTTTCTCAACCGTCTCCCATGTGTGATCATTTCATAAGGGACGAAAAAAGTGATTGATCCAGAGAAGCCAATGACAAAATGTAAATATTTTAATCGTATGGTTGGAGTTCACAACACCCGTCAAGGGACATCCGGTATCAGGGATGAAGCCAGGATTTGTCCTTAAGGGGGCCAAATATAATTTTTCCTTGAAGTTAAAATAAGCAACAAGACAACAAGTAAAAGTCAAAATTTCATCAACTATGCTAATTGAACCCGACGTTCCTTCGACGAGTAAAAGTCATCAATTAACACATCAATACTAAAACCATCTGCAATTTATTTCTCAATGTAAACAACAATATAATCTGCAAGAAAGGCATCTTCCATCTTATTTCAAAGTCTTGTCTTGAAAATTTTCATAATTGAAAAAGTTCTTTCTGTAGTTGCAGTTGAAACTAGAAGAGTTAAAACTAGTCGAATCAATCTTTCAAACATATAATAAACTTCTGACTTCCCAGTTTTTACCAATGCTTGACACAAATCAGAAATGGTAGACAAGCTCTGTAACTCTGGATGATGATGCACCTCGTACTCAAAGTGTTGCAACTGAAATCTCAAAAGAGTTCTTTCCTGCTCATTAAAATCTCCAGGGTAAAATTTCTCTACAAGACCGCATATCTTGTTAATATCAAATGACATATAATCATTTATAGGATCCAAAGAAGCACTAAGAGCAAGAAGCTTCATTTCCTTCTCATTAAACCTACTATTTAACTCTTGCAATTGAGAATCTATAATAGCAGTAAATATGTCTTCAGGTTCAACCTCAACTCTTGGTACTTTAGGAGAACGTTGAGCAGTTTCTACTTCTTCAGTTTGTGAAGTATCAATTTCTTTTCTCTTAAAAAAAAATCAATATTTTTCTGCCTACCCATATATAAAACCTAAATTGGAAACATAAAAGTTAGCAATATGACACATAAATTATTGACAAAGGCACAAAGCAATTTTAATATCTAGCCAAATTAACAGAGGCAAAAATCACAATAGACAAATTGTCTCTTTGTTTATCACATATAAAACACAAAGCACTAATACTTTAATTAGACAATAATAATAAAATGTAATAACGTTGAGAATTCTAACCTTGAAGAGGAATTTCCGATTTTGCGATTTTTTGTATGTGGGGCAAAATAGTAGGAGAAAGAGAAATAATGAGAGACACTGTGAAAATAAGGGGAGATAAGGAGAGAAAACCTAGGAGAAAAAGAAGAGATCATGAGAGAGAAGAAAAAAAGAGGAGTTGAAGCATAGAAAATAGGGGAGAGAAAAAAAAATCCAAAAGAAGCCGAATACTTCAATAGAATTTGAAAATTTCAAATTTTTTGTAAAGGCTGTTGATAGCCATTAGCCGCAATGTCTGCGCAAGACATTAAACCTTCCTTTTTCTGAATTTCAACGTTAGAAAGACTATTTTAATTTTTTTTGAAATTTACCGATATATATTAGTAAAAAAATTGAAAACTTTGGGGGGTCATGGCTCCCACTAGCCCCCCTGGCTTCGTCTCTGTCGGGTATAAGGTCTCATTTGAAGGGTTGTTTAGCCTATCAACGGAAGCAAAGTAAGTTGGACTTCTCTCAATCGAAGTTCACTCATGATGCTTCTTCAAAATTGTTGAAGAGGGGTGTGGTGGGGGAGATGAAGATAGATACGTATGATGAGAAGAAGGTTAGGAGGGTCATCGCTCGATTCATAATCGTCGATGAGTTGCCATTTAGGGTAGTGAGCAAGGATGGGTTCAAAAATATGATTCATGAACTCGAGCCCCGATTTAGGATGCCCTCTCGATACACAATGATGAAGGATTGTATGAGTCTTTATCTTGATGAGAAGAATAAGTTGAGGAATATCATTTTGGGAACGCGTCCTAGGATTTTTTATACAATCGACACGTGAACTTCTGTTCAAAATATGAACTATATGTCTGTGACTGACCATTTTATTTATTCTAAATTTGTGTTGCACAAAAGGATCATTGGATTTCCTAGAGTCGCGGATCACAAAGGAGTTATAGTTGCAACATAATTGGAGGATTGCGGGTATGAGTGGGTGATTGATGAGGTTCTTGCGATCATAGTGGATCATGAATCATCTAATGATGTTGCAGTTGATCATTTAAAAAATAGAAAAGTGGCACTTGCTGGTGGTAGGGTGGGGGAGTTGTTTGTGGGCTTGAATCTATACACACGAGGTGTTGTGCACTTATATTAAACTTGATTGTGCAATACGGTTTGAAAGAATTGGATGATTCGGTGGTTAGGATTAGAAATTGTGTGAAGTATGTTAAGTTATCCACTCAACGGTTGGATTATTTTAGAAGTTGAATGAGTAAGAGGTCGCTTCCTACAGATGGATTCTTGCCACTTGATGTACCTACAAGTTGAAATTTGATGTATATTATGTTGGAGTTTGCAGCGAAGTATGAAGATTTTTTTAGTAATATGTTGGTGTTCGATGCTAGGATGAAGTTTTTGGATTTCTTAACTGATGACGGGCATGAGTAGAAGGGGTTAGGGCCTCCAACTACATAGGATTGGGAGCATGAGATATTTTATAAACTTTTTAAAGTTGTTTATGTTGTCACACTGAAGATATCTGCTTCGAAGACTGTTACTCCAAACATATTTTGTACGCAGTTGGCTTTGATTCACAACCAGTTAAAGGAATTTGCTCAAAGTGAGGATGCATCGTTGGTGTAAATGGAGAAGAGGATGCAAGTAAAGAATGATAAATATTAGAGTAATCCGAAGGATGTAAATAGACTATTGTTTGTGGTAGCAGCACTTGATCCCCAATTGAAGTACAAGTGGTTGCGTTTTTGGTTCTCTAAGACATTGGGCAAGGACGAGGGTCAAGCAATGACTGATTTGATCAGAATTATATTGGATTGATTTTTATGGAGTATAATATTGTTTTTGGTTGTGATAATACTTCAAGGCGTCGAGGGACAACAAGTGAAGCTGGTGGTTCTAGTTCTGGTAGAAGTGGTACAGAAGAACACATGTTGAATGAATATATGTTTTTCATGGAAGAGGAGGATGTCCTATAAACCACGTCTGAGGTGGATAGATATCTGATGGAGCCTCCTCAACCTAAGACCGGGGATTTTGATATTCTGGCTTGGTAGAAAGTGAATCAGTTTAAGTTCCTTATACTTGCTTGGATTGCTCGAGATGTACTTGTCATCCCCATTACACTCGTGTCATCTGAGTCAGTCTTCAGCACTGGAGGACGTGTATTACATGCTTTTCGAAGCTCTCTATCTTTGAAAGCAATGGAGGGTCTTAGAAGTGCTCAGAAATTTATTGCAATCTGTGGACATTCATGAAGATGCTGAACGTGAACCTAAGATTGGTGATGGAACAAAATATTTGGAAAGTTATAATGTGGAAAAAGGTAACGCTTTATTTGTTTAGTTTACATGTTTTTTTTAAAATGTTCTTTTTTTCTAAACACTCTTGGTTTCCAGACATGGCTAATAACCTTACACAACTGATGTCTATTATCTCGGTCTCCAACACGGATAGAGTGACTCTTGACGTAGACGATTGGAGGGAGGTATTGTATTTCATTGTAATTGTTACAATATGAGTATTAGTGTATAGGTTCTATTATTCTATAGTTTAGATTTTAGGTGTTAGTATATTGTTTATTATTTTTAAGGAAAATACTCATAATATTAGATTAATAATTGTTAGACTTAGAATCTTCGATAATGTGATTGATTGGTAATTAGTAATTTCGATTTTGGGGGTGTGTTGTATTTTGTTCTTTATTTACTATGAGTATGCAATAAGCATAAACAATTATTTTTTGGATATAGATTTTTTTTAATGATGGACATGGTGTTGTGCACATATTTCATAATTTTCATTATGTTGTAAAGTTGATCATTTTGATATGGTGATGTTTCATTGTTTTGGAAAATGGAAATTAATCAATTAGGTGTTATGTTATGCATTAGTTAAAATTTAAATTAGTTTAGTCATTAGTGACCAATCTTTTTGTAGTTGGTCATTAAATATTATGGGCATAAATAAAAGGTCATACAAAACTAACACTACCATAATCATATGATAGTGATGTTTTGATTAAATGACAAACATTGTATTCCATTCAATTCAACTATCCAATTTGTAATATTTGTAGATTTTTTTTCAGAATGTAAATTTGTATTATTTGTAGATTTCATTTATATGTTTATTTGTTATTTGTAATTTTGTATCATTTTTCTTTCATTCATGTATGTATGTGATTTATTAATTTAATGCGATCTTCAATTATAGAATTCTAATATGTAAATGAATAAAAAAGTATTGGATCCAACATCCTACTAAATTTTGTCATTTTTTATCCAACATACATCTTTAAAAACATGATTGTGGAAGCCTAAAACATCAATCCTAAGATCAAATTGCCTAATAACTAATAATTCCAAAAATAAGCCCAAAAAATTAAAATTTTGAGCCCAAAACGGGCCCAAAATCAGTTCATAATCACTGTCGGACCGGAGTTATTATCGGTATCGGAGCCGGAATTTCTCCGGCAATACCGGTACCCACCCCTAGCTTTTACACAAGTTTGAGATACCCTACTCAAGCTCCAATTCAAGCTAAAGATATGTCCTCTCTTAGTTTCTTCTTAAGGCCAACAACCCTCACTGAAAGACACTTAACCATGCTTTAGATATACCCCTCTCCAAGCTTAATTTTGGTGAAGAATCCTCACTAAAGGGATCACAACCACTTGATGAAAAAACTCTCGGAAATAGTAAAATTTTACAATGAAAGCTCTAGCTCACACAAATTGCAGGCTTGAATGTGCCAAAAAAAATTATGCTAATGGAACATAGACGGATTTTATGAACAATAAATTTTGAATTAATTACGACATATGGCAATTGTTGCCAATAATTAATTAGTCAATCAAAATTTTAATTCATTCACGAAATTGTTGGCCTTATAATAATTTTAACTTTAAGGCCATTTCGGAAAAATACCACACGGAAGAGTCAAGGGACCAGATCAAATATACAGTAAAAAAAGATGAAGAATGTGACCTATATTCAATAAAAATCAAGGAAGGAGAGTTACTGATGGAATAAACACCTTAATTTATACCATAGTAAAACATTTTTAGTAACCCCTAGTAATATTACTTTTAGGATTAATAATGACCACTTAAGTAACCTTAGGTGTCCTACACTAAGTAATTTTAGAAGGTATAAGGATTGTTTTTAGGGATAAATGCAAAGTTCATCCCTATAGTTTAGTCAAAAATCAAATAAGTTCTTCAACTTTCATTAAATTAGTCCAGGATTAAAATCCATCAAGACTTTAGTCTCTATAGAACCCTTCAAATGTGAATGATTTTAAACCTCATGGACTAATTTTATGTGTTTTAAATTAAGGATTTATTTAATTTTCGCACAAACTATAAGGACCAATGTTGTATTTATTCTTTTTTTAATGTAAAAAACAATGATGAGAGAAGACTGTAACAATTTATTTTGGAAAGAAAATTTATAAAATTAGAGAAGCCTTAAAGTGAACCTAAAGGAGCAATCGAGTATGATAGCTTAACAAATTGTGTATAGACATGAAAATAAGTAACCAAATAAATAGATATAAAAAGAAAGCCCAATACGAAATAGGAAATTTCTATGAACACCTACGATAGCTCCGTCAGAAGGAATATGAGAACAAAAAAGTCAACCTTCAAGAAATCCAAAAAGTATCATTAAAAAAAATTGTTTCGAATAAATTTAATGAAAAGATTAAAAATAAATTCAAACCAAAGACAAATGGATAAAAGTAAGGTAAAGTGTTACAAATGTGGGATTTTACGACACTATAAAACCGAAGGTAAAGTAAAAGATAAAATTAAAAGATTTGTAGGTGAAAATGAATTAATAGAAGAATTGATCAGTAATGACGAAGAATCTGATTCCAGTAACCTGGCATAAGAATAAGTTGTTGTCAAACAATTAATGTAATAAGTAAAACAATTAATACAATAAGTTAAAACGAAGAATTATTGTTATATCCAATTAACAGTCCATTGTCTCGAAAAATTTAAGAGAAGAGAGTGAAAGTTTATTTTGAAAAAGTCTGGCCAGTTTAATGTGTTAATAAGACGTCTGCATAGTTTTCATCGGCGTTTGGACGCTACTCAACGGTTAGATTTACACGTGGCCCAATCAAGTTCAACGTCATTAAATATGCCCGATTAGAAAATCACACTTACATCGTCTGAAACGTCTATCTAGGTCCGGAAGATTTCGACATCACGGTTTATTTTTTACGTTGGAACGCTCATATTTACGTTCGGACGGGATTGAGTGTTCATGACGATTTTTAATTTGTCGCTATGTGCTGAAGATTATTATTCGTTAGGTAATGTCCGTGCGGACGTTGTAAAAATGACGTCTGTACAATATTGTAAAAATTGTTATGATTTTCATCGTCACTTAGTTACGACTCAAGATCAGCGGCAGCTGTGCTCATCTTGGATCCCTCTCAAAACATCACACATGCAACATCAACAATTCTGCCAATTTCAGACCCTCTCTGTGCGGAAGCTGAAGCGGAAGCTACGCACCTGACTGTCGAAGAATGTGTCAATCTCAAGATAAATCTACCGATTCTGGAAGGAGACTCCTAGTTTGTCATTGACGCCCTCTCTCTCTAGGTCCAACGGCCCAATGCAAACTCGCATGTGCATGTGTTAATCGCAATGGGTCGTGGCCAATAATTTTAATGGCCACATACCAGCCTCTATGTTCTCTATAATTTGGAAATTTAATGGGTCGGACCCACCATAACTTTGCAATAGTTAAATTCCATATTAATTTACAAATGATTTTTTTTTTTTAAAAATAACATTTGAATTTACAAAAAAAATCCACAACCTAGGAAATTGAATGCCCTAAAGAAAGTATCCATCACAAAACAAAAATTAATCTCATCAAAACAAAAATATTAATTATCTTAAAAGAAAAAAATAACATTATATAAAGGAATTGAAGATCACAACCATTACACAAGAAAAATTATACACTTCAAAAGAAAAAAAACCAAGTATGTTCTGACTTTCCGCCTTGGGCAAAGGAAATGGCATAGGGTTGTTCAACCCCGGTGTAGGTGCCAGTTTTGGCCAAAACCGGCACCTACACCGGATATGCCGGTTTTTTAAAAAATGTCACATACACCTACACCGTTAAGGGCAAAAACCAGCCCTTAGCGGTGTCGGTTTTAGCGGTAATCCTACATTCATATTGAGCCATTTTTTTAACATATTACGCACATAGAAAACATAAACTCTACACTAATACAATTCAATCCAATCCAAAATCAATAATATAATCTAAACTAATACAATACAATCCCTAGGATTTTGGTGGTAGGTCCAGTAAAAATGTAAGATGATCCCTCAACAGCTTCAACAACAACTATGGGAAAAACACAAATTTTTATGCCACCTTAAACAACTCTTGCTCACCAACTACAGTTTTGTAACCTTCTTGCAAAAAGGATTTTTGTGGTAGGCCCAGTAAAAATATAATTACATCCTTACTATTAGATTGAGATAGTTTCAACGGTTCCATATGCTTAGCTAGTAGGGGCCTTAGAAAAAAGCAAAGAGTATAGGAGCATATCTTGCCCCTGAAATTCGAACATGCAGTGGATGCCTTAATTGTAGCAGGTTGGAGCACCACATAGTAGGAAGTTGAACAAAAAGACCCAGTGTCTAGATTTGGAAGGCAGGATAGGATGAGCATCAGTTCGTAAAATTAAAGATTAAAAACAAATAATAATTATTATTATTTTGCTAATAACAACAGCAAAAACTTGAACTTCATTGCTAAAATCACTGCCTCTGTTACATAGATCCTTCACTTCAACCTACCATACCAATGTCCAAGCAATATAACATTGGTAAGGGAATGGCTGCCAGAATGTAAAATGATGAAGAATTTATGGATAAAATAAGAAACTAGCACTGGACACATACCAATTCACAAACCATTACTTGACTTCTCGAGTCCATGCAGCATAGGGCACAGCTGAATCAGGAAAAGGACTACTGATGCAAAGTGGGTAATAGTTATGCTTACATTTTTTCAAAGATACATCAGTCATTAGATGGACAGAAGTCATCTAACTTCCGTCCTTACTCAGGCTTGAAGTCCATTAAGAGCAATGTGAGCCTCACCCAACTGAGAGCTAGGAATGTGAAGGTCCCTATTAAGGTGAATCTAAAAACAATACCGATATATGAAACTCTTAATATCACACCAAAATAGCACCAGCATTCATAGAGAACCCATGCACAAAAATTTGGAAAAACAATAACAATAATATCGGACTGTACTTCTATGTTCTACAACAAGAATAGAACTAGGGCTATAAGAAAACAATAAATGCAAAACAACTAATATGATAGCGTTCCAATTCTTTCGATGTTTGGGATTGACAGTATATGTCTTCAGTCAGAGACTTCCACAAAATTAATCCATTACGACCAATACTTAGTCACTTCGCTTCCAGAATTATTGAGAACAGAATCATCTTTACAAACACATATATCAAATTTTCTTCTTAATTCAGACTCCCTTTCTCCCCCCAACCAAACCCCCACATAAGTAATAATTTTTCTTCAATTTACTCTTTGTTGGATTTGGGAACCAAAACCACCTAGAAGAACAAAGGACACCAATTTCCACTCAAGCCTTTCATTTCCTTTTTCCAAAAACTCAATTCTTGTACTGTTATTACAAGCCTAAGCAGAGGCAGCTGAATTCACAAACCTGTTGGAAGCTCTTAACGGTCTTGCCAATACTCTTCCCTACTTCTGGCAACTTCTTGGGCCCAAAAACCAAAGTTGTGACTCCCGCAATAACGACCAACTCGGGCACGCCAAGACCAAACAACACGTTACACATGAGACCCTTCTTGACTAGCTCGTTTCTGGTCACAACCAGAGCATTACTGTAGGGCTTGGTTTTGCTGAAGAAAGGGGTGGTGGCAATGCTGGTGAGAAAGGTGGAGTTTGAGGAAGACAGAGGGAGAGAATGAGAGTTTATTCTTGAAGTGAAAGAGAAAGATAAAGCTTTAGATGAGATCTCCATGGTCTTTGTGTCGTGGGTTTTAGAGCTTTCAGTTGGGCAAGATGGATGATAAGTAGGGTGGGGTCCGGGGGAAGCGCGCAAGTGTGGAACCCAGTTCCCGGTCCCCCGGGTTGCCGATGCCGGGGAACCCGGAAACCGAGAATACCCCGGATTTCCCTCAAAATACGGCACCGGCACCTATATCAATTTCCCGATCCTCCGAATTTCGAGTGTTGAGACCCGTACCATTTTTCGGTAGCACTGAACAGTCCTAAAATGACATACCATGATATGGTAAGCCCAAAAGTTTCTAATAGGCTAATTGATTTAATAAACAAATATTGCAATCAAGAGCTCTTTTTGCATTTATTTACATCTCAATCAGTGCAGTCAATCTTTTCATTTCCCGTTTTACCCACCCTTCACCTACGTTCCCACTTCCCATAACACGAGGAAACCATCTCCATCAGGGGACTCAGGAATCAGGGATAACAAAACGAAACCCAAAAAAGCAATCTAAACATAAGCCAGAGCATCTGTTTTGATAGGCCGAATTATTTTCAACACACGTTTTTAAAATAAATTTTAACAACTTTTTATAAATTCCAAATAAATTATAATTTTTTTATTATAGACTCCAACATTCTTTTTTATCAACCCCATCTATACTTCAATAAAATTTACTTTTAACACCTATCCAAACAAGAGCTTAAATTCAAAAAAGATTAGACCACAAAAATTAGCGGATGAATTTAACAAATATTAGTATTTTTTTAACTGTTTGCATTTTGGCCTCCTAAAATTTATTTTTAATCAAATTCTTCCTTTTAATTGTTAATCCTAGTTGACTAGTTTCGTTCCCGAGCTCTCAAGGGAAAAAAAGTATGATCCCTTGTAATCGATATTTTTCAGATCATTTTGTTATAACACATTTTGGGAGCTAGTGCAAAAATCTTTTATCTAATTTATTTTTAAAAAAATTTACTTTTCGCTTCCAACTATTGGGTAGTAGCAATTTGCACCCCATATTACCTACCAGTTTGGTGACATTTCGTCCCCCAACCCTCGTAGCCACCTCAACAACACTCTCCTACTATGATGACACATCTCACAGTCATACCAAGAGAAATATCCATATGATTTATCGAACTATACCGTAAAATAAGTTACTTGGTCACTGAATGATGTCTTCAAAGATGTTTTAACACCATAGTAGCAATTTGGACTTAACAATGTCGATGAGTTCAATTTTGTTCTAGAGCTAGTGTTACTCCTTTGTGATGTCATCATAGTCCATAAGGGTAGGTACCATAACGGATGGAACCAGAATGACTCATTCCGGTTCCAGACCCACTAGAACGCTTATTTTTGTTCCGATTCTATTCCGGAAACCACTGGAATAGAACCAAAATTTCCAGAAATGAAATTCGAAAATTTTGGCGAGAGAGAGAGGCGGCATTGCAACTGTGCAACAAGGAGGCTGTCTTTGCGAATAGAATAAACGAAGGAGAAGGTCTCCTTCATTTTAATCGTTTTAAGTGACCTGGGTCGTTTTGACCAAGGTCATTTCTTTTTAAGCAGGGCTCAAAATGACCTTGAATTAAAAAAAAAACGGAACAAGAAATTCTGGCATTTTCGCCGAAATTTCTGGTTTCGTATCCGATTCCGGAAATCCCCAAATATGAGATTTGGTTCCAGTACCAGAATAGGCCGAAACCGATGCCGGAATCCCAATACTGGAACCGTACCGGAATTTTCGGTAACCACCGAAATATTTTCCCACCCTTAATGGTCCAGTAAGCTATCAGTGTTTTTGCTGAGAAAATTAGTTTCGTTGATCTTCACGCAAGGATGAGTGAAGGGTTAACATAGTTAAAAGAGAAGAATAAAGGGCAAAATAAAAAATTTTGAACGTTTCCGACCTGTCATGTTCACTCATACAATAAGGTCACCATGAGTCACATGCACACTTTTTCATCCAAAATGATGAAAATCCTGACGTCGCGGTGCAATCGGTAAGTAGGTGGTAGTTGGGGGAATGAAATTTCACCAAATTAGTAATTTCGAGTGTAAAGTGCCAGTATCCAATAATTAAAGGGCAAAATATATTTTTTTCCAAGGAATAAAAGAGGCATAAAATTTTACCATGTCACGTGCACGCTTGGCCTTCTAAAATGACAAAAATTCTGACGCCGAGTATAATTTGTAAGTAGCTGGTAATTGGAAGGTGAAATGTTACTTGATAATATATACATGATACAAAGTATCCATACCCTAATAACCCTAATAGTTTGGGGGTGAAAATTGTATTTTTTTTTCTAATTTGTTTTGTACTAAGTTACTACTCTTTCAGGGGCAACTAAGAGCATGTTTGTTTCCTTGAGAATTTGAGAATGCAAATCCAACGTTTTCTGATTGTAAACCAAACATGTTTAAAATAAGGATGCAACAAATAAGTTTCCAACTTTGCTCTCAACAAACTAATGAAGAATTACAAAAGTATCATCCGGTAATACGTTAAGGCCATTAAGATAGAAGGGCAAAATGGGTTTGTGTAAATCATGTGGCCCCCACACGTTCAGTGAATTAAATTCGAAAAGAACGTGAATGGATGGAATTACCCCGATCATTATGAATGCATTGAAAGTTAGTTGGGGGCGATATGTTCATTCATCCATCCATTAAATAGCCTACCACACTTTTTCCCCCTTGCCCCTGCGATATCTGCCTTTCCCACTGCAATCCCTGCAGCTTGTCAATAACGTCAATCACGCTCGTATTCTTCTTCTTCTTTTTTTTTTAAATTATAACCGCATTAGTCGTTTGTCTTTTGTGTTATTCTTCTTCTTTTCTAAACCGCATTAGAAGTTTATCTTTTTCGTCATCTCTTTTTAAAAAAAAATATTATAAATAAATAATATTATTTTACATTTTATTTTCTTCACTCATTTCAATATAGATATAGATAATCTATAAACAACAATCTTAAAAACATCATTACTTTTTTTACACTTCAAAATTTATTACATAAACACCAATACACCTCTAACATCATTTAAAAATTATCAAAATACTTCTATAAATCTTCTAGAAAAAAAAACATTCCCTAAATCTGTCCAGTCGTGGAAGTGGCTCGTCAAAGACTAGCGTGTCAAAGATTCTTCCAAGCGTCATCGTCGATCGCCACTGAGGAAAGACGAACAAGTAACGAAACAAAGCCAAAGAAATTTAGAAAAAAAAAACAAAGCCAAAGAAATTGCCATGGTGGCGGGTTTTAATCGTACACGTGGGGTTTCCTGTTTGCCATCTAAGGCATCTGATACCCATATATGACAAACGATGCAGCTCAACGCGCCCAACCTCACGCTCTAGCCTTCACATTGGTTCACATACGATTCTTCAGACAGATTGCAACTGCTTTTTGTTTTGGCTTAAATGCACCTCATGCCCCTGGGGTATGCGGAAAGAGCAAATATGTCCCTGAGGTAAACAAAGTCATTTTCATACCCATGAGGTATACTTTCAGGAGCAAATATGCCCCTCCGTTATGTGTCGTTTGAAACCCTAACGGTAAATGCTGACGTGTCAAAATTTGACACGTCAGTACCAATCAAAATTAGACACGTGGCATTTTCGAAATTTAAAAAAAAAAAACGGAACAGACTTGGGGAGAACCCCCGAGCGGCGAAGGGAGCTGGGCTCCCTTCGCCGCCGCGAGGGGTGGCCGGCAGGGGCCACCCCGGCAAAGGGGGAGCCCAGCGTCGCGCGAGGCGGCCGCACGCCGCAAGGGGTGGCCTCGAGCCACCCCCGCGAGGGGCATGGGGTGCATTTAAGCCCCATTAATTTTCTGCATCTTTGCACATGATAACGTATCCTATGTTTAGCCCTACTGGCTATTACTCACAATTTTTTTTCTTATAATTTCTAAAACAAATTCTATCAAATCATTTTTCTTCACATTTTTTTACCAACATTGATAAAATATTTTTTAGATATTTAAAATGTAAAACTCACAAAGTTTAATATATTTAAAAATTATAAATTTAACATTGGAACCCAAAATATAGCAATATACAAAATAATTATGGATAGTCATTTATTAATATTCTTTGTCATAAATTAGATGTTTTAAAATATAGCAATATACAACATAATTCCGAAACTTAATCTAACAAAATATTCTCTAAAATTTTATCCCACTTTTATGATACAGTTTTAAAACAAATAGATAAAATAAACATTAAAAACTATCCGATCAATCGTCACGAAAATTTTATGTGCATCAAAATTAAATATCCTTTTTGAGATTTAGACATTCATTTATGCGAGCAAACATATATCGAATGTTTCTGTAAGTAGATATTGTAACTAGAATATGATCTTTTACCTTCAGACATTTGTGCTTAAAAAACTGAGATACCTAAAAAAGATAGTAGAGTTTTCTGAAGGGGGGAGGCTTCTAGTTTTAGCCTTAGAACTTTGTGGGTGGTTCTAATGGAAAACACAAGCCCATTTATATAGGTAAGACTAGAGACCCTCACTTATTATTCCTATAACCTTTGGACTGCCCTCATTATTCCATCCATCAAAGAATATCAAGAGTTAGTCACCTTATTAAATGGCAATTACCTATTATCAATAGACAAAGTGAACAATCTTAGGGAAGATCAATGGTTTTCTAAGGAAATCCAACAGTCTTTAGGGAAAACGAACAGTTGGGAAAACCAAAGTTCTTCCAACATTCTCCCACTCTGTTCACTTAATAGGTAAAACTGAAATGACCAAAATAAATGCCCTTAAATATTGAGATGGTATCCTACATATGAGCCATGACGGTATTGCTCTATGTAGTGAGCATTTCCCTTCCATGTGTCACGATACATAATATCCCTTAAAATACTTTATGAATAAGTAATAAAAGTTATTCGGGTCCAACTAAATCATCCAATGGATATAACGACTTCGTTACTTTATGCGGTTACTTTATGCGCAATATTGAAACTGAATTCAACTTTTTTCTTAGTGAAACACAAAGCAACATGAGAGATATTACCCTTTAAATAGGCACATACACTCCACATGACCCTGAAACTATTTTACCGGTAAACCTTTGGTCATTGGATCTGCTATCATCAAAACTGTATTGGTGTGCTCAATATACACCACACTATTTTTTATGTTTTTTTCTCACAATTAGATACTTTTATGTCGATAATACGGATGCATAAGGCACAATTTTCATCTGCTCTTACTCCAATGCATTTTGAGGTAATTGACCTTTATGAAATTTATCACCTTTGATTATGGGAGCTACAGAGGCTTTACAATCTTTCATACTGAATCTCTGTAAAACTTTTTCAATATAACCCTTTTGAGACAGTCCTAAGACTCTTTCTGTTATGTCTCTGTGAATCTCTATGCTAATGACATAATAGGCTTCACTCATATCCTTCATCTCAAAGTTTTGAGAGAGAATTGTTTCATCTCATGTAATAATCTCAAATCAATGCTTGTAAGAAGAATATTGTCTACATATAGGACTACGAAAATGTATTTGCTCCCACTGACCTTAAGATATATACATTAATCAACAAGATTCTCAGCAAAACCATATGAGGTAATAATCTTGTGAAACTTTAAATACCTTTGGCGGGAAGCCTGTTTTAGTCCATAGAGAGACTTCTTTAACTTGCATACTTTTTTATTGTTATCACTGAAACCTTCAGGTTGTTTCATGTATACATATTTATCAAGATCCTCATTAAGAAAAGTCTTTTTCACATCCATCTGATGTAGCTCTAAATCAAAATGAGCTACTAAGGCCATGATTATCTTCAATGAATCCTTCTTAGAGACCGGAGAGAATGTGTCATGATAATCTATGTCTTCATTCTGAGTGAATCCCTTAGAAACAAGTCTAGCCTTATATCATTCGACATTACCAGAAGCATCTCGTTTGGTTTTATAAACCTACTTGTAGCCAATTGTGGCCACCCCTTTTGGTAATTCGACGAGATCCCAGACTTGATTCTTAGAAATGGATTCTAACTCATTCTTCATAGTATCCAGCCAAAGTGTAGATTTATCTCCACTCATGGCTTGTGAGAACATAATTAGGTCGTCTGCAAGTCCAATGTCAAAATCACACTCAGTAAGATATACAATGTAATCATCTGGAATAGCAGGTCTATGTATTCTTGAGGATATTCTTAGAGCCACTTCGTCATTTGGAGATGACACAATAGGCTCAGCTTGTAAATGCATAATAACTTCAGATTGAACCTCATTTATGGGAACATGTTGTTCTTGAATTGGTGTCACCTCATGATCTTGTGATCTATTTTGCCTTAAGACAACCATTCTACCTCCGAAAGAAGGCAAAGCAACACCAACATTTTCAAGTGTTTCCTCAAAAGTGACCTCTTGAGAATTCACACTCCCACTAGGTTCAACATCCTCAAGAAACTTTGCATTCTTAGATTCGACAATTCTATGGCTATGACTGGGACAATGAAATCTATATCCTTTGGAGTTATTTGGATACCCAATAAAGAAACCGCTAGTTGTCCTTGGGTCTAACTTCTTTATATTAGGATTATAAACCCTAACTTCAGCAGGACAACCACATGTGTATATGATTTAAGTTAGGTTTCCACCCTTTCCACAACTCGAAAGGTGTCTTAAAGACAGACTTAGACAAAACCCTATTCAATATATACACTGCAGTTTTAAGAGCTTCACTCCTCTATAAGGTAAGTTGCATATTAGATTTGTTGATCATGCTCTTAACCATATCCATTAGCGTATAATTTCTTCTTTCTGCAACACCATTTTGTTATGGTGTTCCAGGCATCGTGTACTGACCACCAATGTCTTTCTCCTAAAGGAAATTTACAAATGGACCCTTCATTTGTCCTTATTCTGTGTACCTACCATAATACTCCTCTCGTCTATCAGATTTTACAATCTTGATTTTCTTTTCACTTTGATTCTCTACTTTTGCTTTATTGGCTTTGAAAGCTTCTAATGCTTGAGCCTTCTCATTCATAAGATAGAGATACACATACCTAGAATGGTCGTCAATAAATGAGATAAAATATCTCTGACCATTCAGGCAAGAAGTAGGAAATGATCCACAGATATCCGTGTGTATAATCTCAAGAACATTTGAGATCCTTCTTGAACCTTTAGAATTTTTGTTGGTCTGCTTCCCCTTTATGCAGTCCACACAATTCTTGAAGCCATTAAAATCAAGATCCTGTATGATCACTTCTTTTACTAACTGTTTCATCCTTTCTATTGAGATGTGTCTCAATTTCTTATGCCATACTAGAGAATATTTTTCATTCAAAATGTTTCTTTTATTGCCAACTGTATGCAGTGAGAGATAGTTTTCCTCAAAATCGGGATGAATATCTAATTTGAACAAATTATCAACTAAAGTTCCAAAACTAACATAAATTTTATTCTTAAAAATAGTCATTGTATTCTCAAAAAGAACTATAACCTTTGATAATAAGTCTGAAAATAGATATTAAAATTCTAGTAAATTTTGGAATGTAAAAAACATCAGTTAGATCCAAAACATGTCCCGATTTGAGAATCACTCTTAAAACTCCAATTGCAGCAACTTGTGAATGCTCTTTTATTTCCGGTGAAAACATAAAGTTCACTTGTTGTTGGTTTCTTTTTGGTATGAAAACCCTGCAATGTATTCACAATATGGATTGAAGAATCAGAGTCAAACCACCATAAATTTTTATGAGCATTAATGAAAAAAGATTCATGACACACAAGAGATATTGAGCTACCTTTCTTTTCAAGTCATTCGTTATACTTGATGAAGCTCTTCTTTACATGGCTCCTTTTCTTGCAAAAGAAGCATGTAACCTTTTTGCCATTAAATCCATTGGATTTTTGTGGCACATTATGCTTTCTTTTCTTTTGAGGTCCATAACAGCCTTTTAAGGTCTTAGCTTTATCATGCACGACCACATTTGCACTTTTTGGTCGATCATGTTTCATTCTCTCCTCTTTTTGCACACACATGGTCAGAAGATCCTTCACTGACCAATTTTCCTTATGTGTGTTATAAGAAATCTTGAAAGGTTCATGCTCAGATGGAAGTGAGTCAAGAATGAAATGAACCAAGAACGGCTCAAATATCTCTATCTTTAAGCCCTTAAGTTGAGACACAATGTCTCTCATTTCTGTAATGTATGCACGCATACCTTTAGAATTGTCAAAAGCTTTGCTAGTGAATTGCTTAATAAGCGTACTAGCCAAAGCCTTGTTTGAGTGAAGAAACTATTCCTCAATTGCCTGCATGAATTCCTCGATCGTAGTGCAATCACCGATGGAACCTCTAATGCTCTTACTTACACGAGACTTTATGAGCATTAGACTTGATGAAAGTTTTATGAGAAATCGTGGATGTCATTGTGAATTTGTTGGGGTTCTATTGCTACTTTTCTACACTTTGCATGTTGGGTTAAGTGGTGGAGTCAGGAAGGCAGACATGCACGGTCAAATTCTTTAAGTTAAAAGCTTTGAGGAAAAACTTTGATACGTTATAGGTGAGATGCAAATGGTATTTTTTTGGGAAGGAGAAGAACATGCACGGGTAGGATGAGAAGAACACTTGAGCTCCTTCTTGAACCTTTAGAATTTACTAAGGTTAGGATCTTGAAAGAAAACCAGTGTTTTTGTGGTTAGATGTTTTGTTATGATCTGTTGTGACTTGTTCAGTTATTTTACAATCTGTCAACATGCAAGTGATGAAGGTAAATGAATCATTAAGTGTAGTTGATGAGATCAGAAAGTCTTTTTGCGAGGTTAACAAAAATGCAGAACTTAAGTTGCAAAGGATGGATGTATGTTGCTGAAATCTTGATGTGCCTTAGATGTTTGATGAAAAATCTAAGAAAAAAAAGAGAAGGAAAACTTGCAACCAAGTCTAGGTAAGGGGTTAGAAATTCAAATTTGGCATGGCTGAAGATTACCCGCGTGGTTTGAGTTGGATTATGTTGCGTTACGTTCTGTGGGTGCTATGTGTTGGTTGCATGTTGAATTTGAGCATAGGTGACTTCTTGGACCTGGTCTTTAGTTTAAAGATCCATATTATATGCTGAACTTGGTGTAACTCCTGATATTTATTTGTGGAGCAATTATGAAATGTATTTTGCATATAATAATGTAGTTATGGCAAGTGTAGAATTTTCATAGCAAATGTGTTGCTGAAAAGTAAGATGAACTATTGTGAAGAGCTAAAGTTGAATTTGTTGTTGTTTGAGAATCTGTAGCATTTGATAAGCTTGATCTATAGTGTTGGAAATCATTAAGAATTATAGGATAGACTTGTTAAACTAGTTGCTGGAATTTAGTTTCTGCAGATCACAAAGCTCGAATTAGGAGTAAGTATTGATGTGATTTCTTTAATCTTTTTATCTGTGAGAGAATTTTATGTTATAGGCCTATGAAATGCGAAGATTTTAAGCTATACTTCAGGTTATTTCAATAATTTAGAGGCGTATCGAATAAGCTATGATGTTTGAAAGTAGAAGGTCGAGTTGGAGGCAGCAGCATTGTTTGCTCTATGATTTTTATCTGTTACGAAGTGTTTTTGAAAATGAAAATTAGTTCCGATTTTTATAACTCTCATCTTCAGATTTAAGTTTATAAAAGCAAACAATTTTAAAAGTAATTTCGTGCAATTCGAAGCTATGTTGTTGAAGTTATGAAATTTCGAAGTTGGGGACGTCGAAGCTGTCAGCTTGGACGCCCTCAGCAACTTGCATTTTCGAATAAATCTTTTGAGTGACAAATGAGCTCTAAATTATCTAAAATTTTAATATGTTATAACATCTAGTGTAAGGATCATTTTGGCATCCAAGTTTAATGGGTTCCGCAACATTAATATAGAGTTTTACTTTGTAGAACCATTGTTGGTTAGTAAAGAAAAATGTGTGAGTTAATATGATATGTTTATTTTGAAATTAATAATTATTTGGTGCATCAAGTGAATCTCTAAATCATTTAAGTGACAACAACATTAGTATGACTCACTTGTAGGCAAGAAACCACCACAAGCTAGAGTGGATAAAGGTATGTGAACAAAATTATATTTTCAAAAAACTGGAATGATACAAAGCATGAATATTTGCCATCGAGCACGTCATTAGCATTTGCATTGATTTTCTCAAAATGAAGAAAGGGAAATTTTATGCAAATGAAAGTGAGATTTTATGCTATGTTATGATATGCTATGGGGCTAAATAGGATGGTCGATACCGTACCTATGTAAGATAGGTGCATCCACTCCGAAAGATGAATGCGAGAAGGATGGGTAGTTCTCGAGGTATGTGCAACCACACTGAAGGACGAATGAGAAAAGGTGTGGACCTCTAAGGGTCGTGTCTAGCCATCAGGCCTGGGGCCACATCAAGGGCTAGCTTGACCAAATGACGTGTACCCAAGGGAAGATGGAACAGTTCCGAAGGGAACACACAACCCTGACTTTATGGGTAAATGAAGCGATAGAAGTAGCCCAAATAAAGATGAAATGACTTATATGTCATTCGTGATCATGCTTCAAGTCATGCATATCTCAATTCATTAATCATCACTTACTGAGTCATTCAACTCATAGTATTTTCAACTGTATTATTCTAGATGAAGTTCCATGTGAAGGAACTTATGAGGAAAATCTAGAACCTGAGGAGGGGGCTGACGAAGGTGCCCTCCCCTGATTCATAGTACATGTAGATCTTTAATTTTTGAAGGAGCTGATATGAATCTCCCTAGTGATGTTGTTGTGGTCTATTCAGGCTGCGAGACCAAATTAAGACTCTAAGTAACTTATATTTTGGAACCATGATGTCGTAACTTATTGCTATTGTCTAGGGATTATAATTCTAAATGCTTCTCTATGTGTGTTATGTGATATAGGTGTACGTTTTTATTACGCGTATATTTATTTACATATTTGTACACTGCGTAAGAGCGTCTGAGGGTCTGTGTGTCAGCTTATGAATAAGAAAATAAACTTTTCAGTAGTATTTTCATGAACTAAAGTAATTCATGTTTTCTGAATTAGTAATAGCATGTAATTTAGTTACATGCGCTGGAGCGTTCGTCGTTGCGAATGCTCGCGGCTGTCATTAGCCCTCTTCGGGCTAGCATTTGGGGCGTGACACTTCTTGTGTATCCGTATCTGTGGGAGCAGGTGGTTGCTTCTTACGGAGTGCACAATCAAGGTCCATATACACTAGAGTAAAATGAACTGAATCTTGCTAATCAGAAAAATTAGTGCCAACAAGGATTGGAATAAAATAGATACCATGGAGTAAAAATTACCTCCAGACATTTGTGCTTGAAAAATCGAGATACATATAAAAGAAAGTAGAGTTTTCTGTAGGGGAGAGGCTTCTAGTCTTAGCCTTAAAACTTTGTGGGTGGTTTTAATGAAAAACACAAGTCCCTTTATATAGGCAAGACCAGATACACTCACTTATTATTCCTACAACCTTTGGGCTACCATCATTATTTCATCCATCAAAGAATATCAAGAGTTAGTCACCTTATAATTAAAGGTTAATTATCTATCATCAATAGACAAAGTGGACCATCTTAGGGAAGATCAATAGTTTTCTAAGGAAAACTAACAGTTGGGAAAGCCAATAGTCTTTAGGGAAAACGAACAGTTGGGAATACTAAGAGTTCTTCCAACAGATATATATTATTATAGGATTAAGATCTTTTGTAATTTTCTGTTCGATTGTACGCTACAATTCAGAGAGAAATAGACATAGCAGATGGACTCTACATCATTTAATGCTGATCATATAAAATCTTGGACAACATGAGCCCTATAATGGGGTCCAACTAAGTCTATCTCTCTAAATTGCACTGTATAATTGAGCAAAAAAATACAGAGAATCTTATATCAGGATCCTCTGCAATCTGTTGTCTGAATTGTATGGTGCAATTCAGATAGAGATAGAGACAATAGGTGGATCATATACCATTTAATGTTACTCATATAAAGATGCGGACAACATGACTTCTACAGTAGAATCTACATATTGTGTCTATTTCTTTTTAAATTATACCGTAAAACTCGAAAAGAAAATTGTATGAAATCCTCATCCGAGAATCTCCCTCCATAATCAGATATGTATTATGCTAACGACTGGGATGACGCCCAACTCGCTAAATTACAAGCAACAGCAACCGTGCGATGAGCTCTAAAAAATGTACCCAGCAAACACGCTCAGACAATTAGCCCGTGCGTCTGAAAAAAACGGCGCGTGGGGTAACACAAATAGGAAGTTTATCTCTCAATTAGTTGAGAGGCTTATCCACACGTGGATTTCTCCTCCTGTCTGGAAATAAATTTAGGGGTGTCTATCAAAGAACAAAACCAGGCTGAGCTACACCTCTCTCTAATCACGCTAGCCGTGTCAATTCCAGTAAATAATCTCAACATCAGCGTCCTTTACATAACCGCATCCTAGAACTAGCTCCTGCAGCCCGCCACCTCGCTGCAACTACCTTCCCCACCTGCATTTCAATTCTCTCTCTCTCTCTATCTCCGCTGTGATTTTATACCTATATTTTACGTGAAATATAGACTGTAATATTTATTTGTATCCTGGTGGATCTGTGAGAGTTTCTGCAAAGGGGCGATGGGAAACGCCAGCGGTAGAGAAGAAGGAGGCGATGGGATTGGGAGGGACGATGATGATCCGTTGTCGGGACGGAGATCCAACGGTGAACCGGGGGCTGGTTACAACGAACTTCCGAATTCGCGTCTGCCGCGGCGCGTAGGTTCATCGGATTCAATGGGGAACAACACTCCTCTTCAGAGCCCCGGACGTTCTCGATCCCCCATCTTGTTTTCCCCTCAGGTTCGGTCAACCTTTCTTTCTGCACATTGAATCGTGATTTCAGATTTTATTTGCTTGGAGTTCTTATGTTACTCTGAGAGATCACGCGCCATTCGGTTCTCTTTTAACGAGGGAAACTAAGAAAAGATATTCGTGGTAGCTGTCGTTCTTTTAATTAATTTTGTATCCATATCTTATTTACCAACCAAACAGTAGGAACGAGAGAATTTTATTCTTTTCCTTTTCCTTGGGTTAAAGAATCACAGTGCCTTTTTCTGATGTCTCTTGTTTGATCTATATATGTTAAGAGGAAGCCATTGTGGCCATTGCCATATGAGCAATACCTTTTCTGGTTATTTCAATCTCTTAGTCTTTTTTTTTCCGTTCAGAATTAATCATTTGGTTTCTCACATATGGATCTCTTTCTTTATTTCCTAGTCTAATCATCAGCCGGTACATCAAAATGTGAAGATTTTTAGTTAATGACTTGCATGTAATGTGGCAGCTGAGAACAAGACAAGCATACAGGTTTGGAGTCTAAAACTATGCCAGGGTTGGATAGGAGATTCGTGGATGCAATAGT
This sequence comes from Myrica gale, assembly GCA_963930655.1. Lineage (NCBI taxonomy): Eukaryota > Viridiplantae > Streptophyta > Magnoliopsida > Fagales > Myricaceae > Myrica > Myrica gale. The sequence goes on along the minus strand of OZ005607.1, from coordinate 15,641,843 downwards.
TTGGTTCTTGTTTTCACTTTTTTTTCCCCTTCGTTTTTTTTTATAAGTACTTTTTTCCCATTCGTTACTCGCAAGATACACATTAGTATTATGATGGGCCTCAATACAAATTTTGATGGGCCACGCATGTGAAGTGAGAGTGGGCTAGTTTGTGTTGGCGACTGGTTTTACTAGTTGCTAGTTAAGTCATGTTATTGTAGAGTCTTTGTAGTAATTTATTCAAATAGAATGCAAATCTCAAGTATTAAAACAGGATTTGTAGTGTGGTTTTTCCTGCTCCAAGTGAAATTTGTGGTGCATTCCAGCCCCAAGTGGAATTTTTTGGTTCCTTTTTTACTTTAAATGTTCCCTATTCCATTCATACCATCATCAATCGAAGTAAAAACCAAGTGAACTTATTATTAATGCAAATGGTAGCTCTCGAAGTCAAACATCACAATCAGCTTATTGGTTTTTATCAACATCATCAAGAAGGGGAGGGACCCTTTTATGAGATACTAACTCGTCCTCCTACTGTGAGATGGGCCTAGAGGTCTGATAAATGTTTCATTACTAGGGACTTGTGGGATGCCCAGGATTTGAAGCTTGAGTTGGAGCTTGATGGAGAACTTTTCTTAGCTATCAGTCGAGCAGAAAAGACACTTTATGAAGTTGACATTGATCTGTATGATAAAGTTGATGTAAATGAGTGCAAGGCTAGCTTTGGCTTGAGAAATATCTGCTGCCTTTTGGAAAGGGCCGAGAACAAGTGGTGCACTTCAGTCACTTTGATTTTGGAAGCTGATGCTTATCTTGAAGGGAGTTAGTGATGGGCCACATTGTGAACTGGGGTGGGTAGTTTGTATTTTTGGTTAGTTTCTTTTGAGATAATGGGCAGTTTATGGAGAGTGGTTAGTATTTATTTGGGTAGTGGTGCATGGCTAATTTACATAATTATATGAGCCTTTGAAGAAATTATTGAAATAGAGTTAACTTGTGACGAAAAGCGAGGAGTAAAAAAGGGGGTGGGGGTTAGTTTATGCTGTGCTACTTCCCACCGTAAGTGGAATTGTGGTGCATTCTAGTGCTAAGTGGATTTTTTAGTTGCAATTTCTACTTCACTTCTTGCTCATTCCATTCAGGTTTCCATCACCACTCCTATACAAAAAAGATAAATAAGGAATAATAAAGAGGGTGGAATTGAGAAGATGAAGAAATCTTTGTTGATAATGTTGCGTGTGCCTAGAGCTATGTTGACGGAGCTACTTCTTGCTGTGTGCCCGGTGCCAAAGCTCCAACTATTACTGACTTATTGGGTGATGGGATCTTTGTCGGACTTAAACCTGCCATACAATATGGCAGTATGGCAGTATGGCAGGTTAAGTCCGACAATTCACAAATCAGCAATTGGTAAACCAGCAAAATAGACACTCCCAGAAACCATTCATTTATTCGACAATCTCGTTGTGGTCTTTAGAGAATTTTATTTAAGAGGGTACCATTTCTCTCTCCTGGTCTTTGAATGCCAAATGAAAGGAAAGATTGCTGTTTTCTCCTGGTCTTTTATTGATGGAAGCTGATAAAATCAATTCTATTGTTGGGTTTGGGTGATATTTCTGCATTTGTAAGTTTGAGGGCATGTGCAAGCTATGCTTTTATGTTTGTGGATTTCATACCATATTTATTTCTCATGCTTACATTGTATTCACTTTATGTCTCAATTTCTTCCAATCACCCATTTCAAAAGGCCTCCCAGCATAGCAAGAGTTGTATACTTTCTGCAAATGCTTGTGCGCTTAAATTGGTATTTTATTATGTAGTCGGCCATGGTGTTTCACATGGCTGCTAATGCGAGCTAAACTTCAAATGCAAAATAGAAAGTTACTGTGTGATTCAGCTTCAGATTGAATACTCTCAAAGTTTAATTTGTATAGCCTAGCATGGAAAAGACGTTGGATGTGCAGGTTGACTTCAAGGTTTTCTTTCTTGTGAGCCTGTGTAGCACCAAAACATATAATTGCGATTTGATAAGCAAACTTTTCATATTATCTGAAAGAGTGATTCACCCATTGGCCATGTGAACTTCCATTGGCCTCTGTTGGAGTCTCTGAGCATACTTATCCTAACTCATGCACATGCATGTGGTATGCAAGAGCACCTAGTTCTGAACCTGGTGCTCATGCTTTAAGGAGTTACTTTGGCTGTTTTAGGAAATATTCCTTTTTCGTTGACTCCTTAGCTTCACCAACTTCATTTTGGTCATTGGGCAAGGGGATTTTACTTTGAATCAGAATAGTCTTCATTCTGATGTATTTGGAAGGAGGGCAATAGGGAGCAGTTCTTTTTCACTATAAGGTTTTGGATACTTGTACCATCAATTTGGTGATATAGAACTTGTGCTTTATGACATGAGGACTGCGAGACTGTAGTGGCTTTTCTGACAAATAAAGGACAAGAAAAAACTAACTCAAAATTATTGATGTTTAATGTGGATTTGCTATAGATAAAAATTTCACATTAGAAGACCAGAAGTTGAAACAAAGAAGCAAATAAAGTAAGAAAATAATAAAAAAGTTAAAAGGAAAACAAAAAATAGAGGGGAGTGGAGGATTCCCTCAGCCTCCTCCTCTACTGTAGAGGCAGGGTGGAGGGGATCCTCCATCCATCCCCTCAAAAACCTGCACCTCCATCTCGAGGGTAAACGGTGAGGGAATCTTCCCACTTCACACCTACATAGCATAGGGGGGAGTAGAAGAGATACCACTGCATGGGGTTTCTCCACCTTCATCCACCCTTTGCTTTTTCTTTCTTTCATTTTAGTTTTTTGGTCATCTGACATTTTATTTTTTACTATAGCTAAACTCACAGTAGATATCGCGATTCCAAGTCAGTTGTTTTATGTCTCTTTTAGGTAAGAAAAGTCAACCAGGTCTTGCATTCGGCAAGGCCCAAAGCTCAGGTCTTAGAAATCAAATTGAAAGCACAAGTTTCAAACTAAAATAGTGAACAGGCACTGATACGTTGTTTCTGAATTTCGCTAGTCAATAAATAGATAAAACTATTTTGATTGGGAGTGATTAACTTGTCTTATTCATAATGATGTGTGTTCATTTTTCAATTTAAAAAACTCATTTTCCCCCCTTATTTGGAAGTCCTCAATTTATGTCAAAATTATTTTAGACGATTTTTCTATCAAGTTCTTGGAGTGTAGTTCGATCTGCATCATGGGTCAGCTTGGACCTTGCGCATGTGTTTTGAAAACCGTGTTCATGAGATAACTCTAGCATTCCGTGCAACTGGTAGCGACTAATCACACCTCTTTATCTTTTTTGTAATTCATTGGAGCTTTTAGATTTTGGGTTTTATTTTGATTTTCTCTTTCTTTTCTTTCAGTGGGAGTACAAGATTGATCTCCCCATGCAGATTTAGAGTCCCAAGGATTAATATAGGGGGAGGGACAGGTGACCATGCCCGCCCCTCCCCCCCCACCACACACACACACACACACACACAAAAAGGGGGGGGGAAGGAACCTTTACTTGTTGTTTAGGTTTTTTTATCCTTTAGTACTTATGCCCCTTTTCCTCCCAAAAAGAACTTTGATGCACGCCCCCTTGGTTCAATTCCTAGCTTGAGGTGGTATGAACCGGGGGGGGGGGGGGGGGGCAGGGTTGGGTGGGGCAGCTGAGGTAATGTTTCTTCGGGTTGCAGTGGGGTCACAGGGTGACAGATGGAGCCATTAGTCTTACTGATTGCGCGAGAATCAGAAAGGAAATTGTATACCAGTCAATCTCCTTGTGGCTCTCTTCAACTATCCAATGTGGTGTAGTGGAATTGATTGCATATTTTGATAGTGTGATGTATAAATTATAGGTCAACTGTCTATCTTTCTTAGAATACCTAGCTCTAAGGGAGTCTTAGATTCAGCTGAACACCATCTCACTGTGTCTTTTGCTCTGTGCTTTGGTGTTAGTTATGACCAAAACAACCATAATATGATAAAGAAGTGCCAGGAGTCAGCATAGTATATGTTTCTGTGTTCAGAAAATCAGGTTTGACCTCTTGATTACTTCTCTGTTATCATCTTTTCATCCAAAATTCAGAGATTGTGAAGAGGTGTTATTTGGTGCCAGAATGCTTGTATGGAATTGAGGCTGGTAAGACCCATGCTCTGTGACATACTGAAAATGAACTCTGGTGTGGATTATATGATTTTCATGCTTTGGTGATGGCCTGTAAGGAGCACTTCTGTTCCTGCGATGGGTGGCAGTTATATGTTTTGTTTTGTGTAGTCTACGGTTATCCAGACCCTCATGTGCCTCTTGGAACTCTGGTTGTAACTATGGGCTTTGCCCTGCCATTGTGAGTTATATATCAACTTACCCAAAAAATGAAGAAAAATATCTCTTGAATCTATTGAATTTGTAACAAAAAACTTTTTGTGGTCAGATCTTTTGGAGGATTGTAGCTGCCCTTGAGCTAAAAGCGTGAAATCCACGTTTCTGAGTAGGTTGGGTTGAGATATAAATTTCTGTTTCAAGTTAGAACCTTGATTCTTCTTCATTTTCGGTAATTTTAAATGGTGTAGTTTTGTATGATATATGGGATTTCTTGGGCGATAATTCCAGGTCTAAGTCAACGTAGTAGTAGCTACACTGCAAGGATGCAAGCTAATATGCTAGTTCATAGAGGCCTTTTCTGGTTGATTCTGATGGTTTTATGTGAATCACTAGAAATACTGTTAGTTATATGATAGGGAAAGCTTTGTAGTATTGTGTGCTATCCACCAATTTTGTCCAAGGTGGAGAATTTTGCAAATTACACGGTTAAGAATTGCCTAGTTTTCCTGTGCAAATGGGACACTCGTGAAAATTATGGTGATATTTTGACGCTGAAGTTCGGGAGCTTTACACTGTTATTGACCGTTAAACTGATGGGTTGCCTGTTTTCTGTGCATTTAAAGGTTCCTCTAGCTCCCTTGCAGAAGGGTGATGGTCCTCCCTTTCCCTGCAGTATGTGGCAGAATGAATCTCGGGTAGTTGATCATCCAACTGAGCAAGGAATTCCCACCATGATTACATGGAACTATGGTGGTAACAATGTGGTGGTTGAGGGATCTTGGGACAACTGGGCATCTAGGTAACATAAGTCAATTAGTAATTTTACACAAATTTTATCGTGTCTGGTTAACAAGTATGAAACTATCTTTGGCTGAAAATTACATACTGAATGAAATACATGTGGTTCATCTTTTTTTTGCAGGAAAATGCTTCAGCGATCTGGTAAAGACCACGCAATTCTTATGGTCCTACCATCAGGTATATACCATTACAAGTTCATTGTAGACGGTGAATGCAGATATAGCCCAGATCTTCCTTTCGTAGCTGACGAAATGGGCCATGTTTGTAATCTTCTCAACGTTCATGTATGTGTTTTGCTTCCCCTATTTTGTTATCTATATATTCTCCTGGATTTTTGTTTTCTTTTTCCCGTGAGACCAGATCATTCAGTTAGTGGATGTAAGAAGCATACCAAGCAGATCTATAATCTTCCATGTGGGCGCACTCACACGCACACATAGAGGGAAAAGGGAATATTGTGCAACAATGTACATCAGCTGCTTGTAATCTTTTGCATGCCATAGGTGGGAATGGAAATTGCAAGCAGACATAAAACAAATAGCACTAGGGTAATAAATTCTTACTCTGTAGTCATAATAATAGTTCCCACTCACCCCTTAATTTAAGGGATACAAATCAAAGGTCTGGATCACCATTTCTCAGACCTTTTTGTCATAGTAAATGACTATAAATGTATACTTCAATTTACTGAGTCTAATGTATTCAAACAACTTTCATGGGAGCATTTCCATTTTTTTTATAAGGCAATTTTATTGAAAGAAAAAGGAATATAATGAACAGTACAAAGAACTATACTGAGACATCTAGACCAAACAAGCTAGAAAACTAATGACATCTAAAAACTCCGAAAATGGAGAATCCAATATAGCATTCACCCACAAGAACAAAGACTACAAAAAATTGCCCCTCAGACCCTCCATGGACACAGCCACACCCTCAAAACATCTCTCATTTCTCTTTCTCCATAAATTCCATCAAATACAAGTAGGGAGCATTCTCCAAATAGTTAGGGCCCGAGGGTCATTAAAACCCCTTTTCCAGCACAACAAAACATCAGCTACCCTCCTAGGTTCATAGTCCATAATAGAAAGCACTAAGGACCACAACTCCCTAGCAACCAAACAGTGCAGCAAAATGTTCTCAGCAGACTCCCCATCACATTTGCAAAGATAACACCAATCTAGCACATTCACACCCCTCTTTCTCAAGTTTTTAGTGGTAAGGATTCTTCCATGGGAGCATTTTCATTTTTTGGACTTCCTTTCGACCTATTTGCACCAACAAAACTAGAACAATCATCTAATGTTCCTCTGTTAGCTTTTGTTGCTTTATGCAGGATAATGCGCCTGAAAACCTGGAGAGTTCAGCTGAGTTTGAGGCTCCACCATCGCCAGACTACAGCTATAGTCATGTTTTTCCAGCAGAGGAGGATTTTGCGAAGGAGCCTGTGGCCGTTCCACCCCACCTGCACCTAACTGTCCTGGGTATGGAGAACTCAGGTGAAGCTTCTTCTTCGAAGCCTCAGCATGTTGTGCTTAACCACGTTTTCATGGAGAAGGGCTGGGCTTCCCAGTCTGTGGTTGCCTTGGGACTAACCCATAGGTTCCAGTCCAAATATGTCACGGTTGTCCTCTACAAACCACTCAAGAGGTAAAAACTCCCCCTTTTTGAAGTTGGACTCTGTAAATGGAAGACCGAAGCTGTTTTGCAGTTAATTTTGAAGGTATCTTTGTGACTTTCCCAATTGAACAGCTCGACATTTAACTCGTGACCCCAAAAATGTTTGTTCTGTCGCACAGCAACACGTTATTCTCAATCCTTGTGCTTCTGGAACCTTTTATTTTCTGTAAATAGTGGAAACAATTGTCAACATTTCACTTCTTATTATTTCCAATATATTTTTTTGTTATTTGGACTGACGTGATTTAAGTATGAAACTTCTATGAAATGTTTGGGAAACCCCAGTTTGACCCCGACACGTATGGTTTTTTCTTATATCCAAACACTTTTTTTTTTTTTTCTAAGTCATGTTCCAAAGAGGAACCGATACAACGACCAGGCGATAAACACCGGCGGATCCAACAGCGGATCGGATAAAACCGCTATAAGCTCCATGCAAAGCAGTGGGAGCGGCGGTCGGACGCGGTAGATAAAACTACCAGGACCTTTACATGCCAGTAAAGAAAGCACCACAGCCCGGTACAGCAAGCTCATACAAGGGCAGAAAGATCCACAAAGGATCGAACAAAGCTCACGCAGGAGCCGGACCAAACAACAACACAACAAAACAACAGAAACCAAAAAACAGACAGACAACAAACAAAACCAACAAATAACAAAACAAGACGGAACCAACACCACCGCCAGCAAACGAGTAGACAGGCCGAGCCACTGCCATCGCAAGGAGAAACACAGCGTGTGTAATCCACGCGCCACCATGCAGCCCAGCGCGTGTACACCACGCGCCACCAGAGTGTCCGGCGCGTGTACACCACGCGCCACCACCAACCACCAACCAGAATGTGCTGCGAACGCCAAGGAGAGCAGGACCCAGGCATGCGGCGCGTGGCCGCCAAAACCGCCGAAAACCGGCCGGAGCAGGGATCACAGTGACGGGCGCGTGAGATCCACGCGCGGCGCGTGGCGCGCGTGAAACCTCACGCGCCGTCCAAAATGGGCCGGGCCTGGACCGCTGGGCTCGGCTGGAGGAGGAGACGGCAATGAGCAAGTCTGTGGCCACCGGGGATGCATAGAATCACCGGGATCTACCGAGAAGGTTCCGAACAAAACGGGGGGATGGAGAGGGGGAGAAGAAAAAGAAAGAGGAGGAGGGGGGTAGCGGAGGAGAAGGGGGGAAAAGGAAGGGGAAGGAGAAAGAAGAGGGAGGAGAAAGAAGGAGAAGGGGAATAGAAAAAAAGAGGAGAAGGGAGCGGGGGCGGAGGAGAAGAAGGGAAGGGAGGGGGAGGAAGAGAAGAAAGGAAGGGAAGGGAAGGAAGAGAAGAAAGAGGGAAGGAGGAGGGGGCCGACGGGAGGAGCCGGAGCTCCTCCCGCCGCCGGGAGTCCAGGGAAAAGGGGGGGTTCGCTAGTGCAGGAAGATTCGAGAGAGGGAAAAGGGGGGGTCACTGCAGTTTGCATATCCAAACACTTTCAAAAGCATCGCATTTGGTTCTTCTAACGCTCGTTAACATAGAATCTGCCCGTGGAGATTTTTCACTATCCAACAGAACAGATTAGATGAAAGGTGAAAAACCTAGTTTAGATCCTAACTTCACCTAGAGGGTGAATAAGTGAAATCTCAAAATAAAAATTATTTAATACCAATTTTAAAACAAGTTCTAAAATTGATCAATCTAGATATATCAAACAACTAACACAATTATCAAAACAGTAAATCTAACTTGTAAAGTAATTAAACAAACACACAAGGAGACAAGAGTTGATGGCGAAGTGGAAAACCTTTGTAAAACTATTCAAAGGAAAAACCACTCCATATTAGATACGAGCAACTCAATTGCTGGACTCTGGCAACCCTGGTGTAATAATCTAAGCACCCCTGTTTAGACTCGCCGCTCCAACCGGTATTCAGCTCAACACCTTGAGGTTCTTCTTGAAGATTTCTCACGAACACTCTTATTTTTCAGCACTACTTCATCAACATGAAAGTTTACACCGTAGGTTGATGGAAAATTGAGAAAAAAAAAACTCATCAATCTTGAAGAATAATTCTTATAGGGTTTTTCTCTCAAGGAATGAGGAACAAATATGCTCAATATAAGCCTCAATAAGGTTCTGGGCATCCTCTCACGAAACCTAGTAGGGTTTCCCAAGGTTTCACAAGGAAAACTTTCAGTTGTTTCTAAAGTTCGCCGAAACTCGAGTGTGGGTCAAGTGAGAGTCGAAGGTGATGTCTCTATCTGAAATCTTCACAGGGCGTTTGAGCGCGAGTCAAGCACGAAGACAACTTTGGACATGAACTCATAAACAAACTCTTGAAAAATAGGGGACACAAAATTACAACTCGATAACGACATATTTTGGCACTAAATACCCTAACAGACTCCCCATTTGGCAATTATGTGACAAAACCAACAAGATAACATAAAATAAAAACAGAGAGCATTGCCAATCACCAAGACAAAAGATCTTTTTACAATAAATGAGTACACCTATAACGTAGACCCATGTTCAAGAGTTTCAACTCAAATACCTGATATCACAATCTCAATCAACCGAGTGAGAAAGCACATAAAAATTATCAAGTAAAAAATAACATAACTTGAATATCACATTTTCAATATATCAATAAATGGGTCAACAAGATTTGAAAATGAAAGTACTACAAGTATCTGAGAAGGTTATACAGGATATGAAAATAAATATCAAATCAGCCTATACAAAAAGTAATCTCCCCCTAAACTAATATAAAAAAACACATAAGTCAGTAGTCAAAATGCCAGACCAATTACTCCCCCTTTTTGTCACGAATGGACAAAGGGTCAGTCATCCAAAGGCGGAGTCGAAGTAACAGGGGCAACAAACTCGATCTCAGCAGAAGATGATGGGTTGGAAAGCACCACAGTACTAGCCAGAGAAGCGGAAGCATAAGGCGAGGCATCCGACACCAAGGAAGTTGGAGGAGGATCAGCAACGAGAGGAGGATCATTAGCAGGCGGATCAAACAAAGGTGCAGAAGTGCCAGTAGCAGCGGAGGACTCAGAGGGAGGAGATATGTCTGATGGGAGAACATCCTCACCAACAAGGGGCCGAATCAACTGTTGAATAAGGGAAATCGCCCGAGCATGACGTTCCATTGATGCCACATCACAATCTTAATAAGATTATTTGAACACGCCAAAGGGAATCACCCGATCCAAAATAAGAGAAAAAAAAGTTGTGAACGAAGGATCTAATGGACTCGGAAGAAGTAAACGAGAAGGAACGGAGGAAGGGGATGGATCAACGTAGGAAGGTGAAACAGAAGAGGAAGGATCAGGTGGAGGAGGGACAGAAGACGAAGTATCAATGGGAGGAACAAAAGAAGGTCCATTAGAGGCGGAAGAGGAAGCCTAGAGATGCCGAAGATGAGCTTGACTCAGAGAAAGAGTCTTGGCACCAATAGGAGAGAAAACCTGAGGAAACGGACCTTCGTGAGGAAATGTAATGTTCTGCAAACGATAGAGATGCTGAATTAAGCATGAGGAAAGCCTCATTGTATTAGCAATGGATTGAAAAATCTCAATCATAGGCGAACAAATGACAAAGCATATATCAATGGTATCGCCGATCAACAGAGCGTATAGAAATCGAACACGAGGAAAAGAGATGGTTGAAAAATGGGAGACGAGAAATAGATTGGTCAGAGCAATGCGACTGACCACATGAGTCTCCATAGAGAAACCAAAAGTATTGAGAGTGCCACCCACATAAGGGTAAAGAAGCCCAAAAAGTAGTAGCGTCATGGCCTCAAAAGAGGGGGGCTCAGAATGAGCCTCAACATATGGATATATAGGGTTAGGTACCCTAGTAACCCCAAAAAGCTGGGTAATAATGTTAGGAGAAACTCGAAGAAGCTGCCCACGAATAAAGATCGAGAAACTAATAGTTGACTGAAATGTAATGTTCTGTGAACGATAGAGACGCTGAATTAAACATGCATAGGAAAGCCCCACTGTACTAGCAGTGGATTGAAAAATCTCAATCATATGTGAACAAATGACAGAGCATATATCAATGGTTTCACCGATCAATAGAGCGTACAAAAACCGAACACGAGGAAGAGAAATGGCTGAAAGATGGGAGACGGGAAATAGATGTTTTCATTGGAGAAGTGTCAACACTTCTGGTTTTTCATGGATGTTTTCATTGGAGAAGTATGTGTCGACACCACACATTCATGTGTCGACACATAAGACTCACTCTTGAGAGCCTTTTCAAAGTATGTTCTGGGGCATGTTCAATGTGTCGACACATAGAGGCAATGTGTCGACACATGTTTCGGGTTTACTGTTTTTATAATAGGGGTACGCGTGGACATTTATACTCTTTAGGGCAAAGGGGTCAGCACTCTCTACTTCTCTCATCTCACAGAACCCCTTTTCTCTCCCAAACAGCGCAAAATCCTCTCTACCTCACAAACTACATTTACCCATAGCTCTCTTCGAAAAATCCACCGCTGATAGCCTTCAATCTCCTAACCCAGCCACTGTCGTGATATCTTCAAGCCGTTCCAAGCGTCCCACTCTCCAAACGCCATCTTCTGTCAGTTCAAGGGAAAGAAAGAAAGGATGAAGCACTGAGGAACCCACTCCTACTCCAGAGGGCTACATGTACAGATTAGGGTTGCGTAAGAATTGCTTTTGTTCAAGATTTTTGGAATAGGAAAGTGATTGCTGATCGTTGGGCTGATTTTCAATAGTTTACTGAGAGTGGTTTTGATTTCAAAGAGATGTTTGAGTTTCAAGGATAGGATATGCTTGTGAATCTAAAAGTTTATTGCTATGATTAATTGGTGGAGTTGGTTTATGCTAATTTTCAATCTCTAAGTCTAAGGATGCCACCAGCTATGTGAATGGGAAGCAATCAAACATGTCAGTTACCACCCTTAATTCTTTGGTCTCTGCCCCTATTGGTGGAAAGAAATTCTTTGATGCTTATGGTTGGGCGGAGATGTTTGAGGTAGCACCACTTGATATTCTTAGGTTTGTGTTGGATAATCCGACCCTAAATGAGCTAGTTAGACCTGCTGCAAGTGAATTGATAGTTCATAGAAGATTATTGCATCAAATGGTCTGTTATATCATCTTGTCATGGACTAAAAAATTTGAATACATTACATTCTTTGAGATATTTTTATGTACTATTTGATCACCCGTACCCATATAAACTTTGGTCTTTTAATGATTAATCATATGAAAGGTGCCTTTAACAAGAAGAAACAAAAGCTCCCTTATGAGATGTTTTTTACGCATATGTTTCATATTCTTGAGGTTGGAATGACTGAGGAAGTAAGAGAAAAACTCAAAGACTCCATGGAGTACAAGAAGAAAAACCTTTGATTAATGGGTTTTGTTCAAAATGATAATGGAGAATGGGTAAAGAAAGGTGTGATGACACCTCAAAAAGGAGGTGATGGAGGTTCAAATTCTGAGGAAAAAGATGATGATGAGGAAGAGGCTTCTATTGCTTAAATGAAGTCGGAACATAAGAAAAAATTGGTTAAGAACATGAAGGACATAACCACCAGTATGAAGACATGATTTCAAGATATTAAGAAGCTGCTTGGTGTTCATATAGAGCATTTTGGAGCTCTTGAGAAGGATATGAGGGGTCTCAAGTATCAAGTCAACAATAGCCTCCATGTGGCTAGTAATGCAATTCAACAAACTGTTGATGAGTTCGCTTCAAGCATTTGTGAAATCATCAGCTGAGTATGTGGTAAAGGCAACAGAGGTGTATATGGAAGCTGATAGAAATCTTCGGCCTCATGTAATGAAATGGACGTATTGGTTCTCCACGACTTAGATGAAATGGTTGAAGAAGTTTGAAATTGAGTATCCTCCTCCTCCTATCAAAAAAATCCAAACTTTTTACCTCCACTACATAGACTCCTACCTAAATAGTCAACTACTCTTGTCCTCCCCTTATCCTTTTTTTTTTATGATGCCAAAGGAGGAGAAATTAGAAGAATTATTGGGAGAATTTGGGAGAAATTTATAATTATTATGTTGACTTCTCAACTCTTAATGAAGACATTTCATTTTGAAATAATCATATTTCTTCCTCTTTATGTTTTGGAGAGGTTTATGTTGGTTGATCACTTGACTTGCCTTATATATGCATATCTCTTATATTTATTTGTCTCCAATGAATTATTTGGTTATGCTCATATCTGTTGATTATCTCATTGGTATCTATGAAGATTTGAGAAGTGTTTATCTCTTTGCACTTCATTGTGGAAAATTAAGACTTGCTTTACAGGTAATATTCCTAACTTTCTATTGGTATCAATATGAATTCTTGTGTTCTAATTGAAAAAATGGATGTTTGGGAAGTTGGGATGAAGCTTATAGAAGTGTTCTTACTTGTTTTAAAATTTTGGGAAACATCTATTTACAAAGGACACTCTTGCAAAATTTTTGTTAAATCTTAAAGTCCTTTTTGCTAAAAATGTCATGAAAAACTCCTGCTTATTATTCTCAGGGGGAGCTTTTCTATATGTTAGCAAATTGTCTTTTTTAAAAATGGTTTTTTCATCATTAAAAAGGGGGAGATTGTTAGCCCAATGTTGTTTTTACAAATAATCTATATTTGATTTTGATGATAACAAAAATTCTAAGTACTTTGAAGACTTTTAGATTTTAGATTGTCAATCCATTATTTTCTTCGATATATTTCAAAGGATTGAGGCTATCTCACAAAAAATTTCTAAGTGCACTTGAACATCAATACACAAGTTAATAAGATCAATTTTTCATATTGTAGGTGTTTAAAGAAGTTTGGAATGGATTGGACAATTTAAAGCTGTTGTTTTTCTCTCCATCACTTATAAGTGTCGACACATTGGACTTGCACCTGAGAGCCCAACTCCAGAATGCAAAATTTCATTGTCGACAGCATTTTCAGACTAAGTGTTCAATGTGTCGACACATTGCATAGTATCCCGTGAGCAAAATTTCAGATCAAGTTTTAATGTGTCAGCACATACCACCCATGTGTCGACACATACCACGAATTTGCAAAAATTCTGGAATGAAGCCAGATCGTTTAAAGTGGTTCAAAAAATCATTTAACCCCTCCAACGACACTCAAACTTTACAAGAAGACCTTTGATGATCTTTGAAGACCTAGGGGCTATAAGAAGAACGAGATGGAGAGAGAAGGAGCAGCTCGATCATCATCGCAACATCTAGAGAGAGAAAAGTCAAGATCCAAATAAATCCATTTTGTTGATTTCTTCAAGACCAGAGCTCTCATTGTCAAATCTTCTCCTCTAGCTCATCATTGACGACTTTGCCTTCAAAGGGAGAGAAATTTCTTGAAGAAAAAGGATTTGCATCATCTTTCAAAATCTATCATTCCAAAGAGAGAGAGAGAGCTAGATCCAAAAATTTCATTTGCTGATTCCGCCAAGATCAAAGCTCTCATTGTTAAATCTTCTTCTCTTGCTCATCATTGACGACCTAGCCTCCAAAGAGAGAAAGATTTTTTGAAGAAGAGACAATCCACTTGCAAGTTCTCTTTGCCCTAACTTCTAGAGAGAGAAAGTGCTTTGAAGAAGAGGGAAAACCGCATCTACTAAAAAGGCTTGTGCTCACATCTTCCAAACTCTAGATTTCCTTTGGTAATCTTGTCTTCTTGCACTCTATTGAGCTTTCCACTTGCTTATTTGGCTTAGAGAGTCATTCCACACTTCTGTGCCTCATTTGCTCATTCAGCTTAGAGAGTCTTCATTGTACCCATCCTTTGTAAAACATTTGAGTATTGGGAAAACACTTGGTCCTACTTGTGAGAGTATAAGAAATCCCTTTGGTTTTGAGGTTTGTGAGAGAGTTGAAGCGTGAGCTCGAAAAACTCTTTGTAAAAGGTTCATTAGCACCTCAGAAGCTAAGGTGTATTTGCTATTGGAGAATAGTAAGGAAGTCCAAGGAAGCCAATAACCTTGGGGGTGGACGTAGGCAAGTATTAGCTGAACCACCTAAAACTGCGGTGTCGTCTCTCTAACTCTCTCTCTTATTATTTGTTTGATATCCATATTTGTTGTGTTTAAAGCTTTATCATTTATTGATTATACTTTGCTTAGCAGTGGCGGAGCCAGAAACCCAATTAATGGGGGGCAAACTTATAAGGAAAAATGACAAAAAAAAAATTTTACTGCTTAATGCAAAAAAATATCTTCAGAGTATAAATAAAAAAAAATTAAGGACTAAAAATATTGAAATACACGTACCGTACTATTTGCTGATACTGAGAGGTGACATTAAAGATTAAATTCTTGTTGTTCAAGACACCAATAGAGCATCAACTAATCACACAAACAAAAGTATTTATATATATATATATATATATATATATATATATATATTCTTTGTAAAACAAAACACATAAATGAAATAAAGTATTTTCAGCAATATAACTTTTTACTTCCATGAATAAAGTACTTATTTTTGTTGCCAGAAAGGATGTGCCCTATGCTCAATAAGTCCTGCTGAATTTGTTGGGATCTGTAAAAAGAAAACATAACACATAAATGAGAAAAATAAACAATTATTGTATTTCTATTATTCTTGAAAGAAATAATAGCAAATCGAAGCATATTGGAAAAAGAAGCCAAATTATCCAAAGTTCAAAAAGAATCCAGGTTCCGATGACATAAAAATACTTCTCACCCTTGCTATAGTTTTTTTAGTGTGACAGTACTATTGAACACGAGCTTCTCAAGAGTGGAATCTCTATCAACAATAAAATAACCCGAAATTGAAAGGAGAAAATACATACTTGGTAAATGATAATAGAAAAAAAATTTGGACAAAAAGTTCAATCTTAACATCCAAATAACTATTATACTCCCCTTACAAAATGAGAAAACAGAAAAATCGTAGTTCAAAGGCTAAATTAATGACTAAAATTTTGAAGAAATAGATTTATAATTTGATCCAAACGTCACAAATTACAATGGAAAAGAAGTTCCACCTTTAGAGAAAGACAATTAAAAACAAGTTAATCTCATGGGCTATGAAAAATCAGACCTAAACAAACAAAAGATAGATGAAAATGAGTCTTACTTCAACTTTGGATTTTCATAAATTGTGGAGAAGTCAGACATATAAAATTAGATGATGATAGTAACAATAAAATGATATAACCAATGATTCTCTAGTAAGTAAAGATGGACACACAACACACTTGAATAATTGAATTATCACTTATCCAACAAGAGCACACCATCCCCTTTCTCAGTATTTGCGATATCCAAATTCTCAATCAAGTCCAACATAAAAGACAAAAGAACAAAAAAAAAAGCAGTACTAGAATAGTGAAAACATTTATTTCAATTATTACAACACACAACGATTATCAGGAATCAGGCGAAGTATATGAAATATTCGTCGCAAAATTCACGACAACGTCGACAAGTTAATATAGGATTTTAAATTTTGACATAAATAAATATCTCTCTGATTATTCTTTTAATTTGATTTTGAGGTATTGGGCTGCTTGGGTTTTAAGGGGGGCGGGCTGATTCATCTAGGCAGGTAAGGGGGCAAGCATAATTTTTATTTGGCCAAGGGGGGCAAACCTAATAAAAAAAATAAAAAATAAAAAAAATTGCATGTAAAAATTTTTTTTGGGGGGAGCCAACCGGGGCAATGGCCCCGGTTCGCCCCCCCCTCCCTCCGCCGATGTTGCTTAGCCTTAAATACATTCAGACCTGCATCTTTATTTGTGAAAGAGAAGTATTTTGCAGATCTTCATTTTTATCGAAAAAGGGTTAAGTTTTTGTTAAACTCAATTCATCCCCCCTCTTGGGTTGTTATGTAGACTCACAACCATCGAAAAATGCTCAAAACTCTAAAATAAACAAAAAAGCACATCCATCAATTTATTATTCGTATACCCCTAAGAAACGCTTTCAAATGGAATCAATTGGTGAGCGCCAAAGAGAGCGTTAGGTAGGAATGTTGGAGTGTTGAATTGAGAATGGAGAAGAAGCCAAGTGTTGGAGTCTTTTCCCTCTCTTGACAGTTTTAGACATAATGCAGGCAAAATGAACGTTACAAGCGAGGGTGAATCACGTGGACCTCACATGGTGTATTTACCATGAGACTCAACGACAATTTCGACTATGGGGTGCAAATCGACAAATTTTGAAAGTTCTTGGGCTCAGTGTCACGAAATTGGAAGATGTGGGTACAAAGTGTCAGTACCCCATGGTTTGGGAGTGCAAGATGTATTTTCCTCAAAAAATTAACTTTGAAAATGATTATCAAAATTAATTACCAATAATAAAAAGTAAGTTAGTTTGGTAAAGGAGGACATGCTCCAAGTTTCTATGTAACCATAGCAACTGAATTGCATTTAATAAACTGAAAGGAATATGAAAGCGGAAAGGTGTAATCCCATTTCCCAACAAGAAATAATTTTTTTTAAAGTTTAAATATATTTTTTCACCTTTGAACTTTTGGATCATTTACATTTTACTCCCTAAACTACAAACTTTGAGAGATTTCACCCTCGACCTACTGATTTCTATTACATTACACCCTAGATGTATATTTTTCATTAAATTGAACAAATAATTGGACAAAAAAATGAACCATACGCATCGTATATGCATTTGTAAGACTAGAAAATTGTGAAATTAAACTAGTATACTATAAAAGAAGCCAAAATGTGAGCAAAAAGATAAAATCAAAAAATCAGAATAAAAATAAAAATAAAAAGGGCAAACAACTTAAAAATATAATGGTAATTTCATCATTTATAGTCTAAAGAAGTTAGATTCAACGCATATGGTTCATTTTGTATCCAATTCTCTGTTCAATTTAACTAAAATCATATATCTAGGGTGTAGTATGAGAGTAATCGGTAGTTCAAGTTTGAAATGTCTCAAAGTTGGTGGTTTTTTTATGCAGAGTGTGAATACCCCAATAGTTCCTGAGTGAAAAATGTTTTAACTTTTTTTTTGAATAAAAATTAGGAAAAAAAAATAAATTTATAAAAATAAAAAAATAGAATTTCTATATTTTTATTTAAAAATATCATTTTTATTCACACATCGTTTTTAATACTTTTAGTAAGTAATTTTGTCTTAAATCGTCATTTAGGTCATTTTCGTTTAATGGCCAAATCGAATTGAGAGGGAGGTTTAATATTTTTTTCCTTTTTAAAACATGAGGGGCGTAAACGACAAATTGAAACTTTTAGGGAGGGGAGATTTATTTAAAAAAAATGAGGGGCATAATGAGACAAATTAAAACTTCTATTGACTTTTGCCTATCAGGGATGTTTTCTCTAAAATTTATTGGCTTCATAGGGTACTTTTTTTTTTTTTCTCAACGGCTTCATTGGGTACGTTTGGGAAGCTAGTAACTTTGGGTAAGATCCAGTGTGGTTTTTTTTTTCCTGTCATATCTAGAGCATGGGAGCATGGTTTGGATTAAAAATAAATTGGCTGTGTAGGCTCTATGGAGGAATGGTGATTTGTTGCGTTGGACATGTACTTTTTGACTGACATCAAGTCTGCATCTAGAGCATGGGAGCATGGGAGCATGGGAGCATGAGTTTTTCTCTCTTTTTTCCTAAGCGGTATGAGTTTTACTTGGTCCTGACTAATCAGGATAGATACAAGCAGTGCTTTAGATGAGCATGGATTAGATTAAAGGAGAAATGAGAACAAGAAAACAACCAGTTTTCATGTCAATTGGTCCGCATTAAGAAATAATTGTGGATTTGACAAAAAGAGAAATGAGAACAAGAAAACAAAAATGAGAAATAATTGTGGATTTGACAAAAAGAGAAACGAGAACAAGAAAACAAAAATGATACGGTCTGGCATCAAACACTACGATGCACGGGACCCACAGCTCTCACTGACTTCGTACTAATCTGATTTAGTACAATGTGTTTGTTATGAATGCACATTAGCCGTATGATCGAAATTGGACGGCTAATACTTCGCGCGTCTACTTATGTCATCCCATCTATGCGACACGCACTCCCTCTCTGCCTTTCTCCGTCTCTCTCCGACTCTGCAGGCGTCCGGTGGTGGAGGAACCCTAAGGAGACCACGAAACACAGTCGTTTTCTAACCTTCCGCTTTATGTAATACCTCTAATTACTTTCTTTTCTACTTTCCTTTGAAATTTTCCCATGTAATTTCCCATTTGAGGCCCCTGCATAGTCTGAATACTAGGGTTTCTCAAACTCTCTTCCTCTTTCTTTTTGCCCTGCTATGTATGAAGTACTTATATGTATGTATCTGTGATAGTCCATGCATATTTATGCACAGACGTATACGCGAGAGTTCTTTGATATGAAAACTGGTAGTCTATCCACGTTGTTTTTCTGGCTTCGTACAATATGTAGGTGAAAGTGGTAAGGTTATGTTTGGCAAGAAATATAAACTATTCATGATTATCAGTCGTTTTTTATTACTTTTATTTGCAATTTTCATAGTGGGATAAGGTTAAGTGCAGTTTCTTAGGAAATTGACTGGAGGCTGGTCTCTTAGTATTGTATCTGTTGTTCATTCAGTTCTTTGGAGTGTTCTTTGCATTATTAGATAATAAATCTGTATGTATGTTTGAAGATTTAGTGCAACTCGATTCTACTTTGGCTCTGAAAGCATGTGGTGCTTTGCAATGTAATTGGTGCGTGAATTAAACACACAATAATTTAGCTTTGTAATGGTAGAGAAGTATGGATGTTCAAGTGATTGATGTGGAAGAAGGGGTGGGTCATCGTGGTGCAGCAGATGATGGAGCTGCTGAACTCAATGAAGGTGAACCAAATGCTGGGAAGAATTCCACAGCTCATGAAGACGATGGAATTGCTGAGCCGTATGTTGGTATGGAGTTTGATTCTGAAAATGCTGCTAAGACTTTCTACGATGAGTATGCTAGACGTATAGGTTTTAGCTCCAAAGTTGGTCAATCTAGTCGCTCTCAATCTGATGGGACAATCATTACTCGGGATTTTGTATGTGGCAGAGAGGGTTTGAAAAGAAGGCATGCTGATAGCTGTGATGCAATGCTCAAGATAGAGTTGAAGGCTGAAGACAAATGGGTTGTGACTAAATTTGTAAAGGACCACAGCCATTCCCTTGTGAGTCCAAGTAAGGTGCATTACCTTCGGCCTCGGAGACATTTTGCCGGCACTTTAAAGACCATGACTGAAAGTTATCAGGGTTTGGGAATTGTTCCAAATGGTGTTATGTATCTCTCCATGGATGGAAACCAGGTTCCAGTAGAGGCAAATCATGGAGTTAGAAAAACCCCTCCTGCTGAAGCAAATCGCCTGGGAATAAACGCTGGGGCAATGAATTATGTTGTTAGGCCTTGTAATCGGAAGAGGACACTTGGGAGGGATGCACATAATTTACTGGAATATTTCAAGAAAATGCAGGCTGAGAACCCTGGATTCTTTTATGCAATACAACTTGATGAGGATAACCGCATGGGTAACGTATTTTGGGCGGATGCAAGATCAAGGACAGCTTATAGTCATTTTGGTGACACAGTAACACTGGACACTATGTATAGAGTAAATCAATACAGAGTGCCATTTGCTCCCTTTACCGGGGTGAACCATCATGGTCAGACAGTTTTGTTTGGTTGTGCATTACTTCTAGATGATTCGGAGGCTTCTTTTGTCTGGCTTTTCAAGACATTTCTTACTGCAATGAATGATCGCGCGCCTGTCTCTATAATCACTGATCAAGACAGAGCAATACATACTGCTGTCTCACAGGTTTTTCCAGAAGCCCGCCATTGTATTAGCAGGTGGCATGTCTTGAGAGAAGGCCAGGAAAAACTGGCTTATGTATGTCATATACATCCAAATTTGCAGGTGGAGCTTTATAATTGTATCAATCTGACCGAAACTATTGAGGAGTTTGAATTATCTTGGAATTCTGTCCTTGATAAATATGATCTCAGTAGAAATGATTGGCTTCAATCATTATATAATGCTCGCACTCAATGGGTTCCCGTATATTTTCGGGATTCATTTTTTGCTATTCTATCTCCTAATCAAGGATTTGATGGTTCATTTTTTGATGGTTACGTGAATCAGCAGACCACATTACCAATGTTCTTTAGGCAATATGAAAGAGCTTTAGAGAATGCATTTGAAAAGGAAGTAGAAGCAGATTTTGATACAATTTGCACCACACCAGTACTGAGGACCCCATCCCCAATGGAAAAGCAGGCAGCAAATCTTTATACGAGGAAAATCTTTGCAAAATTCCAGGAAGAGCTAGTTGAAACATTTGTATATACTGCAAATAGAATTGAAGGTGATGGAGCTATTAGCACATTTAGGGTTGCGAAGTTTGAGGATGATCAAAGGGCATACAATGTCACATTGAACTATACTGAGATGAGAGCTAACTGCAGTTGCCAAATGTTTGAGTATTCTGGCATTCTTTGTAGACATGTTTTGACTGTCTTCACTGTGACAAATGTGCTTACGTTGCCATCCCATTACATATTGAACCGATGGACTAGAAATGCAAAAAGTGGAGCTGGATTAGACGAGCGTGGTGGTGAATTACAAGGCCAAGAGTCTCTGACATTGCGTTACAACAATCTCTGCCGGGAGGCAATCAAGTATGCTGAAGATGGGGCAATAGCTGTAGAAACTTATAATGTGGCAATGGTTGCTCTTAAAGAAGGGGGAAAGAAGGTTGCTTTGGTGAAGAAAAATGTTGCCAAAGTTGGTCCTCCTAGCTCTCAGGTTAGTGGGATTAGCTATGATGACCGGAAGACCTCTACATCAAATTCAGATATGACCCCTCTGTTGTGGCCACGCCAAGAAGAGATGACACAGAGATTTAATCTAAATGATACTGGTGCTCCTGCTCAATCGGTTGCTGATTTGAATTTGCCTCGCATGGCTCCTGTGTCTCTTCACCGAGATGATGGTCCTCCTGTAAACATGGTATGAAGAAAAAAAAATCCAGCTTTGCTTTGTGGTTTATCAGCTCATTTATTCATTTGTTCACTTCCATTCATTTTCAATTATAAGTCCTTTTGTTTTAAGAATGAGAGCATGAGATTGATCTGGCCCTTTTTCGGCCTTATTTTATAGGTTGCACTTCCTTGTCTAAAGTCAATGACTTGGGTTATGGAGAATAAGAATTCGACACCTGGGAATAGAGTAGCTGTGATTAATCTGAAGGTATGTATCCGATGAAGCAAAAGCTATAACTTGGAACTTTCATGTCAACAAATTCCTCAAGTTGGGAAAGGTTTCATCTGATGATTAACTGCTTGGAGATAACTGCTTAAATCTATGGGAAAAAAAACTTGAGTCTGTGTAGGTGGTTTTGCTGTATCTATATTTTTTGTTTTCGGTACTATTGGATTTTATTAAGTGCGTGAGTGGAATGCTTTCTCTGATTCTCATGTATTTTGTTTCAACTGATCAAGAATTATGCATTTACTTCTTAACCAATGCAGTTGCAAGATTATATGAGAACTCCTTCAGCAGAATCAGAGGTTAAGTTTCAGCTCTCGAGGGTATCCCTTGAACCAATGTTGAGGTCTATGGCCTACATAAGTGAACAGCTATCAACGCCAGCTAATAAGGTTGCTGTCATAAATTTGAAGGTATGTGGATTTGAACTGTATATCTATTCTGCTTAAATCTGTCCGATCTGTTTCATGAGCCACTTTGCTGGATCAGCAATTTGATGGAATTGATTCTGAAAAGGTTTATGTATGGAACCCCCCCCCCCCCAAAAAAAAAAAACTAAAAGTCTCTATGTTAATATGAGTGCTGCACTTTGCTGGATCAGTATATTGATGGAATTGATTCTGAAAAGGTTTATGTATGGAACCCCCCCCCCCCCAAAAAAAAACTAAAAGTCTCTATGTTAATATGAGTGCTGCATTCGAGATTGGCTTTTATGTTCGTCCGGTAGATCTGGAAGATCATTTGTGTTGCATGTTAACTTCTCTGTCTCTGGCCAGCTCACTGTGTCCTCATATATCTTCAAGGAAGTATTTGGGGATAATAGGTGATGCAGGTTTTAAGTTTGGAGTGTTTTTTTAACCTTAAAACTGGTTTCACGACCTCCCTCTCTTTTTTTAATTTTACAATCGGTGTCCTGAGTATTTGTCAGATTACTTTGGGTGCATAGTTCGCTTTTTTACTCCGCCAGTTGATGAATATGTTTTCTTATCTCTATAACTGCAGCTTCAAGATACTGAGACAACTTCAGGAGAGTCGGAGGTTAAATTTCAGGTGTCCAGGGATACATTAGGTGCCATGCTAAGATCAATGGCGTACATACGTGAGCAGCTTTCAAATCCTGTAAGCTTCTTTATCTACTCTTATGGTGACAATAATCCTTCTTGTGCACAGATTACGAACTTTTTGGTTAAACAAAAAGGATAAAATGTCTTCCCTTTGTAGGAACTCATATTTCTCTTCTGGAGATTTCTTTAGAAATTATTTTCCAATTGTAAGCAAAAATTTCATGATCCTAGCACAAGAAGTTAGATCCAGCATATGCAGTGCCATTGTAGTTTTACAAACCAGTACATGTGTTGCTGATGGCCCTGGTAATTTCTCACAATCAAGGCATTGCCACTCAGAAGAAGTTTGCATTTTGACGGACATTATAGTTTGACGGCCTAGCATATCTGTAAATGATGAAATAACCACGTGATGCTTTCACACGCTGGGAACTCTTCCTACCATTGACTTAGTGATTAGAAAATATTTGCAGTATAATAACTGAATATGTTAATGAATTGCAAAACACTGAAACATCAACACAGTAGATTGCGTGTCTGGGCTCATATAACAATTCAGACATATTTGTCCCAGGGACTTAATTTCAATTACTTTAATTTCTTTTATACACAAGAGATCTTAACATAATAAAAAAAATTTAAGATACAAAAGATATTTAATTTCAAATGTGTAGGAAAAGGACTTGGAATTACCTATTTGTTATCGTAATTACATGATTATGAGGTAATTACACCAGGATATATTTCTTTACAAATTTTTTTGAATGACCAGTAACTGACCCTCATTTGAAGGTTTGGAAACATTTTGGTTAGAGCTTATTTTAACATACTAAAAGAGGCCAAATAAGTGTCAGAATTGTAAAAATCTTAGGATTATTTCAAATGATTAAATGAATTGTTTCATGCATCTATGTTAATTAGATAAGCATTATTTCTGGGGGGTTCTGCCATTAAAAGCAAAATTGCCTCTCTCTCTCCCCAAGGTTCTTATTATCCCAACCTCTTCCCCATGATGATTTTTCCCGCAAAGCCTTCTGGTTAGTTGTTCAGGTTGAGGTTTCCGATTAGTTGTTCAGGTTGAGGGTTCTGTACCCTTAGCATTCCGCTGTTAGTGTGTTGTTTGAGGTTCTTGTGATGGGTTTTTACCGGAGCTTTAGAGTAGAAGCCAAGGAGTTCCATGTTCTTGTGAGTGCTGGTGCTGCAGTTCAGTTCAAAGAATGGAGTAGAAAGGTTGTGAGTTCGATTTCCATGGGGAAATTTGGAGCTGTGTGGATGGTTAATATGGCTCATAAACTGATGAAGGATACTGGCGACCGATCTTTTGTCTCCAAAGCCAATGATGTATCTCGAGCTTTCCTAGCTCAGAGGTGTGCAAATATGGCAGGAAGGTACGTTGCCATCTCTGAATTTGGGGAAGGCAGACGTAGGGGAACGGTTCTCGTCCCGGAAGGCAAGGATGGAGAAGGGTGGAGGTTGCTGGCTGGGGTGTTCCAGGAGGTGATTGTTCACCTCCGTAGGGGTGAAGTTCTAAGTAGAAATAAGAGACAACATCTTTTTGATCGGGCAGGACTGAGGGAAGGGCTCTCTTTCACCGAAGTAGTAAAAAAAGGGCAGTCATCAGGGGGCATAGGAAGGCAGGCGTTGTCCGTAGGATGTTTAGCTGAAGATGGCAAAAAAGTAGCTTTGTCTTTGCAAGGGCCGAAATCGCATGCAAACCAGGCATTTAATGCTGGGGTGGCTGGCAGTGAGGCATCTGATGTCTCTCTGTGGAGGACAAAACTGTTGGGTTTACGAAAAGAGATAGATGACATTCTGGTGCTGATGGGTTGTGAGTGTGGGCTGGGTCAGGAGTGTTATGGTGTTGAGGGGATGCGAATGGGCCAGGGCCAGGCGGGTTTGCAAGGGGAAGTTAGGATGGGTCGGAATAACCCTGAAGTGGGTTTGCCTGGAGACAGCACGTTGGGGCGGGCCCAACTCTCGTCTGGGCCTGTGGCCTTAGTTGGCCCTTCGAAGGCCCTGGAAGGGCAGGCTGGAGGCGCCTCGTTTGGGTCCGGGTCCAGGTCGAGCTACGATGGAGCAGCAGTGTGCGGCGGCTTGGCTGGTGGTGCTACCCACCTTCCGTCGACGGCAACCCACTCGCCGGCACCTTCTGTGGTGACCGGCGAACTCCCGGAGGTCCTTCTGCCGCCGGGAACAACATCGGGCTTTTCTCTCCTCCCTGCCGACAGGGACCGAGCCTCCTCTGGGGTGCCTGATTTGGGGAACGGTGGATCTCGGGGCCTCCTGCTGTCGTCGTCGTTCAGTCTCTCCAGTCGGAGCCCTCGCCGGAGCTCTCTTTAGCTGTCGACGTCAACTCTCAGCTTTTGGGGGACTGTTTTGACTCTGTTGTGGTGCATCGGGTGTTGGAGGGGGCTCTTTCTTCTGGGACTGATGGTGCAGTCGATCTAAGGGAGATTGAAGGGGGTGACGAGAGGGTGCTGGTGGGAGGCTCTTCTGTGGTGCAGGATATGCAGTTGGTGGTTTTAGGAAAATGGTGGGTGTGTCTTGTGAGGGGTATGAAGACGAATTGATGGAGTTGTTTGAAGCATTGGAACAAGATAGGGATGATCCTAGGGGTAGGGCTTCTCATTGTCGATCGGGGGGGAAGTTAGTAAGGGAAATGAAAGCTTTGGTGTCTTCCATCAATTATGAGGGACCATCAAGGAAATGTAGATCAGGCGGGCGGGCTATTACGGTTGTTAATGCAGCCTAGAATCCTGAGTTGGAATGTCCGAGGCCTTAATGACTCTATTAAGGGCTCTAGGATTGGTAATTTAGTTCGTAGTTGGAAACCGGATCTTTTGTGTTTTCAGGAGACCAAAATTGGGAATGTTTCGAGGGCCTTAGTGAGACGTTTATGGGGAGGTCCTCATGTGAGGTGGAGTAGTTTGCCAGCGGAGGGTGCTTCAGGAGGTATTTTAATTGTGGGATTCTCGTGTGTTTGAGATGGTCGATGTTTGTGTAGGGAGTTATTCCCTTTCTGTGTTTTTTAAGAATGTGGAGGATGGTTATGCTTGGGCTTTCTCTGGAGTGTATGGTCCGAATGGTGACTCCTTTCGAAGGTTGTTATGGGATGAGCTGGTTTGCGTTTTCTCTTGGTGGAATGCTCCGTGGTGTATTGGTGGTGATTTTAATGTCATTCGATTTCCTGGTGAGAGGTCCGGCTTGGGAGGCTTTGGGAGACCGATGCTTGAATTTTCAGATTTTATCTCTGAGTTTGGGTTAGTGGATGCTCCGATGGTTGGTGGTTTATTCACGTGGTCCAATAACCGTTCTTGGTCTCGGATTGATAGATTCCTCTTTAGCCCAGAGTGGGAGAGTCTGTTCCCGGAGATTATCCAGCGTTGTCTGCCTCGTCTGTATTCTGATCACTTTCCAATTTTGTTGGAGCGTGCTTCATATGGGGATGGGAAAAAACCTTTCAGATTTGAAAATATGTGGTTGAAGGTGGAGGGGTTTGTGGATCGTATTAAGGAATGGTGGAGTAATTATGATTTTGTTGGGTCCCCCAGTTTTGTGCTCAGTATGAAATTGAAGGCTCTGAAACACGACTTAAAAGTTTGGAATAAAGACGTTTTTGGTGATCTCTCTTCTCGGAAGCTGTCTTTGTTGAGTGAGATATCTTTGCTGGATAGGCTGGATGAGGAGGGTCGTCTTGATAATATGGGTGGCGATAGGAAGGTGGACATTCTGAGGGAGTTGGATCAGCTGCTTGATTTGGAGGAAGTGAGTTGGAGGCAGAAATCACGGGCATTGTGGCTGAAGGAAGGGGATAGGTGTACAAAATTCTTCCATCGTGTGGCCAATTCACATAGAAAAACTAACTCTATCTCTCTTCTTGAGGTGGATGGGGAGTTGGTGGAAGACCCTGCGGATATTTCATCGAGGATTGTTAGTTTTTATTCTTCCTTGTATGCCGAGCCTTATCATTGGAGGCCTTCTTTGGATGGGTTGGAGTTTGATATGATTTCGGGGGAGGAGGCTGGGTGGTTAGAGAGACCCTTTGAGGAGGAGGAGGTGTCTGGGGTGGTCAGTGGTTTTAATGGAGATAAAGCTCCGGGGCCGGATGGTTTCTCGTTAGCGTTCTATCAGACTTGTTGGGAGGTTATCAAGGGGGATGTTCTTTCCGTTTTCAATGAATTTTTTCGTGATGGTAGATTTGTGCGTTGTCTGAATTCTACTTTTGTTGTTCTTATCCCGAAAAAACCGGGTGTTGTTGCGTTGGAAGATTTTCGTCCCATCAGCCTTGTGGGAGGAATCTATAAGATTCTCGCTAAGGTTTTGGCAAATAGATTGAAGGGTATGATGAATAAGATTATTTCGCCTACTCAGAATGCTTTTGTGGAGGGTCGACAGATTCTGGATTCTGTCTTAATTGCCAATGAGTGTATTGACTCTAGGTTGAGAATGGGTGAGCCGGGTTTGTTGTGTAAGTTGGATATTCACAAAGCCTATGACCACGTCAATTGGAAGTTCTACTGTATTTATTGCGCAGATGTGGCTTTGGTGACAAGTGGTGCCGCTGGATAGCATTTTGCATTTCTTCGGCCAAATTCTCTGTTCTTGTGAATGGATCCCCGGAGGGTTTTGTTGGTAGTTCTCGGGGCTTGAGGCAAGAAGATCCTCTCTCTCCTCTTTTATTTGTTATAGTTATGGAGGCTCTTTCTAGAATGATGACGCAATGTGTTTCGCATGGTGTTATTGATGGTTTTAAGGTTGGTGGTGTGAGTGGTGCGGCTACTAGTGTATCTCATTTGCTTTTTGCGGATGATACTTTACTTTTGTGCGGGGTTGAGGTGGATCAGATTCGTAGCATTCTCTGTTTGTTATTATGTTTTGAAGCTGTTTCGGGGTTGAAGGTGAATCTGTCCAAATCGGAGGTTATTCTCATTGGTAATGTTGGTAATGTGCAGGGGTTGGCTTCTTTATTGGGTTGTAGAGTTTCAACATTGCCAACGACTTATCTGGGGCTCCCTTTAGGTGCCCGATACAAAAGTGTGCAGATTTGGGATGACATTTTGGAGAGGATGGAAAGAAGGTTGGCAGGATAGAAGCGTATGTATTTGTCGAAGGGAGGTAGAATCACTTTGATAAAGTCCACTTTATCTTGTCTTCCGACTTACTTTTTATCTCTTTTCCCCATTCCGAATGCTGTGGCTATGAGAATTGAAAAGTTAGAAAGAGACTTCTTGTGGGGTAGTGAAGACGGTGTTCATAAGTTTCATCTTCTGAGTTGGGCGAAGGTGTGTTCTCTAATTCGTTCTGGTGGGCTGGGGCTTAGGAGGATCGCTGTGTTCCATAAAGCGTTGTTGGGAAAGTGGTTGTGGCGGTTTGGCATTGAGAGGGATAAATTGTGGAGATGTGTTATTGTTGCAAAATATGGTATTGCGGGCAGGGGGTGGTTCTCCTTGTCTTCTAGCGGTTCCTATGGGGTCAGCCTTTGGAAACATATCAGTAATGGTTGGGATTCTTTTTCTGAGCATACTCGGTTTGTTTTGGGAGATGGTCAGCGTCTCAGTTTTTGGCATGATAGGTGGTGCTGTGGGCGAGTTCTAAGCCAGTCCTTCCCTTCAGTCTTCTCTTTGTCCTCGTGTAAGGAAGCTATGGTGGTGGAGTGTTTGGAGGATTCTTCTTCCTTAGTGTGGAATTTGCAGTTCTCTAGATCTGTGAATGATTGGGAATTGGAGGAGGTTGATGACTTCTTTTCTCTCCTTTATGAGCAGAGGTTTCGTAGAGGGTGCGCAGATGTGATGTGGTGGGTGTGTTCGAAGACTGGTGTTTTTTCTGTAAAATCCTTCTATGATTCTCTTTCTGGTTATGCTGGTTCTGTCTCTTTCCCTTGGAAGGGGGTTTGGAAGGCCAAGGTCCCTATGCGAATGTCTTTCTTTGTGTGGGAGGCTGTCCATGGGCGTATTTTGACTATTGATAACCTCAGAAGACGGGGTCTTTATGTCACAGAGTAGTGTTATTTGTGTAAGGGAGACGGCGAATCAGTTCATCATCTGCTTTTGCATTGCACGGTTGCTCGAGATCTTTGGACGTCGGTCCTTGGTATCTTGAATATTCATTGGGTCATGCCGGAAAAGGTGGAGAATGTTTTATCTTCCTGGGGTAGGAATTTTAAGGATCCTTCTGCCAAGGCTATTTGGGGGATGATTCCGGCGTGTGTATGTTGGTGCCTTTGGAGGGAGCGGAATAAAAGGTGTTTCGAAGATTCGGACAGATCTCTAAGGAGCTTGCAGGGCGAAGTGTTTCTTTCTCTTTTCCTTTGGGCTAATGCTTTGTTGGGGGGTTGTTTTGTGGACTATGACGATTTCCTTAGTTTCTTTATTTGTATGCTCTGAGGGACTTTAGTACAGTCTTTGTACTAACTTCGCTTCTTATCTCTTTCTCATTAATAAAATTTTTCTTACTTATAAAAAAAAAAAAGATAAGCATTATTTCTGACAATTCTGTGGGTAAAAAGCCCCGTGGAGTTGTAACCCAAAAAAAGCCACGTGGAGTACTTGCTCTAGATTCTTCTTCATCAAGAGGCCATTCCACCTTTAGGTGCTTGAGAACATCGTTATAGGGGGCTGCGAGGATTTACCAACTATATTCATGCTACTTATACGCTTGCATTTACCTTTTTGATTTGTGGGATCTTAGATTACCTTCAACATACAATTTCCAAGAATGTTCTTCTGAGGAATGGGTTGCAAAGTAGGATGCTAGATTTTTCTTAATCGTTGTTTTTTGTTGCACATATGCATCTTACATGGAAACCTGACTGAGATTAAAGTTGTGTTTGATTCAATCCCACCTTAAGTGAGTTCTGATAGAATACCTCTAGGAAACCTCAGGTCCAAAAATTTTCACCAGGAAAACCCCTTTAACTGCATAATGTTCCAGTCATACTGTTCGTTGAAACTTCATCTGCAATCTGTCGAACACTCATTAAACAATATATTCAACATGTGGTCTTTTATTTTGCAACTTGAAGATCAATCAAGAGACCAGTATTAAATATTTGAGGACAAGGCATTTGCATTGGATGAAAGCATATGTGGCATCATTTGTCTGTGGAAGTTAAATTAAGAAGCCTTGGCTTATCCCTGAGTTCTCCTGGGGAAAATTAGCCCACATTAAAGTGCGAAGAAATAAATTTGAAATCTAGGGTGGAAAGAGGCTAAGAGAAGTGTGACACCTGCTGATAAGATAGAAGAGAGAAAAATAAAAAGACATGATGAGGATACAGAAAGGTTGAGGGTAGAAAGGACTTTTTTTGTGGAAGCCAGAAGAAGTGGTTTGACGTGAAAATTGTGGAACTTCAAAAAGAATGTTGACAAAGAGAGATAAGTGGACGATGATTTTTTTGTTAAACTTTATTAAAGAAAAAGAAAGATGACAGTACAAGAGATTATACTGACAGCAACTAGAGCATGCAAGCTAAAAAACTTAGAAAATCCGGAAAACCCACAAAAGGACCCCCTAAAACTGAATTCCTACAGAAAAAAAGAATGCACATAGATCCCCCCAAACTATCCAAAGACGAAGCTTCGTCCTCAAAACATCTCTCATTCCTTTCACTCCACAAACTCCACCAAATGCAAGCCGAGATCATCTTCCAAATGGCCAAAGTGACCGGATCCTCAACCTCCTTCTCCAACAATACAACACATCCACCCCTAGGCATAACCCAATCGTAGTTAAGAATGCTCAGCACATGCACCCACAATCCTCTAGCCACTGAGCAATGAAGAAGGATATGGTCAACCGATTCTCCGTCACTCTTATTACACAAATAGCACCACTCAGTCAAGTGGACGATGATGAAGATGTTGAAAGGAGAAGGATGACAGGGAAAACGAAGGTCGTCTGGTGAATTCTTCACGTTGCTCTTTTCTTTTTCCAATAGATTTTGGAATGATATCCCATTGATACCTAACCCCACCCTGGCGTGCAGCCATTGCATGTGGAGTAGACTTGTGCGATGGATTTTCAACTTCTGGCCTGTCTTTTAGTCATATCACAACTACTTTCTAATTTGTTTAGTTATCCTACCTTAGCAATGATAATAAACGTGTATAAGCTCAAAGATTCAAAATTCGATAAATCCAGTTAGTGTGTATTAAAACTTAAAGCACCCACATCAATTTCATTACAACTTCAACCAAAAACTCCAACATAACATTTAATTGTAAAAGAAACATAACAACCAAATATTAGTCTATTGTGTTGTCAGCACTTCTTTTAAGATGTCCTTTATGCAAGACTCCATCCTTAATGTGTAATGTAAAATCTAAATGTCAAAAGTAATTAAAACTTCTATATGAGATATTTCATGCAGCGAATAACATTGTAAACTATCATTAAATTTAAAACACTATATAATCAAGTTAAGACATTGTCCACACATCATGAACATTCTGTCTCCTTTGTTCTCTAAATGGTCAACATGCAATTAAGTTATGTGTGAGGGCCAGTGTCCTCATGGATTCCAATTCTGTTTCCATCTCGAGCTAGTGGAGTTTGTTTAAGATATAGACTTCACTCGTTGAATGTTGGTCCACTCGAGTGAGCTAATTTCCATACATCATGGTTGCCTACAGATTAAGCTTTGATATCATCAAACATCTTTCACACAATCAAGAAAACATTTAAAAATGTTTGCATGCATTTTCTCCATCATCATTCTTTATTTTCACCTTAATTTTTTCACAGCCTGAAATATGTTCAGAGCATTTGGCAGAATCAAACTAGAACACTTCGGAAGCATGGATCATAAATTTTTTTGAGTAAACCTTCGAACATATCATTGTTTCAAAGGGTAACGGCTATTTCAATTTATGATAATCTGATCATTTGAAATGACAAATGCTTTTCATATCTACTTACCTCATCCCTTTGCTTCAAAAACTTGAATTAGCAATTTCATTCAATCCAATTTCATAACGTTCCTATTTCCACCCCCAAGGGTGATAGCTCAGTGGTTAGGAGGGACATCCTCCTTGGGGCTCGACGTACCAAGTTCGAGTCTCAAGGGTGTGGGATGGATTTTACTGCTGATGGGCGAGTTCTTAACTTATCTGCTCCCTGGGTTGTGGGGTCGGTCCAGTGGATCGTGGTTTGTACTTCAGGGTTGGGCTAAACGGGTTCGGCTTTGGGGGATTTCCACGTTATCAAAAAATAAAT
Organism: Myrica gale; assembly: GCA_963930655.1. Taxonomy (NCBI): domain Eukaryota; kingdom Viridiplantae; phylum Streptophyta; class Magnoliopsida; order Fagales; family Myricaceae; genus Myrica; species Myrica gale. The sequence continues at coordinate 15,609,529 of OZ005607.1, read as the reverse complement.
AAATTTCATAACGTTCCTATTTCCATCATTTAATCTCAATAAAAGCAACTTTCCATCGAAGATAAAATCTGATTCTTTCTCATAAATGCTTTCAAACCATTGTTTTTATTGCTTTGGAAACTAATTATAACTGTGAAAAAATGCATGTTTAAACTACCATACAATGTGTTTATTTGTGTTCTTGTTTATTTGTAAATTTTGCAGTCTGAGAGCTTGAGATTTTCTTTAGATCAGTAAAACATAATCTTATTACAAACATAATGGTAAGTTTGTGAAGAATGCTCAAATAGCACCCACTAGAGTTCTACATCCTTCTTTCGGTGACAACATAAATTTACACTTGATATGATAAAATGTCAAATTACAAGTATAGTTGCCCCCTTATTTGAAATCTTAATGATGCTGGGTAGTAGGATTGATCTTTAAATACAAGTCAAAATAGGAGATTATTAACAGGATCCCTAAATTTATAATGAGTGGTTGAGATGGAAATCATATGAAAGCTTGACGCAAAATACCAAAGTCTCAAGGGCGTCATAACTTGTAGGAGTGAACGCTGGAAGGGAGGGCAGACATGAACCATTTTGTTTAAATTTTGAAATCAATATGCTAGGGTCAGCTCTATAAGGAAGAGGAATGACATTTCGGTTGATGGACTTGGCAAAAAGAGAGGAAGAAGCTCAAAATTTTAATATCCTGTGCTCTAAACTGGCAGCAGATTTAGGGTTGTCTTTTTGGTGGAAAGAAAAAAAGCAGAGCTGATTTCTTGCTTTTGATGGCAGATTTGAGGAAATGGAGGAGAGAAACTAAATCAGGGGAGTAGAGTTCGTCTTGTAGAGAGGAGAAAAATAGCAGGAAGCCTGGAAGTAGGTACCAGATTGGAGAGGAATTCTCTGAAATTCCTAGGTCCTAACCTAGAAATGCATAACTAGTAGTTACGAGATTAATAAAATAGTCAAACAGTTGAATAAGAATTACACAAATAATCACACAGAAACCAACAATATCATTCAAAAATGAACAAATAATCGTACAAAATCAACCAAGATTACACGAGGCACCCTGCTTGATGTCAGTGGATTATTATAATATACAGTTGAACTGACTTCTTTCACGTGGTGCAAGCAAAATGGGAGGCATGATAGTTTTGTCCGTTGGATTCGAGTATGTGGGCTTTTTAACTTTCAACATCAGTAACTTCCCTCACTGATGAAAGGAAAGATACACTTTTTTCTTTTCGTGTTTTTTATATGAAGATCATGCACAGCTAGTTAAAATTGGCTGTCAACTAGTATGTTTCTGCAATCCGGAGGCTTGCTGAAGTCGGTTGTGTTCTGGGCAACTTATAAAATGTCCAAATTAGCTTCATTCAGCTGAATCATCTTGGATCCTCTGTAACTCCATCTGAAGCTTTAAGTAGTTTCTACATAGTTTTATTGCAGTCTAAATCCTATAGACGTGTTCCTCATTTCTGTCTACTAGGTAATTTTTTTTTATCTTTAATGACGACATTAAGATTTATTGTGTTTTAATTATAAGACTTATTTGGCAGGCTGAGACCCAATTGGAGCATGTTTCCAAAAAGCAGAGGAAGTGAAGTGTTCTAATTGTGTGCTCCAATTTCGTGCCCAGATGGGGGAGGTGGGCTTCTGTTGTCCCTGCAGATGGAAAGGACGGTCACCACTCAGTGACTTGGGATGGTTTTATTTCCTTCACGTTTGATAGCCTCTCGTTTCCTTTCATTGTAATCTTCGTCCAGCATATTTGTACATGTAATGTTCCACATCAATGTCTCCCTTTTCAAGGTCTGCTATGTTCCACATCGTACCTCTTCCAGTTGATAGAATGATCATTAGTTAAAAATATTTGTTCTAAATTTTCTTCCGTTATAATGATTGGTTGTAGGATTTTCTCCGATTAGAACCAAGCAGCGGCTATGTTTGGTTTAGATCTCAAAACAGTTTCTGTGTTTGTGTTTTTTTGAAAGTAGCGTAGATTCTCTTGGAATTAGTGAAAATTGTGTTAAAAGTTGTTGAAATTTGTAAAAAGTTATTGGGATCGGTGAAAAGGTATTAGAATTGATGAAAAAGTGAGGAGTTTTTGAAAAGGTTTCGAGATCTAAAACAAACATAACCTAAAATAAACTCAGTTCTGGTTGCTGCATAAAAACCTTCTACTTGTTGAAACCAGTAGACGTCTTGGCTTAGAAACCCCCTTTGTTAAAGCGATATACGAGGATTTACTAATCAAATCCATAGTCACTTCTTTGTAAAGCATTGGAACATAGAAAGTTTACTGCATAATTTGTAATTCTCACCTTAAATTACCAAACTCAAAAGATATAAAACATGTGGCACAATCTTAGCCATTGTACTGTGACCTGTTGTGTATAGTGTAAACCAATTGTTAGTTTGGGTTTAATGTATCAAGTTTAGTGTATATTATAAAATAAGCTGTAGTTGGAGTGCAAAGTGTATATATATATATATATATATATATATATATATATATAGGGGTAAACTCATAGTTAGCCTCATATCTTTAGGGCAAAATCAAGTTACTACCCTTATTTTTCAAACCAACAATTTGAGACTCCCATATTTCAAAATCACTCAATCCTCGCCCCCCGTTAAATTTTACCGTCAAATGAGACGGTTTTGGGAACAAATGCTTTTCATGTGCGTCTACTCCACCTAAAATGACGAATCTACCCTCAATAAGTGTGAGATCTAGTTAACCCATCTCTCGCACAAACTCAACTCCCCCCACTCACACGAACTCAGCTTCTGCCTCGCACAGTCGCACGACCTCAGCTTCAGCCTCTCTGCCCAAGACCTTCGGTTCACTGAGCTTCTGCCTTTAGCTTCCTGCAATCCATTGTCATTGGAAAAGGTAGCAGTCGACTCCTCCATTTTCGCTTGGGTTTTTTTGTTTCTTTTTTTGCTTGGTTTGGTGTGGTGTTTCCAGTTTTTCTCGGTTTCGTCTGGTGTTCCCATTTGCTCATTCCTCCTTTAGAGACTATCAAGATGAAACAACTTCAAGATGACTACAAAAAAAACAATAATAGAAGAACCAAGATCTAGGTTCCCAATTTTCAAAGAAACCGTGCTATTGATTGTGAAAGTGGATGGTTTATTTCGCTGCAATTTTGTTAAAGCTTCCCCTTGCAATTTTGTTAAATCTTCCCTTTAAAGATAAAGCTTCCCATTGCAATTTTTTTTATTTACTCTTATTACACTGAATTAAGGTACTACACGGTTTTTCCAGCCATTGAGATGTCTGTTTCACACATAACAAGTAGCTCGGGAAGTGTTGAAAGTGGAGCCTCTACAGAAGGCCCAAAATGTTATTGTGATCTGAAAGCAAAATTGACTATTGCCTTTACGGATGAAAACTTTGAGAGACGATTTTGGGGTTGTGTGAAATTCAAGGTTAGTGTTTTATTTTTTAATTGGTTGCTAATGTATGTTTTGGTAATGTTTACTAATGTTCCGGTAATGTACATCAATTGGTTTTGCATGTTTAATAATGTTATAGTAATGTACATCAATTAGTTAGGAATCTTTATTAAAGGGTTTGGTTTGTTCTGTGGTACTTTTTATTAGCTCGATGTAATTTTTAAATCACAGGACAGAGGTCACTGCAACTATTTTGCATGGAGAGATCCTAAAATGTGTTCGTATGGACGAAGGGTTATTCGGCAACTCCGAGCTTTGCATTCGCAGTCGCTTGGTGAATAGTGTACTTGGGAATCACTTGAGAGAGAGCTCTGACATAAAAGTGAACTAATTGTTGACATGACTGAGCAACATCAAGAAGAGATCGTAAATATGTCGAAGCAGCATTGCACAGAAATTGAGAAGTTGAATGTGCAAAATCGAGCCAAAATTGATGTTATGATCGTGCAACATAAGCTGGAGATTGATGTGGAGATAAGGGTTTCAGATGTTAAGATGAATGGTTATAGGGCTACTTTAAGTTTTTGCTTGTTTCTTATTTTTGGAATTTTTGCTGCTCATATATTCAGTACCGGATTGTGTACCCCTTTGAGGCTTATGTTAGTCGCATGAGGTGTTTATTTTAGTGTCCAAAGTCGTGTTTATTCAGTACTGAATTTGTATTTCTGCATGTATAGCTCATATTGTAAACGTGGCAGGTGTTTCTGTAAATGGGTATCTAATAACATATCTACAAATCTCTTGACAGTTATAACAAAAATTCATTGCTAATAAAGAACAAAGTGCCAACAAGCAAATGGGTGGCCTGTTTCTGCAACACAACAAAATAAGTAGCTGCCAATTACATCCAAAAAGAAGCAGTTGTCAGTTAGATACAAAATAAGCATTTGTCATTTACATGCAAAATAACTACCGGCCAACTTACATCCAAAATATCAATATCTGCCACTTACATCCAAAAAAACTAGCTGTCATTTACAACCAAAAAGAAGCAGCTGTCATTTACATCCAACATAAGTAGTTGCTATTACATTCCCCATAAAATACCACTAACATGTATTACAACTCAATCATGTATCTCCCAATAAAGTCCTATAGCTGCTATTACATCTATGCTTAGGCTGAATATCCCTGATCTCAAAAGATAGTTCCTTCGGTATCTTCCTACCATATACTCTGTACTTGCACTTCTCTGACCTACAAACAATGACCACCTTATCGCCAGTGTTTTTATGAAAGCGGATGTCCTTCCCTATAGCGATGTTTGCCTCCTTCACGACCTCTTTAAATAGTGCAGCAGACGGGAACTTCATCCCTTTCACTAGGGTTACTGACCCTAAGTCACGTTCAACAAACTCAGGTGTACATCGAGAGGGTGCAGCAACGTCATCATCGCTATGTGGCGGGGAGACAAGTAAATCAGATAGTATCATATCTGACATACATCCTGCAACAACATAGTTACAAAATGAAATTATTATGTTACAAAATAATACTAACATGTTGCAACAAGCCAAACTATAATTAATTATTAATGCGTTTAATAAGTGAATTCATTGCTTACAATTATCTTTCCCGACCTCTTTACCGTCATCTTTACCATCGGGTGATAGAGGAGGTGTGACAAAAAGGTCTTCTAATCCTTTAACTGCAGCTTTTGTCTCCTCATATGACCTACCGAAAGGTCCACCAACCTCAAACGAAGGTCCACCAACATCGAATGAATGTCCTCTCACCTCAGCAAAATCGGGATCACCCAACTCAGAAGCTGAAGGACTCACATTCACATTTTCTTCGCACACAACAACATCGACATTATCGTTGGCATTTAGATTAACGTCGAAGAGGTCATCATCGGAACTAAGTGCATCATCCCACCACCGGGTTCTAATCCCAAGACGACGCCTCTCACGTTCTTCATCAACGTCGTCCACCTGTTCAGTAGTAGGTGGAGGTTCGAAACCAACAATGTATATGACAATGATCTGTTTACCCCCGTGTGCAGCCACCATCTGAAGCACATCAGGGTCCCCTGAGATAATTCGCAGCCCATCAGAGAGGGTCTGCTCTGGGTCCACGTAAAACAATAGGTCACCATGCTTGTACCCATATTCTTTCACAACTGCTTTTATCTCTATGTATGACAGGCAGTCGCAGTCGTAAGGATCTGGGTGCATAGACATCTTCCCGCCAATGTATATGCACCCACCATTCGACCTATCAAATCTACCCCCGTAGTGGACCTTAAACACAAAAGAATCTACTGCCATGGGGACGTGTCACAAAAATCACTTTCATTAAAGCTGTCGATCCATTATTCTTTGCTTGTAAAACTTTTCATAGAAAATACATATAATAGCATTCATCAGTGATATCAACAAGAGTCAATTGCCCAACTTAAAATAATGCAAATACCAGTACAAGGAACATAAAAGCAAAAGAATTAGCTAAACAAATGGGAGACAAGTAGACAGATGAATTAGGAATGACACAAGCAAGGACCACATGCTACACGACCTAAGAAAATAGAAATTCCAGACAATGAACACGAGACCACATGTTGTCGGCCACAAAATATGTGCTTCATTCGTCCCAATCACTTTTCGACCCCCTAAAAGGACTATAAATAACTATCTAAACTCACATTTCACAGCATCAAAAATTACAAACTGCATACTAAATTAAAAACACTTGATGCGAAATCCTCATCGCAATTCCCAAAATCCCAACAGTTGTATCCAAATTCCCACAAATATGGAGCCGAACTAAATGGGGAAAGCAAAATGGGGTTACCCTTGAGTCTTCTTCTCCTTTGGATTCCATGGCCGAACTAAATGGGGAAAAAGCCGAGCTGAATCGACTTCTACAGAGGGAGGCCACTTACAGATCTGCAATGGGAGGGCTCGACAGATTTGCAATGGGTGAGCGAGGCTTCTTGGGTGACCGGGTTTCGGGCTCCTTGGAAAGGACACGAGAGGTTGGCGTCGCGAAGGGTGGAGAGGTTTTTTCCTCTTGCTGCTGCTTCGTCTAGGGCACGATAGAATTGGATTTGGGCATCCAATTGGTCTTCATTGGGCGCGAACAAGAGAAGGGCAACGGCGTATATGAAAATTACTTACTGAGGGTAGATTCGTCATTTTAGGTGGAGTAGACGCACGTGTTCGCAAAACCGTCTCATTTGACGGTGAACTTTAACGGGGGGCGAGGATTGAGTGATTTTGAAACATAGGAGTCTCAAATTGTTGGTTTGAAAAATAAGGGTAGTAACTTGATTTTGCCCCAAAGATATGGGGCTAACTATGAGTTTACCTCATATATATATATATATATATAAAGTAGCCTTTTTTGGACTATTTGATCTAAAACCTTGGATAGTTGGTATTTGTTAGCCAAAATTTAGGGCACTCGAAAATTTTGGCCCAATAACTACAAAATATTTTATCTTCCTATCAAATTATTCCTTTTGTACTATAATAAATATAAAAAATTCATTCAAATAATATTTTTATTCACTTTTTTACAAATTCCAACACCCTAAAATTTTATTCACCCATAAGTTTAATCAAATGACTAAGAGTGAGTATGGATGGCTGTGTTATGTAACAGGTGGCAGTGGAATGGATTATTTTCCAAGCTTTCCATTCATTGTTGTTTGGGTAAGAAGAAAAAAAAAAAGGTGACTGGGGACCCAAGAAACACAATACATCCGTTACAGTAGGGAACTTAAGAAATGTTACAGGAAATGGTTTACACGTGATCCAGTCTCAGATTCTTCGACAAGAGGAATAGTGAAATTTTTTGGACCACAATATCATCAAATATGGACCCCTGGCATTGAGTAGTTTGCTCGTAAATCAAAGAATCCAGCAACTACGACGACGTTTCTTGTTGTTGACCTTGTCTTCCACCGAGGATTGTCTGGTAGAAGATCTCCTCTCCTCAATTCTCTGGTTTCTTTTTCTGGAATTATAAATAAAGTTAAAAGAAGAGACATGAAATACCGACCTCAGACCTCTCTTTGAAGCACACCAAATCTACCCTACCCCACCATGGTATCTGTCTTAAAACGTCGTAGTTTATTTGGATAATAAAGTATAACGAACCATGTGAGACATACAAACTCAGTCAAACATATCTCAAAAAACAATCACTAGTTTATAGAGCTGCTCCACTGAAAAAGGGAAGTGATGGTTTCCAAACATAACGCTTTCACGTGCAAAGTCAAGAACTCACGAATATTTAAATGAAGGAAAATAATCCAAGGTGATGTTCGTTTTGAGAAAAAATGTAGGATTTTAGAGAAGTGAATTTTTATGTTGAATAGTATTTTATTGGTGTTTGTGTAAAGTGGAGAGAGAAATGATTTGATGTAATTGTTTAATAAAAAAATATTGGAGTTAATGTGAAAAAGTATAGAGAGATAAAATTTATGTTGAATAAAAAATTAAAAAGTTGTTGGAGATTGTGTAAAATGTATTGGTTTTTGTGTTTGAATTCTGAATATGTTCGGTGGTAGAATTGTGAATATACTTAGAATCCTGAAAAAATGGTGAAAACGAACATACCCCAAGATTATCATAGCTACCAAACAATGTGTGTGTGGTGTGGGTGTTAGGGTCCCCGGTCTAGGACTCCATAACAATCACCAACTCCTCCACGCGATCCGCTCCAACACCGTAATCGATCCTCCCGAACCGTTTCTAGTAACACACGAGCGAAGAATTAAGGATCAAAACACTCAACAAATGAATAATACCTCTCTTATTACGAAGAACGTGGTCTTATGATTATTAGTCCTTCGAACCCCAAGAACAATCGTACAAGGGTTATTAGCCCAAGCACGCCCAACTTAAGAGGTTATTAGCCCCCAAGTCTACTGGCATAAACGTGCCTATGCCTGGCCACTCTCAGAAAAGCTCTCTAGCTCTCACTACTCAACTCTATGACTGAATGCATTCTAATGCTCCTGAGGAGTGTTTATATAGGCCTTCTCAGGAGCTTACAAAACCCTAATCAAATCAAATCAAATCAATCTAAATCAAATCTTCAGGATTCTAAGGAAACAATTCCCAGAATCAGGGAGATTTGATGATACATTCCTAAAACATCAAAGCTCAGAAAGGAAAGACAATCTTCTAGAAACATCTATTTCTAGAAGATAATATTTATTCAATTAATACCATAATCAGAGGCAATCTCTGAAGATGTTGATTCCGCCGCCGTCCGCCGCCCTACACGGTGGCGCCGCCGCCATGCTCCTCCTTGGGTGGTGATGCTCCTCCGACTCCCAAGGTCATGCTTATCACTTCTCGTCTGGTCACCGCTAAGGGTGGTGGTGCTCCGCCGCCGGCGGTGGCTGCTGTGGTTAGCCACTCTTGGCCCTCTGCTGCTGCTTGGCTTGGCTGGGGGTCAGGGCCCTGCTGTGGTGCTAAGTCATGGCAAGGCCATGTGGTGCCCATGAGCTTGCCATGGCATGTCTGCGGCTGGCTGACTTGCTTGCTGGGCATGGGCATTGCTGGGCTGCCATGGCTTGTCAGTGGTGCCGGTGTGCCTTGCTTGCGCGCGCGCATGCTGATGCCATGGCTTGTCTGTGGTGCCTCGGCTGCGCGCGCTGTGGGCGTGTCATGTGCTCCTGCCGCGCGCGCTGTGGGGGTGTCAAAGGCGCCCATGGGTGGCATTGGCGCCGCATCTCGTGTGCTATCCTCCTCCTCGCAGCCGTTCAGTCCAAGGTCTTCTCTGGGGACCCTTTCAGTGGGGCCCTATACAATGCGCGAGCTGTGTGCAAAGGACCGAAAGTTCGATCTATTATTGAGTAGAAGAGAAGAAGACAGCTTAGAGGATCTGCACTTATTCAAAAAGAAGGTGACTGAAATGACAATTTCGGGTGTCCAATCCGGGGTAGAAATATAGAATCAGTCTAGACCACGTGCCATGCACAGGATTTCACTTAGACAAACAAAAAAAAATAAAAATAAAAATATCGTGGCCATATCTGTTAGATGAATAAAAGAGTGATTATTGAATATGACGAGACAAAAGTGAAAAGATGAGACATTTTCCGATTATTAGGAAAAAAAAATGTAAGCTTTCACATGCTCGTGAGATATATTTGGTTTTCACTTTCTCTTTGAAAACGTATTTTCAAATGAAAGAATTTTTTTTAATTCAACTATGATTTTTTTACACTAATTATTCTTTAATCTTCAATAAAAAAATTCTATCTAATTATTGACCTAAATTTTGTGTGAAAAAACAACATAACCAAAACAATTTTTACAAAAACCCATAAAAAATCTCCTCAGAACACTCAAAAAAATGTCTGACTAAATTTTGTTAAATCATTACAATTATTTATTTTTTTTCGAAAACGCAAACAAACATAAGATTAGTTTTGGATAGGCAGAGAAGAAAAATTGTTTGGGTAAAAGAATACATAATGTGTTTCTTGTTTTTGGTTGGTTTGTTTTCTGTTCTGTGAAAGTGGACAGAGAAGTCACCAATTTTGTTTGTTTGTATTCTGATTATACTTTATCACAAGTAGCAGTCTACTTGTAAAGTTCCTTTTCATCTTTAAAAGGTAGATCTTCATCACAGGGTTAATATTTCCTAAAATAGAAGCTTGAACCATTAGAGATCTTCAACAAGGGGGAAATAATTTCAAAAATAATATTTGGGAGCAAACTGTAAATGAGAGTAATTTTAGAGGAAAATAAACCTACTTGGATCCGGAATTGGCCAATATTTCCAAAAGCTAGGATTTGTCTGCCCAACAGATGCTTATTTGGGAAACATCCCATACATTTGAGGCCCGAAAAGTAAAATATTCCGTTGGCCTCGACCATAAGTTATTCTGGCTCTAACGTATTCAGAGCCAAGGATCCCATACTGATTATATTCCCACTCCTAAACCGTATTCAGAACCAGAGATAAACCCCGAATCGAAAAAGCATATCACCAATAAGATTTGCGGAACCAGATGCTTATCCAAACGGGGGGGCCAGCGATGCTCTGAAAGCAAAATCCTTTGTCACCTATCGGGAATTTCCCCCCCGCGTAACCTTTCATTCTAGGATGGTCAAACTTTCCATTCCAACGATGCCACTAAATCCTTTCAAATCCTATACTCAAGCGCAATACAAAAAAGAAAGCCTCTTCAAACATACGCATATGAAAGAATTTCGGACAACCCAACCCCATAATATTCGCGAAAGATTTAGAGGCCTTGCAGAGTCTACCTGCAATCATATACCAGCAAAATACAGAGAGCTCCAATCACCAAGAATATACAAGGACTTTCACTACCTTGGCTGAACCGAGTAGCTCTCCATAACTCATCTAACACTCTTTCGAAGAGAAAGGCCTTCTAACCCTCTTAGAAGATAAAGAAATTCAACATCTCAAGTTCTGTATGGGTGAGTATGTGCACCATGTGAGAGGGAGGCCGAGATAAGGGATTTACATTAGCTGGGCAACCAAAACAATTAAACTGATGCAACCTTCACAAAAGACAGCTCACAAAAAAAGGGAAGAAAAACAACCTGGAGAGGTAACAAAATTAATCATAGACAAAAACCAACAAATTCATCCAATTGTTCTAGGTTCATGACACCAAAGACCGAACAAAAATTACCAAATTTAAAGCAAAAAGACACTACCAACCAAAGCTAATAAAACAACTGACAAAGCAAACAATTAGACACTAGAGAAGATTGCCGCAAATTAATGCAAACAAGAAGAGGTAACCCACCAAACGCAGCTAATAATACCAAGAGGAGATGACCTAACATAAATAAAGATTTCATCAAACTTATCTGCCCTGTTCCCTCTTATGTTTTTATGCTTCCAAATTTTTAGTTTTGGTTGATTGGTCCTCACTTGGCCATCATGACTTTGACAAACTCCTCATAGTTGATCTGCCCATCACCATCCACATCAGCTTCACGAATCATCTCATCAACTTCCTCATCTGTCAGCTTCTCACCAAGATTTGTCATAACATGGCGGAGCTCGGCTGCAGAAATGAAGCCATTTTGGTCCTTGTCAAACACACGGAAAGCCTCCTTTAGCTCCTCCTCTGAATCGGTGTCCTTCATCTTCCGGGCCATCAGGTTAAGGAATTCTGGGAAATCAATGGTACCATTCCCATCAGCATCAACCTCATTAATCATGTCTTGCAGCTCTGCTTCTGTTGGGTTCTGACCCAGAGACCGCATTACTGTCCCAAGCTCTTTGGTAGTGATACAGCCTGCAGCAAAAGTTAGGAAACTATTTGAGATGATATCAAAAGAGTTAGAGCAATACCAATTAACTAGCAGATATTGTGAAGCCTAACAGAGATTCATTTCCCCATATGAACATAAACAAGAAGGATTAGTTTTCCAATCACTACCCTACTTCCAATTTTCCGTACTCTCAGACTTCCTAGAAACATAATCTTCTCACTTTTCTAAGGCAGAAAAAAGTAGAGAGGTCAATCACCAAAAAACTGTAAAAGTGTAATTACATCACAATCCACTAAAGATACCCAAGACCAAACGCAGACACATGGAAGATATCTAAGATTCCAAGTTAAGAAGAAGAACAATTATGTTGGCCTGTTAAGAAAATAACCAAAGAAAAAACAATGCCAGGTTCAAAACAAAACTAATAGATTGTAATAGCTCCAGACCCACTTCCAAAGAAAGCCTATTTTGCCTCTCAAGAATGCTAGCCAATACAACTTAAATCTTTTCTAAATCAGAGATAGTTTATCAGAAAGTTCTGTTGAATATTGGATTGGTGTGACAGGCACTTGCAAGATAATTAGTCTCGACCTGCATCCAACACTCGTCGACCATTAACTAAAAGAGCAAATTTTTGTGACTGCATTTTCTCAAGAAACTGATCAGTAATCATTATGCCATTCATTATTCTTAAGAATGAAAGCAGAGAGTCAAATATGGATATATGGATGATTTTTGAACTCATAAACTGTGAGTCACGCGAATGTACTAAAGTTTCTAAAGCTTACTGTCACTAATAAGAACTTCTCATCCAATTGTAGCGCAAAAGAACCAAAAAAAAATGCAAAAAAAATGTAGGTGCTCATATATGTAGGGACGCCGCCAGGCAAACCAATATTTTGAGAACAAAGTAGAATTATCCTTCTTACAGCTTAGAGACACAGGAAAGTAATTCCTATGCAATTGCCACAGAGTAGCAAGAACGCATACGAGATTTTCCCATAGAAGCCCAAACATTTTTCTCAATGCGACTCGGCATGTATTTCCTATCCCAACACTAGACAAAATAAAAGAGCTTTGCAAGTTGAGAATTATTTTCAAAATTAAGGATTCGATGATTTCCAGAACCCATATCCGCCAATTGTCAAAAAACATCTAATAGTCATTCAGAAAATCCGTCTCGTCCCAAGAAACAGTACAATATGATAAATATCAACAGAAAATAACCCGAACCGCGAAAGAAAGAGTAGATCTGGAAAGATCGAAAAGATCACGAACGATCCTAACGCGCAGCGCAAGCTACAAAATCACAACTCCCCCAAGAAAAAGGACTGAAGAATCTCATGTATAAATCAATAAAAAAAATACCGACTTTCGTAGCAATCAAACGCAGCCAAAACCACACGGAGACCCTAGATCATCCACACAGAACGCAAACGGAAACAACCATCTGTCTATTCGTAATGAGTACAGATACTAGATCTGAAATTAAAATGTCAAAAATAGAAAAAGAAACAAAGAAACGAAAGCCATGATAGAAGGGAGAGAAAGAGAGGATCTAAGAAAAGAGACCATCGCCGTCCTTGTCGAAGAGGCTGAAGGCCTCCTTGAACTCGGAGATCTGGTCGTCAGTGAGCTGATCCGCCATTTTTTTCAGGAATCTGTTCGGACGAGCGAGAAAATCAGCGAAAGAAACCAAGAAGAGGGAAGAATTGAAAAACGCGGATACGTCTGAGACCCTGATGTGGCAATTGAGGAGTGCCGTTAAGCTATATATAAAGGCCGAGAGCCCGAGACTATCCAACAGCAAGGGCCGAGGAGAATCCGATTCTCTCTCATCCGCACGTATCCCTTTCCCCCAATTCAGTGTAATACCAATTTGACCATTTTGCCATTTACTTTTGGCCCCACCCCACCGGGCCCGCCACCGGCCCAGCATCATTTTATTCTTTGCCTTTTATCTTTGGGTTTCTTTGCTTCGTCTTGCATCTTCACTCTCTCTATACAGGACTTTACTTTTGCCACTACGGATAGGTGAAATCAGAAAATTTTCACTGACTTTTCATAAATTTTCAATAATTTTTCACAACTCTTAACACAATTTTTCTTTTTTATAAATTTTAACAATTTTTCACAAACTTCAATACATATTTTACAATTTTAACACATTTTTTTTACAAACACTAATAAAATTTTAGCAACCTTGCTTACGTCCACCTCTCAAGCTCTTTCACTGAGCCCGGAGACTTTCCACTATTAACCATTCTAGCTAAGAAAATAGATTTTACACAAAACTCAAGAGCACCCTCCCAAGCTTCAATCCATTTAGTGATATACCCACACCAAAGTTACAAGAGTACACACACTCTTTCCTTACACTTTGTAGATGTTGATATCAACAACAATAAACTCTTTTGAAGAATAGATGATACGATATAACTATCTCCAAAGCTCACACTGTTGAATGTGTCTAGAGAGGCTTTAGAAAATGTGAAGAAGGCTTAGAGAATATTTTAGTTCAAAATAAAAAAAAAATTGCCAGCCTTCTAAAACCCTTTAAATACCCTTCTATAGAAAATTTTAGGTCTACCGGTCGACTGCTATCCACTTACTAGTGGATCCGGTATCTGTGATCGTTAGCTTTTTCGAGATTCTTGGAATTCAAAGGACAAGAATATTCTCTTCACGACATACCGGTGGATCCAATACCTGTGACCGTTGTTAGTTTTTGGCAGTATTCAACATTTGAAAATAATAGAGAATATCTTAATGAATAAGGTACTACCGGTCGAAGGTGTCGTCCGTTTGAGAATCAGGTAAAATCGGAGTTATACTAATAGGCTCCTCTTGAGTAGATATACACACGGTCGACCGCTGGTCGTCCAGCTGTGAAACTGCTTAAAACAAATTTAAAACTTTGACACTTAAAAGGTTTCTTGGTTGCACTATGTGCATCTTGTAATCATATTGGTCCTCCGGTATAAACAAAACTCAGCTTTTTATAAATAAACAATCAAAAGCACTTTGAGCTTGTTTAAAAACCATTTCTTTTAAATGAGTGTATGATCAAGCTTTATCTAAGTAATGAACCTAAGAGTAACAAGAAATAACCTAGAGGTCTTCAAGTCTTGGACTCTTCACTTCTTCAAGCTTGATTTCTTCATGGTTGACACTTTGATCTTGAAGTTGTCCACTATTCTTTCATAAACTTTTTTTGTGATCATCAAAACCTTGATTATGATCTAAAGTCAACAATCTATTATTGGCAACGAATACTTATTCTTCACAGTCACCTTGATTCAATTCCCTGTAATCAATATACATTTTGAGAAACTCATCCTTCTTCCTATGCTGACATACTACGTCTAATATAACCTCGCTCCAATAAGTCTTTGAATTGCTCATTTAGCTCTTTAACCTCAACCGGAGACATCCGATAAGGTGCCTTAGATATCGGGGTCGTCACTGGTAACACCTCGATCTCGAAATCTATCTCCCTATTTGTTGGTAGGCTAGGCAATTCCTTTGGAAAGACCTCCGGAAATTCCTCACTACTTGTATCGAATCCAACTATGTGGCTTCACTTTCCTTCCCGATAAGAGAGACTAAGAATCCCTGAGTTACACTAGCGCAAATATCTTCGCACTTGAATCGCAGATACTAAGTGTCACGCCTCATGCTCGTACTTATCTCCTACGTGCACATATAGAAATAGTATGCACACTAAAGGGAATTACGACACAAATTAAACTCATACGAAAAATTACCATATTGCCCTTGGAAAAAGTTCAGCAGAAGACTTGTTTTAACATACGAATTTCGTTTAAAAGGTTCTTTGAAATCTTATTAAATACAAAAATATGATTTGGGAAAATTGATGTAATTGCTAAATAATTTAGACAACTAGAAGTGGCTCGGAAAATAAGGTAATTAACTAAACATAAGAATTTAGTAATTAATGGTTCTTAAAAGACAAGGTTATTCATTGGTTAAGTTACTCTTGAGGGGAAAATGGAAATTAGAAAACAATAGATAAGCCAGAAATTTTCATAAATACGTCACGGTTTCCAAAACACGTCCTTCTCGAGGACTACAAAAGGGGCTAGAGTTACAAAAGTGTGAGCGCACTAAGGCTCACTAAGCCTATACAACTGTGATATGAAAGCTAAAAACGTTTTTACTAGTACATCGAAAACAGGAAAGCTGGAAAAGATCCTATCAACTAATACTCCTTAGTGTCGGAGGTGAGATCCGCTACTCCATTATCCGATGATCTTCGACTAGTCTCCATCAGCAGGGCCGCTGGTGATGGGTAGGGGACAACGAGGGATCCTTGAGATACCAATAGGGTGTGTGCTCCGTTGATATTTCAAATGAGTCTGAGACCCACGCTCAGATGTGGAGGACTATGATGTAGGGTTCCATGTCTATAACTTGTTCGCTCTTGAAAAGCTTCATGTTCCTGTAGATATAATTGGAGCACCAACAACAAGAAAATAAAAAAGGGTGAGTCATGTGGACTCAGTAAGGTGGGAAAAGGGGCATGACATGCATAAAATGTATCAAATCAGTAGATAATGAAACTAAAGATTCATGTGAATAAGTTAAAATTCAAATAAGTGCAATGATCGTGAGATAATGCTATCCACCTAACCCTATTCCTTCCTTTGGTTTTGAAGTGTTTTCGATGCCTGCTCTGTTCACCCTAGAGTCGTGTTGTGCATCTCTCCTCTCCTCATTAGACTGTCTCGTGCCACCTGCACCAAGACTCTGTCAAAAGCATTAATGTCCCAATGAGAGACCATCAACTCCCTGTAATGGGGGTTGCACTCTCCTCAATGTGCCCGGTACCACAACCCTTTTCTCGGCAACCACTTCAATGGGTTCGGTTTCACTTTCCTCGGTGTTGGTTTTCTCTCACATGTCATGTATGTATCATAAATGCTCAATCATTGATGCAATGACTAAAAGTTTCAAACATTAATGCGATGATTCAATAAAAATAGAGTAATTGAATTTATCTCTACCATTCATAGCATAAATGAATTAGGTAAGGGGGAATGGTTCCTATTAACTATCTAATTTCTCTTTCTTTTTCCTTTGAATAATTTTTCATATTCTAAATAGTGATTACTTCTTTTTACTCCTTTTATTGAATTATTGAATTTTGATAAGGCAATATAACTCTTTATTTAACCTTTCTTCCCTTTCTATTAGGTGTCGCATTGCCTCCTTATTCTTTCTATTGCCCACTGTTGCCATTAAACTTCTTCCCCTGGGGCTGGTCGTGGGTACTATTTCCTTGATGCTACAGAGGGCACTTCTTCTGTCGCTTGTAAAAAGCGACATTCCTTTGAATACTGCGCTTCACCATGGTCGGGCGCTCCACCAACTTAGCTAGATTCCCAAAATTATGGCTACAGATTCGATCGAAAAATTGGGGGTGCAACCCCCTCAAAAATTTTCGCCTTCTTCTCCTCATCAAGAATTAAGTCCGGCACAAAACAGGACATCTCCATAAACTTAGCTTCATACTCTTATACAGACATCGACCTTTTCACCAAACCGGCATATTCCGTTATCCTAGCATTCCTAACAGAACGAGGGAAATATCGACTCAAGAATTCCATCTTAAACCTAGCCCACATAATTGGTACCCCTTGTAACTCCTACTCCAAGTGTGCACTTCTAGAAATTCACCATCTATTTGCCTCTCTTGATAATTTATAGGCAGCGTAGAGCACCTTCTATTCCTCTATACACCCCAGAATCCTAAATAATTCTCATATATCTAGAATCCAGTTCTCAGCAGTCACGTGGTCGAGTTTACCATGATAGCAAACAGTATGATGTTGATTGAATTGATCAAAAGAGCACCCTTTTGGAGCATTCCTTCAGGTTTACCATGAAAGCAAGTAGGTATTAATGGGGTTGTGTCCTCGTATCTCCCCGAATATTGGCCTCAATTCATTTGTTGGGCCGTAAATTTAGCCAAATTTTGAAGCATTCCTTTAGCATTAAAACCCAGGTTAGGTTGTTCCTGCTCCCAGTTCGGACTCTCATTCCCATTATTTGAAGCCATGATGATCCTGAGGGATACAACACCATTAATAATACTATAGAAAAGAAAGCAAAGTCTAATCATTCTAATGACATCAAGAAACAACACCAACTATCACGCCTTCTGCCTGTATTAACTTCTAAGCTTTCTTTATAGTAATAAAATGCTTAATATAACGAGACTACGACACAAAATCCTCCTAGATGCTCAAATGACGAAATTGCCCTCTTAAGAGTACAACGGAAGATTTAAGAAAAAAAGACTAGTTAGGCTTGTAGAAACATTAACGACTTCAAGTCACGATAGACTTTATTTAGTTAATATAGAAGGTGAAGAATTATTATTTTTTAATTAAGTCATACTATATCCATGGCTTTGAGTGAAATATATCCATGGCTTAGTACTCTACTGAAGAAAGTCTGGAACAGGGAAAAGAACTTGTATTTGACACAAAAAGGGTAAATTGGGACAAAAAATAGGTTTACTGAAAGTATTTAGAAAAGCTTACAACTGAAGAACAAATGGACAAAGGGATGCAGAAGATAAGAAGAAAAGAGTGCAGACTAGAGTTCCATCAGTATGTTCAGTATAGGAAAGAAATGTTAAGAATTAGAAAGAATAAAATGAAGTTAAGAGAATAAAATAGTGATATAGGGAATAGACAATCAATCTAGTGTTGAAGTACGCAAGTAAGATCCTCTGGGAGAAGTCCAAGGGGGTCTATGATGATGAAGCTGTTGTTGGCTCTGCCCCAGCTGATGAGGGATTGACTCAGGCATGGCTGCACCGAACTTAAGAAGCGTATCTTCGCAAAAAAAAAGAAAAGAAAAAGAAGAGTATCTTCACAAGCAAAACAATTTGAAACAAATTTTGTCCGTGAACGATGTCGCTTAAGCTAAGTTGGAAAATGATATGGCTTAATTTAGTGCCACGTGTTTTTATTTGGGATCTGGGCAGAATTAATATTTAGTTATAAAATTCATACATAGTTCTTTAAATTAGTGCTATTAAAGAATAAATTTTATTAATTCTTTAATTAAGGGAAAATGGGCAAAATAATTGAAAACCATATGTCACATTTTTTTTTATAAGTAAACCAATCTTATTCAAAGGTAAAACACAGATACAAAACATACAGAGTCAACAGTACAAAAGACTATACTGGAAACCCCTAACATAAGCAAGCAAGAAAGCTATGAAAATCTGAATAACCCGAAAAAGGAGAACCCAACATCACATTAGCCCAAAGAAAAAGCGACTGCAAAACAAGACCCCTTAAACTATCCAAAGGACGCTCAGAATTTCTAAGCATATGTTATTCCTCTCCCTCCACAAGGTCCACCAAACAACAAGAGGAATCATCCTCCACACTGCCAAAGCAATGGGGTTCTCGAACTGCATTCTCCAGCCTCTCAACACCTCAATCACCCTCCTTGGCATAACCCAGGAAAGATTCATAATGCAAAATAAAGACGCCCACAACCCGCTAGCCACCGAACAATGCAGAAGAAGATGATCCACAGACTCCCCCTCGCCTTTACACAAGAAACACCAGTCAGTCAAGTAAAAGCCCCTCCTCCGTAAGTTGTCAATAGTAAACACTCTCCCATGAGCAGCCTCCCAAGCCAAAAACGCAACTCTAGAGGGAGCCAAAGTCTTCCAGCACTGACGCCAAGGGAAACCCAAATCAATACCCCGTGAAAGAGATCTATACAAAGACTTGACCAAAAAAGACACTGATTTTGGAATCCCGCCACCACATCTTATCAACCTCCCCTCTCTTAACAACTTGCCCGTACAACAAAGAATAAAAGGCTGCAAAGTCATCCAACTCCCAATCACTGGCAGATCGAGAAAACTGAACATTCCAAACCGTAGATCCCGAACTATCCTCCAAATAATCTGCCACCAAAGCATCCTGATTCTGAGCCAAGGAGAATAAAAGAGGGAAGACAAGCCTTAAAATTCTGACTCCACACCAGAGGTCATGCCAAAAACGAACTCTAAGCCGGCGCCCAACCACAAAAGAAATCCTCTCATAGAAGCATGCCAACCCTCTACTAATATGCTTCCACAAGCTCACCCCATAAGAACCATTAACCACCGGAGTCCTCCATCCCCCCACCTCGCAACCATACTTCTCCAAAATGACATGCCTCCATAAACTATCGGTATCCGTAGCGAACCGCCACAACCACTTCCCAAGCAAGACCTTATTGAACAAAGGCAAACGCCTTAGACCCAACCCACCAGCTCGAAGAGGAGAGCACACCTTATTCCACCTGACAAGATGAAACTCATGTCCCTCCCCCCCACTACCCCACAAAAAATCTCTTTGGATCTTTTCCAATCTGTTAGCCACCACCATGGGTATAGGAAAAAGAAACATGAAATAAGTAGGAAGGCATGAAAGCGTGGACTTGATAAGAGAGATTTTTCCCCCCTTCGAAAGGTAAATGCACTTCCAACTAGCCAATCTCCTTTCAACCCGCTCAATAATGTCATCCCAAATGCGTGGACTCTTATATCTCGCCCCAAGAGGGAGCCCAAGATACGTCATCGGAAGAGCAGAAACTTCACATTCCATTATGTCAGCCCGCCGCTGAGCATTATCCACTATACTAATAGGAATAACAACAAATTTGGAAAGGTTGATCTTCAAGTCTGACACCGCCTCAAAGCAAAGCAACTAACACCTAAGGTGACAAACTTGGCTCTCCTCAGCCCCACACATGATGAGTGTATCGTCAGCAAATAATAAATGAGAAATACACACCCCAATACCCCTACCACCATCCACACCCACCAAGGCACCTCTCACCACCAACTCATTAAGCATCTTGCTAAAAGTCTCCATAACAATAACAAATAGAAGAGGGGAAAGAAGATCACCTTGGCGCAGCCCGCGAGAATTGCCAAAAAAACCTTGAGGATAACCGTTCACCATAACTGAGAACTTAACCGTCGAAATACAAAAAGCAATCCAATTACACCACTTCTCCCCAAACCCACACCTCCTCAACATATACAACAAGAAATCTCAATTCACATGATCATAAGTCTTCTGGAGATCCAGTTTACAAATCAAACCTGGCACCCGCGATTTCAATCTAGAATCAATGCACACATTTGCAATCAACACTGAATCCAAAATCTGTCTACCTCGAACAAAGGCACTCTGAGAGGGTGAAATGAGGTTCTTTGTACAAGGAACAGTAATAATTCACAATCTCATCAGACACCACCACCGGATCCTCCACAACAACCCCATCCACCTCCAAACAAGTAATGAAATTAATCCTCCTATTCGAATTTGCCATGCGATGGAAAAACTTGGTGTTTCTATCCCCCTCCTTAAGCCACAAAGAACGCGACTTCTGTCTCCAACTCACCTCTTCCATATCAATCAAGCGTTCCAACTCCCCCAACACATGAATCTTCCTAGTTTTCCCCTCCTCCAAAAGCCCCACTTCATCCAGCAAGTCAATCGAAGACAACTCATTCAACAAAGAGGACTTCCTAAAACTAATATCCCCAAACTCCTCCTGATTCCACACTTTCAGATCTCTTTTCAACGCCTTCAACTTTGCATCCAACACAAAACTAGGAGACCCCGCAAAAGAATACGAACCCCACCATTCCCGAACCTTATCCACAAACCCATCCACTTTCAGCCACATGTTCTCGAATCGAAACGACCTCTTCCCACCCCCCAGACTGCCCCGCTCCAAAAGAATAGGAAAATGATCCGAGAGAATGCGTGGCAACCTTTTCTGAGTCACCTCCGGGAACAAGGATTCCCAAGATGAGCTAAGGAGGAAGCGGTCAATCCTAGACCACGACTCAAAAACCCTATTGTTAAACCACGTATAAACTCCACCCAATAGAGGAATGTCCACAAGACCCAACTCCGCAACGAAATCCAAGAACTCCACCATTGCTCTCCCAACCCCACCGCCACCCAAACGTTCGCTGGGAAACCGGGTAACATTAAAATCACCTCCAATACACCACGGGAGATCCCACCACACAAAAACCTCAGCCAACTCATCCCATAACAAACTCCTATCCTTATCCTCGTTAGGACCATACACACCCGAAAATATCCACTGATAACCATCATCGACATTTTTAAAGATCACCGAAACCGAAAAGTCACCAAGGCAAGAATCCACCATCTCCAACGCCCTGTTATCCCACATTAATAAAATGCCCCCCGATGCACCAACCGCCGCCAAACTAAGCCAACAAACATGAGCCCCTCCCCACAAACGTCTAACCAAAGCCCAAGAAATCTCAGCCACTTTGGTCTCTTGAAGACAAACAACATCCGGTTTCCAACCCCTCAAAAGATTCCCCACCCTACTACACTTCATCTTATCATTTAACCCCCGAACATTCCAACTCAAGATTCGTGGCATCATTTAAACACTAACAATGCCCTCCTTTTGTTCTTGCTCATTCTAGCCATTAAAGAAGTTACTTCATAGTTAATTGAAGAAGTCAATCCCTTCAACTCTCGTATCATCTTCCTCCCTGATTTTGTAGACTTTTTAAAACTACTCTGCACCCTGTCTCCTTCCAACGCAACAAAGAGTTTCCTCAGCTCCTCCTCATGACCCTCACAGATACCCCAACCAAATGTCTAACGGAAGAAACCATCTCTAAAACCCACTATGACACACCAAATTCCTGAGACTTCCCCATCGATTCATCACTTGGGAACAGACCGCCAAGGGTTCCACATTCGTCAATTCCCTCTCACCATCTCCCAAAAACTCACCATCCTCCAACTCTAGAGAATTTTTTTTTTGATGAATAAGCCAATCTCATTAGAAATAGTATAAACAGTACAAAAGACTATACCGTCATCACTACTCCAAACAAGCAAGAAAACTAAGGAAATCAACAAAATATAGAAAAGGAGAACCAAAAATCGAGGTCACCCAACTAAAAAGCAAGGACAACAAAACGCCCTGTAACCTATCCAAAGACAGAGAACAATCCTCAAAACATCTAGAATTACGCTCCCGCCAAAGACACCACCAGATACAAGGGGGTATCAAATGCCAAATAGCCTTAGCGAAAGGGTTCTTAAGCCTCCTCTTCCAACACCACAACACATCTTCCACAGTCTCTGGCATAACCCATTGAAGATTCAGAATACAAAACACATGAGACCACAGCCCACTCGCATAAGGACAATGCAACAATACATGATTAATAGATTCCCCAACACCACGGCATAAGAAACACCAATCTGCCAAGATAAGACCCATTCTTCGAAGATTATCAATAGTTAAACTCCTACCAAGAGAAGCCTCCCACACAAAGAAGGAAACTCTCATAGGACACAAGGACCTCCAAACCCCCCCCCTCCAAGGGAAAGAGACACCAAGCCCACCTCTAATCAAGCCATACATCGACTTCACAGAAAACTTCCCATCCTTATTGTCCATCCAAACCATCACATCCTCTTCCCCTCTGCTAAGAACACCCCCATACAACAAAGCATAGAAAGAACTAAAAACCGCTATCTCCCAATCATTAGCCGCTCGAGAGAAGGGTACATTCCACACCACCTGAGCACCATCATCCACCAAACAATCCGCCACCATAGCCTCCTTGGAACGAGATAAAGAGAAGACCAAAGGGAAAGCAAGACTGAAAGGCTTATCCCCACACCACAGATCATGCCAAAAGCGGATATTAACACCATTCCCTACCTTAAACCGAATATGTTTGCTGAAAGTGCTCCACCCTGTACTAATGTACCTCCATAAACTAACCCCATAAGAGTCACTGGTAGACCTCGTACACCAACCTCCCCTCGAACAACCATATTTTTCAGCAATCACCGTTCTCCACAACGTATCCCGTTCCAACGCAAACCTCCATAACCATTTCCTGAATAACGCCATATTAAACAGTCTGATATTGCGAAGGCCCAACCCCCCATCCTTCAACGGAGAACACACCTTATTCCACTTCACAAGATGGAACTTGTGAACACAATCATCACTACCCCAGAGAAAATCCCGCTGAATCTTCTTTATCCTATTCGCCACCCTCGCCGGAATAGGGAATAAAGAAAGAAAATAAGTAGGTAAGCTCGAAAGAGTAGACTTGATAAGTGTTAGTCTACCACCCTTAGAGAGGTACATCCGCTTCCATCCCGCCAACCGACGCTTCATCCTTTCGATTATCCCATCCCAGATATGAGTGTTTTTGAAAGAAGCACCCAAGGGGAGCCCAAGGTACATAATAGGCAATGAGGAGATACCGCACCCAAGAATATCCGCCAACTCCTGCACATACTCCACCCTACCAATAGGGATGACCTCAGACTTAGAAAGATTAATCTTTAAGCCCGAGACCGCCTCAAAACATAAGAGAAGGCATCTAAGATTCCGAAATTGATCCACCTCCGCACCACATAACACTAAGGTATCATCCGAAAAAAGAAGATGCGAAATAGACACCCCCGCACCCGACCCCCCACCCGCCTTAAAACCTTGTAACCCCCCTGCAACACCAGCTTCCCCATCATGCTCTAGAGAATTAGACGCCAAATCTGGTCCAAAAGAGCTCTCAACACGAACCAAACTCGTAGCCAACCCCCAAGAACACTCCCCCACCTCCAGACCACCTAACCGAGCCCCAGGAGAAAGAACCACCTCTGCCCGAGCCCTCTCGGCACCACCACCCTCTTTCTCACGACAAGAAAGGTTCCCATCGAGTACAAAGTGGACCTCCCCCATCGAAAGATCACTCAGGCTCTTTCTAACAGAAAGATCGGCCCCATTTGTCTCCAAAAAACAACTTCCTGGCGTCTCCAACAAGCCGGAAGAGAGGCGGGTCAAGACAACTCCAGATTCGACTGCCTGCTCCGGCGCCGGCGAGACGCCGGAACACTGCTCCGCCATCACAGAAAGTGTTTCCGGTGGGGCGAAGAGCGGCCATCTCCCGTGCACCCTTCCGGGGAATCGAGGCTGTCGGCACTGATGTCCTCAGCAACGGGCCTCAGGCGAGCCTTCCCACTTTCCTCCGGTGAAGCCTTCGAATGGAGAAGGCCCATTGGCTAGCCCAAGACCTCAACCAGGCTTGAAGGAACATGGCCCGACCCATCAGCTTTCACCAAATCATGCGAGGGGAATTTCTCCTTCCAGACCCAAGCGGGTTTAACTACAGGGGCTGAAAATGCAACACCCGACCCAACATCCAGCGATTCCAGCCCCAAGAGATCTAACATAACATCGATATCGTCTCTCATCCCCAACAATTTAGTTCTCCAGAGAGCCACGTCAACCACTTTTCCTACCGCCGACTTTGCAGTAACAGACGACTCCTTGGAAAGAGAAGCGTCGCCTGCACAGCAGCATGCGACAATTCCTTCTTCTCCACGCCACCTCCAACCTCTCCAGCTCCCTTCACGGCCAAACCCCTACCTCCAGAGTTCTCCCCCATCGACCCTCTCTTTGCAGCCTCAGCGAAGGAGACCTCCTGTCGGACTCTAGAATCAGAAGAGCCTCCTCTGCCTCTCTTGAGTTCACCAAAACGAGACACCACCTCCTGAAACACAGCGGCCAAAGCCTGCCAGCCAGACCCTCCTTTGCCCTCCGGTAACATCACCACCCCTTTTCTACGTCCCCCTCCAAACTCCGCTATTGTAACATATCTCTCAGCCTTGTTGCTACATCTCTATGCCAAAAAAGCTCGAGGACCTTCGTTAAACTTAACGACAAACTCCTTATTAACATCCACTTGCCGTCTATTGGCCATATTCGCCATCCAAACAGCTCCAAACATCCCAAGGAAGATCGAGCTCATAGCTTTCCGACTCCACTCCAACATTTTGACAACTCCATTAGCTAAAACTATCACTCGGAACTCCTTAGCTTCAACATTGAATCTACGGGAAAACGACATTTTTCCCTTGGAACTTTAGAGAATATTCAAGAATTTTTAAAAGTGCCTTGAGTTCATTTGGAGAAACATAAGCTCAAAATCCTTGGTGTAACGTAGCAGTTAGCATAATTTGACTCGAAGGTCACATAAATCGGTCGAGCATTTTAAATTCAATTGCGAATTTAATTTATGGTATTTGTATCTTTACTATTCATGCATTAAATTTTCAAACATTTTATTGGTTTATGTTTTTCCAATCATAGCATGAGGTATTTTTGGACATGTACATTGTACATGAAATGTAGTCATCATTAATTGCATTCACTTCATACGAGGAAAACAAGTTTGAGGAACCTCCCACATCGGGCACATGGGACATGAGGAGAGTGCAACCCCCCACATCGGGCACATGAGGAGAGTGCAACCCCCCACATGAGGAGAGTGTAACCCCCCACATCGGGCACATGGGACAGTCCCACGAGGAGAGGGGGGACGCACAACCCGACTCTGGGGTGAACAGAGCAAACACTGGGAATACCTCAGGGAACCATATGATGAGCGAATTCATTTCAATTGCATTGCATACATTCTTTTATACTATTTCCTTGTCTAGTATGACTTGAAATCATTGCACTAATACTTTATGTTCCAAGGCATGAATTATAATGTATGAGCATGCCCCCCTCCCCGACCTTATTGAGTCATTAGGACTCACCCTTTTATGTTTGTTTGTGTTTGTCTTCTTATTGTTAAGCATGATTTTGGATTATTTTAAGGCCGAAGGCATTCAAGATGCATGGTCTGTTTTGTATCCTTTTTCATTGTTTCCTTTATTTTCTTTGGATGACAATATTTCAAAACTATTCTTTTTTTTTTGAATCTTGAAATGCAGTTGTATAGGGTAAGTGAACTATAGGAAGCTCGTATTTTTGTATAATCTAGGCTTATTCTTTCGTAATCCTCTCGAATGTCCCATTTTTGTACCAGACTGTGTTCGTTTAAAGGAAAATGTGTATTTCTCTATGTTAATTTATTGCTACAAGGTTTATTTATTTCCTTTAATCTCGCCTTAATCTTTTTACGATACTAATCAGTTTTAAAGCTAATTCGTTAATGAAATTTTTCTAAATAAATGCATATTATTACGATATGACACTTTATATGATTTTGCTATTTTCCTTTTAGTCGTTAACCGACTAAGGTTTTTTCCTAAGTGCTAACATACTGATTTCTTATTTTGTGAGATTTTACTTCGCTCAAGTTTCTAAACTAATTTACGACCTTCTTTTTAACCATAATCGTTTTAAACAAGTCTTCCGCTAAGTGAATTCGAGGGCATTTAAGCGATTCTAAGAGTTTTTATTGTACAGTAATCTCCGAATTTTGTGCATGTGATTACTATACGCAAGCTGAGGGGGTAAGTACCAGCACGGGTCGTGACACTAATGATTTTGCAGCTTTCATAGATTTGATGAATAGAGTATTTTGGGAGTTCTTAGATTGCTTTGTAGTGGTTTTTATTGATGATATACTAATTTATTTTAAGAATCGATTGGAACATGAGGAGCATCTACGTTTAGTGTTGCATAAGTTACGAGAGGAGCAATTATATGCTAAATTGTCCAAATGTGACTTTTGGATGGAACAAGTGTCATTTCTGGGGCATATTGTGTCAAGTCAAGGAATCTCGATGGCGTTGGGCAAGATAGAAGTAGTCATAAATTGGCCAAGGCTTGTTAATGTTCATAAGATTCGCAGTTTCTTGGGTTTGACAGAGTATTACAGGAGATTTGTGGAAGGGTTTAAGTGGTTAGCTGCCCCTTTAACTACCTTGACAAGGAAAGATGCAAACTATGAATGGACCGATGAATGCAAAAAGAGTTTTTAGGAGCTAAATATAATATTAGTAACGACACCAGTGTTGGCCTTATATTCTCAAGGACTTTTCTAGTAAATTATGCCCTTTTTTATTTACAAGCCTTTCGCTAAGTAATTCAAGGGTAATACGGTAAATCCAAGTAGAAGAATAATTCGTGTTGCAATCATCGCTTGTATGTATACGATTTACTATAAGTGAGCCTAGGGATAAGTACAAGCACATGACATGACATGACACATCACAAATCAACTGATTCATAAGTAGGAATTTGACAAACCTCCGGTGTCAAAATTCGAGTCGCCAAAGTTGAAGGTGGCCGGAAAAATCACAATGAGTTGAAGCTAAGACCTAGAGTTTGAAGCAATGTGGCTGAGAGTGCAAGCGTCAACATAACAATTTAGTCTAAGGGCATGTTTATTTTGAGAATTTTTGTAGGATTTGTATCTAACTTTCTAACATTACAATCACAACATTACTCCTACACGAATACAAATACAACTCATTATTACTATTTTTACACATCAACAAAAGTCAACACATTCTACACGCATACCAAAAAAGCTCAAACATCACGTAAATATTCATATCATACTTAGCATCCTAGAAATTTTCTAAAAAAAAACGTCTTTAAAGGTCCATGCTTTGGAACAGAGAGATGATGGCAAGTTAGATTTTTTTTTAAAAGGCCTAATATTAAGGATGGTTATCTGCTCCCGCTTGCATGCATCATAATTCTAAAATTTCGAGATAATTAAATAAGTTCCCAAATTTTTAATTTAAAATAAAAAAATGTCTCTGAATTTTCAAAGACTTTCACTCACCAAGAATATAGAGAGCTCCAATCACCAAGAATATACAAGGACTTTCACTACCTTGGCTGAACCGAGAGTAGCTCTCCATAACTCATCTAACACTCTTTTGAAGATAAAGGCCTTCTAACCCTCTTAGAAGATCTTTTTTTTTTTATAAGTAAGAAGAATTTTATTAAAGAAAAAGCGAGAAGAAGCGAAATCAGTACAAAGACTGTACTGAAGTCACTCAAAACATACAAATAAAGAAACTAAGGAAATCAGCATAGTCCACAAAACGACCCCCCAACAAAACATTAGCCCAAAAGAAAAGAGAAAGAAACACATCGACCTGCAAGCTCCTTAGTGATCTGTCCGAATCTTCGAAACACCTTCTATTTCGCTCCCTCCAAATACACCACCATACACATGCTGGAATCATCCCCCAAATAGTCTTGGCTGAAGGATCCTTAAAGTCCCTACCCCAACAAGATAAAACATCCTCCACCTTTTCAGGCATAACCCAATGCACATTCAAGATACCAGTGACCGACATCCAAAGACCTCTAGCAACCGTGCAATGCAATAGCAGATGATGAACTGATTCGCCATCTCCCTTACACATATAACACCACTCTGTGACATAAACACCCCTTCTTCTGAGATTATCAATAGTCAAAATACGCCCATGGGTAGCCTCCCAAACAAAGAAAGACACTCGCATAGGGACCTTGGCCTTCCAAACCCCCTGCCAAGGGAAAGAGAGAGTGTACTGCACTATCACTACGCACCCTCTGCTCATAGAGGAGATCATAGAAGGATTTAACAGAAAAAACACCAGTCTTCGAACCCACCCACCACATCACATCTGCACTATCACTACGCACCCTCTGCTCATAGAGGAGAGAATAGAAGACATCAACCTCCTCCAATTCTCAATCATTCACAGATCTAGAGAACGACAAATTCCACACAAAGGAAGAAGAATCAAATTCCAAACACTCCACCACCATAGCTTCCTGACAAGAGGACAAAGAGAAGACTAAGGGGAAGGAATGGCTAAGAACTCGCCCACCGCACCACCTGTCATGCCAAAAACTGAGACGCTGACCATCTCCCAAAACAAACCGAGTATGCTCAGAGAAAGAATCTCAACCATTACTGATATGTTTCCAAAGGCTGACCCCATAGGAACCGCTGGAAGACAAGAAGAACCACCCACCGCCTCCAGTACCATATTTTGCAACAATGACACATCTCCACAATTTATCCCTCTCAACGCCAAATCGCCACAGCCACTTGCCCAACAACGCTTTATTGAACACAACGATCCTCCTAAGCCCCAGCCCACCAAAACGAATTGGAGAACACACCTTCGCCCAACTAATAAGATGAAACTTGTGAGCACCATCTTCACTACCCCACAAGAAGTCCCTTTGTAATTTTTCAATTCTCATTGCCACAGCACTCGGAATGGGAAAAAGAGATAAAAAGTAAGTCGGAAGACTAGATAAGGTGGACTTAATCAAAGTGATCCTACCTCCCTTCGACAAATACATACGCTTCCATCAAGACAGAATCCAGAATTTGTCGTCCCTCCACAAAAGCATTTTGATTAGGCGAAATAATCTTATTCCGCATACACTTTAATCTATTTGCCAAAACCTTAGCGAGAATCTTATAGATTCCTCCCACAAGGCTAATGGGACGGAAATCTTTCAACTCAACAGCACCCGATTTTTTCGGGATAAGAACAAGAAAAGTAGAATTCAGGCTACGGACAAATCCATCCCGAAAAAATTCATTGAACATGGAGAGAACATCCCCCTTGATAACCTCCCAGCAAGTCTGATAAAAAGCTAACGAGAAACCATCCGGCCCCGGAGCTTTATCTCCATTAAAACCTCTTACCACCCAGACACCTCATCCTCCTCAAAGGGTCTTTCTAACCATACAGCCTCCTCCCCCGAAATCATATCAAAATCCAACCCATCCAAAGAAGGCCTCCAATGATAAGGCTTTGCATACAAAGAAGAATAAAAACTAGCAATCCTCAATGAAATATCTGCAGGGTCTTCCACCAACTCCCCATCCACCTCAAGATGAGAGATAGAGTTAGTCTTTCTATGTGAATTAGCAACACGATGGAAGAATTCCGTACATCTGTCCCCCTCCTTAAGCCACAATGCCCGAGATTTCTGCCTCCAACTCACTTCCTCCAAATCAAGCAGCTGATCCAACTTCCTATCAACACCCGCATTATCAAGACGACCCTATTCAACATCTCAAGTTCTGTATGGGTGAATATGTGCACCATGTGAGAGGGAGGTCGAGATAAGGGACTTACATTAGCTGGGCAACCAAAACAATTAAACTTGACAACCTCGATTCTTCAGCAGTTGTGAAATGGTTTGATATGCATCAGACAACTGCCGATAAATTTTACATGACAGTAAACTGATGCAACCTTCACAGAAGACAGCTCACAAAAAAAGGAAAGAAAAAAAAACCTGGAGAGGTAACAAAATTAAACATCATAGACAAAAACCACCAAATTCATCCAATTGTTCTAGGTTTCATGACACCAAAGACCGAACAAAAATTACCAAATGTAAAGCAAAAGGACACTACCAACCAAAGCTAATAAAACAACTGACAAAGCAAACAATTTGACATTAGAGAAGAGTGCCGCAAATTAATGCAAACAAGAAGAGGTAACCCACCAAACGCAGGCTAATAATACCAAGAGGAGATGTCCTAACGTAGATAAAGACTTCATCAAACTTATCTGCCCTGTTCCCTCTTATGTTTTTATTCTTCCAAATTTTTAGTTTTGGTTGATTGGTCCTCACTTGGCCATCATGACTTTGACAAACTCCTCATAGCTGATCTGCCCATCACCATCCACATCAGCTTCACGAATCATCTCATCAACTCCCTCATCTGTCAGCTTCTCACCAAGATTTGCCATAACATGGCGGAGCTCGGCTGCAGAAATGAAGCCATTTTGGTCCTTGTCAAACACACGGAAAGCCTCCTTTAGCTCCTCCTCTGAATCGGTGTCCTTCATCTTCCGGGCCATCAGGTTAAGGAATACTGGGAAATCAATGGTACCATTCCCATCAGCATCAACCTCATTAATCATGTTTTGCAGCTCTGCTTCTGTTGGGTTCTGACCCAGAGACCGCATTACTGTCCCAAGCTCTTTGGTAGTGATACAGCCTGTAGCAAAAGTTAGGCAACTATTTCATATGAAATCAAAAGAGTTAAGAGCAATACCATCTAACTAGCAGATATTGTGAAGCCTAACAGAGATTCATTTCCCCATATGAACATAAACAAGAAGGATTAGTTTTCCAATCACTACCCTACTTCCAATTTTCTGTACCCTCAGACTTCCTAGAAACATAATCTTCTCACTTTTCTAAGGCAGAAAAAAGTAGAGAGGTCAATCCCCAAAAGACTCTAAAAGTGTAATTACATCACAATCCACTAAAGATACCCAAGACCAAAAGGCAGACACATTGTCCGGTGGCGAGAGGTCTGTGGCAGCATGTTTTCTCTATGGTTAATCTTCATTGGATTATGCCGGAGTGGGTGGGAGACATTTTGATTTGTTGGGGAAGAAAGTTTAAGGATACTCTAGCTAAGGCTTATTTGGTTGATGATTCCTCCTTGCATTTGGAGCCTTTGGAGGGAGAGGAATAGGCGTTGCTTTGAGGATTCTGCTTTGTCTATTGCGCGTTTGCAGGGTGGTTTGATGCTTAATCTGTTTTTTTGGGCTAATGCATGTTTAGGGGGCCCTTTTCTTGTTTCCAGGATTTCTTAAGTTTCTTTGTTTGTATGTTGTAATTTCTGTCAGTACAATCTTTGTACTGCTCTTTCTCTTTAATAAATCTTCTTACTTATCAAAAAAAAAAAGACCAAACGCAGACACATGGAAGATATCTAAGATTCCAAGTTAAGAAGAAGAACAATTATGTTGGCCTGTTGCTTATAAAAAAACAATTATGTTGGCCTGTTAAGAAAATAACCAAAGAAAAAACAATGCCAGGTTCAAAACAAAACTAATAGATTGTAATAGCTCCAGACCCACTTCCATAGAAAGCCTATTTTGCCTCTCAAGAATGCTAGCCAATACAACTTAAATCTTTTCTAAATCAGAGATAGTTTATCAGAAAGTTCTGTTGAATATTGGATTGGTGTGACAGGCACTTGCAAGATAATTAGTCTCAACCTGCATCCAACACTCGTCGACCATTAACTAAAAGAGCAAATTTTTGTGACTGCATTTTCTCAAGAAACTGATCAGTAATCATTCTGCCATTCATTATTCTTAAGAATGAAAGCAGAGAGTCAAATATGGATATATGGATGATTTTTGAACTCATAAACTGAGTCATGCGCATGTACTAAAGCTTCTAAAGCTTACTGTCACTAATAACAACTTCTCATCCAATTGTAGCGCAAAAGAACGAAAAAAAAAATGCAGGTTCTCATATATGTAGGGACGCCGCCAGGCAAACCAATATTTTGAGAACAAAGTAGAATTATCCTTCTTACAGCTTAGAGCCACGGGAAAGTAATTCATATGCCAATGCCACAGAGTAGCAAGAACGCATACGAGATTCTCCCATAGAAGCCCAAACATTTTTCTCAATGCGACTCGGCATGTATTTCCTATCCCAACAATAGACAAAATAAAAGAGCTTTCTTTGCAAGTTGAGAATTATTTTCAAAATTAAGGATTCGATGATTTCCAGAACCCATATCCGCCAATTGTCAAAAAACATCTAATAGTCATTCAGAAAATCCGTCTCGTCCCAAGAAACAGTACAATATGATAAATATCAACAGAAAATAACCCGAACCGCGAAAGAAAGAGTAGATCTGGAAAGATCGAAAAGATCACGAACGATCCTAAGGCGCAGCGCAAGCTACAAAATCACAACTCCCCCAAGAAAAAGGACTGAAGAATCTCATGTATAATCAATCAAAAAATACCGACTACGCGTAGCAATCAAACGCAGCCAAAACCACACGGAGACCCTAGATCATCCACACAGAACGCAAACGGAAACAACCATCTGTCTATTCGTAATGAGTACAGATACTAGATCTGAAATTAAAATGTCAAACAGAAAAAGAAACAAAGAAACGAAAGCCATGATAGAAGGGAGAGAAAGAGAGGATCTAAGAAAAGAGACCATCGCCGTCCTTGTCGAAGAGGCTGAAGGCCTTCTTGAAATCGGACATCTGGTCGTCAGTGTAACAAACCATTTTTTTCAGCAATCTGTTCGGACGAGCGAGAAAATCAGCGAAAGAAACCAAGAAGTGGGAAGAATTGAAAACGCGGATCCGTCTGAGACCCTGATGTGGCAATAAAGGAGTGCCCAAGACTATCCAACAGCAAGGGCCGAGGAGAATCCGGTTCTCTCATCCGCACGTATCCCTTTCCCCCAATTCAGTGCAGTACCAATTTGACCAATTTGACCATTTTGCCATTTACTTTTGGCCCCCGGCCCGGCATAATTTTATTCTTTGCCTTTTATCTTTGGGTTTCTTTTATTCGGTTGTGTTTGTGTTTGTGTTGTAATATTTTTCGTATGAGAATATGTGTTGGTATTGGGTTTAGTGAAAAGGTGAAGAGAGAGGTAATTTTTTATAGTTTTTGTAATTTTTTATATTTTTTATAGGAGAGAGAGAGATTATATTAGAGTATTTTATTAGGAGAGAGATAAAATTTTGGAGAAGATTAGCTTTGCAAACGCAGCCTTCGTCTTGCATCTTCACTTACTCTCTTTCTACATGACTTTACTTTTACCACTATGGATAGGTGAAATCAGAAAATTTTCACTGACTTATCATAAATTTCCAATAATTTTTCACAACTCCAACACAATTTTTCTTTTTTCTAAATTTTAACAATTTTTCACAAACCTCAATACATATTTTATAATTTTAACACTTTTTTACAAACTCTAATAAAAATTTAGCAACATTGCCTACGTCCACCTCTCACGCTCTTTCACTAAGCCTTCAAACTTTCCACTATTAACCCTTCTAGCTAAGAAAATAGATTTTACACAAAGCTCAAAAGCACCCTCACAAGCTTCAATTCATTTAGTGATATACTCACACCAAAGTCACAAGAGTGCACACACTCTTCCTTTACACTTTGTAGATGTTGATATCAACAACAAGAAACTCTTTTGAAGAATAGATGATACGATATAACTATCTCTAAAGCTCACTTTGTTGAATGTGTCTGGAGAGGCTTTAGAAAATGTGAAGAAGGCTTAGAGAATATTTTAGTTCAAAAAAATAAATTTGCCAGCCTTCTAAAACCCTTGAAATATCCCTATTAAAAACTCATGGTTCTGGAATCTATAGGAAATTTTAGGTATACCGATCGACTGCTATCCACTTACTAGTGGATTCGGTATCTGTGACCGTTAGCTTTTTTGACATTCTCGAAATTCAAAGGACAAGAATATTCTCTTCATGACATACCGGTGGATCCAATACATGTGACTGTTGTTAGTTTTTGGCAGTATTCGACATTTGAAAATAATAGAGAATATCTTAATGAATAAGGTACTACCGGTCGAAGGTTTTGTCTGTTTGAGAATTAGGTAAAATCAGAGTTATACTAATAGGCTCCTCTCGAGTAGATATACACACGGTCGACCGCTGGTCGTCCAGCTGTGAAACTGCTTAAAACAAATTTGAAACTTTGACACTTAAAAGGTTTCTTGGTTGCACTCAGTGCATCTTGTAATCATACTGGTCCTCCGGTATAAACAAAACTAAGCTTTTAATAAATAAACAATCAAAGGCACTTTGAGCTTGTTTAAAAACCATTTCTTTTAAGTGAGTGTATGATCAACCTTTATCTAAGTAATGAACCTAAGAGTAACAAGAAATAACCTAGAGGTATTCAAGTCTTGAATTATTGGACTCTTCACTTCTTCAAGCTTGATTTCTTCATGGTTGACACTTTGATCTTGAGGTTGTCCACTACTCTTTCATAAACTTTTTTTGTGATCATCAAAACCTTGATTATGATCTAAAGTCAACAATCTATTATTAGCAACGAATACTTATTCTTCACAGTCAGCTTGATTCAATTCCCTGTAATCAATATACATTTTGAGAAACTCATCCTTCTTCCTAGGGTGACACACTACATTTAATATAACCTCGCTCCAATAAGTCTTTGAATTGCTCCTTTAGCTCTTTAACCTCAACCGGAGACATCCAATAAGGTTCCTTAGATATCGGGGTCGTCACTGGTAACACCTCAATCTCGAAATCTATCTCCCTATTTGTTGGTAGGCTAGGCAATTCCATTGGAAAGACCTCCGGAAATTCCTCACTACTTGTATCGAATCCAACTATGTGGCTTCACTTTCCTTCCCGATAAGAGAGACTTAGAATCCTTAAGTTACACTAGCGCAAATATCTTCGCACTTGAATCGCAAATACTAAGTGTCACGCCTCATGCTCGTACTTATCTCCTAGGCTCTTTTATAGAAATAGTATGCACACTAATGGAAATTACGAAACGAATTAAACTCCTACGAAAAATTACCATATTGCCCTTGGAAAAAGTTCAGCAGAAGACTTGTTTTACATACGAATTTTGTTTAAAAGGTTCTTTGAAATCTTATTAAATACAAAAATATGATTTGGGAAAATTGATGTAATTGCTAAATAATTTAGACAATTAGAAGTGGCTCAGAAAATAAGGTAATTAACTAAACATAAGAATTTAGTAATTAATGGTTCTTCAAAGACAAGGTTATTCATTGGTTAAGTTACTCTGAGGGGAAAATAGAAAATGGAAAACAATAGATAAGCGAGAAAATTTCATGAATACGTCACGGTTTCCAAAACACGTCCTTCTCGAGGACTACAAAAGGGGCTAGAGTTACAAAAGTGTGAGCGCACTAAGGCTAACTAAGCCAATACAACTGTGATATGAAAGCTAAAAACGTTTTTACTAGTACATCGAAAACAGGAAGGCTAGAAAAGATCCTATAAACTAATACTCCTTAGCGTCGGAGGTGAGATCCGCTACTCCATTATCCGATGATCTTCGACTAGTCTCCATCAGCAGGGCCGCTGGTGATGGGTAGGGGACTATCGGCTCTATCGGTGCATCAACCAGGTCAAAGTCCTCAGGCATGGACAACGGGGGATCCTTGAGATACCAATAGGGTGTGTGCTCCGTTGATATTTCAAATGAGTCTGAGACCCACGCTCAGATGTGGAGGACTATGATGTAGGGTTCCATGTCTATAACTTGTTCACTCTTGAAAAGCTTCACGTTCCTGTAGATATAATTGGAGCACCAACAACAAGAAAATAAAAAGGGGTGAGTCATGTGGACTCAATAAGGTGGGAAAAGGGGCATGACATGCATAAAATGTATCAAATCAGTAGATAATGAAACTAAAGATTCATGTGAATAAGTTAAAATTCAAATAAGTGCAATGATCGTGAGATAATGCTATCCACCAAACCCTATTCCTTCCTTTGGTTTTGAAGTGTTTTCGATGCCTGCTCTGTTCACCCTTGAGTCGTGTTGTGCATCTCTCCTCTCCTCATTAGACTGTCTCGTGCCACCTGCACCAAGACTTTGTCAAAGGCATTAATGTCCCAGTGAGAGACCATCCACTCCCTGTAATGGGGGTTGCACTCTCCTCAATGTGCCAGGTACCACTAGGGCTGAACAGAACCGGACCGCAGACCGGACCGGACCGAAAAATCGGACCGGATTTGCGGTCCGGTCCGGTTCTGATACTAAAAATACAGTCCGGTCCGGATTTATGCGGTCCGGTCCGGTTTATATATTTTTTAAA
The DNA here is from genome assembly GCA_963930655.1 of Myrica gale. Taxonomy (NCBI): domain Eukaryota; kingdom Viridiplantae; phylum Streptophyta; class Magnoliopsida; order Fagales; family Myricaceae; genus Myrica; species Myrica gale. Next base: position 15,572,346 of record OZ005607.1, on the reverse strand, counting down.
TGCGGTCCGGACCGGACCGAACCGCATTTAATAAATTTTATTTTAATTTTTTTATATATTAAAAAAACGCGCAGTGCGGCTCGCGCAGTGCGCACAGTGTAGCGGTGCAGCGCTACACTGCACTGTGCAGTGTAGCAGTGCAGAGCTACACTGCACAGTGTAGTGTAGCTCTGCACGGTAAGAATAAAATTTGATTTTTTTTTAAATAATTAAATCCGGTCTGGACCACTTAAATGATTTGAGATCAGAGACTTTATGACCAAAAGCAAGAACCAAATATTAATGCTCAATCATTGATGCAATGACTAAAAGTTTCAAACATTAATGCGATGATTCAATAAAAATAGAGTAATTGAATTTATCTCTACCATTCATAGCATAAATGAATTAGGTAAGGGGGAATGGTTCCTATTAACTATCTAATTTCTCTTTCTTTTTCCTTTGAATAATTTTTCATATTCTAAATAGTGATTATTTCTTTTTACTCCTTTTATTGAATTATTGAATTTTGATAAGGCAATATAACTCTTTATTTAACCTTTCTTCCCTTTCTATTAGGTGTCGCATTGCCTCCTTATTCTTTCTATTGCCCACTGTTGCCATTAAACTTCTTCCCCTGGGGCTGGTCGTGGGTACTATTTCCTTGCTGCTACAGAGGGCACTTCTTCTGTCGCTTGTAAAAAGCGACATTCCTTTGAATACTGCGCTTCACCATGGTCGGGCGCTCCACCAACTTAGCTAGATTCCCAAAATTATGGCTACAGATTCGATCGAAAAATTGGGGGTGCAACCCCCTCAAAAATTTTCGCCTTCTTCTCCTCATCAAGAATTAAGTCCGGCACAAAACAGGACATCTCCATAAACTTAGCTTCATACTCTTATACAGACATCGACCTTTTCACCAAACCGGCATATTCCGTTATCCTAGCATTCCTAACAGAACGAGGGAAATATCGACTCAAGAATTCCATCTTAAACCTAGCCCACATAATTGGTACCCCTTGTAACTCCTACTCCAAGTGTGCACTTCTAGAAATTCACCATCTATTTGCCTCTCTTGATAATTTATAGGCAGCGTAGAGCACCTTCTATTCCTCTATACACCCCAGAATCCTAAATAATTCTCATATATCTAGAATCCAGTTCTCAGCAGTCACGTGGTCGAGTTTACCATGATAGCAAACAGTATGATGTTGATTGAATTGATCAAAAGAGCACCCTTTTGGAGCATTCCTTCAGGTTTACCATGAAAGCAAGTAGGTATTAATGGGGTTGTGTCCTCGTATCTCCCCGAATATTGGCCTCAATTCATTTGTTGGGCCGTAAATTTAGCCAAATTTTGAAGCATTCCTTTAGCATTAAAACCCAGGTTAGGTTGTTCCTGCTCCCAGTTCGGACTCTCATTCCCATTATTTGAAGCCATGATGATCCTGAGGGATACAACACCATTAATAATACTATAGAAAAGAAAGCAAAGTCTAATCATTCTAATGACATCAAGAAACAACACCAACTATCACGCCTTCTGCCTGTATTAACTTCTAACCTTTCTTTATAGTAATAAAATGCTTAATATAACGAGACTACGACACAAAATCCTCCTAGATGCTCAAATGACGAAATTGCCCTCTTAAGAGTACAACGGAAGATTTAAGAAAAACAGGCTGGTTAGCCTTATAGAAACATTAACGACTTCAAGTCAAGACAGACTTTATTTAGTTAATATAGAAGGTGAAGAATTATTATTTTTTTTAAATTAAGTAATGCTATTAGTTATAAGATAATTTTAGGGAATTTGAAATTTTGTCCCTAGGTTTTGCACCCTTTTTTCAGTTTGGTCCTTCAATTTTAAACTTCATAATTTCGATTCTTCAGTTTTCAATATTTGACAAAAATGCACATTCCATCAGAATTTCGTCTCTCTTTTTATCGGCAGTACTTGCCACGTCAGTTTGAGGTCCACATGGCATTAAACTTAAGTCATGTCAGCTAACTCAGCTCCAACTAAGCTGGGTCCATGACAAACGGTGTCGTCCAACGGGTTCGGTTATTATGCGAATCCTTAGTGTGTTAGTGTGTATGATTCAACGGTTTAGATTAAAATGTTGAAATCGGACTGCTAAAATAAAACCACCTCATTTAATGAAACCAACCCATAAAACGACCCATATTCAAGTTACCGACCCGTTTTACAAAACCTAACCCGGATGCAAATTTCTCTCTCTGCGTCTTCTTCTCGATGCTCTCTCCCTCTCTATCACCTAGTTCTATCGACGCTCTCTCTCGTCCAGCTCTCTCTCTCTCTCTCTCTCAGGGCAAGCTCTCTCTGTCGCCAAACTCCATTGGGGGCAAGCTCTCTCTGTCACCCAGCCCTTCAAAGCCAATAACCACCGTAGAAAATTTGCTCTCTCTCACTCTCTATCTATACTTCGACCTTCTCTCTCTATCACACCTCTCTCTCTCTCTCTATAGCTCGACCTTCTCTCCCTCTATTTTCCTGTGATTTGCAATTCAATATGTTTTATCATATTTTTTTTTCCTAATTTTGTGTTTCTTGTTGGTTACAGACTGCGATTTTGGATTGGGAAACGAATTTGAAAATTAGAAAGCCATTGGAGAAGACGTGGGATTACTTGACTCCTGAGAAGTCACACGAATTCAAAGGTTTACCTTTTTCGTTGCCCCACTTGTCTGTCTAAAGTTTTGTTATATGTTGCTTCTACTGTTATTTGCATTCGTAGCTTTCCTAGAAGCTTTTATGGAATCCATATAAAAATTGACCAGCACTTGCATAATTCAAGGGGGAAGCTTATGAAAGTTTATGCTTAGTGATGTCGTGCAACAATGTTAATATGCCTGTTTATCACTATGTGCATTTAAATTGTCTGTCGTTTTATGTTAAAAGTGAATTTCGATGCCCTCTAGCATGAAAAGTATGGTCTTCCATATTGGATGTATTATGGATTCAATGGGTGATGGATGTTGTTGATGTCATGAAAAGTATGCCCTTAGCATGAAAAGTATGGTCGTTTTATGTTAAAAGTGAATTTCGATGCCCTCTCTTGCTTTCTTTTTTGTTCATTGGTTTCTCTCAGGAACAAAAAAGAAGGCCCCTGGACAGATCGCACATTTAAGGTAAGCTTTGTTCTTGCTTCATCTGGGTCTCAGATGCCCTTTTCTACTGGGTCTCTTACATTGCTTGAAGAATAGCTCTTCTGCATTGGCATATATTATTTTCTTTTCTTTTTGTGCGAAAGAAACTTTAGTTAGATCCATCTAGAAAAAGTGAGTCGCACACTTGTTACAAATTTATCCAAAAGTTTTGTCTTCTAGAGAAGTTTTTTTTTCACATTTGGTGGTGCATCATTGTGTCAATTTTTCTGCTTCTTTGCAGGGATGCTTTTGGTTCTTGCTTTTGGTTCTTGCTTTTGGTCATAAAGTCTGTGATCTCAAATCATATAATTTTTGCTCTAAAGGAAAAGGGGTTCATGCTCTTTGCCTCCACTCTAGCATTTGGATCTGCAGAAAGTCCGTAGCTTTGTCAAACTGTGACCTATTCCGTTCCAATTAGTCTATATTCTAATTCTTACCAAAATGTCGGAGTTCAATCCAAATCCAAATCCAAATCCTAACAAGCCTTCGATTCAACCGGCTTCATATTCGCGAATGCTTCCAGATTTCAAACAATCCGTGAGGCTGAAATATGTGAAACTTGGCTACCACTACCTCATCACTCATGGAATGTACCTGTTTCTATCACCTCTTGTTGTTTTAGTCGCAGCACACATCTCTACACTTGAAGGACTTTATGACCTTTGGAAAAGCTTCTTGTGAACAAAACAACATTATCAATATTTGCTTTACTTTTCCGCAATCAACCCTTTTTACAGGTTGCTGTGGACACCAAAATAATCTTTCTTTCCCTTGAAAATGTTCAAGAAAACTTGCTGACCCATCTTCTTAAACTCACAAAGATTGGAGAGATAATACAATTCAAATATATGTGCCTTTATCATAATACAGGGTTGTTTCGTTTGTTGATTAATTCTATACCTGGCCATGAGAATCCCTTTCTAGTTAGTCCTAATTGTTTCCTGTTTGGTCTATGATTTTGACACATGCTCTCTCCATGGGGAACTAGCTATATTTTGATTCATTGGCATTTCTAATGTTTTTCAGGGGTGCAGTCTCAGAAATACAGAATATACATTGTTGGGGTTAAGAGGATTCAGGGCAAGTTCGTCACCAAACTCCATTCAAGCTTCGATAGAAATTCTCTCTCCATTTTTCTTGTTCAATTTGTTTTTCAACTAAATGAGACTCAAATATGAATTGCCATCCTTTTTTATTTTCATCCCTTCTTTACTACAAACAAAAGCTTTGTTTGTCCAATACCCATGTCTATGCTTGAACCCAGTATGTTTACGGATGCTGAAGCCTTTGATTGTTGCGTACCGATTGTACCAATCGTATGCATGGTCAACGTCCTTCCACTCTAGGCTCCAAACATCTATTATCTCCCCGTTATCTGCCCGTAATGTCACCTGCACGTATCAACCGAAGAAAATAATTAAAAAATTCCTAATACCATCTAAGCCGTCCAGATAGATAAATAACCACCAACTCACCTTCCGGGTTAGAACTACTACTAGACCCTCGTCTAGTGATATTAGGATTGATCTCTTCCATTTGAGCCATATTGTCCCCTTCTAATCTAAATAAAAATCAACCCAATAACCAAAAATTAGTCTTGCAAGTACCAACTCAAATTGAACATCAAAACATCAAAGTTTGGGCCAAGAATGGTAGATGAGAGCTCAAAAGCTTATGGGCCAAGAATTTCATAATTATCCTCCTATAGAATAATGAAAATAACCCTCCAAAAAAATAGCAAAGGAAATTATATGGCTAAACCAACGTAGCATGTTTAGTCAATTAATACGGCTAAATGCGTGTGTGCGACATCTCTAATTTACAAAGTGAATTAAAAACAAATATATAATACTTGTGCGAGAGAGACTGCACCCCTGAATACTCTGAACCCCAACAATGTGTTTTGTATTTCTGAGACTGCACCCCTGGAAAACATTAGAAATGCCAATGAATAAAGATATAGCTAGTTTCCCCTATGGAGAGCACATGTCAAAATCATAGACCAAACAGGAAACAATTAGGACTAACCAGAAAGAGATTCTTAAAGGTGATCTATCAACCAACGTGAGACAGTGTCCAGGATGAAAAGGGTGGTGTTCTATTCCCAAATGCAGCGTATGCGGATGAGAGAAATGTAGAAGATAACAATTCTCATCGTGATTTCCTGTAGAGCTAATATCATAATTAGATGAAACATAGCGAGCGCTCAATTACAAGGCCGAGTTAATATATACCTTGAAGTTATAATATGCTAGGAATTAATATTAATATTCCAACCAAGAACATATATTATATCTTCATATTTATAAGTACATGAAAAATTCTGTATTTATCAAATAACAGTACTTCTATTAAATATTCAGAGTTATATATATTTAATGAAGCCTCTAATTCCTCATACGCAATTTTCACATTTACTATATTTTCTTTAATATATAATATGCAATATACGTAGTAGCAGCACAACCAAACAAACACAAACGTAATTGAGAAATAAGTTCGGCGGAGGGAGGGGGGGGCGAACCGGGGCCATTGCCCCGGTTGGCTCCCCCCAAAAAAAATTTTTACATGCAATTTTTTTTATTTTTTATTTTTTTTATTAGGTTTGCCCCCCTTGGCCAAATAAAAATTATGCTTGCCCCCTTACCTGCCTAGATGAATCAGCCCGCCCCCCTTAAAACCCAAGCAGCCCAATACCTCAAAATCAAATTAAAAGAATAATCAGAGAGATATTTATATATTAACTTGTCGACGTTGTCGTGAATTTTGCGACGAATATTTCATATACTTCTCCTGATTCCTGATAATCGTTATGTGTTGTAATAATTGAAATAAATGTTTTCACTATTCTAGTACTGCTTTTTTTTTTGTTCTTTTGTCTTTTATGTTGGACTTGATTGAGAATTTGGATATCGCAAATACTGAGAAAGGGGATGGTGTGCTCTTGTTGGATAAGTGATAATTCAATTATTCAAGTGTGTTGTGTGTCCATCTTTACTTACTAGAGAATCATTGGTTATATCATTTTATTGTTACTATCATCATCTAATTTTATATGTCTGACTTCTCCACAATTTATGAAAATCCAAAGTTGAAGTAAGACTCATTTTCATCTATCTTTTGTTTGTTTAGGTCTGATTTTTCATAGCCCATGAGATTAACTTGTTTTTAATTGTCTTTCTCTAAAGGTGGAACTTCTTTTCCATTGTAATTTGTGACGTTTGGATCAAATTATAAATCTATTTCTTCAAAATTTTAGTCATTAATTTAGCCTTTGAACTACGATTTTTCTGTTTTCTCATTTTGTAAGGGGAGTATAATAGTTATTTGGATGTTAAGATTGAACTTTTTGTCCAAATTTTTTTTCTATTATCATTTACCAAGTATGTATTTTCTCCTTTCAATTTCGGGTTATTTTATTGTTGATAGAGATTCCACTCTTGAGAAGCTCGTGTTCAATAGTACTGTCACACTAAAAAAACTATAGCAAGGGTGAGAAGTATTTTTATGTCATCGGAACCTGGATTCTTTTTGAACTTTGGATAATTTGGCTTCTTTTTCCAATATGCTTCGATTTGCTATTATTTCTTTCAAGAATAATAGAAATACAATAATTGTTTATTTTTCTCATTTATGTGTTATGTTTTCTTTTTACAGATCCCAACAAATTCAGCAGGACTTATTGAGCATAGGGCACATCCTTTCTGGCAACAAAAATAAGTACTTTATTCATGGAAGTAAAAAGTTATATTGCTGAAAATACTTTATTTCATTTATGTGTTTTGTTTTACAAAGAATATATATATATATATATATATATATAAATACTTTTGTTTGTGTGATTAGTTGATGCTCTATTGGTGTCTTGAACAACAAGAATTTAATCTTTAATGTCACCTCTCAGTATCAGCAAATAGTACGGTACGTGTATTTCAATATTTTTAGTCCTTAATTTTTTTTTATTTATACTCTGAAGATATTTTTTTGCATTAAGCAGTAAAAAATTTTTTTTGTCATTTTTCCTTATAAGTTTGCCCCCCATTAATTGGGTTTCTGGCTCCGCCACTGGAAATAACAAACCAAACTTCATAAACTAGAGATACAAAACTGAATTAATTCAAACCAACCAAGTTCCTTTAAAAATCCATAAAAACACGTTGATCATGAATGACAACGTGTTCATATTTCTCAAGCTCAGATGTCACTATAAAACAATACTGTTAAATGTAGATCAGCTGCTAATGTTACTTAGATGTCCTTGTCTTTGTAAAAATGTATCCCACTGATACTGTTAACTAATTTTTCATTAACAAAATTTTGAAACCAAAGCACTTAACCAGCACCCTTTTCAGAATGTATGACCTGGGTAATGAGATCACAGAAAGCACATTTTTTCCTTTAGAGCAAAAATTATATGATTTTCCCTGCGCAAATAAAACAAAATGCTAGATGTATTAGAAATGGGACTTTCCCGGATTTTCAGATTAAGAAAAGGGTACCTTAGGAAGGCCCTATTGATCCACAATGGAAGATCAAGACGACACATTTCGCAACAGAGAGCCAGAAAAGGAAGCTAAAAGAACCAAAAGCATCCCTGCAAAGAAGCAGAAAAACTGACACAATGATGGACCACCAACAAAAAAAAAAACTTCTTCAGAAGACAAAAATTTTGGATAAATTTGTAACAAGTTTGCGACTCACATTTTTCTAGATGGATCTAACTAAAGTTTCTTTCGCACAAAAAGAAAAGAAAAGAATATATGTCAATGCAGAAGAGCTATTCTTCAAGCAATGCAAGAGACCCAGTAGAAAAGGGCATCCGAGACCCAGATGAAGCAAGAACAAAGCTTACCTTAAATGTGCGATCTGTCAATGGAGTTTGGCGCCAGAGAGAGCTTGCCTTGAGAGAGAGAGAGAGAGAGAGAGCATCGAGAAGGAGAAGCAGAGAGAGAAATTTGCATCTGGGTTAAGTTTTGTAAAACGGGTCGGTAACTTGAATATGGGTCGGTTTTATGGGTTGGTTTCATTAAATGAGGTGGCTTTATTTTAGCCGTCCGATTTCAACATTTTAATCTAAACCGTTGACTCATACACACTCACATACTAAGGATTCGCATAATAACCTAACCGTCGTCCAACATCGAAGCAGTGTCCACTTTAGTGAATTGCTTCATCCAACATGGAACCAATGTCCATTTTAGTCCCTCCAGGACGAGTCCTTGCATTGCCGCTATTCGAAAGATCACCTCCCTTATTGCCGCCATTGAATTCTGCTTCTAAGACTGAAGAAAATGCACCTGCATCTTATAAGTCCCCTTTCTAGAGCCTCTCCCGATGGTGGCATTTGATAAGAAAGGCGGTGCTGAAGGTTCTTGAATTGGGGCAGTGTTGGTGAACAATAAACTTGATGGTAAATTTACGAACGATGGTGAAGCCATATCTGGGTCTATATCAATATACTGCGGAATGGAACCGATTTTAGTGCTGCCACCCGCACCAAAAAACTCTGTCCGTAGTAATTCACTGACACTGTTGTAGGCCTCGCAGAACACAGGAAGCTTCTCCATCTCCGTCATTATCGTAATCCGCATCTGGTAATCTGGCTTTAAGTGAAATATATCCATGGCTTAGTACTCTACTGAAGAAAGTCTGGAACAGGGAAAAGAACTTGTATTTGACACAAAAAGGGTAAATTGGGACAAAAAATAGGTTTACTGAAAGTATTTAGAAAAGCTTAGAACTGAAGAACAAATGGACAAAGGGATGCAGAAGATAAGAAGAAAAGAGTGCAGACTAGAGTTCCATCAGTATGTTCAGTATAGGAAAGAAATGTTAAGAATTAGAAAGAATAAAATGAAGTTAAGAGAATAAAATAGTGATATAGGGAATAGACAATCAATCTAGTGTTGAAGTACGCAAGTAAGATCCTCTGGGAGAAGTCCAAGGGGGTCTATGATGATGAAGCTGTTGTTGGCTCTTCCCCAGCTGATGAGGGATTGAGTCAGGCATGGCTGCACCGTTAACAAGCGTATCTTCGCAAAAAAAAAAAAAAAAAGAGGAGTATCTTCACAAGCAAAACAATTTGAAACAAATTTTGTCCGTGAACGATGTCGCTTAAGCTAAGTTGGAAAATGATATGGCTTAATTTAGTGCCACGTGGATTTATTTGGGATCTGGGCAGAATTAATATTTAGTTATAAAATTCATACATAGTTCTTTAAATTAGTGCTATTCAAGAATAAAATTTATTAATTCTTTAATTAAAGGAAAATGGGCCAAATAATTGAAAACCATGTCACATAAATCGGTCGAGCATTTTAAATTCAATTGCGAATTTAATTTCTGGTATTTGTATTTTTACTATTCATGCATTAAAATTTCAAACATTTTATTAGTTTATGTTTTTCCAATCATAGCATAAGAGGAACCTCCAAGCCTGCGAGGTAATTCCCGAAGGAAGAGTGGCGATACCGAGCACATGAGGAGAGTGCAATTCCCCACATCGGGCACATGAGACAGTTTCACGAGGAGAGGATGGACACACAACCTGACTCTGGGGTGAACAGAGCAAACACCGGGAATACCTTAGGGAACCATATGATGAGCGAATGCATTTCAATTGCATTGCATACATTTTTTATACTATTTTCTTGTCTTATATGACTTGAAATCATTGTACTGATACTTTATGTTCCAAGGAATGAATTATAATGTATGAGCATGCCCCCCTCCCCGACCTTACTGAGTCATTAGGACTTACCCCTTTATGTTTGTTTGTGTTTGCCTTCTTATTGTTAAGCAGGATTTTGGATTATTTTAAGGCCGAAGACATTCAAGATGCATGGTCTGTTTTGTATCCCTTTTCGTTGTTTCCTTTATTTTCTGTAGATGACAGTATTTCAAAACTATTTTTAATCTTGAAATGCGGTTGTATAGGGTAAGTGAACTATAGGAAGCTCGCATTTTTGTATAATCTAGGCTTATTCTTTCGTAATCCCCTCGAAGGTCCCATTTTTGTACTAGATTGTGTTCGATTAAAGGAAAATGTGTATTTCTCTATGTTAATTTCTTGATACAAGGTTTATTTATTTCGTTTAATCTTGCCTTAATTTTTTTACGATACCAATCAGTTTTAAAGCCAATTCGTTAATGAAATTTTCCTAAATAAGTGCATATTATTACGATACGATGCTTTTATATGATTTTGCTATTTTCCTTTTAGTCGTTAACCGACTAAGGTTTTTTCCTAAGTGCTAACATACTGATTTCTTATTTTGTGAGATTTTACTTCTTTCGTTCAAGTTTCTAAACTGATGTACGACCTTCTTTTTAACCATAACCGCTTTAAACAAGTCTTCCGCTAAGTGAATTCGAGGGCATTTAAGCGATTCTAAGAGTTTTTATTGTGTAGTAATCCCTAAATTTTGTGCATACGATTACTATACACAATCTGAGGGGGTAAGTACCAGCACGGGTCGTGACACTAATGATTATGCAGCTTTCATAGATTTGATGAATAGGGTATTTTGGGAGTTCTTAGATTGCCTTGTGGTTTTTATTGATGATATACTGATCTATTCTAAGAATCGATTGGAGCATCTACGTTTAGTGTTGCATAAGTTACGAGAGGAGCAATTATATGCTAAATTGTGCAAATGTGACTTTTGGATGGAACAAGTGTCGTTTCTAGGGCATGTTATGTCAATTCAAGGAATCTCGATGGAGCCGGGCAAGACAGAAGCAGTCATGAATTGGCCAAGGCCAGTTAATGTTCATAAGATTTATAGTTTCTTGGGTTTGACAGAGTATTACAGGAGATTTGTGGAAGGGTTTCTGTGGTTAGCTGCCCCTTTAACTACCTTGACAAGGAAAGATGCAAACTATGAATGGATCGATGAATGCAAAAAGAGTTTTTAGGAGCTAAATAAAAGATTAGTAACGACACCAGTGTTTGACTTATATTTTCAAGGACTTTTCTCATAAATTATACCCGTTTTTTATTTACAAGCCTTCCGCTAAGTAATTCAAAGACAATACGGTAAATCCAAGTAGAAAAATAATTTGTGTTGTAATCATCGCTTGTGTGTATACGATTTACTATAAGTGAGCCTAGGGATAAGTACAAGCACATGACATGACACATCACAAATCAACTGATTCATAAGTAGGAATTTGACAAACCTCTGGTGTCAAAATTCGAGTCACCAAAGTTGAAGGTGGCCGAAAAAATCACAATGAGTTGAAGCTGAGAGCTGGAGTTTGAAGCAATGTGGCTGAGAGTGCAAGCGTCAACATAACAATTTAGTCTAAGGGCGTGTTTATTTTGATAATTTTTCTAAGATTTGCATCCAACTTTCTAACATTACAATCACAACATTACTCCTACACGAATACCAATACAACCCATTACCATTTTTACACACATCAATACAAGTCAACACACTCTACATGCATACAAATAAAGCTCAAAGATCACCTAAGTATTCACACCATACTTAGCATCCTAAAAATTTTCTCAAAACAAACATGCCTTTAAAGTTCCATCCTTTGGAACAAGAGATGATGGCAAGTTAGATTTTTTTTAAAAAAAAAAAGCTGTAAAAAGGACGTTCATTTAAAAAAAATTCTCAGTATTCAAGTAGAATACTAAATTCTTAAACCGAACAAGTTTAAAAGCCAATTGTTCAGAATAGAATGACAAAATTGATTGGATTTCTGGATTGTCGGGGGATTCAAAAATCAAAGCTGATGGTACCTCTAAACATCTCTTCATAAGCATCATTTACGTCGAATTTTGTTGCTGTAAAAAATAATACTACCTCTAACCAACTCATTCATAGCCGAAGGCGTTCATAAAACACTTTCCTTAACTGAAGCAGTTTTTTGTTTTTTTGCTAGAAATAATAGGTAGACAGGTTGGTAATTGATTGCTTTTATAACATCCAAGGGACTGCTTAACATTTTTGGATGCATTAGGCAAAACCTTTTAATTTTTAAAAAATTAATAAATTTAAAATTAAACTATAAATTTATTTATCTTTATAGATATAAAATTACTAATTAAAATTTTATATTCAAGTTTATCTAATAAATCATTTTCGATAGATAAAATTACTAAACCGCTTAATATGTCTTGAGACAGTTATTCGTAAATAATTTTTATAATCTTTAATTTTGAAAAATTTCTTCCTATATGAGGTATGGTAAATAATATTATATATGCAATAAAAAAATTTGAAAAACAATCTAATTCTTTTATTAGATTAAGTATTTCAACTGAAATATTAATTTTTGTTTTTGTAACTTCTTTTAAAACTTTTAATTCTGATTTTTTTTTCAAAAGTGCAATCATACTTAAACCCAACCGGAGAAGCTAAATTCAACCTCATATCTCCCATATAACTACAATGCCTATTCAAATACAAACTGAGGCCTCAAACACAAGGAATCTCGTGGCTTTACAAAAATAATAAATCCTAACACAATCGTGTGATCAAGTCTATTCAAATTGACAAGTCTAGCTTACAAATAAGAGACTTGATATAAATAGCCAGTGAAACTTCTACAAACTCAATAATGAGAACAATTGTTTTGCCTCCACAATCCTCTATTGAAAAGGGTTTCCTCCAAACGAAGCAACAGGACCCTGTGATGAGACACTCCTGCAATATAAACTTTGTTAAAGTTAGCAGGACAGATACGGCATTATAAAGATAGAGCGATATAGAACACAGCCAACCCCCTTCTGCACAATACTGAGCAGAAGAAAACCACTTCTCACCCTATTTGAGAGTTTGGTGCTTGTGCTGACATGTATGTTAAACCACCTACATGATCAAACCAAAATCAGATCAAATCCAAAATAGACATGTATGGAAGCTATAATTGTAAACCACAATCGAATCTATGGAAGCATTGGTTTATACATTCCTTGTACTCACGACTTTAGGAATAATCTTTTTCACTATCTTTGTTAGGGAACTGCCTAAAGTTCCGTGCTAATGGCAGACATTTTTAAACGAACTTCATTTTCTCATACAAGCCACTTCGTGCATGCCTATGCGGACACATGCCACAGCCTCTCTAGATAGAGAGGACAATGAAAAAGGGGACAAAGATGACATAACTAGATAAATCGGATTACAAGAGTACACTGCAAACTGGGGCAGGGTCAGGTCAGAAAATAGAAAGGTACGAATGATATCATCATATACGACATCCTACAAATAAAGTTCACATTTGTCAATTTTTTCATAAATGTTTGGTTATGGTTTACGGGGAGAGAGAGAGAGAGGATTCTTCAACGAAGGCTCTGGAGGGTTTGTTTCACTCAAAGTTGAGAGACGCTTCAAACGAGACACATCATACTGCAGCGCAATTAGCAAATAAAGCTCCAACATTAGCCCTTGAAAAAAATAATATACAAGCATAATGTACCTTCTCCTGCATCTGGAATATAAGGAGTAACTGCATTTTGAGGGAACCATGGTTGAGATACACCACTATGAAATGTGGACGGCAACTGGGCATCAGGGAGAGCAGCTTGCAAGGAGCCGATGTCCAAAAACTGCATATGACAGTGAAAAAAAATTAGCAACAAGAAATCCAGGAATGTTCAGAGTCCCCTCCAACGTCTTTCTCATAGAAATAATGTCCAATTGACTTATAGTACTTATCATAGAATAACAAACATACAAGAACATAGAACAAAGAAGTGTGGAGGAAGATAGTACAACAAAAGTATTGCTAAAAACTTACTCGGAAACAATGTATATGGAAAGTTTGCGAATTGCATCATTTAAAACCATACAAAGTCGACCATTTCAGGCTTCAAAATCATGTGTTAGACCCTACAGCTCTATCAGTGCAAAATGATTGACTACGAAGTGAATGGTAATAAACCTTAAACAGTGTCACTGCTTGGTATTTTACATACTAGTTATGACAGGTGTCTTTCAGGATACAAAATTTCACTAGGTACTATAATGTTCTTAAGCCATAAATTACCATACACAACAAGACTATGTATTAATGGAATGATATCAAATGGAGATGGAGAATAGGAGAAACATTAGACAAAAACGCTAAGGTGAACCATTAACCTGAGATTGTCATTTTTCTACATAAGATACTCCCTTCTACAGGCTGGCATTGAGGTATGCCTAAAATACTTGACAACATGTCACTGATATATAAGTACTCCGTCCATTCTACAATCAAAGGGAGATTGCTTCGCTTGCCTCATACAATTCTTAGTCCCTGTTTGAAAGTCTAAACCTTTAAGGAACATGCATACAACTTGTGTACAGGACAAAGAGATCACTTATAATCATAAATAATCATTTGCCCAAGACAATCAACTAGTAAAGAAACAGAACCTGCATACAATTTGTGTATAAAAAGATCCAGCTGAAATGCATTGTATATGAACAACTCATGAATCTGATATTTACTGAAAAAAGTCATGCCAGATGAATAAACCGTATGCATATTACAAATAAGTAGAAAAGCAATCAAGCTGCAGCCTACAAAAAGTTCTATGTAGGGTAAATATGCACTTGAAGTATATCGAATGCAGAACACTAAAACTTGACAGTAAGAATGCAATTAAACATCATCAAAACAATTTCATCAAGTTACATCCAGCCAACTCTTTAGCTTACAAAGAAAATTCCTTGTACAGGGTATGAATGAATATAGAGCTTTAAAAACTATGGTAAAGAAACAAATCTAGTCAAAGACAATAACGAAATAACTACACAACCCATCTGGCTTACTGACTATATCTAGATATAGACAGCTACATTCTTATCAGAGACAGCTCTAGGGTTTTTGGTTTTGGAGCCTTGTTCTTGCCATGGTCTTGCTTTGTTCCTAGTCTTAGTCATGACTTCCGAACGTCCTGACTCGTTTCACAGAAAAGAACTACTCGGCTTGGGAATTTCATTTTCAATTGTTTGTGAAGGGAAAGTAGCTTTGGAGTCACATTGATGGAAATGCCCTGTCACCTGATAAAGAGAAGGAGAAGGATCAGTTCTCTATATGGTAGTTCTTGGATCCTTGGCTCGATTGATTCTCATATCATAGTTAGCAAATTGTTGCTCGAACTAAATGCTTGAATTTCCTATCTTTATTTGTAATTATCTTGTAATTTGTTATCTTTTTTATTATAAATTCAGAAGAAGCATCTCATAAGAGATCATTCAGTCAAAAATTTGTTGTAACAATATAGATATGTATTAGATTGAATCCCAAGATAATACTTATCTATAAAAACTAGATAAGTCTCCTAACAACTTGGGTAGTTGTGCTACCCGATCCTATCTATACAATAGATCATGAATCTAGTCCAAAATACAACATATATGCCGAAACCTAAAAAACCCTAGATCTACCAAATGAAAACCCTCGCGCTGCCTCTGATATCCTCCCTCCTCAAATTGATGCTGGTGAGTCGACTAGCAGCAATTTGCTAAGAATTGATGATACGAGAATCAACTGAGCCAAGGATCCAAGACATAATCCGAACATCGTTGCTTTCCCAAGTAGAGAACTGATCATTTTCCTTCTCTTTATCAGGTGACGGAGCACTACCATCAATGCGACCCCAAAGCTCCTTTCCCTTGATAAACAATTGAAAATAAAATTCCCAAGCCGAGTAGTTCTTTCCCGTGAAATGAATGCACAATGAATCAGAACGTTCGGAAGTCATGACTAAGACAAGGAACAAAGCAAGACGATGGCCAGAACAAGGCTGCAAAACAAAGAACCCGAAAACCCAAGGGCTGGACACAAGAACCCGAAACCCAAGAAACTAGAATAGCAGCCAAGAACAAGAGGATCAGGCCGAGTGGCTCTGATACCATAATAGATTTTTGACTAAATGATCTCTTACGAGATACTACTTCTGAATAATAAAAAGACAACAAATTACAAGATAATTTTTTTTGATAACGTGCAAAAACAAATTACAAGATAATATAGGAAATTCAAACATTTAGCCTGAATCCCAAGATAATACTATCTATAACAACTAGACAAGGCTCCTAACAACTTGTGCTACTCGATCCTATCTATACAATGGATCATGAATCTAGTCCAAAATACATGTATGTCGATCCATCCTTGGGTGGATCGCAAGGATGGTTTTTTCTCTGTTAAGTCGTTCTATGCTTCGCTTGTTGGTGGTAGCTCAGTGTCGTTCCCCTGGCGTCGGGTTTGGAGTTCTAATGTCCCTACTAGGGTGTCCTTTGTTTGGGAGGCTTTGCATGGTCGAATTTTGACTACGGATAATCTCAGGCGTAAAGGGATTTATGTGGTTGAGTGGTGCTATTTATGCAAGGGGGATGGAGAATCGATTCATCATGTTTTATTACATTGTTCGGTGGCAAGAGGTTTGTGGAACCATGTCTTTGCTATGGTAGATCTTCCTTGGGTTATGCCGGAGGGGCTTGGGGATGTCTTGCTTTGTTGGGGGCGGCAGTTCAAGGATCCTAGAGCTAAGTTTATTTGAAGGATGGTTCCTTATTGCATCTGGTGGTGTCTTTGGAAGGAGCGGAATAGGCGGTGTTTTGAGGGCTCTTCTCTGTCTATGGCAAGTTTGATGGGTGGTCTGATGAGTGAACTTTTTTTCTGGTCAAATGTGATGTTGGATGGCCCTTTTCTAGATTATCATGACTTCTTGAGCTTTTTCGTTTGTATGATGTAATTTTCTGTTCTGTTGTATCTTCAGTACAATCTTTGTACTGTTTCTCTTTTTTAATAAAATTTCTTACTTATAAAAAAAAAAAAGATAATTCTAACTCCACAATCGTGATTATGTACCATGCACAAAGAAACCCTCATGAGCTCTAGCTGGAAGCAAATTAGAACTTCAAGAACTAGCTAGACCAAAGCAGCAGCCAGTAGACCACCCGAATAACAACATGAATAATTTCACAAATATAGTGAAATATGCAGTCAGACAGGAGCACCACTTGGTCCAAATTTTGCTTATTAGATCCCATTGTGGAAGAGATTTTTGCTCTGAAGAATTTACCGAGGGTTGTTTCTGCTACACAAAATCCTTCTTTAATCCAAGCAAAATAAATTATTTCAGCAACTCCATAGATTTATGAAATCATTTCTTTTTTCACTCGCACAATGTAATACCTACGGATGTTATGTTATCAGTGGGTATCCAAATCCTCTCACATAGTTAAGTGCATCAGACTATCATTTGAGTTTCCTCAAATGCACCAAGGTAAGTTGGAAACACTACGGAAAGAACCATAGCATTTCCTAATTCATTCCTAAATCAAATTTGATTCGGTATGAACCAATAAAGTTGAACAATAAATAAGCTTAAAGCTATAATCTAGTAGACTAGTTGAAAAAGAGAGAGCTACGAATGCCCACTACCCCCCCCCCCCCTCTAACAGAAATCCCTAGCAGCCTATGGAGGACACGACAGAGAAACACAGAGCTCAAAGGAAACATTTGATTCAAATTTCCAATGCAATTTGGCAAAAATAACATTTATATCATACCATATTCTTCTGTTCCAAATCAGAATCGAAAGGAAGATCAAATGGGTTTGTAGATTTACATTCCATTGGATGTGATTGTGTTTCTCCCTGTGAAAAGCCATACATTACTCCAGGAGATAGACTGGCTAAGATCATGGGAAAAAAGCTCAACAAAACTGAAGAGTACAAACCATCAAAGGAAGCACGGGAGTATATAATGGCCCCTTTACAACATGTGATGGAACACTAGGACCCAGGGACACACCATGAGAGGTAGTCCTTTGAATCCCCTCTTTTGTGGAGTCCTGCAAATACTGATCAAAAGTTGACGAAAGATTGTGAGTTTCTAGTGGTATTTCACTGAATTGCTTATTGCCTTCAAACGAAAGATTCCCAATGGAACCTTCAAATGCACTCCATTCCTGTCAAACACAAAAGATACAACGTAATTAAATCCTTTCAATATCCTGCATGCCATCTCAAAACTAGAAGAACATGCAACGTACAATCTCAATAAAGACTGGTACTGCAATTTTTAAAACTAAACACCAATGAAGCAATGGTCAGAAAGCTGACCAGAGTGCTTGGCGCCATGGTGGAAGCTTGAACATTGTGCAAATCATCATGCCATTGATTTGACTTCGTTGAAGCCAACCCACAAACACTTTCAGATTGAAATGAGGGCCATTGCATGTTTGTGTTTAAGGATGGAATGTAGTCAAACTTCTCCAATGAATCCACATCCCTAGAAGGTAACTTTCCAGGGGCAAGATTTCCAGCAGCTGGCTTCGGTGTATCAAATGTTGCCCATCCATCATTTGCAGGGACACATAACTGTGGTGTTTCTTTATCCAAGGTTGCCACTGACTGCTGTTGAGAAATCTCCGTAAAGAAGTCTAAGGATGAAGATGGGAAAGTTTGTGGAGGTTGATACACATTCCCAGATGAAGCTGAAGACACAATGGATGGATGAAACAAATCCAGAGATGGAGCTGATGATGCCGCCGGTTTTGGAAACAAATCAAAGGATGAAGCTGCAGAAGACTCTTGTTCTAAGACAAGCGGAGCCTTGAAAAGATCCAAACTACATCAGTACAGTTTTCCTCTAGGGTCAAGGCAAAAGCAATGGAATGTGAAACCCCTATGAAGCAAAGCATAGAACTTCAGGGCACAACCCATAAATCTTTTAGTCCATTATCCTTGTAAACATCAAAAATAAATGAACAACTAGACTATAAGCTACCAGGTACTGTGTCCCAGTATCTCACCAGTCTCATGCAAACACCCATCCATGCACACACGAGCGCGCACACAAATATCAAGTATTACTGAAGGCAAAAGCATAACGCAACAAAATGTAGTTCATGCACATAAAGCATGACTTGAGGTGAAATTTGAAGTGACAATATTACCACAAGCAAGAAGTAAGCATTCTGCTTTTGAGTTCCATGTTATCAAAATTGAAAACAAAAAAGGAAAAGGAAATCAGAAAGGTGCAGCTGTCTGATAATGAAGGTTTTTGAGCAAAGCCAAATAAACAGAAGAATGGTTTAACAACGAAGATCACTGCAGAGCACACATAACAATTAGGAAGGCACGTGAGTCATCATCCACAGCATAGGAGGTAGCATGCACACATTGTCCATGCATATGTAACAAAGAGAAGTATATATGCCGACATGCATGCAAGTTATACATATGCCATTACCCTAAAGCTTACTATATATATGGTAATGTATTAAGTGGCAGACAGTCATTCTATACTGAAATGCTACCAGAGCCACACAACAAAAATATTTTGCACCTCTAAGACAAAGCTCCCTCATTTTTGATACTCCCTTAAAAGTAATGCTCTCTTAAAAGTAATGCATAACTTTCAACCCTGAATAAATCATTCAGATGACTCATTTTTTTCGTATCAATTACAGACACAAGAGTAGGAGAAACATTACCTGTGGAAATGGCGGGCTGCTAAATCCACCATCTTTATCAAAATTATGAGACTCTGCACTAGATCGGAATGGATCACCTGCACTAGACACAGAGTAGTCTGAAACTCTGGAAACAGAGCCCTCATTTGCAAACCTATCCTCGTACATTTTGTCACTTAAGCGACCAGGACTGTAGACAAAACTAGACATCTTCCCTGCATAGAGCCCTCGATCTGAACCAGGTTTTCTGGTCAGTGCACCAGCTTGTTTTCCATAACGGCGGTCCTCATATTGATAGTCATAAGGTGGACTCTGAGAATAAGAATGATAAGAACTGGCACGCCTCGTCCCATCTTCATGGATTCTAGGGCTCTGTCATATACCATAATTAACACCCAATTGTAAGCTTCTACCCTAAATGAAGTCTGATAATTTGCTAAAAGATAAGGACAATGGTGTGAATGGTTTAGAGCCTGCTTGATTCTGTTTCAGGGAAATGAGTAAAAAGACATGATAATATGCTGTTAAACAGAATCAGAGAAGGGTTGCTACTAGCCTTTTTGTTGGAGGAGAGGAGGGCGGGAGGAACAGGAAAACAGCTATTTTTATCCTCTTTCAAAAACCAGTTGTTTTAAAAAACATTTTCCAAAAAGCGACTACAAAATGAGTAACAACTGCCATTTTACTATCTCTGTTTCCGGAATAGAACAAACATACACTTTAATGTTCTTCACAATATGAGCAATTTAGAAATTGGTTGAAGGGTAATTGCCTGCATATCTTTTGGAGGCATGTCAGAGGTGTTTCCCCCAGCATATCTTCTCTCCACATAAACATTCTTTATAAACTCCCTTACTTTATCAACATTGCTGCAAAAAGAAAACATAATTAATAAATTCTATCGTGGCCACATTCATGACTAAAACCTTTATTAGTAATTCGCATATCATGCACCTGTTATCAGGCAATCGCTGCCTTTGAAGGTCCCAGTCCTTTAGATATATATCCCTTGCACGCTGACATGAGTGAAGGTCCCATCAGCATGGAGAAAGCTAACCCCCTATTACCAAATAGAAAGAAAGTTGAGTGTTGTACCTGGTTACCACCATTTTGAATTGCTTCAACTTCTTGAGAAGTAAACTTAGACATGGAGACAGACTTCACGCGATGAGTAAACTCACGACTGTATGACACAACAATATACATAAATTCATTAAAAAAAACTGAAGATCTAAATGGGCCAGATCTTGAGTAGCCCAAGCTCGTAAAAAAAACAATAGAGAACTTCACCAAACGAGAAAGAAATGAATGGATAAATAAAAAACGATAAGAGACTATAATACATGATCCACGAGACGCATCAATGCTCTTATCCACAACAAATTGTGGAAGTATTCAAAATCACACGAACAGAGGTAGATTGTAAGAAATAATTCAGCATCCCATTTTATGTCAAGACGCCATTCATAACTTCCAATGCGCATTAGCATCATACAAGGAGAGCAAAGGCTTCCCATCGTTGGCTATCCCACAATCATTATCAACAGTAAGAGAACAAAAATACGACAGAACTCTCCAGATACAACCTAGAAATTTAGAACAGGAATACAAATGCACGGTTCCCAGAACAATGTGAAGATCAGCAATGAACCATCATTATTAGGAGAGAATAGCAAACACACAAAACACAAGTCCTATCTATAGACCCCTCATTTTAGCCTGTTAGAGTTTAACACAGTCTACAAAAAACAAAATGCACAGTTAACTTAAAAGGGGTTTTTACAGCTACAAAGCAAAGTTCAAAGAGGCTCCCAATGTGTGGTTGGGCTGGCTAAGGGTACCACGATCTTGCTGGGGTCTTGGTTCGATTCTCCACACACACAACCTGCAATGAAGTTCATATCTATGGGAAAGGGATGCACCAGGTACCCAGGGTTTATCAGTGCATTAGCCATGTGCATAGGGTTCCCCCTGTTACCCAAAAAGCGCAAAAAAATCACATAGCCGTCTTAAGTTTTTTATTATGTATTTGGGCATAAAAAATCTAAGCAAAGCAACTACATTTTAAAAAAGAAAGATTTCTTCCCTTCCTGGGACACATCAAAAGATCTGTAAATAACATTTTCACCTATTTTAATGGATAACTCAAAAAGGAAATTAGGTCTAATGCAAACCTTTATAAAAGCTAAAAATCCTAACCTAGACAGTTATAAATCTAGAAATCACTATGGAGAACCTTAAAGAAATAATAAAAAACCCCACAAACGAAAAGAAAACCCTTCTATAGAACTCTATAACTAACCTAGGAAAGTCACTCGTTCACTCCCAAGTAAGGAAAAAATGAAAATATAAAACCCTAAAAAGACTATACGAAAAGAAAACCAACCGAGTCACCATTTGTATTCAGAGCCTAACTTGATTTCCACCAATAGCAGAGAATCTTCAGCTTATAAGATATTGGCCTTCGCATCTTCTATCCACCCAATAATTTTCAAAAGCCTCATTATCCAAGAGACCACTACCTGATGATGAAACATATTAACCTTGTTTCAAACAACTGAGATCAGGACAGGGCCATGTTTGTTACCAAAACATTATTTTGAAACTCATGTAATAGAGACCAAGCCTAATAGTTAGATAAATACTTTTTTGAGGGATGAAAATCATTTTTCATTTTCACAATTATTCAAAAACATCACATCAAATTTTTTTTATCCAAACTCCATCACCCACTTTCTCATCCTACCTAACCATTTTAATAAAACCCCAAAAATCACAGCAACTTTACCCAAATAGTTTTTTTCAAATTTTCATACACTAGCAAAAACCCCAAGGAAACCAATCTCGGAAATCCTTTGCCTCCAAAATAACAAGGCCTAAATGTATAAGAAGATTTATCCAACAAACTCTATCTTTTCTCTCTTATTGGCCGTCCAAAATCTGAAAAATCAATGTCATTTAGAACAACTGTCCAAAATAATCCACACAATTCGAATTAACATTCGATCACTCACCATCTAAACCACCAAACCTCACTCAATCCCTAACCATATACACATGATGCCCTGCACATGGGGCCTCTATCCAGATATCACACCTAAAATGAGCATTTGGGTCATTAATTTGCTATTTTTTTTTTGATAAGTAAGCCAATCTTATTAAATAAATAAAAACAAGGAACACACAACAGCAGAATCAACAGTACAAGAGAATATACTGAAGAAACCAAACACAAAGGCCCAACACAAAAAACTCCCACCCACACACAACCCCCTAGCCCCCGCCCAACAAAAATCTCCCAAAAAGCAAACCACCCAAACGAACCCCCTATCAATCTAGCCCATGGCTCTTAGTCATCCGAGCGATCGAGTTAGACCCTTCATAGTTAACTGAAGACTTCAATCCCTGCAGTTCTCTGATCATCTTCCCCTTAGATTTCCGAGACTTTTTCGAACAAGGCTGCACCCGATCCCGTTCCAACGCTACAAAGAGATCTCTCAGTTTTTCCTCTTGACCACCACATGACAGCCCAACCATATGACCCACAGAGGAGACCATATCCAAAACCCACGCCGGAGATTCACCGTCCAAAACGTTACTAGGGACACTAAGAGCATGAGAAGAAACCGCAAGAACTGGTCCAAGAGAACACTCCCCCACCTCCTGACCACCTAAGAGGGACCCAAAAGAAGGAGCCATCACAGCCTGCTCCCTCGCGTTGTCACACCGCTCCACAATGCTAGTTTGCAGCTCAGACGAGAGCTGACCTACGGGACTGCCCGAGATAAGCCCAGCAAGCCCAACGAGCCCATCAATCCCAGCAAGCCCAGACCCCCCTTCGGTCACTACCAAAGCCCCCGATACACTATCTACGGCCTCCAGTTCACCACCCCCAGCAAGCCCAACGAGCCCATCAATTTGCTAATAAGAAACACCATCTTGCAAATTGTTCATTGCTTAACACATTAACTGTAACACCCCCTTTCCAGCAACTATTTATCTATACTATCATGTCTTTTTTTCATTCAAAGCATGCTGAAATTTACCCAATGTAATATCATCACCTATAACTTCGTAATTAGTCACTTATCAAAAAAAAAAGTTATTATAAATAGTCGGTTAGGGAGAAAAAAACCTGACCTAGCGCTGACAGCACCTACAGGAAGTCAAATCGGTTCTATAACTTCGTAACTCTCATTCAATTTCAAATGTTTAGGGAAGAAAGAGCCTTACCAAGTTTAATTTTCAATATAACCCGAAGAGAGAGACAATAAAGGTTGTCGGGTGAGTTATGGAGTAAAAAGTAAATAGCTTTTGACCAAGGATATCTCTCTTGCACTAGGGTGATGTTTGGGAAGCAGAAATTTTATTAATTTTGAGGTTGTAGGAGGAAATTTTGAGATATTGACTTTTTATGGGGGTTTGTAAAAAGTTGGTGATAAAGTTTAAGAATGTTTGATTGTAAAATAATTTTTATTGGAGTTTGTTAAAAAGTAAGGAGAGAGAAGATTTGATTTAGCTTTTTCTTTTATGAAAAAATATTGATGGTGTAAAAAGGTGTTGGAATTTATGTGAAAATTTTGAGATTTTGATGTTTGCATGTAAAATTTTTTACTTTTTGAAAAAGTTTCTTAACAAGTTGAAAATTTTTCCTAACAAAACATCACCTAGGTCTATATGAATATTCAAAAATATTAGAAAGAGGAATGTTCTTGAAAGTTATTGATGAAAACATTGTAAAGAATTGATTAGAACTTACCCCAATTTCCGAAAGTAAACCAAAAGTTGAAACCTTGATACGGTCTTCAAGGTCCAATGAGAAACTGATTTCTTGGAGGAAAAGAGATTATTTTCGGTCTTGAGATTCTAGTGGTAGTGCTTGAGAGGTAGATGATATCTCAATTTCTTGAAACTCAAAGGAACGTGTTGGTCTGTAGAGAGGAGGCTAGGATAACGGTGGTAGCAAAAAGAGGCTTAAACACATGCTAGGGTTAGGTTTTTCTTGATTTTTAATGGGTTGACTTGTTGTAATAAGGCTTGAGCCTTTTTATTTTAGGTTTTGAGGTCTTACAAGCCTTTCAATGAAAGCTATCAAGTAGGGTTACGAAAATTGAGAATTAGGGCAACAAAATAAATAAGGAAATGGTTTTACTATTTTGAAAGAATAAAAATACTCATTTAACACATCATTAAGCATCAAAAAGAAAGGATTACGAAAATTGCTAATTAACCAAAACAAACAACAGTAAAAGACTAAAATACCCCTGTGATTAGAGTAGGGGTGTTACAAGAAGAGAGTGAATTCTGCACATAATGGTGGATCAAAATGGCGAATATGATATATGGAGGTTATCTGAGCCCTTTAAGTTGCATATAATCTATAAAATGAACTTTTCCTTCTAACATGTTCCATTTCTATTTTAGGAAATTTTTTCCTAAAGGGAATGAGGGTCAAAGCAAATGCAGGCCTTCCTCGGAGTTAAGCAAACTATAACAACCTCCCCCCCTCCCCCTCTCATAGTTTAAGAAAGCAAACCAGTATCCTCTATCAGAAGGTATTCCAACAACTCAATCTTGTCGTTTACACAGTGTTGGTGTTGAAGGAAGCATTTCATTAGTAGTGGTGATGATGATAATCATGATGAAATTGATCAGATAACTTGACCAGTTGCAGTAATTATAATGTTGAAACATTAAAGAAATTAACTATATTTTTCACTTGTGGTTGGAGAAAAACAACATAAAGATAACTTGTCAACAACTTGCCTATTCTACTGACACCATCGACTATAAATACAAACAAAAGCAACTCAACAAAAATAACAACCACATTCTCCACTCAACTGCCTACAACACTAGAATTCTAGGATTTTCACGAGTCTCTCAAATACTTGCACGTCCTACACTCTGTACGGGTAATTCCATTAAGCCACGTTCTATCATTTTATCTGAAAGCTTTCTGTTGCCTAGGGAAAAGGATTCGCTGCTATAAACAACCTTATCCATTTCCTTGTTTTCAAGTTGAATGCAATTTCTTGCTTAGGGAAAATAAAGGAAACATGAAATGAAAAAGAAACAAATGAAACTTCACGTACAGAGAGATAAATACTCACTGTATCCCACTACAAGTCGTACAGACGAAAGTCCAAAAATCAGTACAAACATACTGAGGACCCTGCACGAGACAAACAAAGCGAAATTAACTAAGAATCGATAACTCTTACTGGAAAACATGAAGAGAAAAATAAAAGCTTAGAACAGATAACATGTTGAAATTTTAGAGAAAAAGCAAAACAAATCCTAAAAATACAAGAATGTAAAAATACAAGAACTGAAATAAAGGAAAATCACGGAAAGCAAGACATCAATTACCAGACTATTACAGTTGATGCATCTCCGATTCGGCGGAAGCTTCATCAGACCACGTATGATCTTCTCATTTCGCTCCTCTTCTCTTTTGCTTCCCATTTTGACAACAAATCAAAAGCTATAGGCGAAATCCTAAACCAGCAGAAGAAATGTCATGCCTCGAACACTAACCTGAAGGGGGCTAATAACAGCCGCATACACTCAACACAATGAGTGCATATGTGAACTTAATTTAACTTATTCTTACAGAGGAATTTTTTTCTTTTTTAAAAGCCCTTGCTAGTATTACTCGAATAATTTCAAATTCGGTTTCTTTTAAAAACACTCGCATGGTATTCCTTTGTTTCTTATAAATAATTTCACTCATTCAGTTGCATTCTAATCTTCGTTATTCTTACCAAACAGCACAGAAGTTGACAGACAAGAAGAAACTTTTTCAGCATAGGCTGAACATAAATTTGCAACCAACAATGTCCTTGATCCTAGGACGTCCCTAAGTTCTTAGCCAATAAACCTAAATAGTATACTTGTCAAATCCTACCTCCAATCACAATTTCAAAATCTTTCAGCCCCTATCAATTTCACGATCCTTAAGACTATCCATCACCCTCACCAACCACTATCATGACCAAACTTATCTTCTAAGGGTTCTGAAATGCTATGCTGACCAGCGGGCAAATTTTTTTTTTTTTGATAAGTAAGTTAAATTTTATTAATAAAAGGGATGTGTTAAGAGTACAAAAGACTATACTGAAAACACCTAAACCATACAAGCTTAGAAGCGAAGAAAATCCAGATAGCCCGTAAAAGGAAAACCCAACACCGCATTTGCCCATAAAAAAAGAGACTGCAACATCTTGCCCCTCAAACCCTCCAACGACAAAGTCAGATTTTCAAAGCATCTACTATTTCTCCCCTCCACAAACACCACCAAATGCAAGAAGGAATCATCTTCCAAACAGCCAAAGTTAGTGGGTCATCAAACTTCCTCTTCTTCTTTTTTGATAAACAAGCCAATCTTATTCAAAGGTAAAACAAAGATACAAAACAACAGAGTCAACAGTACAAAAGACTATACTAAAAACCTCTAACATAAGCAAGCAAGAAAGCTAAGAAAATCCGAATAACCCGAAAAAGGAGAACCCAACATCACATTAGCCCAAAGAAAAAGCAACTGCAAAACAAGACCCCTTAAACTATCTAAAGGCCGCTCAGAATTTTCAAAGCATCTATTGTTCCTCTCCCTCCACAAGGTCCACCAAACAGCAAGAGGAATCATCCTCCACACTGCCAAAGCAATGGGGTTGTCGAACTGCATTCTCCAGCCCCTCAACAGCTCAATCACCCTCCTAGGCATAACCTAGGAAATATTCATAATACAAAACACATACGACCACAACTCTTTAGCAACCGAATAGTGAATAAGGACATGATCGTCAAACAAGCAATTAATAATCTAAAATTTATCATTTGGGTAACAAGACCCAGTTAATTTGGGTGCCAAAACGACCCTCACACCTGAGACTATAACATACCAAAATTTCATAAAATTTGGAGCTAGTTTGCTATTGAAAAGAGTCATTTGAAAAATACTTACTCATGTGGTGTCCAAGTTGAGGACAACATTGATGTCTCCGACATTAAAAATTCATAACTTGAATTTCATACTTACTCGTGTGGTGTCCAAATTGCACGAAGTTGGTTTTGAAATTTTCTTCTTTCATAAACTTAAGGGAAAAATACATTTTTCGCCCTTCGACTATTGAGGTTCTGACACTTTGCACCACACACTATCAATTTCATTACATTTCGCCCCTCAACTATCAACCGTTTATATACTTATCCAAAAAAAACTACCAATTGTTTACACTTTGCACCCCTACCGTTAATTTGAACGAAAATTGCTATTTTTGTTCAATGAAATGACAAATTTATCCCTTTACAAAATATATTTATAAAAAATTATGAGTAAAATTGTCATTTCACTTGACCAAGATAGTAATTTCCATCCAAATTAACGGTAGGGGGTGCAAAGTGTAAACAGCTGGTAGTTGAGGGGCGAAATGTAACGAAATTAATATTTTGGGGTACGAAGTGTCAGAACCCCAATAGTCAGAAGGCGAAAAGTGTATTTAATCCTAATTTTTTTATATAAGGAAAGCTTTATTGAAAGAAAAAAAAAGAAAACGGAGCAGTATAAAGGTTGTACTAAACCAACTACAACAAACAAGCAAGGAAACTAATAAAACCACTGAAGTCTAAGAAAGGAGAACCCAACACCCCATTAGCCCACAGAAACAAGGTCTGCATCATTTTTCCTTTCAAACAAACTAAGGACAGCCCAAAGTCTTCAAAGCATCTTCCATTCCCTCCATAAGCTCCACCAAATGCACAATGGAATCATATTCCACACAGCCAACGCCAAAGGATTGTTGAACTTCCTCTTCCAACATTTCAACACCCCACCCACCCTCATAGGCATCACCCAAGAGTAGTTGACAATACCAAGAACATGCACTCACAACTCTCTAGCAACCAAACAGTGGATAAGCACATGATCCACAGACTCCCCATCATTCTTGCAAAGAAAGCACCAATTAAGCAAGCATAACCCCCTTCTGCGTAAGTTGTCAATGGTTAAGACCTTCCCATGAACCGCTTCCCAAACAAAGAACGAAACACGAGGCGGGACAGCGGTCTTCCAGATCTGCCTCCACGGAAAAACCTCGCCTGAACCCTCAACAATGAGCCCATACAACGACTTAACCGAAAAGACCCCATTCTTAGCACCCTGCCAAAGCATTTTGTTGTCTTCCCTTCTCCTAAGGATCAAAGATTAATGTGCCTGGTCTGCTTTGAAAAACCAAACACATTAATCCTAAACTTAAATTTCAAGACCAGACACATAAAAATCAGATCTGGTTTTAGCCCTTAAAGATCATTTTGTATCATATGACAAATCTGGAATGCACTCTGTTGTTTCCAGCTTGACTCTTGTAACTTCAAAAATTTATAACTTTTACATACTTGACCAAACCACCAGAAATTTGGACTGAAATTTTTGTGTTTCATGGGCTTATAAATAAAAAATAATTTTTGGTTCAAAAAGGATGAAAATCAGAACCAAATTTGTTTCCTTCCGAGTATCATGTTCTGCAGAATTTTTCTTTACTGCAGAACATTGGCTTGGATAACCTTATCTTTTGTTTTTCTTAAATATATAGGCATTAGTCATACATGCAAGGCCATACCGGGCTGTGTGAGGCTTCTAGCACAGAAAGCAAAAATTAAAATTTCATTTGCTTTGAAAAATCATAACACAAACTTAGAACCAGTCCCTTTTTGAGCTCTATTCTTCACCTATCACACAATGAACGAAATCTCCAGCTATGGTTTTACTCAGAGTTTACCCAACCACGGAAAGTTTTCAACATAACCTAAATCTATCAGCTATAACCAACAAGACAAATAACAACAACTGCAACTCTGTTTTTTTTTTCCCAGCATACACAATTCTTACCTTTGTTTTCTGTCAAAGTTTCTGCTCTTGAAAACCTGGCAACAACAATGCTTTGAGATCAATTACATGCAATCAAAATAAAAGGAAAAACAACAAACACTAAACATACTGCTTTCTTTAATCTGGTTCTCGGAAGGTCTAAGTTCGAAAATCCCAAAAGACCTCCTTTCACTCAAATTTCTACCCTATGCGCTCTGTCTCCTTCCACTTCTCTCTTCTGAAATTTTCGGCCCTCCTTCACTTTCCTTCTCCTCTAATGACCGAACCCACTCTTCTCCTCCTTTCCTTCTCTTCCCTCTTTGATCGCCTTAGGAACCCACGAATTAACTTGTCATTTCTCTGCTCTGGATTCACTCGTGTTCTGTCTCTGTTTGGTCTCTCAAACGGAAGAGGAAGGAGCAGAAATTGTGATGTGCGCATGTGCGATGAAGGTGAGGGATCCAGATCCTCTCCGTTATTGCAGGGATGCAATTCTTCTTATCCTATCCGTCCATTCAAACTTGAACGGCTGAAATTATGACAGATAAGCAAATTATTACAAAACTCAAAGAATCCACTAACGGGGTTAACGCGGCTGCCTTCCTTCAATTTTTTCCTTCCTTTTTTTTTCACTCTTCTCCCTCTCTCGTTCTTTCTGTAGCCTTTTCTCCAGGGTTATGTTCGTGTTGAGTAAAAATGTAGGATTTTAGAAAAGTTATGAATTTTTATGTTGAATAGTATTTTATTTGTGTTTGTATAAAGTGGAGAGAGAAATAATTTGATGTAATTGTTTAATAAAAAATATTAGAGTTATGTGAAAAAGTAAAGAGAGAGAAAATTTATGTTGAATAAAAAATTAAAAAATTGTTGGAGATTGTGTAAAATGTATTGGTGTTTGTGTTTGAATTCTAAACATGTTCGGTGATAGATTTGTGAATATAGTTAGAATCCTGAAAAAAGTCTGAAAACGAACATTACCCAGGTTTTTGTGAATGGCAGATAGTACTGTTGAGACAGATTGAGGAACTCGTTTCAACCCCAAATAATTGGCCCTAATTATTTAGAATTATTATTAAAAAAATTATCAAATAATTTTTTATTATTATAATATTTATTAAAAATCTTCTCTCTTCACTTTTTCACCAACTCTCATAATTTTTTTACAAACAATAATATTTCACAAATCCAATACCCAAAATTACCACACTCTAACAACACATGAGTATCCTGTTATTGTGAGTAATGGAAGAATTAAAGATTAAAATAACGCTAATGTCATAAGCTTACAGATTGTAATACTCACCCAACTATATTCTCATTGATTTCATGGCCTTTGAACCAGCACACTGGCATGGAAATTCTTTCACGCTTGATGGATAAAGCACACTCATTGTCCTTAGTGCATGACATTAAATTGACTCGCAGTTGTCCACCAAATACTCATCTCTTTTACGCAGACGACTTGCTTATTTTTGGACAGGCTACTTTCAATTGTTTTCTCAATGGTCTGGTCAGGCTCCCAATGCTCAGAAGTCTTCCATTTTCATTATTGCAAATACAGACCTCTCTTCAGCTCGACTAATCCGTGAGAACTTTGGATTTCCCAATATGTCTATTTTTTCTCGTCATTTAGGTCTTCCTTTGATATTGCCTCGATCAAAAGTTGTTGTATTTCGTGACTTCCAATATCGTATAGAATGCAAAATTTATGGTTGGAAGGGTTAGATTTTATCTCAAGCCGGGCGAGCGATGTTGATTAAGTCAGTCGCGTATTCCATTCCCATCTACGGAATGTCGTTGTTCTTACTTCCTCACTCCATTTGCACCAATATAGATTCTCTTCTTCACAAAATTTGGTGGGGATTCAAAAATGATGGTAATCGGCACCTATATCTTCACTCCTGGAATAAGCTTTGCTCTCCTAAAATGGAAGGTTTTTTGGGCATCAAGAAAATGCAAGATTTGAACTTGGCTCTCATTTCTAAACTAGTTTGGATGATACTCTCTCCAACACCTCAACCATGGGTTAACTATTTGAGTACTAAGTACCTTAAACATTTCGAGTTTCTGCAAGTAGAGCCCAGGGTTTCCTCTTCTTGGGTGTGGAAAGGTGTTGATGTGAACCCCGTTAACCCGTAACGAGACCCAACAACTATGAGGAACCCAAGATCGTTTCTAGGATGGATTCGAATGGAACCTCGACCCGTTGCTTAGGAAAGCAAGAACCTCGGTATAGTGAAGACGCTACAAACGGGATGGAAATTCGTTTGATAAGTCGAGTTGAACGCCACGGGAAAATCCCGATAAGTTCGAGAAGTTCTTCAAAGAACCAAAGAGAATTAAACCTCACCAAAATATATTCATCAAAGTTGTTCGAATTACATTGCAAGAGGCTCCTATTTATAAGCTAGAAATAACAAGGAAAATAAATCTAACCTAGGAAACAAGGGTTGGTCGAGTAAGGTATTTTTGAACAAGGAAAGAAATCCTTGCTTACCTAAAACAAAGAGAGCAATTAAGGAAACAATCACTTGCTTCCTAACTAACCTTTGGGCGCCTAAAATAGAGTTCTAATTAAGGAAATAAGATGATACTCGACCCAAAATAATAAACTAACCTAAGAAAACATCTTGGCCGAACTAACCCCCCCATGGCCGAATTAACCCTAATTGCCTTAAATAAAACACTCTTCAAATGGCAACAAGGTAATGGCCGACCATCATGTCAAAACACCATGAATAGAAATGTTTTGGAGCTTAAAATAGCTATGCAATCTGAATCTTCTAGAATAGTTCCATATTTGTCTCTTGGTCGGATCCTTCTAGAGTGTGCATCATCTTGAATGGGCCTCCACTTATGGGCTTGGGCCCATATCTCTTTACTGAGTTCAACGAGGGCATCTTTGAACTCCTTGTCTCGGGCTCTCGTATCCGGCTGTGCTAGTTCATTCAAGGTCTTACTCGGATTCTCATCATTCCCCTCCTCTTGAAAATGATTTGTCCTCAAATCTTCACCTACATCAAAAGGATAGAGATCAGAAATCTGAAATCTAGCACTTGCATGGTCTTTACCTGATAACTCCAGCCGGTAAACGTTGCCTTTGATTTGCACTAAGACTTTGAAAGAACCACCGCCCCTTGTAAGCACTTTGGGACGACTTGGCCATGTCTCTAAGGCTTGCATCAGTGCATGCAACTCCTTTGCATAACTTGGGTATTTGAAAGTTGGTCCTCGTAGCTGCTCACTGAAATAATCCATTGGTTGTTCTTCTTGCCTACGGGCTGGGATTATGCTAATACCTGAAACACCACATGTAAAGTTGAACGGTTTATTCAGGTTAGGTAAAAATAATAAAAAAGCATCGGGGCACTCTTGTTTGATTAATGGCAGCGCCTTCGCTTGTTCTTCTTCCTATCGAAATCTAACATTCTTCTTGGTCACATCGGTGAGGATTATGGCGAATCGGGGAATAGGAGGCCTGTACTTTACCATTATTTTGTGGATGACTTGGTGATTATCACTTGTTCTCCATGTCACATCCTTATACTCCTGCAAAAGGGAGACAATAAAACTAGGCATGGAAGGATCAATTTCATTAGTGTTTAAAACTGCCCTTTTGGAGAAAGGTACAATCGCAAACTGATTTGAAGGAGTGGCTTGCTGGATCTCGCTCACGTTTGCCTTGGAATTCTTTGTCCTCTCGGATTTTCTCTCCATGGCCGAATTTTCTCTCTCTTTTTGGTTGGCCTCTCTCGGATTTTCACTCTCTATCGGATTTTCCCTCATTCTCTGATTTTCACTCACTCTCTGATTTTCACTCAATTTCTCATTCTCACTCTCTCTTTCTTTTTTTCAATTTCTCTCTCTTTTCTTTTGATCACTCTCTTGCTGCAACCTTACTTGATCTTCATGTACTTGCTGTGGTGTCAATGGAACAAGTGTGATTGGCTTCTGATTAAGTACAAAGGAGTACTTATTCGTAAAGCCATCATGCTTGACACGTCGGTCGAATTGCCATGGTCGCCCTAGCAGTACATGTCCGGCTTGCATTGGTACTACATCACATAAGACTTGATCTTCGTACTTACCAATCCGGATAGCTATTAGCACTTGTTTGTCCACCTTTATTTCTCCACAATCATTCAGCCATTGCAACTTGTAAGGCCTGGGGCGCTTCAACAAGGGCAATCCTAATTCCTCTACCATAATCAAGCTTGCAATATTAGTACAACTACCTCCATCAATAATCACACTACATACCTTGTCTTTAACGTAGCACCTAGTGTGAAAGATATTCTCCCGTTGCACTTCCTCATCTCCTATTGGTTGCAAACTCAAGGCTCTCCTTGCCACCAAGGTCAATGTATCGGGGGCTACATATTCCTCATCAGAAACATCCTCCAATGGTGGCATGTGGTCGGTGTCATACTCTTCACTATCGGTCACGATCTCTCCATTGGCCTTCAACACCATGATTTGCTTGTTTGGACATTGGCTGGCTATATGTCCCCTGCCTTGACATCGAAAACATTTGATATCACGATTTCTAGAAGTGGAAGCTTCATTTTTACCTTGAGAAGTGTGGTTGGTGGTAGGGGTCTTGGACTCGGGTTTGGGCTCTTGTGGCTTGTCCATGGGCTTGGTGTAGCTTGGCTTGGAGAAAGTAGAATTCGAATTTTGGCTAGCACGTCCCCCACTCCCTCTCTTGAGTTGCTGCTCCACTTTGATAGCCATATGCATCATTTCTTCTATCAACACATAATGCTGCATCTCCACTCTATCATGGATCTCTCGATTCAAGCCATGTAAGAAACGAGCCATGGTAGCCTCTCGATCCTCCTCAATATTGGCACGGATCATGGCCATCTCCATCTCCTTGTAATAGTCTTCTACGCTTCGACTTCCTTGCTTTAGGCTTTGTAAGTTTTTGTACAGCTCCCGGTAGTAGTGGCTTGGAACAAATCGTTTCCTCATGACCGACTTCATAGCATCCCACGTCTCTATGGGACGTTCTCCATTCCGCCTTCTATTTGTCACAAGTTGATCCCACCATGTTATAGCATAGTCAGAAAATTCAATGACGACTAATTTTACCTTCTTAGCTTCGGAGTAGTTATGGCAATCGAACACGAATTCCATCTTCTTCTCCCACTCAAGGTAAGCTTCCGGATCAGATCTCCCTTGGAAAGACGAAATCTTTATTTTAATACCACTGACGTTGTTATCTTCTCGATTCCTAGCGTCTCGTCGTCCTCCATATCTCCTATAGCCAACATGAGAATCACGATCTTCTTCATCGTCAGATCTGTAAGGCTCTTCTTCGTAGTCTCTTTCCTCTCTCCGTGGTACTCTCTCCCGTCTACGGAAGGTGCGGTCGTTTTGGGGTTGTTGTGTTTCCAACCGAGCTATCCGTTCATTTGTGCGCTCCACCGTCTCATTTGTGCGATCCACCGTCTCGTGGACTGACTCTATTTCCGCCTTCAGAGATTTCTCCAGGCGACTTACCAAGGCCTCCATGAGTAATCTATGTTCAGCAAGGCTCATATCATTGTTGGAAACACTCTTTCCAC
This sequence comes from Myrica gale, assembly GCA_963930655.1. Taxonomy (NCBI): domain Eukaryota; kingdom Viridiplantae; phylum Streptophyta; class Magnoliopsida; order Fagales; family Myricaceae; genus Myrica; species Myrica gale. The sequence continues at coordinate 15,537,317 of OZ005607.1, read as the reverse complement.
TATCATGAGACATGAGTACTGCAAAAAATATTGTGTTAGAAATAAAATAAGAAAAAAAAGGACCTCACAAATCTCTCCCTTACGTGTCTCGCTCAAGAATAGGGTCTCTAGTCACTCGTGTTTCACACACAAAATATGGCTTTTACCCTCTAATAATCTCACCACTCTTGCCTTTTTCCACTCGGTAATCCTCTTGCGGTTCTTTTGGAACTAAACAAACAATCAAAGAATTCCAGCAACGATTCAACAAGAACTCATCAAGGAATTTCAGAGCTAGCAAGATAATTAATATCAAGGAAATAAGAATGCAAAGAACACGATGGATGATTAGAAAGGTGGAAACTAGAGTAGATGGTGATTCGTCAGAGCAGAAAAATAAACTTGTTTGGGGTAAAGAGATTTTCGGAATAATAGGGACCCCAATATATGGAAACAATCGAAAATTTTTCTGAAGCACTTTTATACTCTCTTTTTTTTCGACCCCTTTCTTTCTTCTTCTTTTGGGAGTCTCTTTCTCTTCTCCTTTGATAACAATAGCACAAGATCTCAAGGCACAAAGATATGAAACTTTCGCACCAGATATAACCAAGAACCAGCTCTAGCAAAGCTTGAATAGAGAAGTTAAGAATTTCGGCCAAGTATTTGATAGTAGCTGACTGTAGGACAGAAACAAAGGGAAAAGAAATTAGAGAAGATAGCCGAAGGTTATGAAAAGAAGAAACAAAGGCCCGAAAAGAAAAAGGGATACGCAAACCCGAACTAGAACCAACAACTATGAGGAACCCAAGATCGTTTCTAGGATGGATTTGAATGGAACCTCGACCCGTTGCTTAGGAAAGCAAGAACCTCGGTATAGTGAAGACGCCACAAACGGGGTGGAAATTCGTTTGATAAGTCGAGTTGAACGCCACGGGAAAATCCCGATAAGTTCGAGAAGTTCTTCAAAGAACCAAAGAGAATTAAACCTCACCAAAATATATTCATCAAAGTTGTTCGAATTACATTGCAAGAGGCTCCTATTTATAAGCTAGAAATAACAAGGAAAATAAATCTAACCTAGGAAACAAGGGCTGGTCGAGTAAGGTATTTTTGAACAAGGAAAGAAATCCTTGCTTACCTAAAACAAAGAGAGCAATTAAGGAAACAATCCCTTGCTTCCTAACTAACCTTTGGGCGCCTAAAATAGAGTTCTAATTAAGGAAATAAGATGATACTCGACCCAAAATAATAAACTAACCTAAGAAAACATCTTGGCCGAACTAAACCCCCCCCTTGGCCGAATTAACCCTAATTGCCTTAAATAAAACACTCTTCAAATGGCAACAAGGTAATGGCCGACCATCATGTCAAAACACCATGAATGGAAATGTTTTGGAGCTTAAAATAGCTATGCAATCTGAATCTTCTAGAATAGTTCCATATTTGTCTCTTGGCCGGATCCTTCTAGAGTGTGCATCATCTTGAATGGGCCTCCACTTATGGGCTTGGGCCCATATCTCTTTACTGAGTTCAACGAGGGCATCTTTGAACTCCTTGTCTCGGGCTCTCGTATCCGGCTGTGCTAGTTCATTCAAGGTCTTACTCGGATTCTCATCAGGTGTTCTCAAGTCGCGTCCCTCAATTGCTCAAGGTCGATGTCTCTAGGTAGGCAATGGTGATACAATACGTACCTGGATGGATCCATGGATTCCATCTCTTCCATCCTTTATTCCTAAACCGAAGAATGGTCTACAAAGGCTTAATTCAGCCTCACTTGTGAGTAATTTCATCATTGCCTCTTCTAGATCGTGGGATGTCAATCTCTTACATAATACTTTTGATTGCCTCTCTGTTAATAGTATTCTACAACTTCATCTCCCACCTATTGGTACTTTTGATAAAATGGTGTGGACTCCTGATACGCATGGTCTCTTTACTGTCAAATCTGCATACCGACAACTATCCTTCAATTGGTCTTCAATGTTGGGGTCAGGTCCATCTATTAATTGGAAGAAATTGTGGAAGCCTAATATGCATGAGAGATTAAAAGTTCTTTTATAGAAGGTGGCGTGAGATATTTTACCTACTCGTCACAAGATCGCACAACATTTGAAATCTTCTTTTCAAGGAGAGTCTTCTTGTCTTCTTTGTGGGGATAGTTTGGAAACTACTCACCATCTTCTGTTTAATTGTTCTTATGCACGACAGATCTGGCGTCTTTCTCCCTGAAATTTCAACATTGAATTCTTCCAACAAAGCTATATTCATGATTGGATTAATTGTATATTAGATCCATCTCGGTTTCTTGCTATCCCGACTAGTGACATCCATTCATTTCAACTGTTTGTTGTTCTGATGTTGGATTTCTTGTGGATGGCATGGAACAAGATCTTACATGACAATCTTCGTCTTGTACCTTTTGTCATTCTACAACAAATCTTAAATTCTCATCGGGAGCATTTAGCTGCATAGCATACTGCCCCCAGACTTTTTCATTCTATCCCTTGTAAATTCGTTATGCCAGGGATGTATCACCAGTTGACCTTTGATGTTGCTGTTCGACCTTCCTATTCTATGGGTGCATCGGTTCTCTTTCATTCAAATGGTGACATTCTCAAAGCTTGAACTCACCGTTCTATGTCTTCTGATCCTTTCATTGGTGAAGCTGAAGCGGCTTTCTTAGCTTTATCCAAAGCATGTGACCTAAAACTCTCTTCTTTGGTGCTTCAAGCTGACTCCGCTATTGTTATGGAATGTATCCTTCTTTATCAGCTGCAAGGATCGTCTGCAAGCAAAATGTACCCCTAGAAAATTGCATCACTCATTCAAAATGTACCCCTGTATTTCATCCTTCTCTGATCCCCCGAGCTCTCAACTCGGAGGCTCATTCATTAGCAGCCTGGGCGGCTGCCCACTCATTCTTAGGAGATGTTCCTTTATCTTTTCTTCTTAACCGTAGACTGTGGAATTTAGTGGTGTTGCACCGCCTTAGGGTATCTTTTTCTTTTTCTTTTTTTTTTCTTTCCTTTCTTTGCTTTAGTAGTTTGTTGTACTTTTGTTCTCTTCAATATATAAGATGTATGGTTTAACAAAAAAAAGTCAAGCTAGCGCTAAAATTTCTCTGCGGCGCAACATCAAACGTTTGCCTAACATAACCTGCCGATCAAATAAAAAACTAAATCCAAAACCAAACAATCATCTGGTTTGCTTGATTCGCGTCGAGTCACCGTCAACTATCTTAAGGAAAACAACATGCCAGATGAAAACTCTATAAAAAAAATCCTCAAATTGTACCCCGCAAAACACGAGATTCATGAAAACGTAAGGGCGTTTTACCATTATTTTTGTTTTGTTTTAACAGGTCATACTTGATTAAACTTAAACACATACTTTTATGTTAATAAACATATATTTCAATCTAAAAAATAAAATAAGTTATTTAGTTATTTAAGATCGCAATGAAAACGAGTGCATATTGATGGTTGAAGTTAAAGTTGCCTGGGTGCGTTTGAAATATAAAATTTTATACTTTCTAAAATTTTAACATAATAAAAAATTATAATATAATCTCTTTCCCCATCAAACTATTACTTTTCACTATAATAAATATAAAAAATTATTTTTTTCTTCACTTTTTCACCAAATCCAATATCCTAAAATTTTAACACTCAAACAAAACCTAAGTGTGTTATCTTCTTTAGATTCACACGCACAATTTTTTGACAAAGATTTTTTCTAATGCCTATTTTCTCAAATGACCACTTTGAACTTATTTAATAACTCACTTAAAGCTTCAATTGTGTTAGTAGGTGAGATTCTTAGAGATCTCAAATGTCGACAGTAGGTTTATCATTAAGACTGAAATGCACCAACAATACATGTAGCATATGAAAATTATAAATAAGTCTTTAAGCTTTAAAAAGTTACAAATTAGTCTCTATGAAAAGGTTTCCGTTAGAAACACGTATTTCTATCAATTTTTGTCTTTTTCACTAACAACAGATGCTAGTCGACACCAACTACAATGTGCAATGTACTCAAATAGATCTCGTAGTTCACTAACATTTGCTATTAGTGAATGAGACTGGATGGAAAGAAGGACGTGTTTTTAACAGAAATCTTATGGTAGGGACTAACTTGTAACTTTCATAACCTCAAAAATTAATTTGTAATTTTCATATGCCACAAATATTGTAGGTGCATTCGGCCTTAATTATATCCTAAAAGTTATGGTGCTCTCAAGTAACTAGTAACTTAATCACCGCCATACTTCTTAATTATTTGTTATTTATTGAAGCCACGAGGAGCCATGACTTAGAGTTTTAGCCAAATAATAAGAGCTTCTCACACTAATATGTATAATATTATTTAAACATATTCAGTATCCTTGTGCTACATTTTTTTTCTCGGCCTATCCTTGTATTGCTTACACACATGAATAATAATATATTTCCTCTCTCTTCACTGTATCCACCTTGGTCTGGATTATATATATATAATCAAGAGCGTAGATGCAAGTGGCAGTACGAACTATCATTTTAAATTATAAAGTAGCTAATGATTACAATGTAATCTTTGAGGTTGTCCATGGTAACATATGAGGAGGACTGGCTCTGGAAATTATATTAAAGTAACAGACAAAAGAAAATATGTAACGACCTATTGATGGCCATTACAGGGATTAGTATTAATTTTGAGTGACTTTCATATTTCAAATTTTGAGGAGATTTGTTTTTTTGGAGAGTTCACAACTATCAAAAAGCGTGAGGTTTCTGAGTGTTAGAAAAAAATACTTGTAACTGGCTATAAGGTTAGGGAAAACTTTTGAGGATAACATTGGTTTAGGTTGTGAGTGATGCTCTTATTTAAAAGTATTTGAGTTGTGAGTATAGAGTCCGCAAAAATACTTAAATTATAAGTGTTACTCTCGGAAAAGTACTTATAAAAGTTATTTAGCATTCACAAGCTAGAGTGTATACTATTTGCAAAATAGTGAAGAAATCTAATAGAGAATCCTTGAAGGTGGACATAAGCTTGAATTTAAGTCTAACCACTTAAAATCTCGGTGTTATATCTTTCAACCTTATCCTCTTTATATTTGAGCCATTTAAAACAGAGCGTTTTAAGCTTGAGTGTGATCTAAACTTATATCTCTAGGTTCACTTCTCTTTTGATCACTTCATTTTAATAACTGATCCACTTTTGAATCTCCTAAGAGAAAGATGAATCTCTTTACTTGATTTTATTATTCGTAAAGTTTTGTGCTTTGTGTCATAACTTGAATATTCTTAAAAGTATTATTATATTGTGGTTTTATCGTGATATATTCAATTGAATTTTTAACTCAATTCACTCCCTTCTTGGATTTTTCATAAGGACTCATAAACTGAAATGATACACTGCATGCATGTTTAACTACATTATTGCACATGACATGACAGAAGAGTCAATATTGCATGAATGTCCAAGACCTTATGCTAAGTAAAGCACCTGGTTGAGTTTGCGTCGGTACCGTACCTTAAGGGCGATTTACTAGTCTGGTTCTAGGGGTGAGCAAAATTTCCTACAAGAATCAGAATTTTTTGTTCTAGTTCCGATTTCGGCATATATCAGAACCAAAACGAGAAGTCATTTTTGGCAATTTTTGGAATCGAAACTGGGACCAGAATTTGCTTGAATGTTTATTTTATAATCTAGATTTTGGATGAATGTTAACATTTATTGTTAATTTATGATGAATAAATGAAAAATCTTCCAAAATTTCGGCCCAAAAATCATTTTAGGCCCATTAGGGCTCCAAAAAAGTATGTCCACAAAAGTCTACATGTCGAACTAGAATTTATGGTTCTAATTTTGAAAATTTTGGTTCCGTTCCGATAAAATCGGACAAAAAATGGTATTTCGATGAGTACTGGAGTAGAACAAAATTGGTCATTCTAGTTCCATACGTTCCGATACCTACCCATATCCGATTTAGTAATCTTAGAGGCATGTGCAAGCCCCGTCGAAGGAAGTTTTGTGAAGATGTGTGGTGCCTTCAAGGGTTACGTCTAACCAAAAGGCCTGGGGCTTTACGTTAAGGAAGACCGTGCGAGGAAAATAAGATATGGGCTAGAGCCCAAGATGACTCTACAATGCATCCAATGCCTCCGACATTCCTTCCATCCCACTCGTTCGAGTGTGCGGAGCATAAAATCTACATATTGCCCATGGAAGCATCCAAAACAGCTAGAGCGAACTTTCATCCCCCTCCAGGCAAAGTAGTGGTCTCTCATATCGCACCAATGGCAAGCTCCAATCCTCTTAAGAATAGAACGCATGGATTCGTGCTGGATACGAAATCTTCGATATATCATCAAGTCCTAGCAGTGTGCAACCCGAACCAGGGCAGATTCATCACCTTCACATGCTTTATCACGACTGGACTATAAGCCTGATCTTGACATTGACGATTAACCGCCACCATAGACATCATCTCCACTCTCTCGTGCAACGCGAGAAGTTTTTTTGATGAGAAGCTCAAGGGGTAGCCCTAGTAAAAGGTAATCGGAACCCTTTCTTTCCTTAGCCATAACATGGTAAAGAAGGATCTTGAAGAATATAGAGTTTTTTTTCTTTCGCTAAAAGCTTACGTAAAGGATGTAAACAGTTTTCTCCCGGTATGGATATTGTAGAGTGCCCCAGCAAGAGATATTTACGGAGAGGACTCGCAACGCTTAAGAACCCACAAAATTTGTCGCTTCAGGTTTTGTCGCATGTTTGAATGTCACCTAGACCTTGGATATTTCACAGGGCTACCATGACACTTTGGGAACTTACAGTACATCACATCGCACCACATGTAGAGTGTCGATATTACAGCACAGACAGCAGTCACGTGGCAAAATGCAGGCCCACCAACGCCTATGGGTCAAACACTGCACAATACAAATCAGATGAACATCCCCTATGACCACCTTTGATGGTAAAGCAATTCAGTCCAGGGAAATAGCCATGTTATCAAAAAACTAATTTCAACCCATCGTACTACCTTAGACATTAGTTACGGGTTTAATCACAAAGACAACTACTAGGTCAACCCATGTGACACCCTTCACCATTTGAACTTCTTTTGAGATCCTAATGATAAGCTTTTTCCTCTAATATCTTTGGTAATTTTGACCATTCTTTTTTGTATTTGTTTTATTTTCTAAATTCATACTTTTAGTACTTTATCTAGTATTTACAATTTAATTATCTTCTTGTAGGTGGTTGTTTCCTTTAATTTTGATCCTTGAATTGATGTCACTATTTTTATTTTAATTACATGCATTTAACTTGAATAAATTTATCTAACATTTTAAATTATATTAGTTAATTTCTTGATTATAGCCGAATTTCCCTATGCATTCCATGTGTCAAATATTTGATTTTTCAACCTATGCTTTAATAATTTCTCTTTAATTAATTACAATTTTTCCCCTCAAACTATCACCCGATTCTCAAATACCCTCAAAAACTTGTAATTCCTAGGATTGAATTAAGTTTCCAAACTTCTTCGCTTTTAACCCCCAATATCGTGTTTGCAAAGTAAAGATTAATTTAGCACAAGAATATAGATGCAACAAGTAAATAAATGTTATATATAAAGAGTAGAGTTTAGAGAAACAAACATGAGATTTTTAGGTGGTTCGAAAAACCCGTCTATATCCACCCCTCAAGCTCCTTGACCGAGCCTTGAGGTTTTTCCACTATCTTTTAAATAGTGTACACTCTAGCTTCCGGATGCTACAAAAGAGTACAAGTATTTTCTCAGGCTCAACACTCACAAGCCAAGTGGTTTTTCGGTTCATACCACTCACAACCTAACCAAGGTGTAGATATACCCTCTCTAAGCTGCTTCTTTAGTGAACATACTCACTAAAGGAATCACCTCTCTTGAATATGAAGATAAAAGAAATGAATTCTCTCAAAGAGTGGATAAGAAAATGAAAAGTTCTATCTCTTTGATTCACACAATGTGACAAGGATAAAAAAGTGTAATTTGTGTGAATGATATGAGAAATATGAAATAAGGAGGTTTAAGATATTTCTCAAGCTATAGAAATGATATGTGGTCAATCTCCATCGTTTTGAGACAATAGGAAGGTTTTATATAAGCCACATTAGAAAACTAGCCGTTTATAGTCGTTAGAGGTGATCTGTCTAAATTCAAGTCGAGTCGGTTGACCGCTACATAAATCGATCGACCGCTTCAGGTTACTGTTACCCCAATGGTCATAATGTCAGAACTCAACGGATATATTTTTCAAAAGATATACCGGTCGATCGCTTCACCATCCGATCAGCCTCCACAACTTAAGCACATGATCCAGTTCATTTAAAACGACGATTTTGACCAACATAAAACACTCAATTTTAAACACTAACTTTACACAAGTATATAAATGTTTGAGAGTTTGATTGGAGTGATTTGAAACCATTAAAAACATTATGTTCTTTCAAACAAGAGGTAAAACAATTTATGCACGTTTTGAAAGATATACAAGTGTGTAAATCAAATCCTTGTCAAGAGTGAAACTATGAGTTACAAGATTATACCTTATGGTTTTGAATATTCACTTTTGAGCTCATTGCATCTTCAATTTTCTTGTCTTTGACTCTTTGATAAAAATGTCTTTGTCTTTGAAGATGTCCATTTTGTAAACTTAATCCATTTATTGAAATCATCAAAATATCGATTGTGAAAAAAACCAACAAAACTTTAACTCGTTAAACTCGCCCCCACAAACTATACTTCTAGTTGCAATTTCATCCCTCAACCTGCTGAAATTGTTATATAGAACGATTTTTATCTCACGTAAACGACACGTGACCTTCTCCTTACTTGAAAATACAAATTTGACGGTTGTCTCATCCTCTGTCTTCTAGCGACGGTTGTGCCATCTGTTCGCACCGGCCATCTGCAAACTAAAAAAAATGAGGGTGAGTATGGATGTGACACCCCCTCCTTTTTGAAACCTCTTAAAGTCCCTAAGTTGGTTTAATGAAAGTAATTTCCTCTATGATTTGAATTTTACTAGATAAATTTCTCCTTAATACATTTGCATCTTATAAGAGCATCCAAATTTTCTTAATTAGGTTGTAGTATACATTTCTTTGTGTTTCTTGAAGTTTTATTTTAGAATTTGCATTATATTTCTCCTTTGAAATTTTATTGCTTATGTTCTAAAATTATTACATTGTTATTTTAATTCACTTGACCAAACTAGTTTACTAGTACAACTATTTCCAAATATTACCCTAGATTAAATTCTTTAGTGACCAATATTTTTATCCCTCTTGATTTAAGTATTTAGTGACCCATAGTATGTTATCCCTCTTAGTTTATTATTTTAGTGACTTATATTATTTCATAAATTGCTAAATAACCTTATTTAATTAAGTTTGGACCCTAGAATTGTGAGCTTGCAGCTTGGGCTTGATGGACCTATAGAGGGCCAGACCTAGGAGGAGTTTGGGCTTTGAAACCCACAAGAGCCCAATCCCATTAGTAAAGGGCATGACCAGCCATTTAGCACAAAATCTCCCTCCCAATCTAGGTCATCATGGCTAGCAAGAAGACAAAATTGATTTTTTTGACAAATGGCTTCATTACTCTAACCGAATACCCCTCCCATAATTGCCTCTTTTGCTTCAACTTGTTAACTTAGCCTTAATCATTACAAATCTTTGATTTTTTGCAACTAGCACCTTAACCTACTAACATAGCAAATGATGAGTTAGATTAGTCTAACCCTTTCCACCCCCAACACACACACACACACACTTCATTTGGAGAAAGAGTCAGTGTAAAAGGGAGATGGCGAGGAGAGAGCAGCGTTGGAACAGAAAAGAGAGAGAAGGAAGAAGAAGAAGGAGGAAGGAGGAGGAGGAGGAAATAAGGAATAAAGAAGAAGAAAACAAAAGTAAGAGAGAGGGAAGAAAATGTAGAACTCGGTCATGGGAGAGCCCTGTTCTTTTCCTTTTCCTTAAAAATTATCTGCTTACTAACCAAAGGTTTCTTGCCTAAGGAATTTCTAAAACCAACAAGAGGATCTTAGCACTATCGAGGTAAGGGGATATAGACCTAGAGGTAATCCTGAAATCGGGTGATGGTACCGCTCACATTGGGAAGGGTACAAGCCACCTCTAATGGATCTAGTAGGTGGTCTTCCCTAGGCAATGGTACAAGGCTTGCCTAACCGGCGTCCTACTGTGTGTGATGCATGAGGACAGTCCCAGAGGAGGAGGGACGCATAACCCTGACTCTGGGGGTGAAACAGAGTGTTGTAGGGATACCTCTGTCGGACCGAAAAAAGAAAGAGTATTGACCAGAGATCGGGACATTGTACATATGAATTCCATTTGCAATTATTTCCTAGTAGTCTCATGTTGGCGATTTCTCCACCTTCTTCTTCTGAGGATGATGAACTTTCATCTTTAACATTGGTCCCTTGATGAGTAATCTCTAAAACATCCCAAATTTCCTTAGCATTTGTGCAAGAAGATATTCTATTAAACTCACATTTATCTAAAGCACAATAAATAATATTCATAACTCTAGCATCCAAAGAATTTTTTTTACCTAGGTCACTATATTCATTTTTGTTTTCAAACTCTCCAACTTTATTAGTAGGAATATGTGGACCATTCAAAATGCATAATCATAAATCATAATCAATGGATGGAATAAAAATTTTCATCCTAGCTTTCCAATATGCATAATCATTTTCATAAAAAAATGGAGGTCTAAGTGTGGAAAGCCCTTTAACATGAGTGTTGAAGCTTGAAGTTGTCGTTCTAACTCAAGATGGTTAAATCTTGTATAATGAGCACCTTGCTCTGATACCAATTGTGAATCCTAGGAGTAAGACAACCAAAGAGGAAGGTGAATTGGTTTTCTAAACTTTTCGCTTTTAACCCCCTAAGACGTGTTTGAAGTAAAGTCTACTTTAGCACAAGTATAAATATGTGCTAAAAGTAAAGAGAAAGGTAAGAGAAGCAAACACTTGATTTTTAGGTGGTTCGACAAACCCGCCTACATCCACCCCTCAAGCTCCTTCATCGAGCCTTGAGGTTTTCCACTATTCTTCTAATAGCTTACACTCTAGATTTTCGGGTGCTAGAGAACCGTACAAGTGTTTTCTCGGGGTCAACACTCAAACTCACCCAAGTGGTTTTTCTGGCTCATCACTCACAACCTCACCAAGCTTGAGATATACCCTCTCTAAGCTTCTTCTTTAGTAAACAACCTCACTAAAGGAAACATCTCTTTTAATAGGAAGATTGAGGAACAAAACTCTCTTAAAGAGTAGATATAAAAGTGGAAAATTCTATCTTTTTATTCACACAAAGATAATGATATGAAAGTGTGTTTTGTGTGAATGATATGAGAAATATGAAATATGAAAGTTTAGAATATTTCTCAAGTGATCTAAATGATATGTGGTCTTTGTGTATTGATTTCAGACGTTATGGATGTGTATTTATAGGCCACATATGAAAACTAACCGTTTATAGCCTTTAGGAGTCGTCTGTTAAAACGAGTCGGTCGACCGCTACATGAACCGGTTGACCGTTACCCAACAATTATATTGTCAGAAGCACAACAACTCTTTTTTAAAACCAACCGGTCGATTGCTATACCAAGCGGTCGAAGACCGGTCAACCACTTCAACTTAAGCACATAGTCCGGTTATTTTCAAACCATGTTTTTTTACCACTTTTAATCACTCCATTTTAAAGGCTTACTTCCCATAAGTATATGAAAGGTTTAAGAGTTTGATTTGAGTGTTTTGAAACCTTTAAAAGCACTTTAATCTTTCAAACAAAAGGTAAAATGATTTATTCATGTTTTGAAAGATATGCAAGTGTGATTCATAATCATTGTCAAAAGTGAAATAAAGAGTTACAATGATTATACCCTAAGGTCTTGAATCTTCACTTTTGAGCTCATTGATCTTCTTTCTTCAAGTCTTTGGCTCTTTCATCAAAACGTCTTTGTCTTTGAAAATGTTCATTTTATAAACTTGATATATTTATTAAAATGATCAAAATATCGATTATGCACAAAAGCCAACAAATCAAGTAGAGAAGGAAGAATCAAAACTTAGAAGATCATAGGAGGAGTTCGGCTACACTAGAGGTTTTAGTCGGTTATCTTTGATTTCGCTTCAAAAGTTTTCAAGATGATTTGTGTGAATCTATTGTATTTCTTATTCTAGTAGCTCTTGATTTTATTAGCGTTTTTCTATTCTTTCTGTTGTTCTTGATGTTCTTCGTGTTCTTGACGAAGAACATACTCGTCTTTTCGAAAAAGTATCACTTTCAAAGTTCGATTGGTTTTCAAGTTGTTTATCAATTTTGATCCGTTTCTTTTCAAAAAAAATTCTCAAAAGTTATTTTTCAAAACTTGGACATATTCTTTTGAATATTCCTTATGATTTCAAAACTCTTTATGTCAAAATTGGTGTTTTCTACATGGTGATTAAGCCGGTTTTTAACTGAGAAATCAAGGTGTTATTTTTTCCTTAACAATACTTTTTTTTAATAATGTTTTATCATGTTTCTATGCTTTCCAAAGGAAGGGTTAAGGTGTTGCATATTATGCATGATATGTATGAGCGTTTACATGAGATATACATACTTAATCTTGTACTTTGGAAAGAGATGTGGTTGAGGTTTAAGTGTGGTTAAGGTGTTCCATATCATGAATGATATGTATGAGCTTTGACATGAGACATGCATACTTAACATATACTGTGAAGACGTGACCGTAATGTGCACAAGAGGATGTGTCCACTTGTTGTGGCATTATGGCCTCTTCGTTGTATGCGGAAGGATCCTTTGTTAGGATATTCCACTCTGGTAGTGATATCGTGTTGTACTCTAGGAGTACTGCTGCAAAGATACGAAGGTTACTTGTAACCTGTCACTCTAGCCTAGTGATTCACTCTGGAGTGAGAGGAGTGTTGGTTGAAAATTGAAAAGATTATTTTTAAGAATTGAGTCTTTTCCTTTATTTTCATCTTTTGTTTTGTGATTTCATTGATGAACAATTTCTTCAATGTCTTGATGATTGGAATAAAGGGTTTTTCTTGATGATGTTTATTTCTTAGAATCCTATTGCTTTAACAATCCTCCCACAGGCCGTAACCTCAGTTTAATAACGACGTTCATTATTATAAGACAACGCTAGAGGTCTTGACCGTTTGGGCTATTACAAGACAAGTTTAGCCAAAGTTTTTTTTATTCCACCAACTATAAATATTAGGCTTAAATGCACTCATAGTCCATGTGGTATTCAAATATTGCAAAATAGTCCTCGTGGTAAATCAAGTTGTGTTAATGTCCTTGTGGTAGACAACCTGTTAATAAAAGACCCATCTGTCCATTTTTGTTTCGTTTACTAACGGAGCTGCCGACTTGGCAAATGAGATCCACGTCATTTCCAAACATCACCCGGCGCGTGTCATGTTGGTCCTGCCCCATCCGCTTCTGATGCTCCGTTACTAGCGACACCTATCACCACCTTATATTTGCTTCCCGACGTTTCACTTTGCTCAACAAAAGTGAGTCTCTCCCTCTTCCTTTCCTCAATGCTTTATTTTTTTCTCTGCACACATGATAGAGTCGAATATTGCAGCGGAATTGATCGTCGAATCAGAGCAGTTCAAGCGTGCTACCTCCTACAAATCTACGCACCCAATTCTCAGCTGTGCTTGTGAGTCAACAAGGATTCGAAAAACCATACTCCTCACCTCTGATTCATTAATCATCAACCTAACTTTTCTACAATGTTGCTCAATAATATGATATCTTTTGTTATTACAAGTACCCAAAATAATATAAAATAATATATACAAGTGATTAATAAATAACAATTTAATGATTGATTTTGAAGGCATACATCAATAGCACACAAAAGGGATTAAAGAGGGATTTTTTTCTTTCTTTCTGATTCCATCAAAATCAAAGCGCAAACCTTCATTCTTCGCAAAGAGCAAGTTGTCACCAACTCTCGTTAGTTTTTAAAATAGACAGACAAATGAATTTTGTTTTTTTTAATGTATAGACTACCACAAAATGCACAAGCAACTTTCTTTACCATGAAGACTTATTTACAATCTTCGAATGTCACAAAGACTATGGATGCATTTAAGCCTAAATATTAATCCATAACCTTCTTTACAAAAATAGAAGCTACTTTGGTCAAAATGCTTTTTTCATACACTTACGTCGGTTATGCAATTGTCGATAGGCTGATTTGTTACTATTGTTGGCGCATTTGTCTGACATACGAGTAGCAGGGTTATAAAGTTTTGAAAAATGACCCTATACACCCCTTTCTGTAAGTAAAGGACAACCAAGTGTACAACGTGTAGCATAGGCGCATGTGTTATGGTGATTTCTCTTACTTGAATCTTTAAAATATGTATACGCGAAGTTGCAAGAGTTACTCAATCTCAGTAGGGGAATAATTCCATCAAGCAAATAAAGACAACAAAAAATAACACCATAAATGAAGACAACAATTGATGGTGTCCTAATTACCTGGATTGAGATAGTGAGTTATGGTAAACGGGAGCAGGGTTGTACACGTTAATATATTGGTCTCAAATATACTACGGTGAGCTACCTTGCTTCGGTTGGGCATTTACACAGTGTACCTTCAATATGTTTCGTACTAGAAAAATTAAATAACACGTCAACTTATTAATTTACATTCCTAACATACCCGTTGCCTTTTATTTGGAGTCCAAAAACAATTTGTTAATTAGGGTCCTAATTTTTTTAACACGTGAGAAGTTCTTAATTGAGTTAGGCACTTGATTTTATTCAATCATATTATTGTTGACAAATGAGTTCTGAACCTTATGCTCATTATTTGGATTCATTTTCAACTTAACTTGTGTCTTGAATCGAAGGATTCGTAAAGACACCATTGACCGATCTCAAATCCATAACTTAACTTCACATCCTAACAACATTTGGTCGCCTAGATACAAGAGCATTGTTAACACCATGAAATATTAGGCCCATAACAATAAAAAAAAGCATGCCCAAGACAAAATCAGCGAAATCCTTAAGATTGTCTGTACTGGATTTGATTTTCGCCTGCAAATGTGCAGTTCACAGTGATGTCAATCTAGCTCCCTCTCCATGGTTGCTTTGTGCTTTGCAGCTTCCTTCTCAAGCCTTACGTCATTGTTTGAACTTTCCTTATTCAACCATTCTTGTTTTTCCTGTAGACCCCTCAACACTCTTCTATCGTGCACACACATACTTGGATCGTACCAGCTAAAAAACCAGCAAGATCTACCATTTCGCAACCAAAAGACAAGCAGAGGGACCACAAATATATATAGTTGGGAAATGCATGCACTGTTAACCCAATACTTTCATGAGAAAACCAACTTAAATTTAGATTTACGTCTCACCTTGTGGTTGGCATAGCAAAAAAAAAAAATCTTCTTCCCAAGTTTTCCTCCACATACGTTATTTTAAACATGCATGGTGTGAAATAGTAACAATGTGGAGTTTCGGATGTTGTAGTCGAATCACCTGAGGTGCCTGAGTTCACACCACTGTGGGTATGCAATATCTTCAAACCTAGCAAACTAAGGAGAAAATAACAATATAAATCTTCTAATCATCGTAAGAGAAAAGTAGACAACTCCTCTCAATATCCCTTTATATAAGCATATGGTCGTAATGAGATTAATGTAATTCAAACCATAGATATATAAATGTTGTAGAAATATATGAATGTTATATCTCCAAGGTGCATCGTAGAAATCCACATCTATTTGCACCAATCAAGATGTGGGAAAACTCAAAGGCTAGAAGGTCAAATAGTCATCCACAATTCAATGAATCAGTAAATTCATAACACTCCCCTTGGATGATCATATGTAACAAGTATGTCTCGTTAAAACCTCGCCATGGAAAAACCTAGTGGGAAAAATTCCAATAGCTATGGGGAAAGAGTACAGTATTTTAGTGCATCTCCGAGTTCTTCTAGATTGCCTCATTAAAATTTTACAAAGGAAAATCTAATGGGAAAAAACCTTTCTTAAGGATTACAATGATTTTAAAATCTCACGAAACCGCAATCAGTTGATTTTAAAATTTTATTTAACAACATAACATACTTGAAGTATGCTGTCACAAGTATTCTAGAAGCTTGCTGGAGTTGGGCGACATACGTTCAGTCAATTGAACTTAGATAGTTTAGTTTAATTACCTAAAGGCCGAGTAGTGTAGGGGGCCATGAGACTTGTGCCTGTTATCAGTTGGGCCCTTATGTCTTTAGTTGTGTTTGTTAATGTCAGCCCGGCCCAGCCCATGCTAGGGAAGGGTATACCTATTTGACTGTGTTAGCAGTTCAGTAAGAAAAATTCTGATATGTTTTCATTACGAATTCTGGAGGTTGGTTGCCTTGAAACATCTTGTTCTTGTGACTATCATTTCAATACAATTTGGGTATTGTTTCTACAAAAAAAATTCTATTTGTTACAACTTGTATCAGAGCAATTGATCCTCCTATGGTAGACAAGAGATTGACGCAGGTGATGGCCAACACCGTTGGCAGAAAATGAAGAAGTAGCAGGAGCTGCAACAACAAACACGAGAATCAACATAAGGTTCAAGAGAATTAATAGCTTATTTTGGAGAATCTGACCGAGCAATTAGAGACTCTTACTATGGCATTACAAGCATTGATGCTTAATCGTGGATCCGGAAGTGGAGAGTCATCCAATCCAGGTGGCAGATAGAATCCGAATCCAAATCCGGGTGGAGGAGTTCTGGTGTGCTATCGCAGGCATCCAAATTAATAAAACTTATACTCCTAAAAACACATGTAGTGGTGTGAGTAAGGATCATTCCCACGAAGAGTATCTAGCCTAGTTTTATGCTACGTGAACAAGGATGAAGGGTTTGAGTATAACGAAAATAATTTTAAGAAAACAACTAAGAAACAATTCAAATTAAAGTATCGAAATCAATCAAAAGAACAAACCTTAGTCTAAATCAACATCCACAATCGAAATTTTACAACTAATCATCGATGCAAGCATATATCAATTCACACCTTATATTCGAGATATATAGTAATAATTTCTTATATTCTTCGTGCAAAAGTTCATGATACTAATTGAAGCCAAGCTAAGAAACAATGTCCAACTCTTCAAAAGCTCAAGTACGGCCCAACTCAACTATAAGTAAGACTATGGAGGTGGACTCCTTGTTTCTATTTTTTTAGATAACCAATTTCACTCGTTCATTTGCACAGTTCGAACAAACTTAATCCAATATCCGTACAAATTAAGTTCAACGTCATGATAAATCTCGAACCGTTCCTCCAAGTCACATATGTCAAGTAAATCTAGCTTTGTTATGGAAGTGATTTAGGAATTAACACCCCTAGGCTCCAAGTCTTGACCACCCAAAAGTTATGAACTCTTTGTTTCCTTTACACAAAATAAAAGGTTCAAATACTGGATAAGGGTAAGGTGTCAATGAGTCGATGACTCCCAAGCGATGACAACAAAACTCGTGGGGAAAAGAATAGAGCATTCGAAATGGATATTCCTTTAAGAATTCTTCTCCAAGAATCTGCTCAGAAAGATAGCAGATTCCTTTTTCGATACTCATAGTCCTATTCCATTTTTAGAATTATATTAACTAACGCCTGTTCTGTTAATGGAAGGCCCTATGTAAAATCATCTTTGCTACTAAGTCCCCAACCCATAAATTGGCTGAAAGATCGACGTTAAACATAATGGAAGTAACAGACCCAAAGACAGTTCTAAAAATTTACCATAGCAGTATAGGCGAAAAGGAATACAAGCTAGCAGAACCAATGCGACGGCTTCAAATTACTCTGTAATTTCTTAAACCACAATTTCCATCCACCTCAGGATCCAGGTGATTACAATCATACTAGATGCATTCTTGTAGTCCTTGTTAAAAATTGTTCTAAATTTCACTTAGCCAAGAAAAAAACAGATAAATGCATCTTTTACTCTTGAACTATGGAGATTCTGGCAAATTGCATCCTAAACTTTCAATTTTGAGACATTTCAATCCTTAATTTTTGACATCAAATACATTGCACCATTTTTTCAAATTTCCCGTCAATCAGACGAAAAATGGCGCCTGTGATTTTACATTTATACTCCCAACGAAAACCCTCCTAAAAGATCCAATAAATGGACGAGTTGGAGATATAAATATAAAATTGCAAGAAAAAAATCACGTGTCGGTCAGGTCTGCCATTTTCTGTCCGAGTTTACGGGAAATTTGACAAAAGGGTAAAATGTGAACAATGTCAAATGTTCAGGAGTGAAATGACTCAAAATTTGGGGTGCAAGTTCCTGACCCCTAAAGTTCATGGGTAAAAAGTGTATTTATCCCAAAAAAAAAATCTATTATAGCCCAAGGTGACATTGAGTAAAAGGTATCCTGGAGCCTAGCCACAAAGTGGAGACGGCACAGCTATAACTTAGTAATGACAACATATTCCAAAAATTGTATTTATTCATAGTTGCCCACGAATATACTTAATTTCCAAAGAAATTGTCATAATGTTTTCCATTAAAAAAGCAACAAAATAGCAAATAGTTTAGCTTAATCGGTTAGATTTATCATTACGGTTAAAAATCATCATATATTATTACAACAGTTAAAAATGACTTTGTTTAACAAAATCATCATATATTATATTGTTGGAGTTGGGCGACTTACATTCAGTCAGCTGAACTTAGATAGTTTAGTTTAATTATCAAAAGGCCGAGTAGTATAGGGGCCATGGGACTTGGGCCTGTTATCAGTTAGGCTCTTATGTCTTTAATTGTGTTTATTAGTGTCAGCCGACCCAGCCCATGTTAGGGAAGGGTATACCTGTTTGGCTATGTTAGAAGTTCGGTAAGAAAAATTGC